>CM070792.1:19178488-19778488 GCA_036346955.1 Dipus sagitta
TAGAGAATAAAGAGAGGGTCCTCACTGGACTGTCCATGTCAACCTCGAGTAACAAAGAGAAAAGAATAACCACTAAGCAGGGTGATTAGCACAAAGCAAAAATGAAATAAAGGGGAAACGGGTGGGAAGGAAAACAGGCCTTTCCATCTCCCCTCCAAAACCTCCACTGGGGCATTGCTTTATAAGATTGCACCTTTATTATTATTATTTTTTGATCTTTTGTTTTATTTTTTTATTTATTTATTTGAGAGCGACAGACAGAGAGAGAAAGAGGCAGATAGCGAGAGAGAGAGAGAGAGAGAGAGAGAATGGGCACACCAGGGCCTCCAGCCACTGCAAATGAACTCCAGATACGTGTGCCCCCTTGTGCATCTGGCTAATGTGGGTCCTGGGGAATCGAGCCTCGAACCGGGGTCCTTAGGCTTCACAGGCAAGCGCTTAACCGCTAAACCATTTCTCCAGCCCTGATCTTTTGTTTTTTTCAAGGCAGGGTCTCACTCTAGCCCAGGCTGACCTGGAATTTACTATGTAGTCTCAGGTTGCCCTCAAACTCATAGCGATCCTCCTACCTCTTCCTCCCCAGTGCTGGGATTAAAGGTGTGCGCCACCACGCCCGGCTATATGTAATTTTTACTTACTTAAAATATTTGGAAAAACCTGAAACAATTGCCAGGAAAAGTTTCAGTGGAACGGGAGGTGTGGTGGTTTGATTCAGGTGTCCCCCATAAACTGAAGTGCTCTGAACGCTGGGTCTCCAGCTGGTGGGAATTTGGGAATTGGCGCTTCCTGGAGGTGACGGATTGTTAGGGATGGGCTTGTGGGTGTCATAACCAGCTTCCCCTTGCCAGTGTTGGGCAAAGTCTCCTGTTGCTGTTGTCCATCTGATGCTGGACAGGGGGTGATGTCCACCCTCTGCTCATGCCATCGTTTCCCTGGCCATCACGGAGCTGCCCCTCGAGTCTGGAAGACCCTTTCCTCCCACAAGCTGCTCTTGCTCGGGTGTTTTCTGCCAGCAATGTGAAGCTGACCTGCAACACCCACTATGCGATGAAATATAAACAAGGACTTATTTAAAATGGTCTGATTTCTATTTTCAGGCGAAAAAGAGAAAGGCGCCTATTTTCAAAGTTGCTGTGTTTGGAAAGGGATTTAGAATACAATCAAGGAACCAACTCCCCTGACCCGGGTTTTTTTGGTTTTTTGTTTTTTAAACATGGTGACAGTTCTTTTTGTTGTTGTTGTTCATTTTTATTTATTTGAGAGTGACAGAGAGAGAAAGAGGCAGATGGAGAGACAGAGAGAGAATGGGTGCACCAGGGCCTCCAGCCACTGCAAATGAACTCCAGACGCGTGCGCCCCCTTGTGCATCTGGCTAACATGGGACCTGGAGAGTCAAGCCTCGAACCGGGGTCCTTAGGCTTCACAGGCAAGCGCTTAACCGCTAAGCCATCTCTCCAGCCCAAGGAACCAACTCCCCTGACCCGGGTTTTTTGAGGCAGGATCTCCCTGTAGCCCACACTGATCTGGAACTCACTATGTAGCCCGGGTTGACCGTGAACTCACGGGAATCTTTCCTACCACAGGCTCCTGAGTGCTGGGCTTACAGGTGTGAGCCAGTGCTATGGCCCAAGGGACCTGAGCGGTTCGTTCGCAAATATTGGGAGGGTGTAGCTTCCTCGTCCTTTAAAATGCTGACATGGAAGACAGCGTGTGTGTGTGACCAAACACGCGTTGCTCAAAATGCACTCCTAATGGGCTTGTTTCTATTCCAAGGACATGTCTCCTTGAACGCTGCTTTCTTTCACAGATCTCACTTTTTTTTCTTTTTTTTTTGGAGGGCTTGACTTAGTCCAAAAATGTCATGGCATGTGTACAAAAGTTAACCTCTTGCGTTTTGAAACAGAACAAAAGGGGGAACGTGTATTCTGACGGGAGAGCCCATCATTTTAGTTTGAACACAGTGAACTTCCTCGACTTGATGAAAGGTTCCTCCAAGCTTGAAATACTACAAGTAATTTCTCTTTCCAAAAGCTGCATATGTGAAGGGAGAGTGAGCAAACCGAAGACAGCAAAGAAGCTGCAAGGCCGGCCTGGGGGCTCACAGGGGAATGGGGCGCAGGGCGAGGGGCTGAGCTCCATGCCCGCCCGCTTAGCTTTGCTTATCCCCCGCACGAAGGGAGGCGCAGGGAAAGGCTTGGCATTGACGCAAAAGGAAAAAGAAATGTTAGATAGGGAGCCGGGCGTGGGGGCGCACGCCTTTCATCCCGGCACTCGGGAGGCAGAGGTAGGAGGATCGCCGTGAGTTCGAGGCCACCCTGAGACTCCATAGTGAGTTCCAGGTCAGCCTGGGCTAGAGCGAAGACCCTGCCTCGAAAATCCAAAGACAAAAGAAGAAATGTTGGGCAAGCCCTTACACGACGTTATCATGCCGTGAAAGACCGCTCGGATGATGGAGGGAGGGGGTGCCCACGATAGTGAGGGGCCACTTCTCAGCCGAGTGGACTCCTGGGAGGACGGAACTGTGGCGGCGGCGAGACCATGGCAGGCCAGCTGAGGCGGTGGTGTGATGTGGGCCAACGGAAGAATGGCCTCAGAGGAGAACTCGGAACAATTTCCCATTTTGCTGGCATGAGCACATTCGATCGATTCAGCTTTCCGGCATTTGATTGCCGTCAACAGATCGCTTCTCCCTTTTGGGGTTAGCACGAACCTGGGCCCTCTTCACCCATCCCAGGCAACATACAGGAAAAAAACAGAAAAAACAGCGCTGCTATATGTTTGCACCTGATTTATTATTATTGTTATTTTTTGACTTAAGCAAAGTTCATGGAAACCAGCAGGTCACAGTGAATCCTACAACGTATTCCCACGGTGATCCTTGGAACATTTTCCTTCTGGACTTTATTAAACGTAATGTTCTAAGTATTATGAGTGCTCTTTGGTATTCTTGAATAATAACCCAAACTTGCAGAGTGAAAGTAAAGGACTATGAAAATCCCGGGGAGTGGGCGGAACACGACAGACGCTAGAAAGCCATTGCATCTGGTGCTGGTTCGTTGGGTCACAGACCGAACCTTGCTGGGTCAACCTCTGCCCGAGGGCCAAATCCAGCCCACTGCCTGTCTGTGTTCGGCCTGCAGGAGCCGAAGAATGGTTAGGGTGAAAAACCAAAACATTGGGGGCTGGAGAGATGGCTTAGCGGTTAAGTGCTTGCCTGTGAAGCCTAAGGACCCCGGTTCGAGGCTCGACTCCCCAGGACCCACGTTAGCCAGATGCACAAGGGGACACACGCGTCTGGAGTTCGTTTGCAGTGGCTGGAGGCCCTGGTGCGCTCATTCTCTCTCCCTCTCTCTATCTGCCTCTTTCTCTCTCTGTCTGTCACTCTCAAATAAAAAATAAAAAATAAAAAAAAAAACCAAAACATTAGTAACAATATTTTGTGACATGAAGACCCTCCAAAAAAAGATGAAGTTCAGAGCCGAGCGTGGTGGCGCACGCCTTTAATCCCAGCATTCGAGAGGCAGAGGTAGGAGGATCGCCGAGAGTTCAAGGCCAGCCTGGGACTCTAGCTCAGGCTAGAGTGAGACCCTACCTCAAAACAACAACAACAACAAAACAAACAACAACAACAAAAAAGATGAAGTTCAGGGCTGGAGAGATGGCTTACAGGTTAAGGCGCTTGCCTGCAAAGCCAAAGGATCCCAGTTCGATTCCCCAGGACCCACGTAAGCCAGATGCACAAGGGGGCGCACGCATCTGGAGTTCGTTTACAGTGGCTGGAGGCCCTGGTGTGCCCATTCTCTCTCTCTCCACCCTCCTCTTTCTCTGTCAAATAAATAAATAAAAATAAAATATTTAAAAAATAAGAAGTTCAAATGTCAATGTCTATAAATATTCTTTGGAATATGGCAACATCCACTGGTTTCCATGGTGGTTCTCTGCCACTGTGGTGTCACAAGTTGAGTATTAGGGATATGGTCCATATACCCTGACCCTTTCTGGAAAGTGTTTGCAAGCACCCGAGTCAGGTCAGAGCATCAGTCAGTATCTGCGATGAGGGGTTGTCTTTTTGTGTTCTAATCTAAATTGTGGCCCTGAGATGTCGGTACACAGTACAAAATCACATTGTCAGAGATGTCACATTGACATATGCTTTTTCTGGTGCCGTCTCTCACTGTCTGTATTATCTTGCATACATATTTTGATGACTGGCTGTAGGCCTCAGTTTAAAGAGCTGTGATCTAGTAATTCAAGAATACCTTGGTACACTTTCTGAAAAAAAAGAAAATCTCCCTCCCTTTCTCCCTATCTATTTCTGATGTGATGACCAACATAGAGACCTGGATAAAATGACAGTTTTCTGTGGATCTTACTCTGTTTGAACGATATGCTTTAAAATTAAACCACTGTTTCTGCCTTACCAACTGCCACATTATATAATAGCTTACTATGGTCTTAGGCTTTGGGTGAAAGAAAAATATTTCTTTTATATTTTGTACTTTTGGGAATGCTAACTCAAATTTCATAAACAGAACAATTAGTACAAATGTTTTTTTGGACAATCTGTGCTGTGATTTTGGAAATTTGTATGTGAAAGAAGAGAGTGAAAGGATTCGAGTCCTTGCACAGACGAAAACAGTTTCATGTGTTTAAAATTCTAAAAGCTCAAAAAGATTTTCTTTTCATGCTTGCTTTAGAATAGCAAAGTCCCTTGATATGTCAAAGGCCACAAAAGTAATTTTTAGTTTAGGTACAAAACGTGCTTTGGGTCTGTTTTATATGACACTCTGCTTTTAGCGTGGCATTAAGAAAAAAAAAAAATCAAGTCCCCCCCCAACCTCTGTTTTTTTGGCTGAAAGTTTGTAGTGATTTACTTCAAATTTGAATCTTTATCTCTAGGGACATGCCTATTTATTTCTACTGCAATTTTTGCTTAAGACATGAAATAATTTCTAAGCGTTTTTAGACACTAACAACAATAAGACTCAATTATCATGCCAAGGGCTTCTTATTGGAAGGTGTCAAACGAGCAGACATTCAAACGAGACACGGCACCGAGATCTCACTGTCAGAAGAAAGGGAAATCTATGACAAGGAGAATGAGACGTGCACAGAGCCAATGATCCTTGGGCCCAGGAAAACGCTCTTTATTTGTTGTTATGTAAGAATGTTGTTGCTAGCGAGGATGGAAATTTCAAAGCAGAGGGAATATAAAACTGCTGTAGACTGAACGGCAAATGTCTGCTTCGCTAACAGGCCCCGCTGTCATAAAACAGTCAAAATAGCGAGATAGATTCGTTCAGAACAATGACATAATGTTTATAAATATTTATATGAATGCTGAATAGACCATTACTGGGAGATGCAGCTGTGGTATAGGAAAGAAAATTGGGATTTGATTAGAGCAGTCATCTTGCCAATTACAAGGCTCCATAATCCCGTGGAAGTTACTTAACCTGTTTGAGAGTATTTCTCTGCAAACGGATGAGATTCTAGCTACCTCGGAGCATTCAGGAAGTTAACACAAGTACCCTGAAACTACAAAAGGCACTATGTAAGTTATACATGATCGAGTGGGGAAATACATAGAACCCTATAACAAATTATTCGGTAACTTTTCTGTAAGTGAACTGTTGATACAGCAAAATAGATTCAATTTCTTGCATACTTTAATAAGTACCACTTCTTTTTGAAGCAGAGAATATAGGGTGATAATTTTTTTTAAAGTTTATATTTGAGAGAGAGAGAGAGAGAAAGAAGAAGGGAGAGAATGGGCATGCCAGGGCCTCCAGCCACTGCAAACAAACTCCAGATGCATGCGCCATCATGTGCATCTGGTTTATGTGGGATCTGGGGAATCAAACCTGGGTCTTAGGCTTCACAGGCAAGTGCCTTGACCACTAAGCCATCTCTCTAGCCCTGATTTTTTTTTTTTTTTTGAGGTAGGGTCTCACTCTAGCCTGGGTTGACCTGGAATTCACTATGTAATTCCAGGTTGGCCTCAAACTCACAGTGATCCTCCTACCTCTGCCTCCCTAGAGCTGGGATTAAAGTTGTGTGCCACCACACCCAGCCTGCGTTAGATAATTGTAAGTAATTGTGGTTGTGGTAGCGTTGTTGACGGTCAAAGTGCTGTGGCCTTCAAACAGGATCTTTTTAATACAGAGAGGATGGGGCCAGCAAGGCTTTGGGGATGGACGGAGGAAATACCCGCTTTTCTCCCAACACTTGAATGAAGAAGAGGCAGCGTGTGAGAGCAGACACCACCCTGAAAATTGGTACATTTTCTTCACTTAATGAGAACAACAGATGATAAAGTAACAGTTAATATGGACATACAAGTTCTCTGGTCCATCATAAAATTCTTATCTGTGGAGTTGAAAGCCACAGGCAACCTAATGTGCAGGAGTGTCAACTTTAGTGACGTACATGCTGTGAACCTTCAGAACACTAACTAGGTTTTCTGCCAGAGTTAAGACCAAGGTGGGAGCTGGCTGTGGACTTGGTTAGCCTTACGCACATGTGCCTTAAATACATACTAGATAGCATTCCACTTTCAAAACCCTGGACTGTTTTTAAAGATTTATTTTTATTTATTTGAGACAGAGAGAGGGGTGAGGGAGAGAGAGAGTGAGAGAGAGAAAGACAGAGAGAGAGAGAGAGAAGGGGCGTGCCAGGGCCTCTAGCCACTGCAAACGAACTCCAGATGTGTGTGCCACCATGTCCATCTGGCTTACGTGGGACCTGTAGATTCGAACCTGGGTCCTTAGGTTTTGCAGGCAAGGGCCTTAACTGCTAAGCCATTTCTCCAGCTCGCCAGGACTTTTCTTAGATCCCGAGTTGAATAGGTATGGGATCAAGAACTCTTGTCTATGGAAGACATTCACATCTTCTATGTTTTTTTTTTCTTCTTGAATCTCCAAAGATAGTGAGCTTGCTCTTCGTCTTCTAAGTGACTTATTCTGAAGCTTGGGGAGCCACCACAGCCTTCCTGTGGGCTGCGTAACAGGTGTAAGAGCTGATGGAAGGAATGGAACCAAAGTCAGGGCGTGGTGGTGCACCCCTTTATTCCCAGCCTTCGGGAGGCAGAGGTAGGAGGATCACTGTGAGTTCAAGGCCAGTCTGGGAGTACAGAGCGAGTTTCAGGTCAGTCTGGGCTAGAGTGAGAACATTACCTCGAAACCCCCCCCCACACACACACAAAAAGGAATGTAGACAAGGAAGATCCAGTTACTTAAGTGGCCACACTCACTGTAATTATACAGCACACTGGTCAATACCTTGTGTCTTAAGGTTCTGGTATATTGTCCAAGACAGATCGTACGCTGGACTACAAAAGAAGTCTCCATAAATGTATGGTGAGTATGGCAAGAAATAGTTCAGTTTGGGGTTTAAGTTTCTCTGAATTGTTATTGACATTTAAGCATACGTGCTGGGCTAGGGAGATCAGGAAACGGCCTAGGTTCGGATCCTGCGCACCCACGTGAATGGCACGGACACTAGGCGTTAACCTCTGGCCTCCACATGCATGTGCACACAGGTGCACCCACACACACATGAACACTCACATACACACACGGAGACTATGTAAGTAAAACGAATGCACCGGCTAGTAAATTTACAGCACAAAATTTATAGTTGACTACGTGACTGCCAAGGTAACCCCCCTATACAATGTTATGGAGGAACGGAATTGGGTACCAGCTCTCCAAGGCAATGTCCTCACTAAGGTCCTGGCAGCAGGGCCATGAAGTGAGCAAAACAAACTTGGAGTTCTCACACTCATGTGAGTCACACATCGTTGGAGACGGTGATCAGTACCTAAATTCCGAAGTGAAGGGTCCCATTGTAGCGTCCACAGTGAGACCCCACCTCAAAAAAACAAAACAAAATAGAGACAGAGAGAGAGAGAGAGAAAGAGAGACTCTAGGGCCTCTTGCCACTGTAAATGAACTCCCAATGCATGCATCTGGCCATTAGGCTTTACAAGCAGGCACCTGAACCACTGAGCTATCGCTCCAGCCCCTGGACACGAAGTTTCTACTTGATTCAAAGGCAAACCTTAGAATACTGATGGAGTACAGACAGCTATCCTGTCGCGGCGAAAACCACTGGTATTTCTGGAAGCCAGTGTGTGCTATTGAGTGAAGAAGGAGCGAGAAGCTTTGCACACACAGTGCCCGAGTTACACGGCTGAGCTTCTACGAGACACTAGGTCTGACTTGTTTTCTTGCGGTGACAAGTGTCCACTCCACCTCTCTGTGTAAACGAACACTATGTGATTCATCTATTCAAAGTCACAGGCTAGGGCTGGAGAGATGGCTTAGCGGTTAAGCGCTTGCCTGTGAAGCCTACGGACTCCGGTTCGAGGCTCAATTCCCCAGGACCCACGTTAGCCAGATACACAACAGGGCGCATGCATCTGGAGTTCGTTTACAGAGGCTGGAAGCTCTGGCGCGCACATTCTCTCTCTCTCTCTCTCTCTCTCTCTCTCTCTCTGCCTCCTTCTCTCTGTCGTCCTCAAACAAATAAATAAACAAAAAAAAAAAAAAAAAGTCACAGGCTAGTGGCAGAAATCAGGCTTGACTCTTGGTCCAAAACTCTCAGCTCAGAGAGTATTCCAGCATTTTCTTTTATTTATTTATTTGTTTATTTTTGTTCTTTTGAGGTAGGGGTCTCACTCTAGCCCAGGCTGACCTGGAATTCACTCTGTACTCTCAGGATGGCCTTGAACTCACGGCGATCCTCCTACCTCTGCCTCCCGAGTGCTGGGATAAAAGGTGTGCGCCACCACGCCCGGCTTATTCCAGCATTTTCTATCCTTTCTGCTTTATGTGTGTGGGTGCGTGTGTGCATATGCACATTCATGTGTGCCCCAGGGACCTGCCTCTGCTTCTGGGGTGCCGGGGTTACAAGTGCATGCCACCATTCCTGGCATTGACGTGGGTACTGGGGACCCAAACATGCCAGTGTGGCAGGCACTTTACCCACTGACCATCTCCCCAGTCTGTTAGTTTTAGTAGATTTAAAGTAACATCTACTATAGGCTATGTATCCTTTATGCAAAATACTTGGGCCTGAAGTACTTCAGATATATTGGAATTTTGGAACAGTTGTATAGTGAGATAGCTAGGAACGGGACCCACGTCTAGACACGAGATCCATGTATATTTCACATACCTTATACACGTAGCCAGAAGGTAATTTTGCACAGTATTCCGAGTGTACCTGAATCTTGACCCATCACGTGAGTTTAAGATGTAAAATGTTCTATTGATGGTATCATGTTGGAGTCCAAAAATTTTTGAATTTTGGAGTATTTCAGATTCTGGACTTTTAGACTGCAATATGTATGTTCAATGATATGGAATGCAAGAAAACTTAAAAAGTAAAAAAATATATTCCTATTACCCAAACGGATGAAAAGCGAATTGAATTTTTTAAAAAATGCACCAGTTATGGGGTAGAGCAATGGCTTAGCAATGAAGAGCCCTTCCTACCCAGGCATGAGGACCTGTTAGAAAATAGGGCAAAACTCACAGGGTTATCTCCCATCCTAGTGCCACCCTACAAATTACTCCTCACTGTATGTATCATATTTATTTATTTATTTTAGAGAGAGGAGGCAGATAGAAAAGGAGAGAAAGAAAGAGAGAGAAGGGACGCACCAGGGCCTCTAGCCATTGCACATGAACTCCAGATGCACGCGCCACCTTGTGCATCTGGCCTTACGTGGGAACTGGGGAACTGAACCTAGGTGCTTAGGCTTTGCAGGCAAGTGCCTTAACTGTTATGCCGTTTCTCCAGCCCTGTATATATTATATTTCTATGTATCCTCCCAGAAAAAAAAAAACAAAAAACTTTGCTTTAAGAGGCTGCAATTGTGTATATTAATTTAATATGTGTATGTGTTCAGACCAAAAAAAAAAAAATCAAAACAACTGCTATTATTTAGATTCATGCAACTTGTTCATTTTGACTGTTTATCCTGAACATGTTTCAACACGACCACCACATAGGAAATGAGCACATTTTTTTTTTATTTTTATTTATTTATTTATTTATTTATTTTAGTTTTTCGAGGTAAGGTCTCACTCTAGTCCAGGCTGACCTGGAATTCACTATGTAGTCTCAGGGTGGCCTTGAACTCATGGCGATCCTCTTACCTCTGCCTCCCAGGTGCTGGGATTAAAGGCGTGCGCCACCACACCCGGCTATATTTTTAAAGGACTTGTACGGTACTCTGTTGCACAGAAGTTAACCATTAACCAGTTCCCCTACTCCTGCGTACTCAGGATCCCCCCCCCCCCAGGTGGTTATTCTTATGGGTACTTTTGGTGTATTTCTTGTGTTTTTTTTTTTTAATTTTATTTTCATTTACTTATTTGCAAGCAGAGACAGAGCGTGCGAGAGAGACAGAGACAAAGAATACGGCTGTGCCAGGGCCTCGAGCCACTGCAAATGAACTGAAGACACATGCGCCACTTCCTGCATCTGCCTTTACGTGGGTACTAGGGAACTGAACCTGGGTCGTTCGGCTTTGTAGGCTAGTGCCTTAACCGCTAAGCCGTTTCGCCAGCCCCTTTAGGTGTATCTCTACAAGTTTTTCTCGAGGAGAAATTAAAAGTATATGGTATTGCATTGTTGATGGGTATACTACCAAACAGCTGGAAACCACCGGTTTGTAATACTTAAGAAATAAAAATTGTGGGCTGGAGAGATGGCTTAGCAGTTAAGCGCTTGCCTGTGAAGCCTAGAGACCCGGTTCAAAGCTCAATTCCCCAGGAACCACGTTAGCCAGATGCACAAGCGGGCGGACACGTCTGGAGTCCGTTTGCAGTGGCTGGAGGCCCTGGCACGCCCATTCTGTCTCTCTATCTGCCCCTTTCTCTGTCTGTCTGTCGCTCTCAAATAAATAAATAAAATAAACAAAAAATTAAAAAAATGAAAATCATGTGTGTACAAGTGCCACCACCTCAAGTATGACAATTTCGGATGTCAGGACTCCTCTTCTAGCTCCTATGAGGCAGGGTCTCTCGTTTGCAGCTGGCCTATGAGCATCCAAGATTCTCCTCTTGCCACCTGCACCTCTGCACATGAGGGCTGGCGTCACCACTGCATCCCATCCAGTGTTGACGTAGGTCCTAGGGACCCTAACTCCAGTCTCCACACAACGAGCACTTTACCCACAGAGCCCTCTCTGCAATCCAATCCACAATCATTTCAATTTAGGAGTATGTGAACTTAAAAGATGGTGTCCTTAGTGCGCACCTGTGATCTCGGCACTTGAGAAGTAGGGACAGAGGGCCTTAGAGCTTGAGGCCAGTGAATAGCAAACAAGTAACAGAAAGCTAGATGTGCACGCAAATTATGCGTAATATTCCTTTTACTCAATTTCTTGGGCTGCTACGATTTACATAATTACCCTTAACTACACACAACATATCTGAAACTCTCTGTTACCAAACAACATTAATTCACCAAGAAAGCAATTCATTCTCACTGCTATAGAATCTTCTATAAGAATAATCCGGAGAGCTGGAAGCAAGCCCGGTCTCTGTAATTGGAACCATACAAGAGCACGTGGTCAGTGTTTGAACGGTAAGCTTCATCCTGAAGTCTATCTGAATCAGCTTGTAAAAAATAATAATAATAATAACAACATCTCAAAATCAAGATGCTCGTTCATTGTCCCAGTGCAAGGGTCAGTCTGCAGCATAGATCGAATGCATAATTCAAAGAAGTGTTCAAGTTAAGTGATGTGAAAACACTTCATCATTATCTTTGGCTCATTTAACTTGGCTTAAAGTCCTTAAAGGATACCTGGAGGTTTCCGGATGTTTCTGATGAGATCACTGCCCAGTGGGTATCGACCGAGACACTAAAAGGCAGTGGTAAAGACAGAGTTATCAAAATAGGTCTATAATTATTTTATTATTATTATTATTAGTGTCTCAGCTTTTTTCTTTCCAAAGTTGTGTGAGTTTAGAGTTTTTAAAGCACAGTGCCAGATTACTTAACGTTTATACTTTAAACGAGGTAATAAAAATAAAACAGGGTTGGAGAGATGGCTTAGCGGTTAAGCGCTTGCCTGTGAAGCCTAAGGACCCCAGTTCAAGGCTCGATTCCCCAGGACCCACGTTAGCCAGATGCACAAGGGGGCGCACGCGTCTGGAGTTCGTTTGCAGCGGCTGGAGGCCCTGGCGCGCCCATTCTCTCTCTCTCTCTGCCTCTTTCTCTCTCTGTCTGTCGCTCTTAAATAAATAAATAAAAATAAACAAAAATTTTAAAAAAATAAGTAAATAAAACACTGAGTCCAAAGCCTGGCATCCATGAGGAACTGCACGTGCATCTAGACCATTGCTGCTCTGGAGGTTAGGGCGTGGGCAGAAAAGGTAATGATGGCTGGGCGTAGTGGCGCATGCCTTTAATCGAGCAGAGGTAGGAGGATTGCTGTGAGTTCGAGGCCAGCCTGTGACTACATAGTAAACTCCAGGTCAGCCTGGGCTACATCCCTTGGGGAAAAAAAAAAAAAAGCAGAAACAACAAAAGAGGTAATTGAGATGGGAAAACAGGATGGCTACTTAGTACATTCATTCCTTTTCTCAAATGAACAATGAACACGTTATCTCCAAAGAAGGAGATTGCAGTGTGAGCTTGTCCCACTTCCACATTACGGGCTTGGTTTTTCGAGAATTTCTGCAGACTTTGGCATGGAAAAAATACATCTTGAAACCCTTATTCAAGAACTGCAGAACTGAAGCTAAGTCCGCTTTGGGTGAAAAATAGCATTTCCCCTTAGGAGCCAGCACAGAAAATCATAGTCTTCTGACAACAGAGGCAAGGTTTCACTTTATTTCTTCATCCAATTTATGAATTTCATGGAAAATAAATTCATACAAAATGAACATTGAAGAATATAAAATTGACTCTAAAATGAAGCTTGAATATTTCATATCCTTGATAATTGATTGCCGTAAGAATCCTGGCAATAGATGGTGAGTTCTTTTCCAGAAATAAATTTGCCTTGTTGTTTTTTTTTTTTTTTAAATGCTCTAAGATTAACTAGATTTGACCTTGCAATTTCTTTTCTTCTCTGAAGATTACGGATGGGAGGTCGTAAGGACATGCATGGACCACTTCCCACCACAGCTGGGGAAGTGCAAGACACTGAATCTCTTCCCCAGTGGGCCAGGCTGTGACCACAGAAAGCCTCTCCACAAGTGTGACCCGCTCCTCTCTCCTCTTGGACAGGAGTGGACATTCAGCTGCCATCCTTTTATAAAAGACTCACTTTACAGGAGGGTCTTGATGAAAACCAGCTAGCATATTGCACAATGCAGTCATTTTATTTCGTGTTTTCATCTTCAGGGCTGGAGAGATGTCTCAGCCGTTAAAGGCACTCGCTTGCTTGCCAACCTGGGTTCGATTCCCCAGCATCCGTGTAAAGCCAGATACACAAAGTGGCGCATTTGTCTGGAGTTCATTTGCAGTAGCGGGAGGCCCTGGAGTGCCCATGCTCACTCTCTTTCTGTCTGCCTCTTTCTCTCTCTGAAACAAAATCAACATTTTTAAAAGTTTAAAGCCGGGCGTGGTGGCACATGCCTATAATCCTAGCACTCGGGAGGCAGAGATAGGAGGATTGCCGTGAGTTCGAGGCCTCCCTGAGACTACGTAGTTAATTCCAGGTAAGCCTGGGCCAGAGTGAGGTCCTACCTTCAAAAGACCAAAAACAACAACAAAAAAGTTTAGTATATCTCCCCTTGAGAAAGATAACTAAAGGTGTATCCCCAAGCTACATCCAAAGCCACTTTATACTGGCTTTATTTTACTGCTATTTATTATAATTTTTGTTGGGTTTTGCCTACATATATATGTGGTATGCCTGTATGTGTGCAGGAATATGTGTGTGGGGGGAGGTACACGTATATGAGTATGCATATGCACATGGAGGTTAGAGGCCCATATTGGATGCTTTCTTTAAAAAAAACAAACAAACTTTTCTTTTATTTGCTGAGAGAGAGAAGGAAGGAGGGAGGGAGAGAGGGGCAGATAGATAAACAGAGAATGGGTATGCCAGGGCCTCCAGCTACTGCAAACAAACTCCATACGCATGTGCCACCTTGAGCATTTGGCTTACGTGGGTCCTGGGGAATCGAACCTGGGTCCTTTGGCTTTGCAGGCACGCATCCTAACTGCTAAGCCATCTCTCCAACCTGGACGCTTTCTTGACGCAAGGTCTTTCGCTGGACCTGGAGCTCACCGACTTTGCTAGAGTAGCTCATCTCCATCTCCCCAGTGCCGCAGTCACAGGTGTGCACGGCCAGCCCTGGCTTTCGTGTGCGTCCTGGGGGTCGGAGCCACGTCCTCACGCTTGCGCGGAGGCCTTTGACTCACCCATCTATCTCCGCAGGCCTGTCCTGGTTGAAACACGTACTTACTGCCAAACTAGACGGAGCTTTGACCTTTTAGACAGTTTCATAGTCATTACTGTGTTTTCTCCCAATACAAATAAATATTCTTTCCACAACGGCTGTGATAAGCAGACCTAACATTCTCACACAATACAACTTGCTACAAGGGTCCTGTTGAAAAGCAAGGTTTAAAAGGCTCAGATAGGATAGCTGATGTACCAGACCCGCCCCGTTGTTCACAATGAGCCCCCTGCCTCGTTCTGGATGTTTTCTGTAAAACATGGGAGTTTTTATTTATTGATCACCAATATTCCTTTGAGGCCTAATAGCTTCCAAAGTATTTCCTAAGAAAATGCTAATGATCAGAAATCTGTCTTCCATTAACCTCTGCCAGGCCACCTGTTCTCTTAAGTTGTTGGAAGCAGCCATCTGCCTTTCCACACACTATCATTTCTCTTTCTTTCTTCTTTCTTTCCTTCCTTCCTTCCTTCCTTCCTTCCTTCCTTCCTTCCTTCCTTCCTTCCTTCCTTCCTTCCTTCCTTCCTTCCTTCTTTCTTTGCTTTTCTTTTTCCCCAGTTAGGATCTCACCCTAGCCCAAGCTGACCTGGAATTCATTACGTAGTCTCAGGGTAGCCTTAAACTCATGGCGATCCTCCTACCTCTACCTCCCTGAGTGCTGGGATTAAAGGCGTGCTCCACCACACCCGGCTTTCTTTTCTTTTTAAAATGTTTTTATTTATTTGAGAGAGAGGGAGGGAAAGAGGGACAGAGAGAGAGAGAGAGAGAGAGAAGAGAAAGAGAGAAAAGTGGGGTGGAATGGGCGTTCCAGGATCTCCAGCTACTGCAAATGAACTCCAGATGCAAATGCCTCCTTGTGTATCTGGCTTAGATGGGACCTGGAGAATTGAACCTGGGTCTTCAGGCTTTGCACTAAGCCACATTTCCAGCCCAGGATGACATTTTTCAACTGTTCAATTGTTTAAAAATGTTAATGCATGAGAACGATAGTTATTGTGGAGAACACAGACAAATTCATATTCTGCAAGGGGTGATGTTATCAACGGGTATTAACCCTGTAGGTATCTATAACATCCTAAAAAAAGAAAAAGCACATTATCTTTAAAAAAATTTTTTTTGTTTATTTTTATTTATTTATTTGAGAGCGACAGACAGAAAGAGAAAGAGGCAGAGAGAGAGAGAAGGTGCGCACCAGGGCCTCCAGCCATCACAAACGAACTCCAGACACATGCGCCCGCTTGTGCATCTGGCTAACGTGGGTCCTGGGGAATCGAGCCTTGAACTGGGGTCCTTAGGCTTCACAGGCAAGCGCTTAACCGCTAAGCCATCTCTTCAGCCCTAGACATTGGTTTTGTAAGCTTTACCACAGCCATATAAAAATGCCATGAAAAAATGATAGTTAGGTCTATTATTACTAGCAAGAAAATATGTACATTCTATATTGGGAAAACAGAAATCAATTTATACACCATCACATTATGTTAAAATTTACATATGTTTTAATAGAAAATATTAGCTAATAGTCAATGTTAAATTATAACATAATTTCAGATTACTTAGCTAAATTTGCATTAGTATTTTCTAAGCTTTCTACGAATATTACTATGTTAAAGGGAGCTTAACCTTTTGTTTAAATATGATAAATTCATCATATAAATTATGTTTCTCTCTTCAAATATTCTAATAACTGAAAATAAAGATGCAGATAAATATTAAATCAAGCGAAACCAAATGAGAGAACCAACAGTGGATGACAGCAGCCAGTCAAGATGAGAAGAAAGTAGCTACCTGAGGATATCACGGCTGGGGTGAAATTGATACGATGAGAAGAGGAATCAAGTGTACCCCTGGGGCAGGTGGCATGGTGATACTGTTGGAGTAGGTAAAGAAAGAGCAAAGAACGCAATGAGTTCTGGTGGCTAACTTTGAGAGAACTGAGGGGGGCCCAGTAGACACCACTAGACAGAGGTGGGAACCATCTGCAAGCGAATGCCCGCCCACGTCAGGGGAGGAGTGTGGCTACTCCCTGGGAGATAGGCCGGTGCCAGGAAGAATTCCAGAGGATAGACAGAAGCCCGGGGAAGGCCAGTGTGGAGGGAGAGCAGCCCACGCGGGACACCTGCGAATAACAGCAGGAGGCAAGCAAGGTGTTCGAGAGGCTGGAAAAGGTTCAGAAGAACAGAGGCTGTTAATAACGGAAAGGACTGGCAGCTGGCCCCCAATTTTGTTATGAAAAGAAGGGATCCTGGGCTGGGGACATGGCTTAGCAGTTAAGCGCTTGCCTGTGTAGCCTAAGGACCCCGGTTCGAGGCTCGATTCCCCAGGACCCACGTTAGCCAGATGCACAAGGGGGTGCACGCATCTGGAGTTCGTTTGCAGTGGCTGGAGGCCCTGGTGCACCCATTCTCTCTCTCTCTCTCTCTGTCTGTCGCTTTCAAATAAATTAATAAAAATGAACAAAAAAAATTTTAAAAAAAGATGGGGCTGGAGAGATGGCTTAGCGGTTAAGTGATGCCTGTGAAGCCTAAGGACCCCGGTTCGAGGCTCGATTCCCCAGGACCCACGTTAGCCAGATGCACAAGGGGGCGCACGCATCTGGAGTTCATTTGCAGTGGCTGGAGGCCCTGACGCACCCATTCTCTCTCTCTCTCTCTCTGTCTGTCGCTTTCAAATAAATTAATAAAAATGAACAAAAAAAATTTTAAAAAAAGATGGGGCTGGAGAGATGGCTTAGCGGTTAAGTGATGCCTGTGAAGCCTAAGGACCCCGGTTCGAGGCTCGATTCCCCAGGACCCACGTTAGCCAGATACACAAGTGGGCGCACGCGTCTGGGGTTCCGTTTGCAGTGGCTGGAGGCCCTGGGGCACCCATTCTCTCTCTTTTTCTCAAATAAATAAATAAATAATTTTTTTTTAAGCAGGAATAAGGGGTGGGATGAGGAGCCAGAGTCCAGGGTTGGGGGGGACACAAAGGCGAGATGCGTGATTAGAAACAGGCAGCGGTTTTAGCGAGGTTGGTGCTGGAGAGGTGGCTCAGTGAGAGAACGCTTGCCTGGCACATGCAAGGGCCTGGGTTCGATCCCTCATCTCCCCCCTCCCCCGCCGCCCAAAGGAAATAAAATGGAACTTGATTATAATAGAGAAATGACAGATAATGAGTGGCTACTGAGGCTGTGAAGTTGACGACCCCGTCCCTCTCACATGTCGGGGATTCAAGCACAGTGAGGTGACCTACACAACATGATGCAAACTGATAATCTGCAAAACTAGTTGCCTGGGGGAAAAGCCCGTATTTCAGATAATCACTTAATATCTTACTCAACAAAACAGCAGCAAAACCTGGTACGCCTGGTCTTTTCCTCTTAATTTTTTTTTTTTTTTTCCGGCTTAGAATGAGCTCACACCTGACACATGAAAAAAGAGATCGCAAGTAGCCAGGACATGTTGAACATTTCAGGGAGGATGACGGGGGCGGGGGGGGGGGCTAAAGGTAACGTTGAAATATAAAAACATTTCATCGAGACCAGGCTCACGAAGATACCTTACAGCAGAACAATGCGATTCATCGCCAAATCAAATACACACAGATTATCTTGACAAATTAGATGTAATTTTAACTTGGGTAAGGAAGTAGCCGGTATTTCACAGACGTGGCTGGGCCCTCCTCACTACCAGAACCGCAGAGACCTAAATAGTCATGCGGTCTGCCAGGGGGGCCTGGCTGGCTTCTGCATGGGAGCCTTCAAACACGCCACCTTTCTTGTTATTTGAGTACATTTTCTGCCTTTAAAAATATTCCCATATGTTCTCGTGCCTTTACTCACTGTGTGTTTACATAATCGCGATTCTTTGTCTACCACAGCATTAAAAAAAAAAATACTGCAATACTTATAAAAGCACTCTTAGGTATCCAACAATTTGAATTCCCTAATCAGCGAGATGGGGCCAAATAGTATCATGCTCTTTTTATTTTTTTGGTAAGTATTCATGGCAGCACTTCAACTCCTTTCTCCTTAATGTGGTGTTCTGTGCAGTTAGTTTGTACTGCCATGTCTATCTTAGAAAGATGGATTTTCAGAAATTAAAAACATGTGACAACAGTCACTTCTGCATGTTTCGCCAAGAGCAAAACGCAGCACGAACAAAGAAAAGGGCGAGTTAATTTAGGCGCATGCTCTGGAGAATCACAGAGGATTATCTAACATAGAAGAGCAGGTTTGTTCTAATTTCCAGTATCTATGTAATATATATATATAACACATTGACGTATATGTACATACAAATCTTTCTGCTTTAAATGTAACAATTTTAACAAGTTGTGCTGTGAAATACACAATACGATGATAGTTAGCTCCAAATTTTGTCGGTTTGCGATTTTCCTCAAGTGCCTAGAATGTTCTTCAGTATGGAAGTTATCAGAACTTTCATTATTGTTGTGGTTTTGTTCAATGATAAAAATGACCTCATTAAAACCCTTCCTTGGAGGGGCTGGAGAAATGGTTCGGTGGTTAAAGGTGCTTGCTTGCAAAGCCTGTAGACCTGGGTTCGACACTCCAGTCTTCACGTAAAGCCAAGATGCACAAGGTGGTGCATGCATCTGGACTTTGTTTGCAGAGGCAGGAAACCCCGGCATGCTCATTGTCTCTCTCCTTTGCTTTCTCACTCTCTCGCTCTCTCCATCTCTCTGTCAAATAAATAAATATTGTAGAATCTCTTCTTTGGTAATAAAGGCAATTTATGTTTATTTCAAGAAACTGTGGTAGGAACATGTCCTGGGACATCTAAAATACGTAAGCTGAGATGGAGTTTACATTTGTTATCTGAGCATATCTAAAAAGAAAATGTCGTTAAGATATACGTCCAAGAATGCAGGTAGTTTATCTATCATAGACAAACAAAGCTTGAGTGGGGACTTTTCCTAAATGGTTACAAAGGAGGCCATGAAAAAATTCTGAAATAAATTCCCCGTTTTTTTTTTCTTTAGTGAAAAAAGTAAAATATAACCAATGAAAAAAGAATAATTGTTAAAAGTAACCCACTGAGTTTTTTTTAAAGCAACTTTTTCTATTTATTTATTATATATATAGAGAGAGAGCAAGAGAGAGAGAGAGAGAATAGGTACACCAGGGTCTCTAGCCACTGCACACCAACTCCAAATGCATGTACCACCATGTGCATCTGGCTTACGTGGGTTCTGGGGAGTCAAACCTGAGTCTTTAGGCTTCACAGCAAGTGCCGTAACCACTAAGCCATCTCTCCAGCCCCTGAGTTTTGAGTCTAACAGCTATTCGTTTGTTTTAATAAGAAGACTTTGAAGGGCATACTTAGCGATGCCAGTTTCAGGTGGACACAGAAAAGCAGTCACACAATGCCACTGAGATTCTAGCACACACTGGAAACTACGATCCCTTTGCTTTCGAGAATGCCTTGAACAAAGTTTCGGTTCAATTGCTCTTTCCCTCCTCTACCCTCTCCAGAGTTTGAATGCAGGCAAGGGCTCTACCGCTGAGTTTTCTGTCCAGCACTTGTTATAAGGCTTCCTACTACCTACTTCTTTTCTATTCTCCCACCCTAAGCTTTGTAGAGGAGGAGGGAGAGAGAGGGGAGAGAGAGAGAGAGAGAGAGAGAGAGTCTATGCTCTGATTTGGCCATCAGCCACCGAACATACCCAGGTCCCATTTCACCTTGCTGCCTTGAACCCGCCCATCACTCGCTATTAATGGTTATACAGAGACAACCCCGAAGCAACAGTTATCTTGTATAGATGGGCTGGAGAACAAGAGATTTGTCAATCGGGCCCTGAAAAATTTTCCATCCCACCTTGGGCAGTTTACTGTATTGCTTGCCAAACTTTAAAGTTATTATAACTAGTTTCACACAGGTGCCAGACAAAACAGACGAGAAATTAATTGGAATGATCACAAATGCATTCCTCCTGAATAAATTAAAATGCACTGGCTAGTGCCAGGAGACATTTAAAATAGAAATCCTGAGACTAATCAATCAAAACAAGTTTAGTTCTTTTTGATGTTAGCGTTGAGAGATATTTCACTTCACAAATAATAGAAAACTTATGTAGGTAGGAGAGAGAGAGGTTTGAGAGCAGTAAGGAGGAATTTTTGCATTGTCAAAGAGAAATGCCTAAGGAGACAGTCTTCTGTAACTGTTTCTTTGTTGTGTTTTTTCCCCTTTAATTATCAGTTGTAAAAATGGTAAGATTCAAAAGTCTTTTGCTGAGGATTCAAACTACTGGCTCAGCTTTTAAATATTTTGTTTTCATTTATTTATTTATTTATTTGACAGAGAAAGACGGAGAGAGAAAAAAAGAGAGTGAGAGACTGGGCGTGCCAGGGCCTCTAGCCACTGCAAACGAACTCCAGACTCGTGCGCCCCCTTGTGCATCTGGCTAACGTGGGTCCTGGGGAATCGAACATGGGTCCTTTGGCTTTGTAGGCAAATGCCTTAACCGCTAAGCCATCCCTCCAGCCCTGGCTTAGCTTTTAAATTAGAACACTGAACAAGTCAAAGTCAAAGTGTAAAAGCCCAGAACAATATTGGGAGATGAGGGCTTTAGTCAGATGTTAGACAGACTATCCAAACAGCTGGAAAAGATGTGGATCCTCCTTGGGAAATTTGTAATGTATTTGACTCATGTTTTCACGAAGCTGAGGACTGTCCTAGGAGGTTTGAAAGAGGGAAATCTTGCCAAGAACTTTATCTGGAAAATGATAGTATCTTACCAGTTTTCCAATTAGACAACAAAAGAATTTAAGGAACAATAATAAAAAATACTCCAGCCGGGCCTGGTGGTCTTTAATCCCAGCACTTGGGAAGCAGAGGTAGGAGGATTGCTGTAAGTGTGAGGCCAGCCTGAAACTACATAGTGAATTCCAGGTCAGCCTGGGCTACAGTGAAACCCTACCTCAAAATAAATAAATACATAAATAAAAATAAAAATACTCCAAATCAACGATTGCAATCTCTGAAGCTGTGACATTCAGGCTGTAGTAACTTAGAAATTATTCAAATAGATTTCCTTTGCTTTATTTTTCATTTTTTTGAGTTTTCAAGGTAGAGTCTCTGTCTGGCCTTGGGCTGACATGAAATTCACTATGTAGTCTCAGGCTGGCCTCGAACTCACAGTGATCCTCCTACCACTGCCTCCCTAGTGCTGGGATTAAAGGTGTGCGCCACCATGCCCAGATATTTTGTTTGTTTGTTTGTTTTTCGAGGTAGAGCCTCACTCCAGCCCAGGCTGACCTGGAATTCACTATGTAGTCTCAGGGTGGCCTCGAACTCATGGCGATCCTCCTCTGCTTCCCGAGTGCCGGGATTAAAGACCACCAGGCCCGGCTGAAGTGTTTTTTATTATTGTTCCTTAAATTCTTTTGTTGTCTAATTGGAAAACTGGTAAAATACTATCATTTTCCAGATAAAGTTGCTGGGATCAAACGCATGCGCCACCACACTGGGAACCAGATTTTCTTTATACATGAGTGTCTCTTAAAAATGCATCAAACACAAAGAGAACAAGGAGTGATTATAAAACAAACAACAAAAAAGAGGAGGGCCTTTCGTTTCTTGAGTTGGATAGTATATCAGATCCCACGTTCGGTACACACAATGTGTTCAAGAACAAGTCTTCTGAGGCATGCCTTGGCATACCTACAGCTAGTATCTGATGCTGGGAGGCCAGACAGGGAAGACTTAGAAGCCGAATTCCTGCTGATGTGTTGCAATTTTCAGGGCTAAACCAAGCACACTGTGGATAGGATCTGCTCAAGTTTTTACACATTTTTAATTATTTGCTTCTCTATGATTGCAATCTTCATTGCCGTAAAACAGCCTTGGAGACAGACTAGCAATCATCTACTAGTCTATACTGAAATGCTTATGGGGGAGCAGTGTGATGTTTGGGGGTTTGCTTAAAAACAATGCAGAGTGGGATGGCAAATAGATTAAACATGCGTGGGCTCTTGACTGGATGATGGAGATGTGGGATTCATTATGTTATTCTCTCAATTTTGTAAACGTTTGAAATTTTCTATATTTTTTTAAAAGTCATTTAAAGCCGGGCGTGGCACATGCCTTTAATCCCAGCACTCGGGAGGCAGAGGTAGGAGGATCACCATGAGTTTGAGGCCACCCTGAGGCTACATAGTGAATTCCAGGTCAGCTTGGGCTACAGTGAGACCCTACCTTGAAAACCAAAAAACAAACAAACAAACAAAAGCCAAAAAGAAAAAGAAAAAAATTACTTCTTGGTACATACATGTAAATAATCAGAGAAGTGAGCTTTCCATGTATTTTTAAATTTCATACTGATGAATCACTTGGCCATAGTCACAGCCATTTCTTTCTTTATTTATCTGACAGACAGAGAGAGAGAGAGAAAGGGAGGGAATGGGTGCGCCAGGGCCTCCAGCCACTGCAAACGAACTCCAGATGAATGCACCACCTTGTGCACCTGGCTTATGTGGCTATTGGGGAATTGAACCTGCATCCTTGGGTTTTGCAGGCAAGTGCCTTAACCGCTAAGCCATCTATCCAGCCCTATGTCACTTTTTTTCTTAAATTTTTCGAGGTAGGGTCTCACTCTAGCTCAGGCTGACCTGGAATTCACCGTGTAGTCTCAGGGTGGCCTCGAACTCATGGCGATCCTCCTACCTCTGCCTGCCGAGTGCTGGGATTAAAGGCGTGCACCATCACGCCTGGTTCCTGGGCCATAGTTTTAATTATCATAACGAATGCAATTTTTTTTCCCTAGAAGTACATTACGGCACAGTGGAAAGCATATTGAACTTGAGTTTGACGTTCTCCGGTTCTAAAGTCCCAGCTGGGCAATTTTCCAGAAACATTACTTTGAACAAGTCATTTGATCTTTCTGGGGCAGGACTACAGATATCCCCATGCTTGCTTCTCACCACACTCGACCAGTGTTTGGCTGAGCAGGACGTGCATGCGCGCTCACGCGTTCAGCCAAATCTAAGAGTGTCATTGTGGTTATTCCGGAGGGTTAGTGATGTCGCGGGTCAGGCACCTTCTCTGGCACAGGAAGTGAGGACCTGCTTCAACAGGTCACTTGTGAGCAACGGGTCCGGTTCTCTTTTTTTTTTTTTTTTTTTTTTTTTTTTTTTTTTGGTTTTTCGAGGTAGGGTCTCACTCTAGCCCAGGCTGACCTGGAATTCACTATGGAGCCTCAGGGTGGCCTCGAACTCACGGCGATCCTCCTACCTCTGCCTCCCGAGTGCTGGGATTAAAGGCGTGCGCCACCACGCCCGGCTGGGTCCGGTTCTCTAGCACTAGCATTACACTGAGGTTTCAACGCCCAGGGAGCATCCGGCCGCCAGTGTTAACCAGGGAGTGTTTTCCCCTTCCCAGCTGCGGGCCCCCAGGTCTGAGATGAGTGCTCCCGGGGTTTCCTTGCTGTTTTCATGTTAGAAGTGGCCTGGAGATACCCAACCGTTCTAGAAGCGTAATTGCTTTTTCCGCTATCACATCCAGCTTGGTTGGACAGTTGGGATGTTACCTGGAGAAATGGCTGTAGAAAAAGGCAGGACTGCACGAACGATAGCTAGAGGAACGCCGCTCTTCTGCGTGGCTTAGTGCAAGAGTCCTAGCGCGTACCTCCATGAGCTACGCAGAATAGGAAATGCTTGCTGAACCTTAGTTTGTTAAAACATTTTTAAACATTTTGGGTGTGTGTGTGTGTGGTTTTTTGAGGTAGAGTCTTGCTCTAGACCAGGCTGACCTGGAATTCACTATGTAGTCTCAGGTTGGCCTTGAACTAAGGGCCACCCTCCTACCTCCGCCTCCTGAGTGCTGGGACTAAATTTTTTTTTTAATTTTTTTTTGCTCATTTTTATTTATTTATTTGAGAGCGATAGACAGAGAGAAAGAGGCAGATATATAGCGAGAGAGAGAATGGGTGCGCCAGGGCCTCCAGCCACTGCAAACGGAACTCCAGATGCGTGCGCCCCCTTGTGCATCTGGCTAACGTGGGTCCTGGGGAATCGAGCCTTGAACGGGGGTCCTTAGGCTTCACAGGCAAGTGCTTAACCGCTAAGCCATCTCTCCAGCCCCTGGGATTAAAATTTTTAAGATCACAAAATATACATATAACCTTAAATAATGATCTACTTTGTATGAGGGGACCCTTTTAGAGGCATTATAAGGTGAAATGATAGTCATTCTTTATTTTATTTTATTTATTTGCAAGCAGAGCGTTATAGAGAGAAGAGAGAGAGAATGGGCATGCCAGGGTCTCCAACTGCTGAACGTGAACTCCAGACGCATGCTCTGTTGTGCATCTGGCTTTACATGGGTACTGGGGAGTCCATCCAGGATCGTTAGGCTTTGCAAGCAAGTGCCTTCACTGCTGAGCCACCTCTCCAGCCCAATAGTCATTCTCAGTGTGTATAAACAGTGTTAAGATGTGTCCAGTTATTTCTTTCTTTTCTATCTATCTATGACAAGAGTCTGAACATTTTTTAGCCTGATTAGAAATTTTATTAAATTGAGCTCCAAGTTTTGTGAATAAGTAATAATTACACTCCCAGTGCCATCACTGAATGGGTCATTTTGAAACAAGCTCCAACATCCTAAGGTTAAGTAGCAAATATTTCCATTCCTTCCAGATGCATCTCTTTTAGAGGATTGTTAATGGAACAGAAGCAGACCTTAAAAGATATGCTGGGCACTGAAAGTTCAAGCTGAAACTCACTGTCCAGATCTTAACAGCAAAGAACATATTCTGGTGATTCCAACGCTCCTGAGACAAAACACACAATTCATAAAAACGATCCTCGCCTTGACTCCAGCACAGCCACGCAAAGGCCTGTTGTGAAAGGGATGCCGTCGACGTCCATTCCCTATGCTCGACCGTCTTTAAATTAGAGCCAGGATTTCTTACGCTAGGAGCTATGGCTGAATTCTAGAACTAGCGCAATTTTATAAGTTTTTTATTTTTTATTATTTATTTGAGAGTGACAGACAGAGAGAGAAAGAGGCAGAGAGAGAGAGAGAGAGGAAGAATAGGCACACCAGGGCCTACAGCCACTGTAAACAAACTCCAGACGTGCCTGTGCCCCCTTGTGCATCTGGCCAACGTGGGTCCTGGGGAATCAAGCCTGGAACCGGGGTCCTTAGGCTTCACAGGCAAGCACTTAACCGCTAAGTCATCTCTCCAGCCCCTAGTGCAATTTTAAATAGAAAAAATGCAAATATACAGTGGAAACTTTCTGTCAGGAAAGAATAGGTCATATCTTTAGTTCTTTTAAAAATTATTTTATTTATTTTCGTTTTTATTTGTGAAAGAGAGCAAAAGAGGCAGAGAGAGAGAGAGAGAGAGAGAGAGAGAGAGAGAAATGAGCATTCCAGAGCCTCTAGCCAATGCAAACAAACTCTAGACACATGTGCCACTTTGTGCATCTGGCTTTACATGGGTACTAGGGAATTAAACCTGGGTTGTTAGGCTTTATGGGCAAGTGCCTTAACCTCTGAACCATCTCTCCAGCCCCAATCTATATTCCTAAGAGTAATCTCCTGACTGTTTCTTGACTTTAGTCTTCTCCCCCATAGTCTACAAACCCCCAAAGAACCATATATCTGCCTAGTGCATGCATCAACTGATATCAGTCTTTTGCTCACAATCCCACAAAAGATCCCCCCATGTCAATCAAAGTCAAAGCCAAAGTCCCTACAATGTCCTACCTAAGAGTCCCCCCCACCCCAACGCCACCCAATCCCTTTGCTTTTCAGACTTGCTACAGCAGTTGAACGTTATATCCCTCAGTAGACTCAGGTGGTTTTATTTTTTAATATATTTTATTTATTTATTTGAGAGAGAGAAAGAGGGAGAGAGAGAGAGAGAAAATGGGTGCGCCAGGGCCTCCAGCCACTGCAAACGAACTCCAGATGTGTGTGCCCCCTTGTGCATCTGGCTTATGTGGGCCCTGGAGAATCGAACTGGGATCCTTTGGCCTTGCAGGCAAACACCTTAGCCGCTAAGCCACCTCACTAGCCCCCTCAGGTGTTTTTTATTAAAACTTGGATTCCCAGCCTCCTGGCTAGAAGAGGCGTCACTGGGGGCAGATCGTGGGGTCCAGTCCAAAGGCGACCCTGGGGGTGGGATCTGAATTCCAGCCTTAGGTTCGCAGAGTGAGTTCCGCCTGGATCCCTGCTTCTTGCATCGGAGTGTGCTTGCTTCTTGGTGGTGGGTTTTGTTCTCTCTACTTGGATCTGCGAAAGGGAGGGGGGGCAGCATCTTTGCCATTACGGGACGTCCCTGGATCTGTAAGCCTGAAATGAATCCCTTCCTCCCGCAGACTGTATCTGCTTTGGAGGTTCGTGCCAGCAGCGTGGAGCTGACTGCAAACACCACCCTCTTTCAAACTGGGTCCTGCAAACCCCGCGAGCCTGCCGTGCCCAGGTGCCCAGCGTTGGCCTTCTCCAAGTGACTTGTCTCACTCATTTATTACCCTAGGGGCTGCTGGGTGTCACTCCTGTGCTGATGAACTGTGGCTCCAACCAGAACACACGTGGGCAGTCACGTGCGCTCCTCACGCGGTGGTCTGGCAATGCCCTAAGTATTGGGTGATGCTGTTTTGAGCAGTCAGGACCGTTCACAGTAACCCTGACTGGTTCCTACGGTTTTAATTCCCCTTCCGTGCCCCCAGCACGTGGAACATGCTTTCCCCAGATCAAGAGGATCCCAGCTAGCAGATCCTGCAGCGCAGAAGCACTGAGAGGCCCCTGAAAGCACACTCTGGCTCACGGGTCGTCTGGCACACTGATCTGCCACAGCTAGCACCGGGCACAAGACCAACGGTTGTCCCTAGAGACCCACCACACGCCGACTTTCTGACTTATTTGCTGATGGGATATTTGCTGGCAGCTGATTCGCTGACTGTCCTTTAGCAAGATGCTGTCATAGACCCATGCCTCGTCAGGTCACATCCTTTAGCAAGATGCTGTCATTTATCCATTTCTTGTCAGCTCGCCCTATGCCTCTATCGTGCCGTCTAGCTGAGCAAAATCTGTCGGCTGAGAGGCTGGAATTGCTTGGGACTATCAACTCGATCTCAATCTAAGAGAACCAAAATGACATTTTACAAGGTGAATGTTTTCCTCAGAAAATCCGCCCTAAGGTGTAATATATGAAACATGCCCTGCCCCTGTGAGGAATTTCTTTCATATATTGGTAGACATTAATTATTTCTAATGTTACAAAAATGTGTACCTTAGGGCAGATGTTTTCAACACTTGAAACAATGCGTCTGGTAGCATAGATCAAAAGCATAGACTTGAGGCTGGGGAGATGGTTCTGCAGTTAAAAGACATTTGCTTGCAAAGCCTGCCAGCCAGGATCGATTCACTGGCATGTACGTAGAGCCAGCAAATGGCACCTATATCTGGCTTTCATTTGCAAGAGCAAGACACTCTGGTGACCCCACCCTAAAGCCACTCACACATGTGCAAATAAAAAACAAACCAATAAAATACCTTTCCAAAAAAAAAAAAATAGCATAGACTTTCAGGGGCTGGAGAGATTGCTCAGCGGTTAAACGTGCTTGTTTGCTTTTTCTTTTCCTTCTAGGTAGGGTCTCACTGCAGCTCAGGCTGACCTGGAATTCACTATGGACTCTCAGGATAACCTTGAACACATGGCGATCCTCCTACCTCTGTCTCCTGAGTGCTGGGATTAAAGACGTGCGCCACCACGTTTTCAAAACCTGACGGCCCAGGTTCAATTCCCCAGAAGTCCATGTAAAGCTGGACGGGTATTCATTGGCTGCAGCAAGAGATGCTAGCGCACACATACACACACACACACATACACACAGAAGCAGGCACGCACACACACATATGCAAATGGGCAAATAAAGAAATAACTAAATAATGTACTTAAAAAAAAACAAAGCATATGGAGCTGGCGAGATGGCTCAGTGGTTAAGGTGCTTGGTTACAAAGCCTGATGGCCCAGGTTTGATTCCCCAGGACCCACGTAAAGCCAGATGAACAAAATGACACATGTGTCAAGTTTGTTTGCAATGGCAGGAAGCACTGGTATACCAATCTCTCTTTCTCTCTCTCTTTCCTTGCAAATAAATTAATAAAATAATAGCATAGAAAAAAAAAGCAGCATTTTTAAGGTCACCACTTAGTACTTTCAAGCCCATCCTCTTATATAGCCCTGCCCTAGCAGGACGAATTAGCAAAGCAATATCATTTGTGTATTTGCTTACTCATTAAAAAAAATATTTTATTTTTATTTATTTATTTGAGAGAGATAGATACAGAAATAGGCAAGTAGAGAGAGAGAGAGAGAGAGAGAATGGGCACTCCAGGGCCTCCAGCCACTGTAAGCAAACTCCAGATGTGTGTGCCCCCTTGTGCATCTGGCTTACGTGGGTCCTGGGGAGTCGAACCTGGGTCCTTTGGCTTTGCAGGCAAGCGCCTTAACTGCCAAGCCATCTCCCCAGCCCCGCTTATTCATTTTTAAATTCAATTACTCAACAGATAGCTAAGTGAATAAATGACAGGCGTTGTTCCAGCAGGTAACAAAGTAATGGACCAAAGCTGGGTCCTTATAGAATTTAGTGGTCCAGTTTCATAACTCGTTTATTGACTTAGCCTTGCTTTGTTGGGCTCAGAATTTCGGGCAACGATCATTCTAGGATTAATTAAAGTTTGGTTGAATTCTGACATTGTCCCTGATGATTGTTGGGCATGCACCCAAAAATCCACAGAAAAAAATAAACCCTACTTTCCAATCTTTTTTTTTTTTTTTTTTTTTTACTGAAATGGAAACTTCTTTCATTTCCTCTCACCTCTGGAAAGGTAACAGGTCACAAGAGGGGGAGTGGAAGGTCGCCCACTGGTCATGCATATCTCAGACAGACATCCGGAAGGAAGAGCTGCAAAGGTAGGTATCAGGGTCATTCATCGTGGGGTGCTGGCTGGACTGAGTGGTGGCCAGGGCGGCTTGATTACCAGGGCACCTATAATCTGCTGATCCGGCTACAAAGGCAATCTTTTTTCCTCCCAGCTACAATCCCGGAAACGCTGACCCCAGTCCCTGTGTAGGTTCCTAAGACAAGAAGAAGAAATGAGGCTGGCCTGAAAGGTCCACCAGAAGTTTCCAATTAGCCAGGCACTAAAAACGCCCACCCGAAGCAGCCTTAGCCACTGGGGACTCGACGTGGTGACTCCCGGCCGCTGCAGGGGCCACAGCCTCGCTGACCCGACCCTTACGTTTCCAGAGAGCTGCCCCAGTGCCTTTGCTCGGGGTCCTTGTTCTATCACACCTCTAAGCAGTTCTCAAGGGTCCAGGACTTTATGGGTGCCCAAATCATTCGCCGGGGTTGCGTATCACACAGGAGGCATTCAAGAAACACGCTGGGGAACCATTAAATGCACAGAGTCTAATTCTGTTTCCTCTATTTCATGACTTTACTGTCAAAATGAGGCTAAGAGACTCTCCACTCACGGAGTGTGGCAATGCTCAATGTCCTATTGAGAAAGAGTTTGAAGAGTGACGGCATTAAAGGGAGAGTGTGTGGACGATCCTTCCGGGCGAGGCCCAGAACCAGCTGAGACACAGCAGCCGCGGGGCCTGCAGGTGGGTGGGGAACATGGTGACCTGCCCTGCCCGAGGGCGCTGAGAGATCTAGGAACATCAGGACAGCTGTTTGGCCAGCATCCCTGGCTCCGCATAGGTTGTCTGGCTGTGTAGCAGAAACAGTAAAAACAGCCAAAGGGGGGGGGGGGGACAAAAACAGCCAAAGAGAAGTATATGACAAGGTTGCACCTTTCTGTTCAGTAACACTACCCACCACTACACTGAAGATTTTTGTCCCAGATGAGCCTCTGTCTCATCCACCCTCCGCTTACCAGAAGGGAAGAAACGGACTTCTTTTTTTTTTTTTTTTAAAGATTTTGTTCATTTTTATTTATTTATTTGAGAGAGACAGAGAGAGAAAGAGGCAGATAGAGAGAGAGAGAGAAATGGGCACACCAGGGCCTCCAGCCGCTGCAGATGAACTCCAGACGCGTGCGCCCCCTTGTGCATCTGGCTAACATGGGTCCTGGGGAATGGAGCCTCGAACCGGGGTCCTTAGGCTTCACAGGCAAGCACTCAACCACTAAGCCATCTCTCCAGCACGAAACGGACTTCTTGATTTCTTTGCTCATCTGTTAACAAACACTATGCAGGCCTCTTTTGTCCCAGGTACTGGGATTCAGGCAGCAAGCTCACATCACACATAATCCTTATGGAGGGTCTAATGGAATGGGATGACCAAGATGCTAGATAAGAGACCGAGTGCCAAAGTAGATGAGTGATGTGTTGGGCATGCCCGCTCATGCTGAGTGGAGGGCACACAGAAAGGGTGTGCATTTGCCAAGCCAAGAGCTAGACATGACCCAGTTAGGAGGGTACCACCACTCACCAGGCCATCACATGTTGGGAGCCAGAGTGGCTGGAAATACGTAAGGGAAGTGGGGAAGAGGGGGGGGGGGTTAAGTCACTTGGGCAGATGCTGAGGGAGTAAGGCTGGTTCAGCAGACGCAGAGAAGAAACGAGACGCCTGTCCCAAGAGATTACTTGATGTGTTAAATTATCACTAAATTTCACTAAAGTGAAATTGAACAAAAAAGGATAAAAAAAAAAATTCATTCCAGAGCAGAAGGGCCGGATTGTGAACAGGTTGCCTCTGAGGAGGTGCGGGTAACTCAGAGGCGTCTGGACCCAGCAGGAAGGTCACGAATAGTTAAGGAGGCTGGAGGGGGACAGGCATCATGTGGGCACACTTAGCTCTGAAGAAACCAGCGTCCATCTTCTATGGACAAGGAACTCGAACTTCATAGATTTGTTTCTGCTGGAGACTTTGCGCACAATGGTGATTTGATGTCTCTTTATGTGCTTTTCTTGGGTTGGAGAGATGGTTCAGTGGTTAAAGGTGCTTGCTTGCAAAGCCTGCCTGCCCAGATTTGATTCCTCAGTACCCACTTAAAGTCAGATGGAAGAGGCGCGTGCACTTGGAGTTTGTTTTCAGTGGCAAAAGGCCCTGCCTGGTGTGCCCATTCTCTCTCTCACGTGCTCTCTGTCTCTTCTAAGTAATTTTTTAAAAGTAAATATGTCTTATTTTTACAACTATAAACTTACTACTAAGAAATTAACAAAAGCTCTAGTATACTTTTATCCCCAAATTACAATGGGAATACTGAGAAATTCATGGCATAAAGCAAATAGAAAATATGCCCTAACAGTGTTCAATTTTTATTTTATTTTATTTTATTTATTTATATTGGTTTTGCAAGGTAGGGTCTCACTCTAGGCCAGGCTGATCTGGAATTCACTATGGAGTCTTAGGGTGGCCTCGAACTCACGGCAATCCTACTACCTCTGCCTCCCAAATGCTGGGATTAAAGGCATGCGCCACCACACCTGGCTCTCAATTTTTATTTTTAAGTTAGCATAGCTATCTTTTGCATAGGCTATTTTTTTCCATTTGGAGAAATTAAAGTCATCAGCAAGCTCTTCACCTGTAAAGTTAATTCCTATTTAACCTGAAAACTTTCCCATCACATCTGTGTTATGAATACCTGGTCTGCATTTTTATGGAATATAAATTGATATGATCTCAGAACTTCAGTTCCACACTATTTTGCCAAGACAAACTAACCCAACTGATTGACCCCGCAGATAGAAGATATCATGTTTTGGAAGATACTAACACAAAATATAAGTATTTCAGACCCGAGCTGTTTGATGGTGAAACCGGAGCAGAAGTCTTATCTAGACTCTTGGAGAAAAGTCTGAGAACAATGAATGTGGGTCATGAGAATCTGCTTCTGTCAGACTTCCGCTGGTGCCCCGTGACCTTGTGCGGGCCCCCACCCCCTAGATACTCATTTTCTTCAGCGCGATCGCCATGTGAAGTTTGGTAAAGTATTTTCATATTCTTAACGCGAAAGATAGAGTGTACCGCTTAAGAGGCATGTGAGTCATCTCAGAAGAGGAGAGAGAGTTCGCCAACACACCAACCATCTTTAACTAGTGTGGTTGTGTCCAACATCAACAAAAGCCCAAGTCACCTGTTCCCAAATACTTCAGTGTAAAAGGAAGTAGGGGGGGGATTAAGGGGCAATCGTATCATACGAGTGATATGTTACTTAGTGTCTGCAGCTAAAGAAATTATATAGAGCTCGCAATTTGCTGCCGATTCAGGAATGCTCGCAAGTGAATTTGCATCTTAATAATCACACGGTAGTCACATACATTTTCACCTATATTTAAAGTACTGATATCTGTATGTGTGAGACAACACCTCGCTCACAGCTGTTTGGTTTGCAACGAGAAGGAGAGACTTCTGACATTAAAACTTAATGCTCATGCAGACGTTCTAAAGCCTGGATGGTGGAGACATGTCCCTAGCTTCACGGAAACTGGTTTTGTCACGTAGCCCCCGATCCATTCCCTTGTCACAGCAACCGAAAGGAAACTCACACGCAAGGGGAATGGTCAAGTCTGCTATTCTTGGACATTTTCATGCAAGCGAATGTTTTGTGGGGAGAAAGGAATACAGGTACCTCAAGATGCATCTCATGTGGAAAGCCACGTGAAGTAGTAAAGGAGAGGGAAACACAATTAGTCGAGGTCAAGCTCATATGCTTTCCATAAAAGGAATACAGAAAATAAAAACATATCCAGAGGACTGGAGAGATGGCTTCGCGGTTAAGGCGTTTGCCACTGCACACCAGATACCAGATGCAGGCTCCAGATGTACACCTGGCCTTACGGGGGTCCTGAGGACTCGAACCCGGGTGGCAGGCTTTGCCGGCAAGCACCTTTAACGGCCGGGCCACCTTCCTGGCTCGACCCCTTTAATCTCTATCTTTAGCATGGATCCAGCAGCACAGCCATGGAGCTGGACAGGATTCTGGCTGGCTGGCCTCTGAAACCCTCCTCCTCACTGTACCAACACTGCTTCCCCTAAGTAATACACACACGACATCTGGAGGAATTTCTGCCAAGCGAAAGAGATGCTAACTAACATCACGGTGCTTCAGTGTCGCAGTGCCCAGTCTGGATCCTAGCTCCTTTCACTGCTCGTTCCCTTGGATACTACTGACGTCACGGGCCGGCACGTAGCTGAGGGTGACTCTGAACTGCTGACCATCCTGCTGGGACCTCCAGAGCACTGGGTTAACACCACCACACCCAGCTACCATCCCATTTGTAACCCTTCCTTATTTATCTTCTCTGACAGCCGTTTTGTAAAATACCAAAGCTGGGCTAGACGGCTAAGGCGTTTGCCTGCAAAGCCAAAGGACCCAGGTTTGATTCCCCAGGACCCACGTTAGCCAGATGCACAAGGGGGTGCACGCATTTGGAGCTCGTTCACAGTGGCTGGAGGCCCTGGCGTGCCCGTCCATTCTCTCTCTCTCTCTCTCTCCCTCCCTCTTTCTCTGTCAAATAAGTAAATAAATAATAATAATTTAAAGAAGATTTTAAAATGCCAAAGCTGCTCAAACGTATGCTATGTTATCTCTATTTGCCTGAGCCCCAGCGGTATGTAAAGCAAAGCATACTTACTCCTTAACTGGCCAAGCAGATGCAAAGCAATCAATTTGTATCATCTTCAGCATGTCCTGTGATAGAACTGTTAAACTGGTGTTGGCCGTGTGCTCAGCAAATGAGGAAAGAATTCATACAACTAATTAGTGGCTACCAGAGGGTTCAAACAGAGCTCCGTTGGTCTTCTAAGACTTGATTTTAAATCCCAGTTTTACTATGCTGTGCCTACCAAGAATAAAAACATGAATTTTTTCCTACCAGGAGAGATTAATGGTTAAGTGAAAGGAGGTAGGTTGAAAGATGGTTAAGAAGTTACCAGAAAATATTACTCTATTCTTGTCCATCTTCAACTCTCCTCGTTTATTCATCTTTAATCCCACACAGCAAAGAATTTCACATTAACAGGGGCTCAGAAATGAGTTAAGATCATAGCACCAAGCCCCCTTTTCTAGAGTAAAGATATATTAACCTCAAATGTTTATGGAAAAGCAAGCTCCAAATCAGAGAACCCCTGAGCTCATCAAAGAGTCCTTCCAGAAAGACCCTGCACCCAGGTCCAGGGAGGGTCATTGAGGCTCGCTGGGCCACTCTATCATGGGACTGGACCGCATTTCACTGGGGACCCCTTCTGAACTGGCTCTGCTTGAGTCACAGTGGTAGAGAAGACTCTCGAAGGTCAAGAAACTTTGGACCCCAGCAAGAAAATGAAAGGAAATAACAGAATTTCCTATTCCTTATGTTTTTTTTCTTTTAAATTTTAAATTATGCCAATGAGTATGTGATTAAAATATTAGTGTATGACAATAGCATCATTGTTGTCTTGACAGCCATCCTTGGGTTTTCGTGTTTGTTTGTTTGTTTTTAAATATTTATGTAGGGGGCTGGAGGGATGGCTTAGCAGTTAAGGCATTTGCCTACAAAGCCAAAGGATCCAGGTTTGATTCCCCAGGACCCATGTTAGCCAGATGCACAAGGGGGCACACGTGTCTGGAGTTCGTTTGTAGTGGCTGGAGGCCCTGGTGTGCCCATTCTCTCTCCCTCTTTCTCTGTCAAATAAATAAATAAAAATAAATTAAAAATATCTTATAAAAATATTTATGTAGGGCTGGAGGGATGGCTTAGCAGTTAAGGCACTTGCCTGTAAAGCCAAAGGACCCGGGTTCAATTCCCCAGGACCCATGTAAGCCAGATGTACAAGGCAGCACATGTGTCTGGAGTTTGTTTGCAGTAGCTGGAGGCCCTGGCGTACCATTTATCTCTCTCTCTCTCTCTCTCTCTCTCTCTCTGTGTGTGTGTGAAATAAGTAAAATAAATAAAAATAAAATATTTTTTAAATTTATGTGTTTATTTATTTACTTAAAAGAAAGAAGAGGGGAGAAAAAGAGAGAGAGAGAATGGGTATACCAGCCACTGCAAACGAATTCCAGACGCATGTGCCACCTTGTGCATCTGGCTTACTTGGGTCCTCGGTAATTGAACCCGAGTCTTTTGGCTTTGTAGGCAAGTGCCTTAACTGCTAAGCCATCTCTCTAGCCCTGTATTTTTTAAATTAAAAAAAAATTTTTTTAAACCCAGTGTAATCCTTGATACAGTTTGAGACAGAAGGTGACTCCCAAGGCTAGTCAGTGAATCTGACTGTGAGTGAATGGGATTGTAGCGCCTGAGTTGTTTTGGACACCTAGCAGGACCCTGATAACACAGTCTAAGGCAACTGGCAGTTAGCGAGCAGTAGAAAGTGGACTTTTATAAAAATCCCAATGAAAGAAAATAGTCACACTTTACTTAGGATTCCTAATTCTGAAAACCAGAAAATCATTGATTTTTACAGTACATACAAGAACTCTTCGAAGAAACCATGGGACAATTTTAAAAGACAGATGAAGAGGGGGCTGGAGAGATGGCTCAGCACTTAAGGTGCTTGCCAACAAAGCCAAAGGACCCAGGTTCGATTCTCCAGTACCCAAGTAAGCCAGATGCACAAAGTGGTGCATGGGTTAGCAGTGGCTGGAGTCCCCGTCGTGCCCATTCTCTCCCTCTCTTTCTCTCTCAAATAAGTAAGATATTTTAGCAGGGCATGGTGGCGCACACCTTTAATCCCAACACTCGGGAGGCAGAGGTAGGAGGATTGCCATGAGTTCAAGGCCACCCTGAGATTACATAGTGACTTCCAGGTCAGCCGGGGCTAGAGTGAACAGAGTGAGACCTTGCCTCGAGACAACAACAACAACAAAACCACAGTTAGAACATCCACGTGACGCAGCTATAACACGTTGAGGTTTTCACCTGAAGGATCCAGTCGCGTACGAAAGAGACACCTGCGCATCCCATATTCCTCACAGTGCCAGTTAACAGCCAGGTTATGGAATAATGGACGAATGAAAAAGGAAAACGCCACACAGCTACCCAATGGAATAATGTCCAACCATAAAGAAGACTGTAGGAAAAATGGGTGGGGAAGCCGGGCGTGGTGGCGCACGCCTTTAATCCCAGCACTCAGGAGGCAGAGGTAGGAGGATCATTATGAGTTCGAGGCCACCCTGAGACTCCATAGTGAATTCCAGGTCAGCCTGGGCTAGAGTGAGACCCTACCTCAAAAAACCAAAAAAAAAAAAAAAAAATTGGGTGGGGACCATGAGGTTACCGTGTAAGCAAAAGAAGCCAGGCTCAGAAAGATAAAGGTCACATTTTCCTCTTACACGGAATCTGATCTGGAAGAAGTCGTGGAAAAGAAGGAGCTCCACTGGGAGTGGAGACACGAGAGGGTGAACGTGGGTTAAATGATCAAAGCATATTGTGGACATGTATGAAAAAGTCATCATGGCCGGGCGTGGTGGCGCACGCCTTTAATCCCAGCACTTGGGAGGCAGAGGTAGGAGGATCGCCGTGAGTGTGAGGCCGCCCTGAGACTGCATGGTGAATTCCAGGTCAGCTTGAGCTAGAGTGAGACCCTACCTCAAACAAACAAACAAACAAAAAAAACCTAGAATTTATGTGCCACCTCTACCACATCTGCCATAGCCCAGGAGAAATTGCAGAGGAAGTGGTGACAAGAATACTGCTCTTACTGCTAGCCTGACAACCAGCTCCAAGGCTGTGGTGACAGACACAGTGATCAATCAAAACCCATGAAAGCAGAAATCCAGGGGCTACAGAGACCTCAACACTTAACCAGACTGCCAACATGGCAGCCATGGCTCAGAGAACACTGCAGAAGAGGGGGTGGAAACATTGTAAGAGCCACAGAGTGGTTAAGTGCCCTGAGGCACAGTCCCCCACCCCACCCCACAGGGACTGACTAAGGCCTTCATGACCCCACTGTGAACCCCATGAGCCGCTGACGAGGGTCTACAGGGTAACGGGAGCTGGGGTGAGGGGATAATAGAGTGTAACCTGTTATAATATACATAAAATAAAATAAAAAATAAATCAAGAAAACAAGATGTTATAAGGAAACCCATTAATTTGTACAATTAATATATGCTAAAAAAATTGGGTTCTCTGAAAAGATTACCTCATCTTTTAGTATTTCTGGGAAGTATGGCCGAGTTATCACAAATGAGAGACATAATAACTCTTAATCAGTCTCTCCAGATATAAAGTGCAACTGTCCAATTTCAGTTTCTTCTTCTTTGATAGGCAGCCAGTAATGGTCAGTGGCTTCTTGTTCTTTTCAGAGTGGTGTATGATATCATGTTGATTATAAATAGTGGATAATGGAATGTTTCCCAAGATAGACACTTCCATGATCACGTGATAACCTGGAGCTGTTTATGAAATTTCCATGTTCTTACTGGAGAAACTTGGAACTTATTTTGCATGGTTAGGTGACTTATCATATGTCAAATGTGTTCTTTAAAATAAATTACCTGCCAGGCATTGTGACATATGTCTTTAATCCCAGCACTGGGGAGGCAAAGGTAGGAGGATCGCTGTGAGTTCAAGGCCAGCCTGAGACTACATAGTGAATTCCAGGTCAGCCTGGGCTAGAGCGAGACCCTACCTCAAAAAAATCTAACTAACGGGCTGGAGAGGTGGCTTAGTGGTTAAGCACTTGCCTGTGAAGCCTAAGGACCCCGGTTCGAGGCTCGACTCCCCAGGATCCACGTTAGCCAGATGCACAAGGGGACGCACGCATCTGGAGTTTGTTTGCAGTGGCTGGAAGCCCTGGCGCGCCCATCCTCTCTCTCTCTCTGCCTCTTTCTCTCTCTCTCTCTGTCGCTCTCAAATAAATTAATTTAAAAAATTAAAAAATATATAACTAAGTAAAAAATATCTTCTAAAAAATCATGAATTGACTCAATCCTTTTGCATCTTAAGGGAACGCAGCAAGCACAGTGTTGGACATATGCACCACATGTACGGACAGACTGACAGACAACTTCGGGGTGTTTTCAGCGTGAGCACTGGCTCTCCAGGGCAGGTGAGGAAAAGACTGCTCCAAGCGCACCACCTTGGCTGGCATTTCCCTTTGCTTTCTCTTTGAAGCATGTCAGGGGGGGGGAATACCCGGGGGCGCGGGGGGGGGGGCTTCTCCTGTTTCCCTCTCACTGCCCCATCTCGACAATTGCCATTTTCCTTTGGACCAGGGCAACTGTAATAGTAAATTGGGGTGCCGTCTTTAATCTGGGACTAGCAGCAAATCATTTTTAATAGCCCTTAATTCCCTGCTTAATGAGATAGCTGCATTCTGCCACGACTCAACCGTGTGCCGACAAAGGGAAGGGTGGAGACGGAAGAAACCCAATTAGGCAGACTGGAAGCTCTCTGCCCGAAAAAGGTGAGTCCCAGTCCCCACGACACAACTTCTAGGACCAGTGGACGGAACGCACCTTCTACCTGCCTCCCAGGATGCAACTGCCAACCCTTCGCCATGGGCTGTGCCATTATCCAGACACCCACCCGTCGCCCAGTCTTGCCCGCTCATCTCCTCGAGGAGGCACATCCACTTTTGCTCCTCGCATGCAAGCAGGCGCTTGCGGATTTAGAGAAATGATGGCCCTGGCTTTTGCAAAAAGCCTCCTTAACCACTGCCATAAAAAAATTAGAAAAGGGCCCGTCTGACGGACTGTGCACTCGGGCTGTCTTTAATTCGCCTTCCAGTTCTCTGTTCATTCTCATTCTCTCCTGGCGGCTTTCCTCTGAAGCCTCTCCAGCTGTGTCACATCTGGAGCTGAGCCGCTCGTAACTGGAGCAAACCATACCTGGTGTGGTCTTACTGGACGTGGGTAATCTCTGGGCCTGACTTTCTGTGTCTCTCTTATCTTAGTCCCCTTCCTCCCTCCCGGTCTGCTCCCCGCCACACCTCCCTCTCACAACCTCCCTCTCTCTGCTTCTCCTTATTCCACACACTCTGCTCGGACACTGCACTCTGGAGAGCTGCCATTCAGTTCAGTGATCGTACAGTTCAGTTCAGTTCAGTTCAGTTCAATTCAATTCACAGTGCTCAGGAATAATGTAGCCCTGATAAAAATCTCTTTAGAGGCCCAAGTGGTTGATACAGTGAGAGCCAAGGGTTTCCATTTCTCGCCTTTCTTTCTTTTTATTTTTGTTTATTTATTTGAGAGCAACAGACAGAGAGGGAAAGAGGGAGAGAGAGAGAGAAAGAATGGGTGTGCCAGGGCCTCCAGCCACTGCAAATGAACTCCAGACGCGTGCGCCCCCTTGTGCATCTGGCTAATGTGGGTTCTGGGGAAGCGAGCCTCGAACCGGGGTCCTTAGGCTTCACAGGCAAGCGCTTAGCCACTAAGCCACCTCTCCAGCCCCATTTCCCACCTTTCAACAGCTAACATACTCATTGTCAGGAACAACCTCCTCCATTTATTAAAAGTCAGTGTTGGACTTTGGTGTGGGCAATTATTCCACATCATTACCAATGAAGAGCTGGCTTTTTCCAATTTCTAGCCAAACACACTATTTGATCTACTTTGGGGCTATGATTATTTTTCTTTGTGTCGATTTGTACTTGTTTTTCTTTTAAAAGAATTTTAAAAATATTTATTTATTTATTTGAGAGAGAAAGAGAGATAAAGATGGGGAGAGAAAGAGAGAGACACAGAGAGAATGGGCATGGCAGGGTCCCCCAGCCATTGGCAAACAAACTTGTGCTTCTGGCTTACGTGGGTCCTGGGGAACTGAACCTAACTCCTTAGGCTTCACAGGCAGATGCCTTAACCGCTAAGCCATGTCTCCAGCCCAATTTGTAATTTTTCTATGCTAAGAATGGATTTGTTCATATCTTCAATTTACTAAGAAAACTCTTCTCTGTACTTTAAATCTAACCTAAAACTTGTTTCCTTACAATCAACATGATTGTCACCGCCTCTGAGATTCAGAACTGGAAATAGACGGAAAGTGCGGCCAGACCACTTCCTTTAGTTGTGACTCCTGCCTACCACTTTTTCCTCACACACAGGGATCCAGCTCCGTCAATCGCAGGACCTACTTTAGGAAGTCTTCCTTTCACTGTAAGACTGTAAAAGATTTCCAGTTTAAGTAGCTGGCACGAAGTAGGTAGCCCTGCCACCACATTTGGTCCATGTGCTTGGATGAACTTCAAATATTGCTCTCATAATACGAGGGGCGCTCCTAACACTGAACTCACTCTTCCTATGGTTCTGCGCCACAAAATCTAAGTATTAGCCATCCTAGCTGCGCAACTGTGTGACAGTATAGGTATTTACAATGCGATCTTGCCACTATCACTGTCCTGCTTCAAAACTCTTACAAAATAAGCTCAGGGTTGGGGAGATAGCTTAGTGGTTAAGCGCTTGCCTGTGAAGCCTAAGGACCCCGGTTCGAGGCTCGATTCCCCAGGACCCACGTTAGCCAGATGCACAAGATGGTGCATGCATCTGGAGTTCGTTTGCAGTGGCTGGAGGCCCTGGCGTGCCCATTCTCTCTCTATCTACCCCTTTCTCTCTCTGTCTGTCGCTCTCAAATAAATAAATAAATAAATATTAAAATTAAAAAATAAGCTCAATAGGGGGAGGGAGAGAATTACCATGGGATATTGTTTATAATTATGGAAGTTGTCAACAAAAAATATTTTTAAAAAAATAAGCTCAAAAAGCAAAAAACAGCAACAACAAAACATGGTTTGCTTTGGATTCTATTGCTTGGTGCTGCAATGAACACATTAACAGGAAAACAAGATTGGGACACCTGATAACGAAGAATAAATTATGTAATTTTCATTTTTTTTAAACTTTACTGGTTTATTAGATTAGAGACAGAACTTGAGAGAAGGAAGGAAAACAGAGCTCATGCCCGAGAGGCACGAGCTAGCGGGAGTTCCCAGAAATGGAGAAGCTCAGAACTCAAGAGAACACAGGAACGCAGAGCTTGCAAGAGGCGTGTGAGAAGTCTCTATAATTTTAATTTTAATGGTAAGTTATACATTAAAATGGCACATGTGAACTTGCTTTTCAGATTAGCATAATTTAGAAGGGCTTCAAGAAAAAGTGGGTGTTGGAGTGATGGGGTGTCAACAGAGAAACGGAGAGGGAATCAGCCTGCGGTCACTTTAAGATACATATATGCTACCTTGCGGCTCAAGTTGTGGTCTGTGGAGCCTCGCCTGGAAAGAACACTGCGTCAGAAATGCAGAGCCTGGGCTGGAGAGATGGCTTAGCAGTTAAGGCGCTTGCCTGCGAAACCTAAGGACCCAGGTTCGAGTCCCCAGTACCCACGTAAGCCAGCTGCGAGAGGCAGGTGCATGTGTCTGGAGTTCGTTTGCAGTTGCTGGGGGCCCTGGTGTGCCCGTTTTCTCTCTCTTTCTTTCTTGTCTGACTCTTTCTCAAATAAAATAAGTAAATAATCAATAAATATTTTTTTGAAAAGTTCAAAAGTCCTTAAATTTTTATTTATTTATTCATTTGGTTTTTCAAGGTAGGGTCTCACTCGTAGCCCAGGCTGACCTGGGATGTGCACTATGTAGTCTCAGGGTGGCCTTGAACTCTCTGTGATCCTCCTACCTCTGCCTCCCGAGTGAAAAATTCCTTAATTTTTTATTCCTGGTACCACTACCACAATGTACAGGGCAATATACCTGATGTAATGAAAGAAAAAGACAAAGCTACAACAGATGAAAGAGCTCAGGAATGGACATGTAACTGACACTCCATCGCTGCCCTTCTTGCAGACTGTGCCTACGACGGTCCTGAGCAAGAAGGGTTTCCTGGTGAAGCTGCAGGGACTTTCCTGACTACAGCCCATCGCTCCCTCTGTGGCAGATGGTACAGTTCCTCTAATGCACTGGGGACGACTGTCTCAAAGTACCTGCAGCTTTCCTGACAATTCCTCACGCACTCTCCTGCTAACAACGGCAGCCCCTTCCTGCTGTTTTGATAATTTGACTGCTGTTGTCCACTCTAATTTCCATAATCATTGTAGTTCCCACCTCCACCATAGTTCCCACCCCCCAAATTTCCTTCTTCATTGTAACCATCATGTCCTTCTCCTTCACCACCGTATCCACCACCTTGGTTTCCATATCCTGGCCCACCACCACCATAGCCTCCTCTACCACTACAACCAGGACCACCACCATAGCCGCCACCATCACCTCCAAATCTATTATAACCACCATCACCTCCACCACCATAGCCACCTCTTCCACCAAAGTTTCTACCACGATCCACGAAGTTGCCAGATTCACCTCCACGACCTCTGTGTGACCCAGCCGACTGCATCTCTTGCTTAGAAAGGGTCTTTTTTCTGTTGTTTGTTTATTTTTATTTATTTATTTTTTTTTTATTATTATTATTTTTTTTTTGGTTTTTTCGAGGTAGGGTCTCACTCTAGTCCAGGCTGACCTGGAATTCACTATGTAGTCTCAGGGTGGCCTCGAACTCACGGCGATCCTCCTATCTCTGCCTCCCAAGTGCTGGGATTAAAGGCGTGCGCCACCACGCCCGGCTTATTTTTATTTATTTATTTGAGAGCGACAGACAGAGAGAGAAAGAGGCAGATAGAGAAAAGGGCGCGCCAGGGCCTCCAGCCACTGCAAACGAACTCCAGACGCGTGTGCCCCTTGTGCATCTGGCTAACGTGGGTCCTGGGGAATCGAGCCTTGAACCGGGGTCCTTAGGCTTCATAGGCAAGCGCTTAATCGCTAAGCCATCTCTCCAGCCCAGAAAGGGCCTTTCCACTTTACAATTATGCCCATTAATAATATGATATTTCTCAACAACAATTTTATCAACTGTATCCTGATCATCGAAAGTTACAAAAGCGAATCCTCTCTTCTTTCTACTCTGCCTGCCTTCCATCACTTCTCTGGTTTCAATTTTGCCATTGTTTTCAAGGTAGTCCCTCGGATTATATTCTTTCGTGTCTTCTTTAATAACCCCCAATTTTTTTTTTCCACTGTTAAACGGGCGCCAGGCATTACAGAACCCTCGCTGTAAACAGCTCTCTTTGGTTCCAACACACGCCCATCAACCTTGTGTGGCCCAGTGCAGATTGCCGCCTCCACCTGTTTGTTCAACACACGGCTAAGTCACAAATCCAAAGGCTCTGGAACGCTTTGTTTGGGGGGGTCTGTCATGACCACACGCTCTGTGAGCGTGCCCCATTTCTCGACATGTCTTGTCAAGCTGGCACTTGTAGTTTGAAAGCTCAGACCACCAATAATCAGCTTCCCCAGCTGTGCCCGTTCTTTTGGATCATGCCAGCCTCCCCCACCCCCATCCCCCCCCCCCCCCGCAGCAGTGGTGACAGCCGCAGTCAGGCTGGGGGTGACCGGGCAGAGGTTTTACCTCCCATTTTGAGACTGGACTCGCCTCTTCCAACTCCATGATAATTTTTATTTTGGTTTTTGGGGTTTGGTTTTGCAAGGTAGGGTCTCACTAGCTCAGGCTGACCTGGAATGCACTACGTAGTCTCAGGGTGGCCTCGAACTCATGGCGATCCTCCTACCTCTGCCTCCGGAGTGCTGGGATTAAATGCGTGCGCCACCACGCCCGGCTCATAAATAAAATATTTTTTCAAAGACTTAGAAATGCGGAGCCACAGGCCCTACCCAGAGCTGCTGAGCCAGCGTCAACACACACACACACACACACACACACACACACACGCACACACACACACACGCGCGGCTACAGGTGGGCTTGGGAGTGAGATTGGGAGGCCAGGGCTGATAACACTGATGTGAGTTAAGAACTCGGAAACAATGAAGGGCTTCGGCCCACGAGAACGCAGGAAAAACCAACTTGTAGCCACAGCTCGGGCATCTCTCCGAGTGAGAGGAATGCTCACTGGAAGACGGATTAAGTAGAAGAAAGAGTAAGATTAGACAGAGAAGAGATCACACGGGGCTGGGGCACAGTGGCACAATGAGGTAGATTAGCTGAGGCTTCAAGGACAGCCGTACTGAGGACAGGAACTACGATTGGACACTGGAGACCCCTAGAAGAAAGTCTGCTATTGTTCCAAGGGGCCACGGGAAACCCTCCGAGTCACTGAGTCGGGAACTGACATCCCGGTCCATGATATAAATTTACAAGGTCATTCTCCCCTAGAAGGTAGGTCCATCGAAAAGTATACTAGAAATTATGAGTATAATTGTAAAAGCAGAAATGGACACCGAACTGCTTCTAGAATGATGTAGCCAGGCTGACAGACCTGTGGTGAAGTCCTTGTGGTGTGAGCTCCTTGCACCCCTATCCTTCGTTCTTCTGAAATTAGCCTTCTCTTTCTATCTAATTTGAAGAAAGGGGGTGCATGTGCTTCCAAGCCCACATACTTCCAATCTTCCTTCTGAAAGTAATGCTTCTGAGCTTTCAGTAGCCCAAGACCTAGTTCACTCATCTTTTGAGCACCTACTCATTCATTCTGGCTGCTCTACCTATCTTTTTTTTTTTTTTTTTAGCTTTATAGGCATTTAATAGTTTACCAATTGGTACCATAAGATTTTTTAATATACAGACAATATGAATAAATTTTGTTTTACACAGTCTGAGAGCAACAAATCTTACTGTAAAATATAAAAGCGAGGGGCTGGAGAGATGGCTTAGCCGTTAAGCGCTTGCCTGTGAAGCCTAAGGACCCCGGTTCGAGACTTGATTCCCCAGGACCCACGTTAGCCAGATGCACAAGGGGGCGTATGTGTTTGGAGTTTGTTGGCAGTGGCTGGAGGCCCTGGTGCACCCATTCTCTCTCTCTCTCTCTCTCTCTCTCTCTGTCTCTTTCTCCCTCTGTCTGTCACTCTCAAATAAATAAAAATAAACAAAATTAAAATACAAAAGCGATATTATAAACATTCCTTTACTGATTTTTTTTTTAATTGTGTGAATGTCTTCAGTGAACTCTTACAATCTGGGGAACTCTTTGTCCAATTACCACCTCTGTCACGTTCATATGAAATCAATGCTTGCTTTCATGTCAGCGTCAGGATCGACCTCTAATTGGAAGATTTCATGTTTATTTCTAATACCTTCAGAGCCTCCTATCAATCTTATTGGCGGTGTTTAAAGAGAGCAGAAAGAAAAGATCAGGAATGGGAAGGGCGCTGGGGAGATGGCTCAGCAGAGAGAGCGCTTGCTATGGTAAGTGTGAGTATTGGTAAGTGTGAGTCTTTGAATTGGGATGTCCAGGATCCGCGAGAAGCTGGAGCTGGTAGTAAGAGCTTCTGCAAGGCTAGCTCCCACTGCTAGATGGGAGGCGGAGACAGGAGGATGCCTGACGCTCACGGGCCAGCTATCCTGATGAACGCAATGCTAAACAAGAGACCCTGCCCCAAGCAAGGCGGAAGGCAGGGGCCGAAGTTCAGGTAGTCTTCTGAACTCCAAATTCATGCCGGGACACGCATGCAAGCACATGAACACACATGCAAATTTTTTTTAAAAGAAAAGGAGAAAGCACAGATTTTAAGGCTAAGAAATATTTCGGAAGACAGGTGGTTCATGGGAGACTAAATTCAAATTTCTATTCATGTAGAAGAGAGCTTCGAGTCCTTTCAGAAATTTTCTCTGAGCTTGTTTCAACCAAAATCCTAGAGACACAATAGCCATCATTTAAGGCACACAAGAGAATTAAACATACAGATATAAAAACTGATTCACAGTTTTTATAGAGAAATGGCTTAGTGATTAAGGCACTTGCCTGCAAAGCCAAAGGACCTAGGTTTGATTCCCCAGGACCCACATAAGCCAGATGCACAAGGAGGCGCATGTATCTGGAGTTCGTTTGCAGTGGCTGGAGGCCCTGGCACACTCATTTTCTCTCTCTCTCTCTCTCGGCTTCTTTCTCTCTCCCAAGTAAATAAATAAATAAAATTTTAAAAAATACTTAGAAGAAAAAAAAAACTGATTGGCTACAATACCTGACACATAGTTGTGGCTCAAGAAACACTAGATTCTGCCGGGTTAGGAATATACATCACCAGGAACTGGGAAAAATGAATTATTTCACATTTATTTGAAGAAAACTTATATTGAGCATTGAATCTAGATCTCTAAGTTATCAATGGGCACACTGTACTTAAAATGTACATTCTTCAACAGTGGTTCAGCCTATGACCTATTGTTCATATATATATATATATATATTTTCTTTATTTATTTGAGATAGAAAGAAAAAGGCAGAGAGAGAGAGCACTCCAGGGTCTCCAGCCACTGCAAACGAACTCCAGACACATGCACCACTTTATACATATGGCTTACATGGGTCCTGGGGAATCGAACCTGGTCTTTTGGCTTTGCAGGCAAGCACCTTAACCACTAAAAGCCATCTCTCCAGCCCTGTTCCCTCTTTTCAAGAATGACTAGCAGTATACAAAGGAAAAATCAATGGACAAAAATCAGCCTTTAAGGAGGATGAGGATGAGAGAGAAGTGTAATGCTGCTGAATGGATAAGCTCCTAGAGTCCGAGAAGCGTCACCGAGCACAGCGGTTGGGGACTTGGCTCCGGTGGGCGAAGGTCAACGTGGAGTCTTTAGGGAGCATATTCAAAGTTGTTCAAAGGCATCAAGAACTGCATGTGAGGGCTGGAGAGGTGGCTTAGTGGTTAAGCACTTGCCTGTGAAGCCTAAGGACCCCGGTTTGAGGCTCGATTCCCCAGGACCCACATTAGCCAGATGCACAAGGGGGCACATGCGTCTGGAGTTCGTTTGCAATGGCTGGAAGCTCTGGCGTGCCCATTCTTTCTCTCTGCCTCTTTCTCTCTCTGTCTGTTGCTCTCAAATAAATGAATAAAAATAAACAAACAAACAAACAAACAAAAAGAACTGCATGTGAGGCGACCTTGAACAGTTAACGTCTCTCTCAGAATTTTAGCTTGTTTCACTACAAGAGAAGGCGTGGGTGACTTTTTAAAACCCAGGACTCATGCATTTTATAAGACCACTCGGCTGTTCAGGCAGCCTTCAAATGGCCCTTGAGGATCTAACAGGATTAGGGGGAAATCTGATATGGAAAGGTCCCAGAACATGCAACTAGTCTGACCTGGGCTGCAATTTTGTTTCATCACCCACCAGGCACAGGTACTGAACACCCTTGGGACTCACTTTTCTCCCCTCTAAAGTGGAGACAATCGAACATGCATTGTTCAGCTAAAAGAGAATGTCTTGCTGGGTGTGGTAGTGCACGCCTTTAATCCCAGCACTCGAGAGACAGAGGTAGGAGGATCACTGTGAGTTCAAGGCCACCCTGAGACTACAGAGTAAATTGCAGATCAGCCTGGACTACAGTGAAACCCTACCTCGAAAAACAAAAAGAAAACAAAACCAAAAGAGACGGTCTCAAGATTATCTGGCGCACAATAGACACTCTATGGAACACCCTCCAGTGATTGTATGAGTGTATGTTAACTGTTATCAGCTGCCAAATTTGTGCCCAGTTATCTTGTAACTGATTAAACGGCAGCTCTCCAGATTTCCAAATCTTCGCTATATAGAGAAAACATTCCTCTGGGCCTTGCAGAATGTGCCGCTGTTCACGCTGAGCGTGAGGGGGACTCCTCTCTGGGGTGTGCTGGTGTGTTGACACCTCCATGATCAACAAGAGGAGGTGCGTGGGCATGCCTGTGACCCTTCCTGTTTGTAAAGTAGACAGTAAGCAATGACTTGGAGTCACAGAGCTATCAGGATCGAGTCTCTGCTCTTGAGAAACCACCAATAACTTCTCTGTTGGGAGATGGATAGGTACATGGTGCCAAAGGACCAAAAGCCTTACTTTGAGAAGAAAAAGTGAGATTCCGTGCACACAATGGTGTGGATTAATTGTTCATAAAGAACTCTGACCCGGGAGGAGGTAGGAGGATGGCCGTGAGTTCGAGGCCTACCCTGAGACGATATAGTGAATTCTAGGTCAACCTGGGCTAGAGTGAGCCCCTACCTCGAAAAACCAAAAAAAAAAAAAAAAAAAGGAACTCTGATCTGATATGCTTGTAGACACTTTTTAGGGAACTTGTTTTGTAAGATTCAATTAAGAACAGGGCCGTGGGCTGGAGGGATGGCTTAGTGGTTAAGGTGTTTGCCTGCAAGGCCAAAGGGCCCAGGTTCGATTCCCCAGGACCCACACACAAGGGGGCGCACACATCTGGAGTTCATTTGCAGTGGCTGGAGGCCCTGGTGCGCTCATTCTCTCCCTCTTTCTCTGTCTAGTAAATAAATAAATATTTTTTTTTTTAAAAAAAAGGAGAAGAACAGGGCTGTAATTAGCATGTTCACAGGTAAGAAGGGGTTTTAGAGATGGCATATGTGCAGGGTTTCCCCGTGAGCAAGAGACCTACCGCAGCTGTCCCACAAAACGTGCTTCTAGGGTGAGCGTGTGTGATCCGCGTAGACGGAGAGCCAAGCGGACTTTGGAAATACTAAGTTTTCTGGCACAAGGAAAGTCGAGGTCTTCCATACAAATAAAGCCTCGAGTAAGTTTTTGAAAAAAACATCAAATCAATTTCAAGTGCTAACAGCCTTTACCAGGATGTAAATTCTTAAACCATTAGCCTCATTCCCAACAGGATCAAATGCGAACACACAGCCAAGACAGGTTACAGGACTCCTAAGCGTGGTGTGTTCAAAGGGAAGTTTTACATCGTGCAATGCAGCCCTTCTACACAGAGCTCCATGGGAAAGCATTTTCTGGAAACAGATGCACCTTGTTTAAATCCAAAGTTTTGGTTCTGAAAAAAAATTTTTTTTTGAGTACAAATCGAATTTTTAAAAATTGGATCACATCTCAAATGCCCCAGAGAGGCTCATATCACAGGGAACCCTGTCAGGAGTGTTCTTGCAAGGGAAGAATTATTTTATGAATTAAAAAAGCACCTCTAATTTATTTGTGGCATTGATTTTCTTGGTTTTTGGTTGTGTCATTATGTGCTTGCTTTTGTGGCTTATTTGGAATAATGTTAAAAATAAAACGAAACCGTTTTTTTTTTTCTCTTTGAATATTTAATTTCGAAATAGTTTATTTTCTCAAGTGTAACTTTTAAATCTATTCTGGGACGAGTTCTCCTCACTCACTATCCCCACCCCAAGGGTACAATTCTACTTTGGAAATGGAAACCAAGGGGATAATTGATTTGAATTTACTGGAATTTATTTTACGGTCAAATTTTAGAAAAAGTCATTTGTCCTACTTTGTAGGATATCTATTGGAAAAGTAGAAGGAAAGAAAACTGGGCAGTCGGTCCCTATGTAGAAGGAACCTAGTTTTACAGCTCACCCTGTTCAGGGAGGATAGATGGGGGCAGGATCAGGAACACGTGCTTCAGTGGACAAAGGGAGACATATCTGCTACAACTCCAAAAGGCTGAGGAACAGTTGACCGTTGGGTGGAGGTTCCCAAACTTCCTTGCCCCATGAACCGTTTAGTCTCAGAAGAAAAAAAGATTGCTTTTCCACGGCACCTCTAGGCCAAAGGAAATACCCAACATCTCATTTATTAGGAAGTTGGGTTCAAACTACTAAGTCACTGTTCTAACAAATTTAGTGGCGGCTTGAATTAAATTTTACTCGTAAATGGAAGGAAGTATACATGTATTTTATTCTTGATCACAATGACTTGTCTCAGGATATGCGCACCTACCGGGTACCGCACAACTTCTCAGCTCTTCGATGACACACTGTTGATTTCCTTTCTCATCCTCCGTTAATTAACAAAGAGTACTTGCTTGTTCTCATGCTAATGTCCCCAAAGTCAACTCTGGAGAGATATGACATCAGCAAAAGGAATGTAGCGCCATCTAATGTTGGAACTGTGAAGTACCCTAACTGACTGGTTCCTTGGAGCTCGGGGTGGGGGTGGATGTCTGACCAGATCAAAAAAAAAAAAAAGTCTAATATTGCTGTGTTTTTGCCTAAAATGTAAAATACCTTCTATTGGGTGACTTGGTGCCCTGGGGTGTCACGGCACACAGTTTGGGAACTATATGTTTTAGAATAGTTGAACCATGTCCTAAGATCTCAACACCTTTTCGGTGCGTACATGAACGGACCGAGCGGAGACCTGCACATACGTTATCTTTTCTTCAGATGAAAGTGTGGCCTCTACGCTTAAGTCACCACGTTAACGACAAACCCTACGCAAAATAGCATTTAATCTCTCCTTTTCTTCCGTGAGTTTATATCAAGTGCGTGACTTGGTTTGTTTGTTTACACTAGGAAGTTTCTCGTGTAACCAGTGTTCTGTGTTGTGGCGTGACCTAATATGCAGCAGCTAAAATGTCACTGAACTAGGGGCGTCCATCCACTTCCAACAGAAAATCTTACTTATTTGGATATAATGGCGGAAAGACACTGATATATTGCATGAAAAGGCTAAAAGTGTGGTAAGTGCTTTGTGAAGAGATACTGAAAAAGCAGGAATTTAGGACGATAATAAGTGGAAATCATCCCTTTGGGGCTGGGACAATAGAACAGTCAGCAAAGTGCCTGCCTTGCAAGCATGGGGACCTGAGGCTGACCCCCAGAACCCACAAAAGGCAAGGTGGTGGTACTCATTTATAATCCCAGCCCTGGGAGAGGAGAAGGAGGAGGAGACAAGATACCAGTGCCATCCAGTACAGCCTGATTGGTGAGCTCCAGGCCCCAAAAAAGACACTGTCTTCAAAAGATGTGGATGGTATTCGTGAGAAACAACACCTGAGGTTGTACTCTGGTCCCCAAAAGCACCCCCCCCCGCAACATTTAAAAAGGTGATTTAAAAAATATATCTGATTTGAGGGCTGGAGAGATGGCTTAGCAGTTAAGGTGCTTACCTGCAAAGCCAAAGAACCCAAGTTTCGATTCTCCAGGACCCATGTAAGCCAGATGCACAAGGTGGTGCATCCTTTGCAGTGGCTGGAGGCCCGGGCATGCCCATTCTCTCCATCTGTCTCTTTCTCTCAAATTAAAAAGAAAATTTATTTGAGAGAGAGAGAGAGGAAGAACGTGAGAGAGAATGAGCATGCCAGGGTCTTTAGCCACTGCAAATGAACTCCAGATGCATGTGCTACCTTGTGCGTCTGGGTTTACGTGGGTCCTGGGGAATCGAACCTGGGTCCTCTGGCTTTGCAGGCAAGTGCCTTTAACCGTTAAGCCATCTCTCCAGCCCCCATGGAGGTGACTGCTTCAGTTGATAAGTGTCGCTGTGCACTTATGGAGGCTCCTTAGGGATGAAATCAGCCTGTCCTTCGTCTTTCTCCCCAGAACCAGCATGCAGACTCTCTGTTTACTCTGCACACGGCAATTTGCCCACTTGCTTCTGGTGATGAACTGCGGGTTGAGTCACACGCTGTGACCGTTTCTGTTTCACAGTTTGCTTTTTCACCTTTTAAGACTTCGGGGAGGGAGGTTGAGACAGGCTGTCCCTCTGAATCCCTGGCTGACCTGGAACACCAGGCTTGCTTCAAACTCGTGGCAATCCTCCCTGCGTGGGCTCTTGAACGCGGGGATCACATGCTTGCCCTTCCTCCTTCCTCCTTCCCTCCTTCCTTCCTTCCTTTCCTTTCCTTTCCTTTCCTTTCCTTTCCTTTCCTTTCCTTTCCTTTCCTTTCCTTTCCTTCCTTCCTTCCTTCTTCTTTCTTTCTTTCTTTCCTTCTTTCTTTCTTTCTCTCTCTTCCTTTTTTTTTAAAAAAAAAGGTGGAAGATTTCTTTTTATTTAATTAATTAATTAATTAATTTACTTGAGAGAGAGAGACAGAGAGAATGAGAGAGAGAATGGATGTGTCAGGGCCTCCCACCGCTGTAAACGAACTCCAGATGCATGCGCCACCTTGTGCATCTGGCTTACGTGGGTCCCGGGGAATCGAACCTGGGTCTTTTGGCTTTGCCAGCAAGTGCCTCAACAGCTCAACCATCTCCCCAGCCCCCTTCCTACCTTCAAATCAAACGCTGGCCTATTTCGGCTTTCTGCCCATCGACTTCTCACTGCTTTTGCCCCGGGGGGTTCCGTCTCCCTTCCAGTTTTTTCTGTGTGCGCTTACTCCCCCTGTGCTCCTGGGCAAAGGCCTCCCACACGAGGTTTTGGGTAACGGCACTTTAACAGAATGCCTCGGGTGGAGAAATCAGCCATCATGATTAGTCAAGAGTCAAGCCCTGGCTGAATCCAGGATTAGTGACGGGCGTCTCCCCAGGACCAAGGCAGCTGGGACTCCCAGAAGACAGAGTCAGTCAGAGGGGAAGCCTCCACTCAGTGTGGTTAAGTGGGGGCATCTTTTAATTAGCAAAGCACAGGAACCATTTTGCCAACGTGGATGAAAACGAGCTAGACTGTCATGGCGGTGTGCTTGGTGCTAGACATTTGTGGTTCTCTGCAGTAAGGAAGTCCCCAGGTCCTAACCCAGCGCAGGAGCGGGTTAGTGGAATGGACTGAAAGCGTCTGACATGACACTTGTCATCCGTGTACGCAGTCACCGAACGTGGTCACTGGAAAGGCAGAGGCTGGGGCCTGCATTCCTTCCTTCGCTACATTTGCATTTTGTTACTTTTTAACATCCTGTCATATAGTATTCCATCTCAGAAATACTTGAGCTCATATAATGACATTTAAGAGAGAGACGGAAAAAAGAAAAAAGCAAAAAACCTAGAAGCCTTCTCTAGTGCCAAACTCATTTAGAAAGTTTAGCTTTTGACTAATGCAATGATGCAATGTAACAATACCGAATTCTTTCATAATATTTAGAAGTAAGTGATTACTTGTGGAAACGGTAATGTTTCCTAACAAACCAAGTATTTCAGGACAGACCACCCAAATGTATTATTATATAAAGATGTCAGTTACATAATTACATGAGAAAACAACACATTTTACTTTTTTTGTTTTTTAACAACAATTACCCTCTCTGGGGAAGAGGGGCTGAATGAGCTGCTTAGTAAAGTGCCTCCTAGGGCCTCCAATTATCTCAGACACATTTAAACTAGAACCTTGAAAATGTACATTCAACAAGAGGAGAATGAGAATGTCCCTGCTTCTCTCCCCCCCCACCCCCCCGCATCCCTTCCTCCTGCCCCTCTGAAGTGACTTCACTGAGACCACCAACAGGGAGCCTACATTTAAGAACTTCAATGCACATTTAAAACGCAGACCATACTCTGGCTGCCTTGCCATAAGATTTCCTAGAATTATTTCCAAGGTCTTATACATGTGACTCAGCGATCAAGCAACTTAGCAGGCATGCGACCCTAGGCTGCATGAGCAGCATCCTAAAACCCTCCCAAAGGCCTTGCTGACATTAGAAGCACCAGAATCTTGTTGGTTTTCTAATGGGCACTTAGCCATTCTGTAGAAGTAATATAATAAAATAAAAAGGGCTGGAGAGACAGCTTAACTGTTAAGGCGCTCACATGCAAAGCCAAAGGATGCAAGCAAGTTTGATTCTCCAGGACCCATGTAAGCCAGATGCACATGGTGGCATATGCGTCTCAAGGTTTCTTTTCCCCCCCAGTGGCTAGAGGCCCTCCTCTCTCTCTCTCTCTCTCTCTCTCTCTCTCTCTGTCTGCCTTTTTTCTCTCTCAAATAAATAAATATAAATAAAACATTTAAAAATAGATTCTTTAAAAAAGTACAGTAAAGAGAATATTCTTTAAATGTGAGTTGGGGGCTGGAGAGATGGCTTAGCAGTTAAGTGCTTGCCTGTGAAGCCTAAGGACCCCGGTTCGAGGCTCGACTCCCCAGGACCCACGTTAGCCAGATGCACAAGGGGGCGCATGTGTCTGGAGTTCGTTTGCAGTGGCTGGAGGCCCTGGCGTGCCCATTCTCTCTCTCTCTGCCTCTTTCTCTCTCTGTCTGTCACTCTCAAATAAATAAAAATGAATAAAAAGTATTTTAAATGTGAGTTGGGGTTATCAGCACCTGTGGACATTAGGACTGCACAGTGAGAGGGCTGGTGATTCGCTATTTAGCATTTAGTGCTTTGCCATCCGATGTCAGAGGAAAGAGTTATGTCGGTAAGGTCCAAATTATCAACATGGCCACAGACACTCATGTTGGTCAGCAACAGAGAGAAAGAAACAAGACGCACGCGTCAAAACGCTCAGTGCCTCAGTAGGGATACCCCTGGTACTTGACACAGGACGATCCTTCCTCTTAAGGCTGCCCTTGTCCCCGTATTCCTGCCCCTTGTCCACAAAATGCTTACCAGAGAAACAGACGTAATGAAAACATTCCCATACCAAGTCCCCTAGGCAGACACATTACTTTCTTCACTGGAAATCGCCGACCCAAAGAACTCTAGCTAAAAAGTGAAATGGAAACAGAGTAACGGCGAAATCTACTTAAGTTTCATATTTGGCTTAGAAGATATGCGCATCATTCACAATAGCCACCTAGGACTCAGCCAAGGTGCCCAGCAACGGAAAAATAAACACAGAGAATGTGGTATACAAACACAATGGTGTTTTCCAAGCATAAAGAAAGAAAGAAAGAAAGAAAGAAAGAAAGAAAGAAAGAAAGAAAGAAAGAAAGAAAGGAAGGAAGGAAGGAAGGAAGGAAGGAAGGAAGAAAGAATTCTGTCATTTGCAGGAACATAGAAGGAACTGGAAATCATGTTAAACAAAAAAAAGAAGCCAGGTAAAGACAAGCATCACATATTCTGTCTTGTATGTTGAATCTAAACTTTCTTTTGAAAGGCATGAAAGTTGAAGGGGGACTATTTGGGAAGAGGATGGATACTGGCTGGATAATGAGGGTAGTTCTGTGGCGATAGCATCGCAGTTATTTTTAACAATTCATAGATCCTAATAAGCCGGGCGTGGTGGCGCACGCCTTTAATCCCAGCAATCGGGAGACAGAGGTAGGAGGACCACTGTGAGTTCGAGGTCAGCCTGAGACTACATAGTGAATTCCAGGTCAGCCTGGCCTAGAGTGAAACCCTACCCAAAAAACCAAACTAAATATATATATGCTGCCCTAGAGTCAGCACGCACCTAGGAGAATGGGCAAAACCCTCAGTTCTTTCCCACCTCGGCTGGCCATCAGCCCTGCCCCCTGGCTACGGTCCACGGTCAGGGAAATGGCACTGGAGGACTGTATTCCTGGGGACCTATGTGTCACCTAGAGAGGTGGCTCCAGAAACCTGAGTCCCACAACAGACATGAAGCACTCAAACTCAAAACCTACCCACCCCCCGCAGCCCCCGCATCTGGTCAACTGGGACCTGAACTTTGCACACTCTGGTCTCCCGGGTCATGTGTGTAAGATGATCACAGGCTCCTGTAGAGGATGGGGAGACACGCTGTTCTTGGAGTCAGGGTGCACTTCGAGGAGCGGCGAGTAGCAGCTGGTATAACCGTGGCATCATGGCGTGTGCGAGAATAAAGGGGCCTTGCGGATGGTCTAATCGATCCGGTAAAAACTGTCCTTCCGCAACTGTTCGGACACGTCGGCTGTCGTTGAGACGAAGGGAAGAGAAGGGAGCCACAGACAAGACTGACAGTCCTCACCTCCAACTTCACCCCAACAATTACACTTGAATTTGCTTTTCTAACGATTCTACACACCGTTTTGCCTTACGAAGAAATTCAGAGGCGGGACTGCGAAATGAAAACCTCTGCCTAAGGACAGAAACGGAAAAGCAGCGGTCTATTTCCAACCATGCTAAGTCCATCAGTGAGCCTCACGTGACTCTTGCAAGAGTTTGTAATCAGCAACGAGTCCTGTAGATGCCTAGTCTCTCTTTGAGAAGCTATTTTATTAATTTATTTCATTGTTTATTTGAGAAGGGGGGACAGAGACAGAGAGAGAGAGAGAGAGAGAGAGGGAGAGAATGGGTGCACCAGGGCCTCTAGCCAATGCAAATGAAATCCAGATGCATGCACCACCTTGTGCATCTGGCTTACGTGGGTGCTGGAGAATTGCCCTCACAGGCAAATGCCTTCAGCAGTAAGCCATCTGGACAAGAGAAATGTGACTTTCTAACAGATGGGGCTGAAGGAGGAGTGAAGAGACTTCTGCCCCACTGCTGGTTTTTCCATTAACTGGCTAAGCTGCTTACATGCCTCAGTTTCCTTGGCTGAAGAAGGGACGGCTGGGCTCCATCCACTAAGGCACTTCCTGGCTCTAAAACTGGCTGCTGGGTGAAGACTTAGGAAGATGGGTGTGAGGCAGGACTCGGCCCACTTTCTCTCTGCCTGCCCCTTGTATTGAACAACGTGTGTCTATTTCCAGAAGAGGAGAAGTGCCCAGGGACATTAACAAAAAGCCCTAGCTTTAGTCTACCACCAGGAGTAATGGAATGTTTACAGACGGGGCGGCTGGCCCCAGCCCTTTGGCTTCTCGTCTTTTATTCTTCTAATCCCCCTTTCAATCTGTCACCCCTCACATCTCTTTCCTTCCTTCTTAGCTCAGCTCTGGTTGTGTTTAACATCCCCTGAAGTGGCTACTGAATACAAGGAGCTGTGGCACAAGTGAGAGACTCCCCTAGACTGAAGGGGTCTTGTGTGTTTCAGGGGGGACCGGCTCTGGCAGAACTAGCGAGGGACTGCTAGAGACGCAAGGGCACGGAAGTGGGATGTTTCCTTAGAGGCTGAGGGCACGAAAAGTCTCTGACTAAAGAATCAACTAGACCTGCGAACTCACTGGAGGGTGAGAGGAAAATATGCTCGGGGGGGCTGGGAAGATGGCTTAGCAGTTAAGGTGCTTGCCTGCGAAGCCTAAGGACCCAGGTTTGATTCGCCAGGCCCACATAAGCCAGATGGCACAAGGTGGTGCATGCGTCTGGAGTTTGTTTGCAGTGACTGGAGGCCCTGGCGTGCCCATTCTCTGTCTCTCTCTCTCCCTCTCTCTTTCTCTAATAAATGAATAAATAAAAATGAAAGTGCTTCATTTTGTCGATTCCTGGAGCCAGTCCCCAGGTTACTGAAATGCCCGTGTTCCGGGTACTGTACTAGATGCACCACTTGCAAATGGAAGGGCCTGGGGCCGGCTCATGCTGGAAAGGAGTGACACAAGTAGAATGGGTTTGGTGCAAACGGGCAGCCAGGGTCACCCAGCGTCACCCAGCCAGGAGGTCTCATACCCTCCAGAAGCTGCTAGCACGTGCGGAAATAAAGTTCAACTATAAACAGGGATCTAGCCGGGCGTGGTGGCGCAGGCCTTTAATCCCAGCACTCGGGAGGCAGAGGTAGGAGGATCGCCGTGAGTTCAAGGCCACCCTGAGACTCCATAGTGAATTCCAGGTCAGCCTGGGCTAGAGTGAGACTCTACCTCGAAAAACCAAAAAAAAAAAAAAAAAAAAACAGGGATCTACTTAACATGACAGGGTGAGAAAGATGTTGGTGCCAAAGGGTCATTGATGTGTCCTGCTAAAGTAGTCAGAGAGGGGCTGGAGAGATGGCTTAGCGGTTAAGCGCTTGCCTGTGAAGCCTAAGGAGCCCGGTTCGAGGCTCGACTCCCCAGGACCCACGTTAGCCAGATGCACAAGGGGGCGCACGCGTCTGGAGTTCGTTTGCAGTGGCCAGAGGCCCTGGTGCGCCCATTCTCTCTCTTTCTCTCTCTCTCTCTTCCTCTTTCTCTGTCTGTCGCTCTCAAATAAATAAAAATGAATAAAAAATATTTAAAAAAATAAAGTAGTCAGAGAAGCATTTGGATGAGAGGCAGGAGAACTTGTCTGAGATGCCAATCCTGAGAGGTTATCGGGAGGGGAGTCATGGAGTGGAAGACACCTTTCAGGGAAGAAGAACCGAGAAGGAAGAGAGGGCCGTGGGGCCCAAACCTGGCATGTGTCTACGCTCAAGGGCTACACAGGAAAAGAGAGGTGAGTAACAAAGTGCGTGGCAAGAAAAGGAAGAAAGAAGAAAGCAATTCCAATGCTTGGGAAGCGGGGTCAGGAGTACTGTGAGTCCTACATTTACCTGGGCTACATAGTGAGATCCTGTCTCAACAACCAGCAGGGACTGGAGAGATGTCTCAGTGGTTAGGGCGTTTGCCTGCAAAGCCTAATGACCTGGATTTGATTCCCCAGTGCCCACCTAAAGCCAGATGCGCAAAGTGGTTCAGGCACCTGGAGTTCATTTGCAGCAGTCAGAGGCCCTGGTGTACCTATACCCACGCCCCACCCCCCCCACACACACCTCGCTCTATTTCTCTCGATCTGTATCTCTTTGCTTGAAAATAATTTGTTTTTTTTTTTGAGGTAGTATCTCACTGTAGCTCAGGCTGACCTGGAACTCACTGTGTAGTCTCAGGGTGGCCTTGAACTCATGGCGATCCTTCCTACCTCTGCCTCCCGAGTGCTGGGATTCAAGACATGAGCCACAAAAGTCACTGGTTTAAAAGGAAAAAAAAAAAAAAAAAAACGGTCAAGGAGAGCAGCAAGGATGTGCAGTTCCAAAAGACGCTAAGGAACGCGAGAACTTGGACAGGAAAGAAGTGTTTAAAAATGCAGAACAGGGTCAGGTGAAGCTAGGGGAGAAACCCTGCCCATGGCGGTCAGTCACTGGAGACCTTCTCTCCTATCAGTTCGTGGGGGTCTTCCTCGGAGAACTGGTAATCAAGAGGGCTGCCAGGGGCTGGAAGGATGGCTGAGCGGAAAGCCAAAGGACCTAGGTTCGATTCCCCAGGACCCACGTTAGCCAGATGCACAAGGCGGCACATGCGTCTGGAGTTTGTTTGCAATGGCTACAGACCTTATTGTGCCCATTCTCTTTCTCTCTCTTCCTCTTTTTCTCTGTCAAATAAATAAGTAAATATAAAAACAAAAGAGGGCTGCCAGTAGACCCAGGCACCATACACTTCAGAAGCTTTTCTTCTCTTTCATTTATTCTTCCTGTCTCCTGCCCCCCTGTGATTTTGGAGGAGAGGAGCAGAAGGCTTTCAGGACCCCGGAGGAGAATGGACCTGCTACAGATCATCACCACCAGCTACTTCCCGCCGAACTCAAAGACGGCAACTCCACTCACGGGGTTTTGATCTTTTCACAGACTCCCTTCTGGTCACCGGCTACACGCGGCGGTGGTGACGGGAGGCGGCGAACTTGATGCACAGAGTAAACACTGAGCCCTCGCGCCCCAAAGCGTGACAACGGGGACCCTTGTGGGATAGTCGGTAAGTCTGTGACCGAAAGCCGCAGCCAATCACTCCGTGAGACCTGAAACTGGGGAGAAAGAACCGGCGGATGTGACTGCTGATGCAGACAGATGCGCCATAAATATTAAGACATCTTGGGTTGATAAATAAGTAGACGGCGTTTAGTTTATTGCTTGCTGCCCGGCTAGCTCAGTCGGTAGAGGATGAGACTCTTTTTTAAAATTTTATTTTTACTTTATTTATTTGAGAGAGAGAGATGGAGAGAGAGAGAGAGAATGGGCACACCAGGACCTCCAGCCACTGCAAATGAACTCTATACGCATGTGCCACCATGTGCATCTGGCTTATGCGGGTACTGGGGAATCGAACCTGGGTTCTTAGGCTTTGCAGGCAAGCATCTTAACTGCTGAGCCATCTCTCTAGCCCCCCCAAGCGACCTTTTAAAAACTGCATTTGTAGAGGGACAGAGCGAGGGTTATATCGTTTACAGGGCCTAAAACAAATCTCACCATTCTAAAAGAGGGCAAACGTTGTGAGTGAAAATCGCCAAAATACAGGCTTTCCTTTTACGCGTCTCCTCTGCTTCTGCTTGGGCTCCCATGTTCTACCAGACTTCTATTACAGAACATAAGTTCAAATATAAAATTATTAAGTTTCAAGGCTGGTTATCTCAGTGGTGGAGTGTGGACTTAGATTATGCAAGCACCGGGTTCAATGCCCAGCACCACCTCCAACAACCAGAAGTCTGAGACAGTAAACGCAACGCACTGAACACAGAGCCCTCGGTGCTTGGCTCCCTTTCAAAAGTGGGATACGAGCGTGCCAGGGGTTTATACATTCACAAAGCCAACCCCTTGGCATAAGTATGATTGCTGTGAGATCCAACATGCCAGTGTGAAACCCCTTTTTGGGGAGGTTTGTAGAGGGAAATCTTGATTAAGTTTCTATTTATTATGTAGCTACGTTATGGAATTTGGTTTGGTCTTTTTTTAATATATATTTTTTGTCATTGTTTTTTGAGAGAGAGAGAGAGAGAGAGAGAGAGAGAGAGAGAGAGAACTGGTGCATCAGGGCCTCCAGCCACGTCAATTGAACTCCAGAAACATGCACTACCTTGTGTGCATGTGTAACCTTGTGAGCTTGTGTCACCTTATGCGCTGTGTCACCTTGTGCATCTAGCTTACGTGGGATCTGGAGAGTTGAGCATGAGTCCTTAGGCTTTGTAGATAAGAGCCCTAACTGCTAAGCCATCTCTCCAGCCCAACACATCTTTTTTCTTCTTTTTTCCTTTTCCATTTTTCGAGGTAGGGTCTTACACTACCCAGGTTGACCTGGAATTCACTATGTAGTGTCAGGGTGGCCTCAAACTCACTGTGATCCTCCTACCTCTGCCTCCCAAGTGCTGGGGTTAAAGGTGTATGCCACCACGCCCAGTTAATATTACTTATTTTTATGAGAGAGAGAGAGAGACAGAGAGAGAATGGATATGTCAGGACTTCTAGGCACTGCAAAGGAACTCCAGATGCATGTGCCATCTTGTACATCTGCCTTTGCATGGGTCCTAGGGAATCGAACCGGGGTCGTTAGGCTTCGCAGGCAAGTTCCTTAACCATTGTGCCATGTCTTCACCCTGGTCTGGTTTTGATTGGAATTGGGGCTGATTCTGACATGGGAGGAGAGGGACCAGGGAACGAAGACGGGAAAACCACTTTAAAAAAAAAAAAATCTCTGTATCATGAGCACTTGACCTACGTAAGTGCCTAAGACAGTGCTATGAAACAGAAGACAAAGAACACAGCGCGACTGGCGCATACATACGACCTTGGCGCCTACATACGTCCTTGGCGCATACATACGTCCTTGGCGCATACATATGTCCTTGGCGCCTACATACGTCCTTGGCGCATACATACGACCTTGGCGCATATGTCCTTGGCGCATACATACATCCTTCGCGCATACATACATCCTTGGCGCATACATACGTCCTTGGCGCATACACACAGAGCCAGAACACCTCTCCTGTTAGGTACTCGGTAACAAATGTGCTTTCCTTTCTAACTTACAGAAAGCGTCTGGTCTCCAGAATGCTATAAAATATCAATACCAACCTCCTCTTTCTATAGAAGGCTACGAACATACTGGCTTCTTCCTTACTTGCTTGTAAGAAAAAGAAAACACTTCATATTAATAAAATGGCGATAAGTGGCAGGGTATTAAGTTTGTTTCCAAGAGCTTTATTTCCGTTTAACTTTTTGTTTGTTAAGCCTGAGCATCAAAGCATTTTTTCAAAGTTTACCGTTCCAGCATCTTAGATTCCAAGCAAGGCCACTGGCTTTTCCTGAGGCTCATATAGTACTTCATGCAACGCTTAACTGACCCTCATACGCTCCTCTCTCACAGAGAGCAAATGAAACCATCAGCCTCTGGTGGCCCAGAGGCTGAGGAACTGAGGTCAACTTTCCATTTCTGTTTCCAAGACTGTCACACCTTGTGTTGCTGCTAGACGTCACATGCTGGCCCTTCTGAAGCTCCATATGATATGATTTATACCCTGACATACCCATTCTCTCTCTGTCTCTCTCTCTCATAAAAATAAATAATATTAACTGGGCGTGGTGGCGCACACCTTTAACTCCAGCACTCGGGAGGCAGAAGTAGGAGGATCACTGTAAGTTTGAGGCCACCCTGAGACTACATAGTGAATTCCAGGTCAGCCTGGGTAGAGCAAGACCCTACCTCGAAAATGGAAAAAGAAAAGAAAAACAAAAAGAAGATGTGTTGGGTTGGAGAGATTAGCAGTTAGGACTCTTATCTGCAAAGCCTATCCTGTCACTCAGGTTCCTTACAGACGACTGGGTCCAAGGCCAATGCCACAGACAACAATTCCTCACGTAGCGCAGAGTTTCCATGTTGTAGACACTGGACACTAAAAAGTCACTTAAAAGGAAGAAAAAAAAAAAGCCGGGCGTGGTGACACATGCCTTTAATCCCAGCACTCGGGAGGCAGAGGTGGATCACCGCGAGTTCGAGGCCACCCTGAGACTCCATAGTGAATTCCAGGTCAGCCTGAGCTAGAGTGAGACCCTACCTCGAAAACCCACCAAAAAAAGAAAAAAAACAAACAAACACAGATTAAACTGCTAAAGTATCCTGCAAGACTCCGGGTTCAATACTTTTATTTTTGTTTTTCGAGGTAGGGTCTTACTCTAGCCCAGGCTGACCTGGAATTCACTATGGAGTCTCGGGGTGGCCTCGAACTCACTCACGGCGATCCTCCTACCTCCGCCTCCCGAGTGCTGGGATTGAAGGCGTGCGCCACCACGCCCGGCTCAATACTTTTGTTATTACCATTCTGGCCGGCATGGAGATCGAGAGTTCAGACATGTGTTCTTGGCTACTAGGAACGGAGGGAGATCCAGGGCACACAGAATAAAGCTAAACTCAATTTAATAATGATGTCCTCTAACTATACACAGAGGGACACGGAAGCCAGTGGTGGTGGGGTGAGGGACGTGAGCTGGGAAGAGAAACTGCACGAACCCTTGGTCCAGGAGAGCGAGGAACTGACAAGGTGACTTGCGTTTGGGGGGGGGGGGGTGTCAGAAGGGCTAGAAGAGCGTGGGCTGCAACTTTTTTTATCAGCTTAAAGTAAGTTGTTGATGTTTATTTAACGTTAGCGGTGGGAGTCTAAGGAGGACCAAATGCACACTGTGTTACGATATTTCAGGGCCGAGAATCAAGACGTGGGGAGCATACTTTATTCACACTGGACTAAACCTAGCACGCTGCCAAAAAAATAGGATTTGGAACAGAGTTTGGAATCAAAAGCGACTCATCTGTTTTGCAAGAAAGAATCAGAAGCAAGTCAGCGTAATCAGTAATTTTAAACTTGCCTATTCGGTCAGGACACTGATCGCGAACAGATGCATTGATTTGCAGATTTCTTCACCAAGTTGACAAGTTCTTCACTGTGGGTCTCTTCTTACTGCCCCAGAATATGTGCTTCCAAATTGCTTTTTTTTAAAAAAAAAATATTTATTTATTTGTTTATTTATTTGAGAGGGAGAAAGAAGCAGAGGGAGAGAGAGAGAGAGGCATAGCAGGGCCTCCTTCCCCTGCAAACAAACTCCAGATGCATGCGCCACCTTGTGCATCTGGCTTACGTGGGCCCTGGAGAGTTGAACTGGAATCCTCTGGCTTTGCAGGCGAATGCCTTAACCACCAAGCCATCTCTCCAGCCCCCCAAATTACTAATTGTACTCGTTGCTAATGATTCTGGGTATCTTTGTCAGCTTCTATCGACTACTCTGATACTGTTTCGTGAGGAAGCCCAAAGAGGACTTAAATGATGTCTCGGTAGTCAAGACATTTCTGAGCCTGATATAAAACTGAGCAAAAAGAGCCGGGCGTGGTGGCGCACGCCTTTAATCCCAGCACTCGGGAGGCAGAGGTAGGAGGATCGCCGTGAGTTCGAGGCCACCCTGAGACTCCATAGTGAATTCCAGGTCAGCCTGGGCTAGAGTGAGTGAGACCCTACCTCGAAAAACCAAAAAAAAAAAAAAAAAAAAAAAAAAAAACTGAGCAAAAAGAATTGGCACTAAGTAGTCAATGAAAAAAAAAAAAAAAAGCAAAAAAGCCCTGCCTTTGGAAAAGCATCTGAAGGGTAAATATGGCAAAACTGGGTTTGCACCTGAGGCACTCTAGCAGAGACATGGGTTTTAAAACGTTCTGAAGCTGGGCGTGGTGGCGCACACCTTTAATCCCAGCACTCGGGAGGCAGAGGTAGGAGGATCGTCATGAGTTCAAGGCCACCCTGAGACTACAGATTGAATTCCAGGTCAGCCTGGGCTAGAGTGAAACTTTACCTCAAAAACAGAATATATAAGCTGGGCGTGGTGGTGCACGCCTTTAATCCCAGCACTCGGGAGGCAGAGGTAGTAGGATCGCCGTGAGTTCAAGGCTACCCTGAGAATACAGAGTGAATTCCAGGTCAGCCTGGGCTAGAGTGAGACCCTACCTCGAAAAGCAAAAAAAAAAAAAAGAATATATATAATAGGCAGGTGGGTTCCCAAGGTTATTCACAATGTAATTCATGAGCTAGCTCATTTTGGAAGTTACAGACCCAATATTCTCCCCTTATCTACGGGGACACACACATTGCAAGACCTCCGTTAGATGCCTGCAGCCATGGCTATTACCAGCCCCTGTAAGCCAATGCATTGTCCACCTCAACTGGGCACCGTCCTGAGCTGTCATGGTGGCAAGACGAAGGGGGGTGGCATCAACTTCTTTTCCTTTCAAAATTCCACAGATGCATGATTTGCTCTTATCATTCAGCTTAGTAACTCCGACCTGTCTTGTGATCCTTATGGAATTGAGAACCTCCAGCTTTTCATTTAAGGAAAGAACTTCATGGGCTGGAGAGATGGTTTAGCGGTTCAAGGTGCTTGCTTACAAAGCCTGACTGTCTGGGTTCGATTCCCCAGGACCCACATAAAGCCATTTGTACAAAGTGACACAGGTGTCTGGAGTTTGTTTGCAGGGGAAGGAGGCCCCGGCGTGCCTATTCTTTCTCTCTCTGCGAATAATAAACACAAATAAAAACAAGGGATGAAGAGATGGCTCAGTGGCGAAAGTCACTTGCCTGCAAAGCATGACAGCCTGGGTTCGATTCCCCAGCACCCACTAAAGACAGAGGCACATGGGTCTGGAGTTTGTTTGCAGTGGCAGGAAGCCCTGGCATGCCCGTTCTCTCTCTCTCAAATAAACTTTTTTTAATATAAAGTATGTCACAGTTTCTCTCGGCCATATTCAAACTGCCCACATAACTGCTCTTGCGCTTGGAGGCATTATGAAAACGAAGGTTACTCAAACACGGTGACACTGTAATGCTGCGATAGTTGACCGGATAACTGAGGTGACCGCTACGCGGCTGACCATGGCCAGGGTGCATAATAGCGTGTATAGAATGGACAAGGGGCTTCTTCACACTTGTAGCAGGACAGAGATGGGTAGCAAATCTCGTCATGTCATTCCCAAATGCTGTGCAATTTGGAGCTTACTGATTATTGGTTTTTGAAATTTTCTATTCAATGCATTTGGATGACCACTGATCATGGGCTACTGAAACCAGGGAGTGACTTCTGTTCAAGGCACAGGAGAAGGCAATGTAGTGTGCAGACTGAAGTTTTGTCTGAAAGTGACAACGAGAGCATAAGACTGAGGAAATACACAGAACCACGAACAAGGCTTCGTAGTCTAACAAGGACCACACCGAGCCAGGACCGCTACAGCCACACAAAAGTGACTTACAAGGAGTGACATTTAATAGCCAAACAGTTCTCACAAACGCGGGGTATCTAAAGGGAGTTAGGAAACCAGCTGACGTGTTGCGGACCTATGATTATATTGAAGGTCTTTGACAGAACCTTGAAAATTCCCTTAGCAATCACACTGTTTGTCTCCAAACAATGCCTGAGCTATGGAAACAGGCAGACGCTGCCAAAGAGTTCACCTGTGGTGTTTGTACTTCTACAGCTCGAACAGGCGGAGGTGTCAGTCAGAGCCTAGATACTGTGTTTGGCGTGGAGCTAAACTTTAGAAGTTCGGGAATATTTTTATGGCGACTCCTCTCCTTCAGAAGCAACAAGCAAACTAAAGTTCAGCTAATGAAAGCATTTCATTAAAAGCAAGAACTAAAAGTAAATTTTAAAAAATGTTAGAAACAGATGTAAACGTCAGTGAATAACTTTATGTTCAAGAAGCATAGAGATTTCCTGAGTTAAAGAATGACAAAGGGGGATAGCCGTGAGTTTGAGGCCACCCTGAGACTAAATAGTGAACTCCGGGTCAGCCTGGGCCACAGTGAGACCCTACCTCAGAAAACAAACAAAAAAAAAGACAAAGGGTGTGCTGGAGGGATGGCTTAGTGATGAAGGCATTTGCCTGCAAAGCCAAAGGACCCAGGTTCGATTCCCCAGGACCCACTTTAGCCAGATGCACAAGGCGGCGCACGCGACTGGAGTTCGTTTGCAGTGGCTGGAGGCCCTGGTGCGCCCATTCTCTCTCTCTCTCTCTCTGTGTCTCAAATAAATAAATAAAACGGGTAAATAAAATGTTTAAAACAATGACAAAGGACATAGTCAAATGAAGCTATGGCTGATCTGACACAGATGAGTGAGTAAAATCCATTCACCTTTCCTGAGAGACTCCTTCCAGCTCCGTGTCAAACCCTCGCTCCAGCGTCGCTTGTGCTCTTTGACAGACTTGATGAAGTAAGCGGCCTCCCTGTCTCTGGCCCTTCGCTGGCACCGACAACCTGCTTGCTTAGCGCTGGACGCCGTGAGCACTCAGTGCTAACGCGCTGCACGTTCACACAGACACCCAAAGGTCCTCTACTGCTACCGCCGTGCTGGACATGAAGAAGCCGGGGAGCACTGAGCTTGATAGGGCCCCTCGTGACTGAGTTAAACAGGGCGCCTCGTGACTCAGTGGCAAGTCTCTAGAACCCACACTCAATCAACCCACGAGCCACTGCCTGGTCACAGTCATCTGTACGTACAGATAAACCATTTTGAATAGTTCAGTACCACTTAGGTTAGGAGACATTCAATCAATGGTGGGTGGTGGGTAGAATTCTATACCTAAGGGTGTGTGCCTTTGTGTGACAGGGTGTGAAGTTGTGTGTGTGTGCATGTGTGGTGTGTGTGTGTAGTGTGCGTGTTGGTTAGATCCAAGTCTGCTTTGGAGACTCATACACAGGGGAAAAGAAATTCACATTTTATTGTGATCCTACGTTACACTGGTCAGTGCGTGATATCTTCTGCTACCTTAATCTTCAAGAGCATTCCATAAAGCAGATATTCTCTTCTTAGCTTACAGTTTTATCTTCAATGAAGAGCAGTGTGTGCTTTACGCGTGGAAGGCCCTGGACTCAACTGGCACGTGATTGTGACTGTTTGGGATTGATAGGAGACAGAAAATTGGCTAGGCAGTCAGGTGGCAGAACCCCCAAAGTCATGGTGTTTTATTCCTTGACTAAAAGCAGGAAATGACAGAAAGCTTGCAGAAACTTGGATGTTACACCCTCCAGAGAAGATCTCTAGATTAAGCCTGCACCCTTTCTAGAGGACAGAAACTCTGGTCCTTACCTAAGACGACTGGCAAAGTTAAGAAAATCTGGTCTTCGTTCATGTAACATGCCGACCTGGTCTTCCTCATGCAGCCACTCCCCATCAAAAATCCCAGATCTCGGGAGGCTGAGGCAGGAAGATCACCATGTGTTCGAGGCCACCCTGAGACTACATAGCTAATTCCAGGTCAGCCTGGGCTACAGTGAGACCCTATCTCAAAAAAAAAACAAAAACAAAAAAAAAAAACCAAAACCAAAAAAAAACCCCAGAAAACCAGACCTGAGTCTCAGGGTGGGCTTCTCAAAGCCCTCTTCCCTCCCTGGGCAACAGCTCCATCTTGCTTCCTTCTCTTATGTTCCAGGCTTAAGCCCCCTTCTCTTCGTTCTCCTAAAGCTTTAAACTATAATAAAATCTTTCTGAACCTTAACCTCTGGTCCATGGACTTCTTTCTTTGAAGTCAGAGGACAAGGATCCGGGAACTCTCCAAATTACTGGTGCATTGGTGTATGAGGAACCCCAAATTCCTATATCAGGATACCATCTCCCAAGCACTGATGTGCTCTTTGAAATATACAGGTGAGTGCACCCAGAACTTTGGTGTCATGGACAGCCTTAGAGTGTTGTCTCTCATCATCATAGCCACGGGTGTTTCTGGGCTACAGCTGAGGTGACATTTCGCAGATGCCCATGGATAGGAGCCTTTGAATAGTTTTTCACTCCAAACTACCTGAACGGCCATTCTAGGAATATTTTTTTTAAAAGAGTATAATCAAGGGCTGGAGAGATGGCTTAGTGGTTAAGCGCTTGCCTGGGAAGCCTAAGGACCCTGGTTCAAGGCTTGATTCCCCAGGACCCACGTTAGTCAGATGCACAAGGGGGCGCACGCGTCTGGAGTTCGTTTGCAGTGGCTGGAGGCCCTGATGCACCCATTCTCTCTCTCTATCTGCCTCTTTCTCTGTCTGTTGCTCTCAAATAAATAAAAATAAAAACAAAAATAAACTACTGAGCTATCTTTCCAGCCCAACGTTAAAAAAAAAAAAAAAGGAGTATAATCAAGACTTTCACACTTCTTGGCCCATCATGTCAGCGAGACTGACAGTGGGTGGAGACACCGGGCTGCCTTTACATCCCAGAGTCCAGTGTCTCTACCCATTGCTGAGGCAGAACTACTGTCGCGCACATGACTAAACCTCTGTACCCCCAGCACTGGGCTAAGTCATCCAAAAACTGTGAAGTACAGAACAAACGCTTCCTAACACAAGCTCCCTCAGACTTCTGACCTCTGTACTTCTGGCTCCACACAAGGCTGGAAGTTGCTGGAATCGTCTTCACCGGAGCCAGAGGTTGTGTCCTCCCCCCCACTGCGGCCTTTCTCCCAGATGAGACAAGTCACGGGGCTGTATTTCGATCGCTACTCCGTCATGTGCACAACAGGGACATCGAGACTTTTCCCCCTGCCCTGGGCTCCCCGTTTGTTTTCTACAATTCCCCCAGATCTCTGTCAGTTGCTCTAGAGAATTCTTTTGGTAGTTGCGTCTCCCTTTCTAGAAGAAAAGTTAAAGTTTATAGTCCCGAGTTGTTTCCACTAATTGGGAAATAATTCTGAATCTCTATTATGCTGTTTCTTGTCCCCCCCCCCAGCCCTCCGCCCCCCGCTTTGGTCACTGACATTTCTCTGTGGCTAAGTAGAGGCCTGAGAAACATTTCTTTTTCTGCAAGTGACATGAACACTAAATATTAATTCTATTGTCATTTACTTCAAAGTTCTGAAAGTGGAAATGGCCTGGGAATTTTTCAGTAGTGTATTCTAGTGACAGCATGTCTGTTTCACTATGAATAAAACTTCTACCAGACGTTATAAAATGGAAAGCAAAAGGCACTTAAAATTATAAATACGTGTGAGACACACAGTTGCACATACTTTCATTCCCACTAATATTTGGCAGCCTAAATAAAAATGCTTTTTGCATTTCTCTGTATTCTACATCACTCTTTAGTTGCCCCATCACAAGAGGACACCTTCAACTTGTTCATCACTGCACAGAAGAAGAAAGTACTGACACAGATTTCAGATTTGTCATCCTTATTCTCCTCCACTAACCAACCATCATCACTAGTCATTAACTTAACATAAGAACAGTGCATTTCCAGCCGGCCGTGGTGGCACACGCCTTTAATCCCAGCACTCAGGAGGCAGAGGTAGGAGGATCTCTGTGAGTTCCAGGCCAGCCTGAGACTAGAGTGAGACCCTACCTCAAAGAAAAAAAAAAAATTAGTGCATTTCTGTTTACTTGTTTAAAGAAGGTTCTGTACTTTTTTTTTTTTTTTTTAAGTGTCTTGGCCACCATTACTAATTAGTTTGGTTAGAAAATGCCCCATGGCCTTAAAGTTTCGCATTACACTTGTTGGGTAACTGGTTCAGTCCGCAGAGATAGGCCCTGAGCTCCCGGTTGTTGTGGGCACTGTGGCCCACAGCCTAGTGGGCTGAAGACCAGCTGCACAAAAGGCTCTGTCTGCAGCCCAAAAGACGAATTCAACAAGCACCACACTGTCTTTTGCTCTAAGAACAAAAATCATTACAGTATGGATGCATAACATTTTTTTGAAAATATATTTATTTTTTGACAGAAAGAGGGAGGGAGGGAGAGAGAGAGAGAGAGAGAGAGAGAGAGAGAGAATGGGCACGCCAGGGCCTCCAGCCGCTGCACACAAACTCCAGACACGTGTGCCCCCTTGTGCATTTGGCTTACGTGGATCCTGGGGAATTGAACGTAGGTCCTTTGGCTTTATAGGGAAGTGCTTTAAGTGCTAAGCCATCCCTCCGGCCTTTTAATTTTTTTAAATTTATTTTTATTCATTTATTAGAGACAGAGAAAGAGAGAGAGAGAGAGAGAGAGAGAGAGAGAGAATGGGCACACCAGGGCCTCCAACTGCTGCAAATGAACTCCAGACGCGTGTGCCACCATGTGCATCTGGCTTACGTGGGACATGGAGAATTGAACCTGGCTTTGCGGGCAAGTGCCTTACCCACTAAGCCATCTCTCCAGCCCAATTTTAAAAAATATTTTATTTTTACTTATTCACATCCTTCATTACCACCAACTTGGGTTGAAATGTGAGGCACAATGTGAGCCTTGCCTGGCAATCCAAGTGGAGCCTTCGTACTCCATGGGGGTGCTCGTCAGAGAAAGAAGGGGCATTTTAGTAATCCCCAAGGATGGAAGGCAGGTAGACACAGGGGGCATCTTCAAAACTCACTTGAGGGATGTTCCATGGTCTGCCATCAGACCACCCAACAAAGGGCAGATTTGAGGTCTTCCTGGATTCTCAGCCCACCCTGGAGGTGAGGTGAGAGAAAGGGAAGGAGCAGAGACAACTGTAGATTCTCTTGACCCTCTCTTCAGAGGACAAATCCAAACAGAAGAGACAGGGAGGTGGAGGCGGGCGCATATGGTTCCAGAGGAGAATGTGGACTGCTGGGAAGCGACCTGCATTTTCTCAGAAGAACTGGAGTAAAACGAAAGCCCTGCCCCAAAGCACGAAAACACAACAGAAAACCTTGGGCCTCCTAGTTTCTTCTGGGGTCAATTCATCAAGGCAGAAAATGAGCCTGAAGAGGAGGGATGGTGCTAAACGACCTGTGAGGAGCAGGAATGGTCACCTTACTTCGGACAACTACTTCAAAAGTACCAACACAAGGACCAGTCCTAAAGGAAAACATTAGGACTGATTTTTCAACAAATAGGCTCGAAGTTGAAGACACTGAAAACCCATTCTAAAAGAAAGTATGAAGTTAGGCAAAAACTCAATTAATATTGTTATACTTTTTTCGCCTAGAAGTTAATTAGGCATATTTAGTAGTGACAATAATATCAATTCAATGTTTCTAGGAAAAAATTATTCTCTTGGAATAACTTACAGAACCACTTGACAAGACATAGGAAAGCCAGTCAATACCTAGAAGATAGAGCCTCTTGTTTTTGTTTCTTTTTTCCCCAACCTGGAAGAGATTCAAGATGATTCAATATGCTCATCAGATTTGCCTAGAATAAATATGGGCTAAATAGAAATAAGAAACTTCTATGCAAAGCCTTAGACTGTCCAATACTAAACGTATCAAAAGACAACGCTGATTTCTAAAGATATTACTTGCATACTCCAGAGTTCTATACACATTGCTTTAGGAATTATGAAAATGTAAAATGTCAATGTTTCACCAAACTTCACCATCATTACTTAAGAAGTTGGATAACAGAGATCTTTTTAAATGTATTGATTTGCACACACATGTGTGGTATGGGCACACCAGGGTCTCTGTTCATTGCAAGTGAATGCTTATCTGACTTCACATGGATGGCTGAGGAATTAAACTCAGGCCAACAGACTTTACAAGCAAGTACCTTTAACCACTGAGCCATCTCCTTAGCCCCAACAGAGAACTTCTCTATATGATTTTATTTCCATAATGTGTACTTTTTAAAAAAATGAGCACATTTCTTTAGTTGTAACTTTCAGAAAAACAAGTAATTAGGGGGGAAAAAAGCTTAAGTATTTGGAAATAGTATTTTTCGTGGGTAGAGAAACTTGATCTAGGAGCGAGAAATCCCATGAGCTTCATTTTCAACTCTTTTTCTAAGAAATCATTTAACCTAAGACAACCCCAGAAGCAGAGGTTAAAAGACTTGCCCAGTCAGAAAACTAGGAAAGGGGAATTTGAACGTGTTCCCTCTATTAAAGGCAGTGAGGAAATGTTACCAAACTACTTTCGCTATGGTCTTGTTTATTATGGTAGTCCACGAACAGATACCACAAATTTAAAGTGGCATTTTCAGAGTGATTAACAGGGCCGTTTTGCATAAAAATAGCCGTAGGTTTTAGATATGTTATTTACATGCAGGCTGACGGGGTGTGCAAATGTCACCAAATTCGCCTGATAATCCTTACGCTACTTGAAATTCTAGCTGGGAAGACACTCAAGACATTGTCCATTCCTTTAGATAAGCAAATGACAAAATCTCTAGAAATGAAGATTCTATGATTCCTGACACTCACCACTGGTAGTGTGTGTGTGTGTGTGTGTGTGTGTGTGTGTGTGTGTGTGTGTTGGGGGGGTGTTATACATATCTAAGCATCCAATTGAAATTATTCTTGCTTTGATTTAAATTCCTTGATTCTTTGCTTATTTTCCTTCATGCTACTAAAGAAAGTAAGTAAGTTCTGCCTTGAATGATTAAGGACTTGTAGTAATACTAACTGTATGGACCCCAAGTTATGGAAAGAGAGGTTAAATGAAAACAAACAAAACACAAAAACTAACATTTCCTTCCTCTTAGTTTTCATCACTCAATTAAATAAAATTTTTTTTTTATTCTTTTGGTTTTCAAAGGTAGGGGTCTCACTCTAGCTCAAGCTGACCTGGAATTCACTATGTAGTCTCAGGGTGGCCTCAAACTCACAGCGATCCTCCTACCTCTGCCTCCCAAGTGCTGGGATTAAAGGCATGCGCCACCACGCCCAGCAGGTTTTCATTTTAAATAGTCCTTAACATCCGTCCATGTCTTACTCTTTTATTACATTGGACATTAAGTAGTCTTAAATTTAATTAAAACTTGGACTGGAGAGATGGCTTAGCAGTTAAGCGCTTGCCTGTGAAGCCCAAGGACCCCGGTTTGAGGTTTGATTCCCCAGTACCCACTTAAGCCAGATGCACAAGGTGGCGCATGCATCTGGAGTTCCTTTGCAGTGGCTGGAGGCCCTGGTGCTCCCATTCTGTCTCTCTCTCTCTTGCTCTCAAATAAATAAATGAAAATAAACAAAATTAAGGAAAAAAATTAATTAAAACTCTTCATATGATTGTAGTTACTAGAATCACAAAATTTAAAGTTAGAAGGCTTTGAAATAACATTGCCTTAATCATCTTACTGTTGACATGGTAAAAATTTCAGATGGTTACAACACCTTTAAAAGATTTCCTTGATTTTGACCAAAATCTTTATTAGGGTGTGTGGTAGTTGGAATGCTATGTCCCCCATAGACCCCGGTGTTCTATTTAAAATGGATTTGCAGCTTCGGCTCCTAGCAGGCAGACTCCTGCACAGGGGTGCCCGTCACTGGGGCGGATAAGCTCTGGCTGTGCTTGTGTGTGGTGCTGGCTGGTGGGCGGTGTCTCCCTGCTTGGACTTATGAATGGGCGCCAGCTTCTTCCGCCCCCCGTGGAACTCCCCCTGGACCTGTAAGCCTGAAATAAATCCCTTCCTCCCTCAAACTGCGCCTGGAGCTGCCTACAGCAGGGGGCCAGAGTACCATTCCTTCTCTGTGTTTTCTTTACGTTCCCTGGGGTTCTTTTGGATAGTTTTGAGTTCCTTGTCAGGTAGTTCACACATCTCCTTTTTTTGTTTGTTTGTTTATTTATTTATTTGACAGCGACAGAGAGAAGGAGGCAGAGAGAGAGAGAGAGAATGGGCACGCCAGAGCTCCCAGCCTCTGTAAACGAACTCCAGACACGTGCGCCCCCTTGTGCATCTGGCTAACGTGGGTCCTGGGGAATTGAGCCTCGAACCAGGGTCCTTAGGCTTCACAGGCAAGAGCTTAGCCACTAAGCCATCTCTCCAGCCCTCACATCTCCTTTTCTTTAGGGCTGCTAACTGGTTCTATTTTGTCCATCTTGTGACATCACTATTTCCTTGGCTATTTTTCAAAAGATTTTATTTCCATTTATTTATTTATTAGAGACAGAGAGAGGGAGAGAGAGTGTGACACAGAGAGAGTGAGAATGGGCGTGCCAGGGCTTCTGGCCACTGCAAATGAACTCCAGACACATGCACCACCATGTGCATCTGGCTTACATGGGACCTGGAGAATTGAACCAGGGTCCTTAGGCTTTGCAGGCATGCACCTTAGCTGCTAAGGCGTCTTTCCAGCCCCCTTGACTATTTTTGCTTCGGTGGCCACGGGTCCATGTCTGTACGTTGGAAGAAGTGGGTACTTATTCCGATCTTTACAGACTGTCTTTATCTGAGAATGTCCTTCTGTCGTGAGCATGTGAAAGATTCTGGGCAGGCCACCTGGTATAGCAAAGCCTGAGAGTGCCATGGTGCCAGGATGGACTGCTTTGGCTACAAAAGCTGGCATAATAACACTGGGCTAAAAACACGTGGTGACTAAGGCTGGCATAACCCTGAGGCCCAATGGAAGCCTGTGGCCACTGAGGTCTGCTGACACTAAAGGCTGTCTAAAGCCCAAAGCCACTGTAGTTGGTCAGGTGGGAGGTCAAGTGCTTCTGGAAAGGGCCTTGGATTCCCTCTTGGTACCTGGTCAGGCCTGGCATCAGTCTGAGGGGACTGGCCTGGAACCAGAAGCTACGGAAGGCTACGCAGTGCAGCAGTTTGCTACGGTGGGCTTGCTGTTCGGGTCAAGGCAAAGCCTTAAACTACTTCCTGCCGTTTCCCCAGTATCTCTCTCCTTGCCATGCTGCCTAGGGTTACAGTAATGCACAACTGACCTTCATACCCTCTTTCATGCATGATATACATATATATGTGTGTATATATATATGTTTATTTATATTGCACGTACCACCTCCTCTTCCCTGGTTTCCTTCTTGCCTGGGAAGGTATTTTAATGCAGAGGCAGGTGTTTAAATTGATGTTTACTTTCAGGGGAACCCCTTGGGCATTCAATTCCATCATCTCGCTCTGCTCTCCTCGTGTGATAGAAAACATAGCTTGGTGTGGTGTGCCATGTTGTGTGTACTGTGTGTGTGTTTCTCTCTCTGACGGGGTCTTAAATAGCCATGACCTGACTTGCTATGTAGCCAGCGATGATCTTGAATTCCTGATCTTTCCGCTACTGCCTCCCTAGTGCTGGGACTACAGGCACGTAACACCGTGCCTGGCTTTGCATTTTGCCTTTTTTTTCTTTTTTGGTGTTTCTTCTAAGAACGTGTCGTTCTTTGTCCAGTCATCTTTACAAAACCCATGTGAGACAGTGCAAAGAAGAGACGACGTCAAGTCACCAGGTGCCTGGGACTAGGGGCCAGGTAAGTAGAAGAGCAAGAGCCCACGGCAGGGCCAGCTTCCGGGATACGTGGCCTGCGCAGCAGAACTCTGGAGGAAGAGGTAAGAGGTTCGCCGTGAGTTCGAGGCCACCCTGAGGCTACATAGTGAATTCCAAGTCATCCTAGACTAGAGTGAAATTGTTTTTTTCCTCCTTTCTTCTCTGAGGAGTCAAGTGTCTTTTATTATTTTCTTAAGTATCTTCCCCAACTTGCATTTACAGCCCTCACACTCTCCCCCTGCTTAAAATAAACTTCTTAGAATAAAGAGATCAATTTTAGGGCTGGAGGGATGGCTTAGCGGTGAAGGCGTTTGCCTGCAAAGCCAAAGGACCCAGGTTCGATTCCCCAGGACCCATGTAAGCCAGATGCACAAGGGGGGGACACGTGTCTGGAGTTCGTTTGCAGTGGCTGGAGGCCCTGGTGTGCCCATTTTCTCTCTCTCTCTCTCTTCCTCTTTCTCTGTCCAATAAATAACTAATTTAAATTAAAAAAAAAAAAGAGATCAATTTTCTGGTTGGAAGAACCAAACGTCCACATGAGTGCGGGCCGAGGACAGGCGAACCTAACAGCAGAGACTGGACTTGCCAGCCCCTCCATCTTGACTGATTTGCCTCAAATTCTGCCAATTCACTTGCACTTTGTCTGTTCTGGCCAGGGCTGCATCTAGCTCTCTGCTGGAACCCAAACACCAGGAGTAATGATAAGGAGAGTGTGTGCGGAATTTCCATCAATACGTTTGACCTTAGAATTAAAATCCCACCACCCCTGAGGACCAGCGAGAGCTTCAGCCTGCCCTGTTCTTCCAACATAGGGTCCCTGTGTAGTAACATGCGCATCCTGGCCGGTCCCTTGGACTCCCTGCAGATGAACTGGGGAGAGGCGGTGAGGGCCCAGGGCAGTTTAGCATTATCTCCTAGGCTCTCAGGGCAAGAAGGTGTGTCCATTCCAGGAACACATACAGCAACTCCTGAAGGACTCAGGAACCAGATGGACGCCATGACAGGCTTCAGAGTCCTCAGTAGGCCTAAGTTTCTGTTTCCCAGCAAGATCTAAGTTTTTTATCTTCTGGTAAGGGTGGGTTTAACACTTACTGGAAACTGATTACACCATACATTCCTGTAGTCATAGATAAGCTCAATTCCCCTAGCCCCTGCCCGCCAACTTTGCCCGCCAAAATCCTAAACCAACCAGAAGAGTACACTGTTTAAATCAACCAATCATGTGCCCATCCCTTTCTTCTATGTTCAAATCCCTATAAAAACCCTACCCTCAAGCCGGGCGTGGTGGCGCATGCCTTTAATCCCAGCACTCGGGAGGCAGAGGTAGGAGGATCGCTGTGAGTTCAAGGCCACCCTGAGACTACAGAGTGAATTCCAGGTCAGCCTGGACTAGAGTGAGACCCTACCTCGAAAAAAACAAACAAACAAACAAAAAAACCCTACCCTCCCGCTACTCGGGGCTCTTGTACAGATCCACTGCGTTGGTGAAGTCAAGAGACCGAGCTGGTTCTCCTTGGTGGTCACTGGGGATGCCGAGAACTGGGCATAACACTCCCAGTGACCAGCGGGACCCTCCCCCCCAGTGACTGGAGTCTCTCAGCATTCACATGACGTCACAACCAGTTGTGCTGCCACCAGCCCAGGTTGACATTCCCACATCACCCGGGAGCAGCCTCTGTCGGACTTTCAGGGGAATCCGTGCCTTTGTGAAAGAGACCCTCCCGGAGGCCGGCTGGAAAAATGAGCCCGCAGCAGTAACTGGGGTCCTTTGAAAGCTAGGTTTTAAAAGGCTTCCCCCTTCCTTTCCATTCCATCTCTAACCCTCCATTAACCCCCCAGCCTCCAGCCCTTGCTCCCTTCCCCACAACTTAAGCAACAGACAAAAGACACTCTTCCTTCCCTAGCTGGGGTGGGGGAGAGGCCTGGGATGGGCTGGTGTGCGGCTAGAGCAAGCTGGAGGAGAAAAATTCATAAATCTCTACACTTCCCGGACCGGGAGACCTCATAAATGATCACAGTTCGCAGAATAATTCTCAAACGAGAAAAAGAGGCAAACCTTGTAAAGATGGGTCCAATTCCGAAACATGGACAGGGTCACATAGTAAATGCACTTCTGGTGTTGACCATTGCTCAGTTTTAGTTTAGCTCTTAAGTGTCTGGATTCAAGCTCAACTGAAGTACAAAATTTACCTGTTACAGAAGCACCAAAATGCTGAAGACTTTTTTTTTTTTTTTTAAAGAAATCTCAAATGGATTTTTTTTTTTCTCTGCAAATTTCACATTCAAGGTTTAGCGGCCTGATTTATAATTTGGTGTCACCTTTTGTCTTTTTCAGCAGAGTGTCATTAAGTCTTTAACTTGGCGTTTCCTGTGGTCTGTGGTAGGATATATACTATTTTTAATCCAAGGATTGGCAGACATAGATGGCGGGTAAAGATCTGTGAACCAGAAGTAAATTCTTATAAGGAACGTACAAAAAAAAAAAAAAGATTGTTCTTCGGTCAGACTTAAGCCATTACTTTTTTTTCTAAAGAAGAAAAGGCACAAGTTAAGAAAAAGCTCCTCCCTCCAAAGACCTTCTGCTCAAATGTGCGTCTCCATGAAGCGTCCCGCTGAGCGTATAAGAAAGCACGGGGCTCTGGGAAAAGGATCCAAATAGGATTTCAAACATCCAAAAATTTTAACTCAAACATTTAGGTAGTTCACCATGCTGCTATTCATCCATTCATTGATTTTTTCTTGTCTTAGTTTAAAGAGATACTAAACAAAAGGAGGCAAGCTCTACATGTATTTACATTCCAAAACTAAGCTCCTCACCATCCCCCCAAGTCAGCCACCCCTTCACAGCTAAACAAACCGTAAAGTCTAGCCCCAAGTTGAGGAAGGGAAGAAGCTAGACAGTAAAAAAAAAAAGGTTCCCCCTGTTTCTTAAACAACTAAATATCCCTTCTGGTTAGTCTAGCCCAGCTCCCCAGTATGTTTTCCTCCATGATTAAGATTTGAAGAATCTAAGATGAAGGGCACAGGCCAAAGGAAAGATCTGGATCAATCTTGTCAAACTTGGCATTATTCCTTCTTCTACAGTGTTTGGTGAAAAAACAAAAAAACAAAAAACCTGGCATCTTTACTACTAAATTTAGTTTAGTTTATTTTTAATTAATTTATAAAACTGATCAATTTAGGATTATAAAAATAACATACTTTCTGAAACCCTGAATGATAAAACATTTAAAAAATTATTTTAGTGCCAATCTCCTTAATTCAATGAAAACTTGTATAAGTTTGTTCTATAATAGTAAACAGTAATGGTCCAGGCCCAAGTGGATCTTATCTGCAACCTTATTCATACATGTCAAAGTACTTAGAAAGTTTAAGTAGTGCTTAAGTAGATTCACATTTGCTCAGAAATAGGACTAAAGTGACTGCCTGCTAGTCCTTATTTTGTTTTGTTTTTTCCTCTTTTATTGGTGGTGGGTGTGGGGAGAGCTTTTAACTTAGCAAATGAGCTAAGAATATGCATAACGACTTAATATAGTGCTTGGTAAATCTGCAGAGAGAGCTGTAGTTATAAATTTATTTGTTGGAAGGATTTCTTAAGAGCCTGCAATTAGTAAGTTGAATAACAGTAGAGTATGTTAGGGCCATAAAGACACTAAATTACCTAGGTCCCTGAATGTGCTTATAAATTCTCAAATTACAAATTCAGATCTACTGTATCTACACAATCTCAGAAATATAATAAACTCGTAAATCTGACGAAGAGATGTGACTGTTATAATTTCACATTCTTCTAATATGCATGCCAACACAGCCCTTGCACATATACACACTTTATTCTGTCAAATATCTGGAACAAAAGGTGGCATTTCTAATTAGGTTATTATAAATTGAAGAGTCACATATAAACTGTCTATCTTTACAAAAAAAAAAAAACCCACCCTTAAAATTTCACTGTTTTTCACAAAATCTGTACGAAAGCATTAAGACTCTCTCATCTGCAGCACGCCTCGCAATTATTCTCTTCTTCTCACATCTGAAAAGCAAATTAGCGGCTCTCGCACGTGCTGCTACAGCATCAGTCAAAACGTAAGCTTTGCGCTCTGTTAGAACTAGTCTGATGAAAGCTAAATATATATCTGTAGAGCTAAAAGAAACGTAACCAAAAAAAAAAAAAATCTAAAGTAAATACAAGAAAAGTCCCTTATGCATGGAAAAACCATACACCTAGAATCCTAAAGTGAGTGTTTAAAAAACAAAATGAATGGGGACCAATTCTTTCTCTACCTTCCTTCCTTCCTCACAGGTCAGTCGTAACTGTATATTCAGGCAACGAGGCACCTCTAGTGCAGCGGTGATGTCCAGGAACTCTATCCATCTGAGCCGGCCTTGGGCCACCACCTCGCAGGGACAGGCCCGGCAGGTATCAGTGGAGGTCTAGTGGGGAGCCTGCAAGAGTGGGCCTGCCTGACAGGGGTGAATGGGGACCCGCGAAGAGGCTGTACTTCCAAGGCTGGCCAGCGGGTCAGCATGCGGAGTCCGTATCAAAGGCCATCTACTCGACAGGAGTTTTAAATGGCTTAATGCAGAGTTCATAAAATCAAAACCTAGTGTCAAGACCCAGGGGACAACCACTCCTCACGCCACGGACCAGAATGAAAAAAGACAATGTCAAGCAGAACAAGAAAATGATATGGGAATTGAGAGCGACAAAGCCTTTCTCAACTCCTGGGTGGGCAGTCACTCAGGAGTCAGGGTGCCAGACACTCAGAGTCACCGAAAGCCGCCAGAGCCAGTGGCCTTTGGGTTGTCTTATGAGCTTCAATGAATGAGACCCGCAGATCAAAGGAAAAACTTTATTATAGAAATCATGGAGCTTAACAGAAGGAAGGGGTGAAGAAGTCTAGACTAAGAGAAGGCAAAAGGACGTTCTGGAAACGGAACAGTCCATCTAGAGATCCAGACTGGGGTGTTTTATGGGAGTTCACTGGATGGGCCTAAACTGGTTCGTTCGGCCCTGACACCAGGTGTTAAGGTGCTGCCAGGCTTTCAGGAAGGGGAGAGAGAACTCATTTCTTCATCTTCTCTTCTAACAAAGAGATACGGGAAAACCAGATCCTCCCCTTCCCCTGCTGGGCGCTGGCAAAGCATAGACTGCGAGGGCTCCTTTAAGGGGACGGACCTAAGACAGAAAGCAACATTGTCCTTACAGACTCAAGGACAGTCCTCACTTTTACTTTTGGGCATCTGTCACCCCCAAAACTGTCTTAAAAAGATCAGCTATCACCAAAATGTTCTTTTTTTTTTTTTTTGGTTTAAGACATATTCTTGTAATATAGACCAGACTCATGATCCTCCTGAATACTGGGATTTACAAACATGTGTCACTTTGTCTGGCTACCAGAGAGGGTCTTAATGAATAAAGATTCATGAAACAAAAGAAAAGAAACTGTCAAGGAACAGGGGCTGGAGAGATGGCTTAGCGGTTAAGGCACTTGCCTGCAAAGCCTAAGGACCCAGGTTCAAGTCCCCAGGACCCATGTAAACCAGATGCACAAGGTGGCACATGTGTCTGGAGTTTGTTTGTCGTGGCTAGAGGCCCTGGTGTGCCCATTATCTATCTATCTATCTATCTATCTATCTATCTATCTATCTATCTATCTATCTTTCTCTTTCTCTCTCAAATAAATAAATAAATAAAACCTGCTTTTTTTATTTTTCTTTTTTGGTTTTCTAAGGTAGGGTTTCGCTCTAGCCCAGGCTGACATGGAATTCACTATGGAGTCTCAGGGTGGCCTCGAACTCACGGCCATTCTCCTACCTCTGCCTCCCAAGTGCTGGGATCAAAGGCGTGTGCCACCACGCCTGGCTTAAAATATGCTTATTAAAAAAAAAGCAAGTATATTGTACATTTCAGAGCTGAGGAACAGAACAGAAACAAAACACTCACCGACTGGACGCCGCAGAAGCACGGCGGGGGCGAGGGCTGCGAATTTCTTCTGAGGACAGTCTCCATTGCCTACTCTAGACAGTGACGCCTACCTCTGATGCTGATGCCCAAGCCCGTGAGCAGCACACGAGTCCCGTGGGGCAAACAGGAACGAGGCACTTTATTATTATTATTATTATTTAAGAAATAATGGCAAATAGTGTTTGCCCAGCATGCATGAGGCCTTGCATTTTTATCCCCACGCTTAAGAAAAGAAAAATAAGAAATAATGGCTGAGTATATTTTCTCTGCTTTGGCAAAAGGCATCAGCCTACAGGTTCCAAAAGCTCCAAGAAGCCCAAGCAGTTGAGAAACCGGAGAGTCCATGTCCAGGCACATCATCATACTCAAACCAAAAGCAGTAACAAAGAAGAAGTCTGAAAGCAGGAAGAGCGATGTGTTGCCTCGCCTAAAGAGAACGCAGGGGCTGAAACCACGCCAGCCCTTCCCATCAGGAACCATGCAGGCCGGAGGAAGGGTTTGAGCATGTCTAAGTGCCGCAGGAAAAGACCTTCGAGCCCCAAACCTTGGCCTACACGAAAACATCCTCAGAAGTGAATGGGACATAAAGGCATTCTCAAATGAAGGAAGACTGAAATTGTCCCTAGTGAGCCTGCCCTAAAAGGATGGCTAAATCAAGTTCTCAAAACAGAACACAAATGATAATCGAAAGTAGAACATTACAAAAAAATGTACAAGAGCACAAACATGGGTAAAAACAGACAAACAAAAAAGACCCTTCTCTTTTCTTCTTAAGATAAATTATGTTTGACATTGAAAGCCAAAATTCACCATTCCTGTGATATGGTTCTCGAATAGGAGACAAAAAGAAAAAGTAGAAACCTCTAGAATAGAAACATGTAATAATGAAATTAAAAGTTCAATGGGTGGGCTCGACAGCAGAATGAAGAGGTCAGAGGTCAATGAACTTGAAGACAGAACAATAGGAATTACCCAATCTGAAAGAAATTGGACTGAAAATAGAGAGAACTTTGAAGGCAATTGTAAGATAAAGAGGAGGGCAGTTATTCACAGAGGTAAAATTTTTACATTCCCCTAAAACTAGTGAGACACTAAGGAAGACAGACAGATGATGGATGCATAGAATACCATCTAGAACAATACTGAAACAACTAAACAAGTAGAGGCTGTTAAAAACACAGGTGAGTTCAAGGCGAACTGTTGATAGTGTCAAGGTGAAAACAGAACAGTGAAGGCCAGCATGGTGGTACCAAGGGAGGAAGATCAAGTGAGTTCGAGGCCAGCCTGAGACTTCAAAGTGAATTCCAGGTCAGCCTGGGCTAGAGCAAGACCCTACCTTGAAAAATCAAAGGAAAAAAAAAGTGTGGGGGGGGGCCTGGAGAGATGGTGTAGCAGTTAAGGTGCATGCCTGTGAAGCCTAAGGACCCAGGCTTGACTCTCCAGGTCTCACGTAAGTAAGCCAGATGCACATGGTGGCGCATGCATCTGGAGTTTGTTTGCAGTGGCTAGAGGCCCTGGCGTGCCCATTCTCATCTCTCTCTCTTAAATAAATAAAATCTTAAAAAAAAAAAAAAAAACCAACAGTGAAATATAGAGGAGATTGAAACAAAATCGAATGTGAAATAGCTGATTTCAGCACTAACCTATAGATACTATAAGATATGGGGGCCACTGTATCTTGAATATTATTATGATGGTATAAATCTACACACATGAAAATAATAACAGAATTTGGGGACTATTAATGTCAATTGCCCAATTTTGGTATTACACTACATAAGTCTCATGCAGCGTAACCATGGAGGAAAGATAAATATTACTATTAAGCCATATATATGAAGGTCACGGCACTTTTGTAGATTTACGAGAAGAAACATACATGATTTGCGTGTACGGTAAAGCAGAACTGATGTGGAATTTCTTAATACTTTGAAGTGTGCTAAGACTAATTAAGGTGACAAATTTTTTAAAATTAACATCTGATACAACTTTACCTGCCATTTTAGAGTCAATAGGGCATTAACACAATTCTTATGGTTATTATGTCTCCATAAGTCAAACAATGCCTATAAGGACTAGTCCCAAGCAAGCCTATGAGTTGCTTTGCAAATGTCCAAGACTGTATTTCTGCTGAAAGCATGTGACCCTACTTCCCATATCTAAACAACATATGGCTACTTACAGTTAACAAGAGGAGAGAACAATAATATCCCATTACTCAATGATCCAGATGAAAACTTTCCAGTGTAAGACTGGAGAGATGGCTTAACAGTTAAGGTGCTTGCCTGCTTAACTCAAGGACCCAGGTTTGACTCCCCAGTACCCATGTAAAGCCAGATGCATGAAGTGGCACACACGTCTGGAGTTCGTTCATAGTGGCTAGAGGCCCTGACATACCCATTCTCTCTCTCTCTAGCTCTCTACCTCTTTTTTTTTCTTTCTCTAAAGTTAATAAATACATAAATAAAATTGAAAAATCTCTTGTGTCAAAAATTAATCTATCTTGCTCCTTCCCCATACATGTGTATCTAAGGCTGATACAAAAACACAAAGAGTAAAGTTTAACATATTAAGTCCAGAGGCTCAAGGGCCAAAGGTGGAAAAAGTCCTTACATAAACTAGTAAGAAAGCTAACAAGCGAAAGATCACTTCAGCTTCAGGAAGTGACTCTAAAGCAATACGATAACAAAGGTGGAATATATATATATATATATATATATATATATATATATATATATATATACACATACACACACACTAATAGTGTATGTGCTTACATTACATGTTCATGGTTGATTTTTTAAAGTTTCATTGCTTTCATTTAACCTATAAAGATAAAAGAAAAGAGGACTAAATCCCAGGTGGATTGGTTATCTACAGAGGGAACACACTTTGCTGTAGCTAAGTGGAAATGATACCTAGATAAAACAGTCCTTCCTTTGTGACACTAATGGAAGTGAGGAGCACTGAGTCTGCCCTCACCTGGGCTGTCCCCTATCTGCTGGCTGAGTGCACACTTGTGATATGATTATAGAGCGACAGAGGGGAACAAGCAAACATCAGTCCTGCACTGAGAGCACTCTCCACGCCAAGAACAGCAAACCTAATACGGCTTACGAAGGCGAGTCTCTGAGGAAATGGAGATTTTAATTCAATTTCTTATAAATGAATTGGAACCTTGAACATAAGATGTTAAATGAATACAGAACCTGAGGCTAGTGTCTAATACACCATGATCACATTTTCACGAACAAGGGCTTAAAAATTGGCAAGTGCCATGACCAAAAGGAAAACGGTTCTTTTTTTTTTTTTAAATAAAAATGACGCAAAGTGACCATCACTGGTTTTCTTTCCTTTTCTCATTTTAGTGGGAAAGTTCCTACGTTCCTGGCAAGTTGTCTGGGTGTTTGTTTTGGTAATTACAAAAATCTAATCAAATCAGTAAGAAACTATTTCTCAGGAATAAAAGGGCAGGGAAGTGGGGGTAAGAGTGGTTTGAATATTTTAAGCTATTAGGGTATCCGTTTAGAAGAGTAATTAATTTCGAGGAGTGTTTTACTTGCCATATAAAACAGATTAGTTTGCAAATACGTGGAATGTCTTCATTTTCCATCAAAATGCTTATGGACGTTTTCACACTATAGATCTTTAGCAGGAGGAGCATTAGAAATATCAGCATCCCACTGATATCCCAGCATTCACCAAGGTCTGACAGAGTCATTTCCAGAAACAAAGAAAAGAGTAACAGACATTTCTCACAGAAGCAATGTATTTCACATTAAGTCTTTCTCATGGCTTTTACTAAAACTAATGCTGAAGTTTGTATTTTTTATTATTTTTATTTTGAGAGAGAGGGAGAGAAAGGGGCAGAGAGAAAGAGAGAGAGAGAGAATGGGTGCACCATGACCTTAAGACTGTTGCAAACAAACTCCAGATGCGTGCGCCCCCTCGTGTGCACCGCGTCCCTGTGCGTCTGGCTATGTGGGACCTGGAGATCTGAACATGGGTCCTTTGGCTTCGCAGGCAAGTGCCTTAACCACTAAGCCATCTCTCTAGCCCGAAACTCCTATTTTTTAATTTAATTTCTGGAGAAAAAGTCTCATTATTTTGGCTAGACTGGCCTTCAAGTAACAGTGAGTGTTTAGACTTACTAACTTGTTTCAACTTTCTCTGGTACATAGTCAAGTGCCCAAAAGAAAACAAAAAACAAAATACGTGGAAAACATCCCATCCAACATTCATTTAAAAAATTTTTTTGGTTGTTGTTATTTTTATTTATTTATTTGAGAGTAACAGACAGAGAGAGAAAGAGGCAGATAGAGAGAGGGAGAGAGGATGGGCACTCCAGGGCCTCCAGCCACTGCAAACGAACTCCAGACACCGTGCGCCCCCTTGTGCATCTGGCTAACGTGGGTCCTGGGGAGTCGAGCCTCGAACCGGGGTCCTTAGGCTTCACAGGCAAGCGCTTAACCGCTAAGCCATCTCTCCAGCCCTCATTTTTAAAATAGATTTCAACGTTAGTAATCTGTAGCACGGCAAAAATCATAGCTTTCAATTAATAAGTGAGTCTGAGTGGTCAAAGGGGCAGAGGGCATTCTTGGGGCTGTAAGAGCTGAACAGTGAGCTGAGCTTGCGGAAGCTGGCATGAGAGAGCTGCGCTGAGCCGGGCACTGCCAGATCATTGGCACTGCTTCTGGAATAGCACCCGGGTCGACAGGAGGGCACACACCAGTGAACACACCTATCAGGTCACAGGACTGGGCATTTGAAGGTTCAAACAAATACGCAGACCGACTTGCCAGAAGGTTGGCAAAAGGAATCTTCTATAGTTCCTGCAGAGAGGTATGTCTCGCTTCTGGGTGCAGAGTTCTCTGCTTACTGCCCTAACCCATGCAAACCACGATGAGGGATCGACATTAAGAACAGATACCCAGGGCTGGAGAGATGGCTTAGTGGTTAAGGCGCTTGCCTGCAAAGCCAAAGGACCTCGGTTCAATTCCCCAGGACCCATCTAAGCCAGATGCACAAGGTGGCTCATGCGTCTGGAGTTCACTTGCAAGGGCTGTAGACCCTGGCCCACCCATTCTCCCTCTGTCTGTCTGTTTCTCTCTCTCTCTCAAATAAATAAATTAATTAAAAATATTTTTAAAAAAAGAACAGATACCTAACTGAAGACTTGTTTTGCCTGCGCATACGAGATCACCTCACTTGTGACGGATGAAAGTGCATTTTGTCATTTGTTTTTTCCTTACTACAAACGCATTTTACACGAACAGGTTTGCGTTGTTACAAAAATTTCTCTCGAGTGCTTCTGGCTTACAAAACCCTAAGCTGAGAACAGACCAAACGTGGGGGGAAAGTGAGTTACCCAGTATTTGGATAGTAGAAAACTGTTGAAAGTCAATATTACCAAATATTTTGCCCCTCCCCAGGCAATAAAGTTGTGGTTTGAGAATGTCCTTGGGGGAAAAAAAAAGAAACACCCCAAACCCTGAATTACGTCTTGTCTTAACCAGTTGAAAGGTGCCTGTGATTGGTGAGAACGCTCCCGATATTAATTACTTGACTTCTGGCCTCCATAATGAGATTCAGGTGTAATCCCCGAGGCTCTGTAGCCCAGCCCAGTTGAAGAGGAAAGAACTACAGAATTACGGTTTATGCCAAAGGGAAATCAATTACGCTAGGTCTCCTGTGGACACCCGAGCATCTGAACTCAGCACCGGCTGGCTGTGCGATAGGAAACTGCAGTGGTAAATGCGCTGGGTAGCTCTCCTGGCTGCCGTGACAAGGTACCGGGAAAGAAACTGAAAGGAGGAAAAGCTGAGTTCATCTCATGGTTTCATTTCTTTTCAGTCGTGGTCTCCTGTTGCTTCTGGGTTCTTGCTGAGGCAAACGTCGTGGTGGGAAGAGTCTGCGCTGGGGCAAAGCAGCTCACCTCACAGTGGAGAGGAAGCAGAGAGCGAGGGAGAAAGAGAGAGAGAGACAGAGGCAGAGAGGCTGGAGAGATGGCTTAGCGGTTAAGGTGTTTGCCGCTGAAGCTTACAGACCCAGGTTCGACTCCGCATGAACCCGCGTTCAGCCAGATGCACAAGGTGGCGCATGCATCTGCAGTTCATTTGCAGTGGCTGGAGGCCCTGGCACGCCCATTTTCTCTCTGCCTCTCTCTCAAATAAATAAATAAAAATAAACTTTAAAAAAAAAGCTTAGAGAGCTGGGCATGGTGGCACACACCTTTAATCCCAGCACTTGGGAGGCAGAGGAGGGAGGATCGTCATGAGTTTGAGGCCAGCCTGAGACTACAGAGTAAATTCCAGGTCAGCCTGGGCTTAAGCGAGACTCTACCTTGAAAATCTAAAAATAAAAATATTAAAAAAAAACATTTAGAGGAATTTTAATTAACATGCCAAATTTAATAAGAGAAATCCAGGTGAGCTGATGAACACTTGTAATCTCAGCACAAAGATCAGGAGCTCAAGTCCAGCTTTTCTGGCAACATTGAAAGGATGAGGGCAGACTGGGCGACACGGGACTCTGTTTCACAGGAAACAAGGAAGCGAAGAAGAGAGTTCCAAGCGAGTAGCCACCTTGGAGACCACTTTGCAGCCAAGGGAAGACAGAGAGACAGTTTCCACCTGCCGCCAGGGGGACCCTCTGTATGTGGAGCACATGGCATGATGGGGCAGGATGGGCTCCCTGAGTCCTGGTGGAGAGCCCAAGGTCACACCGAGGGGACACGAGCCGTCAACTATTGAGACATTTAAAATGGGGAAATGCTCTGGTTCACACAAAGGATTTTCCTAAAAAGCACGAGTCACTTACTAAGACAGGACATTTAAGACTATCAAGGCTAAAATGCGTATCTGTGTGCCCCTCCTGTGCACACTGGGTACAGATAACCTGACGCTCAGACCATGAGGGTAATGCCCCCGCGTTCCGGGAACCAAGAGCTCAAGTGTCATCTGGGCCACTCAGTCAAAGCAGATGAATAGAGTTCTGTTTCATGATGAGAAGATTCTAGAAGAGGTCTTAAAGATAACATTCATGGTTGACTTTGTGCATGACACTGCAGAGTAAAGCGGATTGTCCTTGAATCCCTCATAACATGTAACCCACTCTAGAGGCAATATCCAGGGAGCCACTCCCTGTGATCACAGCTTCAGGAACATTCTTCACTCAAGAAAAGAACAAAGTTACATTGCGGCAAGTTTACTCAGATAGTTTCTTTTTTAATATTTTACCTATTTATTTGAGAGAGAGAGAGAGAGAGAGTGAGAATGGGCGTGACAGGGCCTCCAGCCACTGCAAATGAACCCCAGACATGCGCCACTTTGTGCATCTGGCTAATGTGGGTCCTGGGGGAATTGAACCTGGGTCCTTTGGCTTTGCAGGCAAGTGCCTTAACCGCTAAGCCATCTCTCCAGCCCCAGAGTGTCATAGTTTAAAGGCACATTTCATTCCTTTATAAAACAAATTCCAAAACATACCACCATTTCATGAAAGCAGTGATCAACACGGTATTGCAGTTGTTAAAAAAACAAAAGAAAACAACAACAACAAAGAAAACCCCACATTTCTTTCCAGACTTGCCAAAGGCAACCAGGCATTTTTTCTAGTATGTGATCACCACCCATATCTCTCTCATGTCCCTGTCACTCCCTTCAGACTATAATATGGGGGGAAAAAAAGGATTCTGTGAAACATTCAACTTCTAAGGAAGGTACAAGCCTCATTGTTACTGAACACGCACTAGCAAGGTAGACAAGTACTTTACTTGTTTATAGAAAAGACACTCTATATGTTCTACTGCCTATATGAAATGACTATACGATGAGAGGAACCCCAGAATCTCCTTTCAGGGCTGGGGTACAGCATATAAAGGCTTCACCCTTGCCTCAAGAAAAAGGGGGGGCTGCAGAGATGGCTTAGCGGTTAAGCACTTGCCTATGAAGCCTAAGGACCCCAGTTCAAGGCTCGATTCCCCAGGACCCACGTTAGCTAGATGCACAAGGGGGTGCACGCATCTGGAGTTTGTTTGCAGTGGCTGGAGGCCCTGGCGCACCCATTCTCTCTCTGTCTGCCTCTTTCTCTTTATGTCTGTCGCTCTCAAATAAATAAATAAGGAGGCTTTGATTTCAAAAGAAAAAAAGCCAGACAAGAGATGGTTCAGTGATTAAGGTGCTTGCCTGCAGTATCTAATGACCTGGGTTCAATTCCTCAGCACCCACGTAAAACCAGACGCACAACACAAAGTGGTACCTGCATCTGGAGTTATTTGCAGTCACTAGGCTCTGGTGTACCCATTCCCTCTCTCTCTCTCTCTCTCTCTCTCTCTCCCCCTCCTTGCAAATAAATAAATATTAATAAAAATATTTTTAAAAAAACATTGGAAAAAAAAAAACTTGCCAGGCATGGTGGTGCACACCGTTAATCTCAGCACTTGAGAGGCAGAGGTAGGAGGATCACCGTGAGTTCGAGGCCATCCTGACATTACATAGTGAATTCCAGGTCAGGCTGAGCTAGAGTGAGACCCTACCTTGAACCCCCCCCCAAAAAATAAATAAAAATAAAAAACTTTTGGATCTAAGAAACCATTTGTTTATTACTGCTTTTGGTACATCTTTTCTGTCATACTAAGTGCTGAGGACACTGCAAATTATGAATAAATGTTATATTAGAAAACAAATTCTTATAAAGTAAATGAGATAACAGAATGAAAGAAAAAACTGCTTATGTGTGAGAATTATTCATACTTCCCCAATAAAAACTTAAGGGTGAAAGATGCTTGCTGTTATTATTTTAATCATGAATAACAAACTACTCAAATTCTGACTCACAGCAAGTAAGAATTAAAGTGAAACTTGCAGTTTCCGACATTTCTGATGAAGAAAATGTTTCATTTAAAAAAAATTTATTTATCTGCAGAGAGATAGAGATAGACAGATGATAGGTAGGTAAGTAGATGATTGATTGATAGATAGATAGATAGATAGATAGATAGATAGATAGATAGACAGACAATGTGAGTGTGTGTTTGAGCATGCCAGGGCCTCTATCTGCTATAAACAAATTCCAGATGCATGTGCTACTTTGTGCATCTGGCTTTATGTGGGTACTGGGGAATCGAACCTGCATTGTTAAGCTTTGCAGTCTAACACTTTAACTGCTGAGCCATCTCTCCAGCCCTCCATTCTTTTTATATGAAAAAACTGTACTTTATTTTCTGTGTTGACTCATTACATTCAATTTGGCTAATATTGTACTTGATAACCCTCATTGAATTTTTAAGCATAAGGATGTTCAAATCCACAGCAGTGGCAGGTTAGAGGCTGTACCAAACAGTGCTTACAAAATGTAATTGTTCAGAGTTGTGGGGTATTTTAATACCACAGAAACAGTAGTATAGAATGGCATTGCAACTAAGGTATTATTGGGATTTTACTGAGAAATGGTATAAGGCCTGCCCTAGTACGATTTTCACAAAGAAGAGGGTATAAATCAGCTTTGGTAATCCTAAGGGTATTCTAAAGCCGGGTGTGGTGGTGCGTGCCTTATTCCTAGCACTCACAGGGGCTGCATAAAGAACACTAGAATGAGGGCTGCAGGGATGGCTTAGCGGTTAAGGCGCTTACCTGCAAAGCCAAAGGACCCAGGTTCGATTCCCCAGGACCCACGTTAGCCAGCTGCACAAGGGCACGCACATGCCTGGAGTTCGTTTGCAATGGCTGGAGGCCCTGGCACGCCCATTTTTTCTCTCTCTCAAATATATAAATAAAAATAAAGCTTTAAAAAAAAGAGACCACTAAAGTGAGAGGGCAAGTATTACACTACCTACTCATTGCCTCCTACCACTACATTAATTTTTTTTTTTTTAAAAAAAGCTCTTTGCTAAAGTAAAGGCAGTCATCCCAAAACTTGCAGGATATTTAGTTCTGGAAATATGTCTATCCTACAGGTAGGCTTAAATATTTATTTTGTGCATCTGGCTTTACAGGGGGTACTGAACCCAGAACATTAAGCTTTACAGGCAAGTGCCTTAACCATTGTGCCATCTCTCCAACACCAACACTTTTTAAAAAGAAAAACAAAAAGATATGAAAAGACAAGCTATAAAAAATAAATTATAAAGAAGTACTTTTTGATTGAGCTAACCTTAAATCTCCAAATACTAACAAGTTAAATCATATGCAATCCTATAAAAAAAAATGACATATAGCTAAGAATGTGGGTGAGCTAGATATACCAAGTGAAACAGGGTAAAGCTTAAAAGGAAACCTGTCAGTTAATTTAAAAACTACATTTCAAGCACTGAGACATACTGAATCACTTCCTTCTCAGCATGAACAAGTGCTTTGGATAGCTTTATGAAATCAGCCTACGGTTTTGTTAAACCCACCATGATAAAACACTCAGACTTCAATCTTCAATGAGTAGTTATGATATCAAATAAAGATCTGTCTGGAGGAAAAATGTACAGACATAATAATCAAATTCCCTCACAGGATTAATGGATGACATGTGAGCCAAAAGATGATTCATTTTATTTTAAAATTAATTACAAATATCCTTGGTTATTTAAAAATGAAAGACATATCTGTCTTGTAGTTTTCCTCAGGCAATGACAAAATAATTAAATATATTTCTGATACACTTGGTCATCAAAACTGCAACAGGACAGGAAAACATGACTCTTTTAAAGAATACAATGAAAATGTAGTAAGTGAAATCGACACTCCTCTTCAAAATAAAGAACTACCCTAGCAGGGCATGGTGGCACACACCTTTAATCCCAGCACACAGGAGGCAGAGGTAGGAGGATCACTGTGAGTTCAAGGCCAGCCTGGGACTACAAAGTCAGTTCCAAGTCAGCCTGGGCTACAGTGAGACCCCAGATCATGGGTGGGGTGAGGGAGAACTACCTAGGAGCTAACACATGGCACACCGTTAAAACAGAGTGCTCATGAAAGAAGACAATGTGGTCACGAAGCCTACTTGAGTATAATCAGAAGTTGTCTACTATGAATACATTTCCTGCCTTGCCTGATTCACATCCACAATATTTTCCTCATAATAATTTGAATATTTAAGGGAGAAACTTCAAGTTCATTAAATGCTGAGTTAAGAAAAGCTACTCAGTATGAAGCCCCCATCCCTTCTTGAAGAGTTACACAGTATGAAGCCCCCATCCCTTCTTGAAGAGTTACTCAGTATGAAGCCCCTTCCCTTCTTGAAGAGTTACTCAGTATGAAGCCCCCATCCCTTCTTGAAGACTTACTCAGTATGAAGTCCCCATCCCTTCTTGAAGACTTACTTAGTATGAAGCCCCTTCCCTTCTGAAGAGTTACTCAGTATGAAGCCCCATCCCTTCTGAAGAGTTACTCAGTATGAAGCCCCATCCCTTCTTGAAGACTTACTCAGTATGAAGTCCCCATCCCTTCTTGAAGACTTACTTAGTATGAAGCCCCTTCCCTTCTGAAGAGTTACTCAGTATGAAGTCCCATCCCTTCTGAAGAGTTACTCAGTATGAAGCCCCATCCCTTCTTGAAGACTTACTCAGTATGAAGTCCCCATCCCTTCTTGAAGAGTTACTCAGTATGAAGTCCCATCCCTTCTTGAAGACTTACTTAGTATGAAGTCCCCATCCCTTCTGAAGAGTTACTCAGTATGAAGCCCCATCCCTTCTTGAAGACTTACTTAGTATGAAGTCCCCATCCCTTCTTGAAGAGTTACTCAGTATGAAGTCCCATCCCTTCTGAAGAGTTACTTAGTATGAAGCCCCATCCCTTCTTGAAGACTTACTTAGTATGAAGTCCCCATCCCTTCTTGAAGAGTTACTCAGTATGAAGTCCCCATCCCTTCTTGAAGAGTTACTTAGTATGAAGTCCCCATCCCTTCTTGAAGACTTACTTAGTATGAAGTCCCCATCCCTTCTTGAAGAGTTACTCAGTATGAAGTCCCATCCCTTCTGAAGAGTTACTCAGTATGAAGTCCCATCCCTTCTTGAAGACTTACTCAGTATGAAGTCCCATCCCTTCTTGAAGAGTTACTCAGTATGAAGTCCCATCCCTTCTGAAGAGTTACTTAGTATGAAGCCCCATCCCTTCTTGAAGACTTACTTAGTATGAAGTCCCCATCCCTTCTTGAAGACTTACTTAGTATGAAGTCCCATCCCTTCTTGAAGACTTACTTAGTATGAAGTCCCATCCCTTCTTGAAGAGTTACTTAGTATGAAGTCCCATCCCTTCTTGAAGACTTACTTAGTATGAAGTCCCATCCCTTCTTGAAGACTTACTTAGTATGAAGTCCCATCCCTTCTTGAAGACTTACTTAGTATGAAGTCCCCATCCCTTCTTGAAGACTTACTTAGTATGAAGTCCCATCCCTTCTTGAAGACTTACTTAGTATGAAGTCCATCCCTTCTTGAAGCTTCTGAAGACTTACTTAGTATGAAGTCCCATCCCTTCTTGAAGAGTTACTTAGTATGAAGCCCCTTCCCTTCTTGAAGACTTACTTAGTATGAAGCCCCATCCCTTCTTGAAGACTTACTTAGTATGAAGTCCCATCCCTTCTTGAAGAGTTACTTAGTATGAAGCCCCTTCCCTTCTTGAAGACTTACTTAGTATGAAGCCCCATCCCTTCTTGAAGACTTACTTAGTATGAAGTCCCATCCCTTCTTGAAGACTTACTTAGTATGAAGTCCCCATCCCATCTTGAAGAGTTACTCAGTATGAAGTCCCCATCCCATCTTGAAGACTTACTTAGTATGAAGCCCCATCCCTTCTTGAAGACTTACTTAGTATGAAGTCCCATCCCTTCTTGAAGAGTTACTTAGTATGAAGCCCCTTCCCTTCTTGAAGACTTACTTAGTATGAAGCCCCATCCCTTCTTGAAGACTTACTTAGTATGAAGCCCCATCCCTTCTTGAAGACTTACTTAGTATGAAGTCCCCATCCCTTCTGAAGACTTACTTAGTATGAAGCCCCATCCCATCTTGAAGACTTACTTAGTATGAAGTCCCCATCCCATCTTGAAGACTTACTTAGTATGAAGTCCCCATCCCTTCTTGAAGAGTTACTGATTGCTGGAGGAGTAGGAGAAATTTTCTTCAGTGGGATAGCCAGTTATGTGCAACCCAAATTAAATATATGTGTTCGTGTGTGCACTCAAATCAAAGTACAAGTGTGACTACCAGTAGGGAAGTTCAGGGAAAGTAAATAAAAGAGAAGGTAATGGCAGGTGATTATGAACAGAACACATTATTTACATGTGGAAAAGCTGTTAATAAAATGTGGATTTGGGTTGGAGAGATGGCTTAGCGGTTAGAGCGCTTGCCTTGGAAGCCTAAGGACCCAGGTTCAATTCCCCAGAACCCACATAAGGCAGATGCACAAGGTGTCGCATGCATCTGGAGTTCGTTTGCTTTGGTTGGAGGTCCGGGAGTGCCCATTCTCTTTCTCTATCTCTCTAATAAACAAACAAACAAATAAATATTTTTGAAAAGCAGATTCTTTTCTACTGGGGGGAGTAGGGGGTAGACAAGATGAGCTTAAGGAGAACGTGGAGCTTCTGAGCATAAGGAGAAAACAAGGACCACTGGTTGCTGAGATTCGCCAGGCAGCAAGGACCAAAGAGCCACCTTGACTTGCTAAAGACATAGGCCAGCTCGCCAGGAGTGAGGAAGTGCCCACTGCCTCCTATAGACACCGGGCAGTGAACCTATGTGCTTCTAAGAATTGGCCACTGGAAAGGCCTTAGCCCCGTCCACATTTTAATGTGGCTTTTGGGAGACCTGGACCAGAGGAGTCAGACTTTTAAGTTACGAAAACAGGGAGACAATAAATGGATATTCTTTAAACTGTTACATGTGTGACAAAGCATAAAGGAATTATTAAGCACAAGACATGAGGCAGAAAACAAAATCTACTTAGAAATTATGGGCTGGAGAGTTTGATGTCTTAGTGGTTAAGGCTCTTGCCTATAAAGCCTAAGGACCCAGGTTTGATTCTCTGGTATCCACGTAAGCCAGATGCACAAGGTGGCACATGCTTCTGGCGTTCATTTGCAGTGGCTGGAGGCCCTGGCATGCCCATTCTCTCCCTCTCCCTGTATCTGCCCCCACTTTCTCAAATAAATAAATAAACAAATAAATAAAATATATATTTTTTAAAAGTAACCAAAGTGTCCCTCTTTACCTACATATAGACTAATAAGGACAAAGAAACCTTTTCGGTACCAAAGGAAAACATCAAATTACTCGTACAAATTGCAGTTTTTAAAAGCACACATTATTTGCAACCTTTTTAAAATCCGAAATAAAATTCACAGCCAATAAATTAGTTTATAGACTTATTTCTGGCACTAGTAAATGTCAGCATACTTTTGATTAAAAAGCAAACAAGATTAGAAGGCGTAAGACATACCCCGTCCAATTTCTACGTTTCGAACACTGACTAAGGGCAAGTGGCGCATTTTCCACACTGTTTATAAGATATGCTACACACGCCGAGGGAGGCCTTGAGCTCTCCAGCCTGCTCCTCACACAGGTCAAGGGAGAAACACCTTTCAAAGCCACACACGGGCTCAGGGGCTGGCGTGGATGCCTCTGGATCCAGGCCGGTTAAAGCCTAATTACTTCAGAATCAATCACATTATTATTTTGAAATATAATTTTGAAAACAGGCAAACAATATTGTGGCATTTTGCCATGACAATCTGAGTCCTGAAAATGAGTGAACTCAGTGCTTCCTTAAAGATGCCGAGGATAAAAAAATCAACAATGGGGCTGGAGTGATGGCTTAGCGGTTAAGCGCTTGCCTGTGAAGCCTAAGGACCCCGGTTCGAGGCTCGATTCCCCAGGACCCACGTTAGCCAGCTGCACAAAGGGGCGCACGCGTCTGGAGTTTGCAGTGGCTGGAGGCCCTGGCGCGCCCATTCTCTTTCTCTCTGTCTCTCTATCTGCCTCTTTCTCTCTCTGTCTGTCAGTTTCAAATAAATAAATAAAAATAAAACCAAAATAAAAATTTAAAAAATATCAACGACGGCCGGGTGTGGTGGCGTATGCCTTTAATCCCAGTATTCAGGAGGCAGAGGTAGGAGGATGGCTGTGAGTTCAAGGCCAGCCTGGAGCTACAGAGTGAGTTTCAGGTCAGCCTGGGCTGGATACCATGCCCTTGAAAAAAAGAAAAAAGAAATCAACAATGGCAATGACTTCAGGTGGGCTTTTAATGGTTAATAATTTTACCACATTCAAATAACTTCAAAGCCACAAAGTTCAAATAGATGATGTTAAATTTTATTTTATTAAAATATTTTTATTTATTTGAGAAAAACAGTGAAAGAGAAAGAGAGTGAGAGGGGAGAAGGGAGAAAAGGAGGAGGGATGAAAAGGAAAAGGAAGGGAAAGAGGGGAAAGAGGGAAGGAGGGAAGGAGGGATGGAGGGATGGAGGGAATGGGTGCTCCAGGGCTTCTTGCAAATGAACTCCAGACACATGCAGGACTGTGTGCATCTGGCTATTGGGCTTTGCAATCAAGTGCATTTAAATCACTGAGCCATCTCCTCAGCCCTATTTTTAAAATTTTTAAATAGTAATTTACACAAGGCATTCCTCATGCACAAGGAAGAAAGAATATGTTGTCTTGTCTCACATCTTTTATAATTAAGACCCAGAAACAAAACTGGGGAGGAATATCAATGCCTTATAAAGAACTGTTTTTATTTGCCAGAAACTGGTCTATTTTTAGGTTCCTGAAATTCTAATACCTTAAATAACACTGAAGCTATAAAAAAAAAAAAGAAGCACAGCATTGAAAATTATCCTAGGTGAAAGTTATACACTACTTTCTTAACTCTAAAGTTCTCTCCAAGTATGAATGGCATATTTCTAACAGTTTAAAGTAATCAATAAACATAAAAAAAAATTAAGTTGCCACTCAAGCCTGAGGACCGTAGTTCAATCTTCAGACCTTTTGTAAAAAGCCCAGAACTCTGACCTCCAAATGGGATGCAGAGACAGAATTTTCTGGAAGCTCTCAAGGAAGGTGGCGCACGCCTTTAATCCCAGCAATCGGGAGGCAGAGGCAGGAGGATCTCTGTGAATTTTGAGGCCACCTTGAGACTCCAGAGTGAATTCCAGGTCAGCCTGGGCAAAAGCAAGACCCTACCTTGAAAAACAAAACAAAAAACAACAACAAAAAAGTAAAAAACAAACAAAAAATAGCAGTACAGCACTATCCAAAGAAACCATGCCTCAAATGAGGTGAAACCATGAGAAAACTGGCCTGAGAGTTGTTCTCTGACCTCCACATGTGCACTATGACACGTGTGTGCACGTTCACAACACATGCACACACTCATACTATGGCACGCGTGCGTGTGCATTCATAACACATGCACACACTCATACTCACAAAATAATTTTTTAAGGTTTTTTTTGTTCATTTTTGTTTATTTATTTGAGAGTGACAGAGAGAGAGAAAGAGGAAGATGGAGACGGAGAGAATGGGTGCCCCGGGGCCTCCAGCCACTGCAAACGAACTCCAGACGCGTGTGCCCCCTTGTGCATCTGGCTAACGTAGGTCCTGGGGAATCGAGCCTTGAACCGGGGTCCTTAGGCTTCACAGGCAAGCGCTTAACCGCTAAGCCATCTCTCCAGCCCACAAAATAATTTTTTAAAAGAGAACATTAAACTTCAAGGAAATAATACTTTGTACTTTTTATTGTGCACCATATTGAATAAAGAAAAGATTGGGCTGGACATATGGATCAGTGGTGGAAGGTAACTGCTTGTAGAGCCTGACAGCCTGGGTGTGATTCCCCAGTACTCAGGTAAAGCCAGACGCACAAAGAGACGCACGCGACTGGAGTTCATCTGCGGTGGTAAGAGACCCTGGCACACACACACTTTCTCTGTCTCTGTCAAACATTTTAAAAAGTTCTAGAAAAAGTAAAAAGAAATAGTTTACATAGATCTCTATGATGAAAGAGCTTTAGTAAATGTATGAATGAAATGCTAGAGAGAATTTTCCTGTTTTTTTTTTTTAACATAAATTGAGTTAATCTTGGGGCATTAAAGATTAAACACTGGACTAGAAGACCAATAACTAGAAAGCTTATGTGGTGTCTAATTCTTCCAACTTGAGTTATTGTTAGGATTTACCTATCAAGTAAAAATAACATACATTCTACAAGAGTCTCGGAAGATTCTACATATTTGAACAGGACTCTGGGCCACTGTGAGCATCAAGGCAAGCGTGGCATCCAATAACGAGCCGCTAACAGAAAGCAGTCATATGCATCCGCTGCCATTCTATTAGCTGATTTTTTAAAAATATTTTTTGTTCATTTATTTATTTATTTGAGAGCGACAGACAGAGAGAGAGAGAGAATGAACACGCCAGGGCCTCCGGCCACTGCAAATGAACTCCAGATGCGTGCACCCCCTTGTGCATGTGGCTAACATTGGTCCTGGCGAATCGAGCCTCGAACCAGGGTCCTTAGGCTTCACAGGCAAGCGCCTAACCGCTAAGCCATCTCTCCAGCCCTATTAGCTGATTTTTAATCCTCAACGTCTAGCTCAAGGACATACCACAATCTGTTAATTTCCTGTATGTTAACACGCTCATTTCTTCCTGTTGCTTCTTGGCAGTAATATAACCATGTTAATTTGAGGCTTTCCAAAGTGTGCACACGTCAGGAGTCTTTCATCAAGGGATTAAATTATCTAGCCTAATCCTCCAACGGCTTCATGCCTTAGAAATAAATTTTACTTAATAATCCACTTACATTATTTAATCAATACCTCAAATTACAAATTGACCACGTGCTCGTAGCCAACACAACATACGGTTCATGTAATAATTTTAATACCTTGGTAATTTAAGGACGATTGTAGCAATAGACACTAGTTTTTTAATGAGGGCAGGTAAGAGGTTCTCATATGAATGTAAGGCAATTGCTGTGGTTACTTATCCCTTGCTTAGAGATACTGAGAAAATTCTATTTATCCAAGCACTGTATGGTGCAATATTGGCACTATGAGAACACGGGCCTCCCCTGGTCTAATCCGATTCTCTGCTGAGCAGATGTAATTAGCACTTAGCAGTCTAGACTAAATACCGGGAGATCCATTTTCAAGGGTCTTTTTACCAATACTTTTTTGTGATGGCTTGGTAAAACATTTCCTAATTGACAACTCAAATGTCTCAAGATAAACTGTAAGTTTACTTCACTGAAGTCGTAAGCTATAAAGACGTAATGTAAAATGTCTTGCAGCAGTATTGCAGGAAGAGAAGGAAACTAACTTCCAGCAAGAGCCCATCAAAACTGAGGCACAAACCTTAACAAGAAGTCGGTGAAAGAAAATGAAATGCAATATAGGCAACTGAATTATTATTACTATTATTTTTGTGGGTTTTTTTTGAGGTAGGGTATCATTCTGGCCCAGGCTCACCTGGAATTCACTATGTAGTCTCAGACTGGCCTCGAACTCACGGCGATCCACCTACCACTGCCTCCCGAGTGCTGGGATTAAAGGTGTGCACCACCACGCCCGGCTGGCAACTGAATTATTAATTTTTTATTTTTATTTTTTTTGGTTTTTTGAGGTAGGGTTTCACTCTAGTCCAGGCTGACCTGGAATTCACTCTGTATTCTCAAGGTGGCCTATGAACTCATGGTGATCCTCCTACCTCTGCCTCCCAAGTGCTGGGATTAAAGGCGTGTGCCACCACGCCCGGCTTTGGCAACTGAATTATTAAACAGCAGAGCAAACCCAAATTGAAATGATCTGAAAATTTCAGATTGAAATTATCTAAAATGATCTCCATATTTCCTCACCTTGCTCTATGAATTTCCATGTGAGATTCAGCGATAAGGCAGTACTTAGAAAAAAACATTTTTTTAAAAAAATTATTTATTTATTTGAGGGTGACAGACAGAGAGAAAGAGGCAGATAGAGTAGAGAGAGAATGGGCACGCCAGGGCCTCCAGCCACTGCAAACGAACTCCAGATGCGTGCGTCCCCTTGTGCATCTGGCTAACGTGGGTCCTGGGGAGTCGAGCCTCGAACCAGGGTCCTTAGGCTTCACAGGCAAGCGCTTAACTGCTAAGCCATCTCTCCAGCCCGAAAGAAACATTTTTTGTTTAACAAAACAGATTCATGTTATTAGCAATACACACACACACACACACACACACAGACCCTCACGTTTACCATCCGCAGAAGGTATACAGGACAGTGAGACACCGCGACTGTGGGTATCTTTGGAGAAGTCAGTGTCATAAAGCTATACCTCGTTTCTGCCTTACTGCTATGCTTGGGGGAGATCAAAGGCTTTCATCATATGGCCGCATAAGTAACCTATCTGATCTCGGCCTGTCCTCCCTTGGTTAGGACGTTGGAGTCTCCCCAGTGCCGCCACAGTGAGCACCCCCACATTTACTCAACACCGCTGACCTCAGCCAGGTCCCGAGAGGGCCGCGCACTGCATAAGCACAACCATCGCGTCACTGAGATTGAAGACGTCCCTCTCGGGTACCTTCCCGTCACGCCTCAACAAGGTTACCAACCCACCTGCTTACCCCCAGGGACCCCTCCACCCAGACAGACATGGCTACCATTTGCTACACTCTGTAACATGTGTACGGACAGGAAGGCAGTCCTGGTCTTTAGGAGTTGCCCTTTTAGGCAGATGTGATGGCTTTGTTCGCCACAAACTCAGGTGTTCTGAATGCTGGCTTCCCAGCTGACGGAGATTTGGGAATTAGCGCCTCCTGCAGGCGGTGTATTGTTGGGGGCGGGCCTTGTGGGTGTTGTAGCCAGTGTCCCCTTGCCAGTGTTTGGCACACTCTCTCTTGTCCACCTGATGTTGGCAAGGGGGTGATATCCACCCTCTGCTCATGCCATTGTTTTCCCTGACATCATAGAGCTTCCCGTCTGAGCCTATAAGCCACAATAAACCTCTTTTTTTTTCCCACAAGCTGCTCTTGGTTGGGTGATTTCTACCAGCAATGCGAACCTGACTGCGACAGCAGAGGAAAATGGCTAACGTATGATAAAGAAGACTAAGAAGAGAAAATTAAAGCCACAGTGGAGAAGAGATTAAACTGAGAGGTTTATATATATATTGTAAAGCAAGATGTTTATTCTTATACATAGTTCCATCATTTGGTTAACTTGGGTATATAATGAGATTTTGATTTAAAAAAAAGATAGGAAATGATATGTTTTTAAAAAGGATATGCTCATTGGAGAAAAACTGTAAAATTCTTTCGAAGGTAAATAAATTACTAAGTGCCACTAGAAATGGGTAGAAATCTATTAGGAGAAACATACTTGATTTCCAACTGTTGCATTTCAATGTTCACAAGGCTACCTGTCCTTTGGAGAAGAAACCACACCAGAGCCCAGAGACTACAGAATTATAAACCACGTGGTTACGGAATTATGAGGGTATGTGGCAGAAATTACAACTCACTTAGTCTATTTTTTGAACAAGAAATGTGGCTTAAATTATAGAAGATCTTAAATCTCACCCTCCCTCCCCCACCATCCCTTCAGACAATGTCCCCCTATGATGCCCATTCTCTCCCTCTTTCTCTCTCCCTCCTGTTCTCTGTCTCTAATAAATAAATAAAACTAAAAATAAATTACGCTTCTGTTGGCCTTATCAAACAACTGCAGCTAAAAGGTTGGAGTCCAATCCACATGGTATGAAAAGGGCATGAGAAACACGACACTGGTCACAGCAGAGCTGGCCACTGCCTCTGCTTTGTGCTTTGATCCTCTGAGCCAAGCAGTGTCCCCCAGACGGGTCAGTGAAGTCCCCTCACTGCTTGAGCCTACCTCTGAAGGATGCAGTGAATCTGCTACCATCTTCCGGGTACCATGGACAAAATAAAGCAGGGGGAGCGACGTCAGTAAATTGGGGATCAGCTCTCGGCATGAAGCAGGCCACGTGGGGGACAGTTTGTTTTTACTTTGCAAACCCTGTGGCCTACGCCAGTGCTCTCGAGGACCTTGCGTTAGTTTGGATACTGTAACGTCACTGCCCGTGGATGGAGAAGAGCCTTAGTCACTCCTCTGATGAAGTCAGCCGAGAGAACGTTCTGTTGGAGAAAGTAATATATGCCTAAAAAGCTTAGAAGCCAAGCAAACAAGCGAGACGTACGCAAGACAATATATAAGCCAATGAATGTCGCTTCTCAGAGAAACTGTCTACATTCTCACCAAACTGCGAACTATCTGGCAATATAAATTGCACATCTAGTCATAGAATATGCAGCCTAAATCTCTCATTGCTAAATCCTAAGTAGTGAGAGTCAAAGATTGCAAAATCCCAGGAAACACGTATTCCCCCCCACCCCCGCAAAGGCCATTTAATATGCTTTTGGTACAGATTATTTTCTTATCAATGACTCTGCTGTCTGTCTTAAAAGTACATCTGTACACCAGCTAAGTCACCTTGAATTTCAAGTACAACACTGCCTATAAATTTAATTTAACATCATATTATCCATAATTACCATAAACAGGAGGCAGGTGTGACCCTCACTGTCACGCTTGGGGGAGGGGACAGAACGGGTTAGTCATCTTGCTCAGGGCAACAGGGTCTAAGCTGACTACAGGCTCCTGTACGAGCTACCGGGATGACCCGGCTATTAAAATATTATTGCAATCATATTTTTTTTTTTGAGAAGTAGTCCTTCCATAGCAAGAGAGGTTCCAGCCCCAGTCATTGAGTAGAGAGCACTGTTCAAGCCATCTCTAGGCTCATTTCGGCTCTGGATAGTGGATCAGAACAGCTCACAGTTGAAAGGGAGGGATGCCAGAAAGCATGTGCTCTGAAATTCATGTCCAGTGAAGTGTGGACCAGGGGACTCGGGATGATTTGCTGAGGGAAGAAAAGACAGAGAATGAATGGATTGCTTGGTAAAGTATCTGTCAACAATGATTTCTTCTAGTTGGAAATTAAAAGGGAAAGGTTTTTTTTTTAAATCATTTTTCTCTTCTGAAGCACAGTGAGGGCTCTCACAAAAGAATGGGATTTTTTTCTAAGACACTGTGCTTTAGGTCATGAAAAATGTTCTAGATCACGAATGGTCTAATCAGTTTTTAGCTTCATTATTAAAGGGACACCTAATTTGAAAGGTAAAGATACATTTTTTAAAGAAAAGAACATTTTCTTATCTGATATGCTATATGTCACAATATCACTGAACCAGCAAGCTTTTCTACCCAGATCATTTTACTGGGCTATTTCAAATACCCATATAGCCATGCTTTTAAATATCTGTTTATGGCACAGGAAGATTGCCATGGATTCAGTGCCAGCCTGGGCTACACAGCAAGACCCTGTCTTAAAACAAAAACAAAAATAAAAAGAGGGCTGGAGAGATGGCTCAGCAGTTAATGGTGCTTGCCTGCAAAGCCTGACGGCCTAGGTTCAAGTCTTTCATACCTGCGTAATGCTAGATGCACAAAGTGGTGCGTGTGTCTGGAGTTCATTTGCAGTGGCAGGAGGCCCCAACATGCCTATACACACTCTCTCTCTGTCTCTGTATCAAGTAAATAAAGTATTGAAAAACAAAAAAAGATCCAGGCATGAGAGTGCATGGCTGTCATCTGAGGACCGAGCAGGTGGAGGCAAGATCCCGGGCTCAAAGTCATCCTTGGCTACGGAGTAAGTCTGAGTTGAGCCTGGGTTGTGTGAGACCGTATACGTCCACGCCTTCTATGTAAAAATCATTTCATTACAATTTAAACATCTCCATAGGTATTAGCTGAACACACACACATCAACAGCAACAACTGCTAACTTCAAACTTCGAGTCCTTTGAGTTGACCCGGTTTTAATTTCAAACTAGTTCTACAAATCTCGGCGCTGAGTTTTGGATTTGAGATTCCCCTTTTGCTTTTGTGCTTGTCTGAAACTTCAACTCCCTGGCCAAGGTTTTCAGTAAGCCAGATTTCAGGCTGAGAACGCACACAGTTCAGGAGGGTCTCCAGCTCAGAACAGCTCGAGCAAACCCAGTAGAACCACCACATGGTTGCTCAAGTGTACAGGTTACACATCATGTTCCTGGTAACCTGCCGCTGGGAACTCAGAGCCCGGTGCTCTACCCTGGGCAATAGCATTTCTACCCCTACGCGGGACCCCGGACAGGCAACACGGAGCGGGGCTTCAACAACCGGACCAGCAGTCACGGGTCATGTAACCGAGATGACCGCTTGAAAGGCTGAAGGACTCGGGCTAGGAGCTCACGGGCTTCATAACCTCTCCCAGGCTTTACATTTCGTTACCGACCGAGATGAACCCAGCACTTATATACACAGGGCAGGTGCTCTGCTGTTGGCCTACGTGCACAGCCCTTCTCTTCAAAACGTCTGTGCACGGTTGGCAGAATGAGCCCCAAAACTATTTTCATGTCATGCTCAATACTAGGCTGAGGTGTGCAGCTTCTCCCACAAATTGCTTAAACGACAGGATGGCCATTGTATTACGTGGAACGCAGAGATCTACCATAAAAGGCAACGGTTTACCTTAGAGCAAGGTAGAAACCAAAAAGGGAAACAGGGCTGGGAGAGATGGCTCAGCGGTTAAGGCACTTGTCTGTAAAGCCTAAGGACCCAGGTTTGATTCCCCAGTACCCAAGTAAAGCCAGACAGACACACAAAGGTGGCATACATGTCTGGAGGTCGTGGGTAGTGGCTGGAGGCCCTGGGCACCCCTATCTCTTCTTTCTATCTGCCTCTTTCTCTCACTCTCAAACAAAAAAAAATATTTTTTTAATTAAGAAGGAAAAAAAAAAGAAACTACTTTCAGTTGGTTACTGTATTTTTGTGAGTGTAGTTTTTCTGTCCCAGAAGGAGGAGGGGAGTTGGGAAGAGTCTAAGAAGATCAAAAGAGCAGAAACTTTTTTGCATCTGTCTTTTGGTCAACGGGAACACCGAGTTCTAGCTGCAGTTTTTCCTCAGGATACACAGAGGCAACTCACCTGAAAGAATTACTAAAAATAGCACAGAAGAACAGTCACTTTCCATTTCTATAACTTCCGCTTTCTGACCTAACCTAACGAATATTTCCTACCCTACGTACCACTGGCTCCTTTCATCATGCAGGGGTGTTTATAATACTATCATCTCTGCCATAAAAGAAGAGAATTCAAAATATCTAAATTTCCACATAGGTTCATGTCCCCCCTGTGCATAGAGAATAAACAGATCAGAACATGAGATTCAATATTCATATTGAGTAACTCGTATGTAGTAAGTTCCGTGAATGATGAAAGAAATAAAAGTAGCACAAAACAGGATTAAAATGCTGTGAAAACGCTTGAAAAATAAAAGCCATTGCAAAATATATGACAGTTTGACTAAAAACAGAAAATCGTCAGATGACATGTGATTAACTGCCAGGTTAACAGAAGAAGCAAAAGAATGTTCTGGAGATCTGGAGAAGGAAGAACTGGTCATGTTAGAATGGTTAGTAAAAAAAAAAAAAAAGTTATTGGGTCTTCTACTGTTCTAATCGTAATACCCAGCCACAGGTAAGTGGCCATAGAAAATGTGGCCCGTGCACACAACGGAGTTTTATTCGGCCATAAAGAACGAAATAATGTTGTTTGTAAGAAAATGGATGGGACTGGAGATTGTCATGTTAGGTGAAGTAACCCAGACCCAGAAAGGCAAGGATCACATGTTTTCTCTCACATGTGGAATCCAGGGACGACAAAGACATAAAAGAAAAGGGGGGAATCTACGTGGGATATATATGGGTGGCGGGAAGGAGAGGTAGGAAGAGTTACAAAGAGTAATAGAGAGGGCGGATGTGATCAAAGCAGTACATACGTATGCATGTACGCATGCATGTATGTATGTATATGACACAGGGAGACCATTATTTTGGTCCATTAATACATAGAAATAAAACTGCTTTAAGAATGGTGTGATTGACTGTATTTTCCTAGTCTGTATCGGGCCCTGCATGTTGAAATTATTATGCTTTACGTTCTCAAAGTCATCCGGAGAACTGGGTAGTTGGCTCAGGAGGCTCTGGCAAAACTTGCCCGTTAGAGAAGGCAAGATTCTACCTCAGTCTCTGTCCCAGTGGGAGGCAAGAGAGCTTCTTACTTTCCTTTTTTTTTTTTTTTAAATAATGAGAGAGAGAGTAATGATGTGCCAGGACCTCCAGCCACTGGAGTTGAACTTTGAACTCCAGATACGTGCACCACCTTGTGCACATGTGCAACCTTGAGTGCTTGTGTCACTTTGTGCGTCTGGCTTACGTGGGATGTAGAGAGTTGAACATGTGTCCTTTGGTTTTGTAGGCAAATGCCTTAACCACTAAGCAATCTCTACAGCTCCCCCCGACACCTTTTTTGTTTTTTTGAGGCAGGGTCATACCTTACTCCAGGCTAACCTAGAACTCACTCTGTAGCTCCAGGCTGGCCTCGAACTACCTCCCACAGCCTCCAGAGTGCTGAGATTAAAAGCATATGTCGGGCTGGAGAGATGGCTTAGCAGTTAAGGCAGTTTGCCTGCAAAGCCAAAGGACCCAGGTTCGATTCCCTGGGAGGGGGGGTGGTGGTAACTGCAAGCTAATTCAATTATATTACTCAATGATGAAGCATTTGATGACATACAGATCTTAAGCTTTAGCTTAAGCTGAGCACCTTGCTTCTGACTTACAGTTGCACAGGAAAGGTGAAGCCACGGCTCACTGGAGCAGACCCCTCATGACAAGGCCCAGTACCCCTTCCTCGCTTCTAGGTTCCCCTGGCCATGCGTAGGGAATTTTGTCTGTGCATGGGCTGACCCCCTTCCTCATCTGCATTGCCTTCAACTATGTGACAACAGAGAAAGTATCGGAAGAGCGGCGACTAGGCGCCCTCACCAGGACCGTGTAATTTCTTCTGCCTCAAGGCTGTGACTGGTACTGAAATCATCATCTGTTTACTTCGACCGGGTGCTACATTACACTGGGAGGAATTTAACTCTTACTTACAAACACACAGGGGAGTTATCTCTCAGCTCCGTTTAGCCTCGAAGTGGAGGTGAAATTGTGCAGTTCTTTTTGCTGTTGGGCCAGTCATACCGCGGAGCAAAAATGCGACCCCCCCAACTTTAACGGACAAGAGAGGACCGAATGCTGTCTCTTAAAATGCTTAGCAGGACAGTTATTAGAACCAACATGTTTTGGTGGCTAATGAGCACAGGAAACTCACCTTTTTGTATATTTTTATTTTTATTTTTAATTTGCAATCAGAGAGAGCTAGAGAGAAGAGAAATACACAGAGAGGATGGGCACGCCAGGGCCTCCAGCCGCTGCAAATGAACTCCAGATGCGTGCGCCCCCTTGTGCATCTGGCTTTGCGTGAGTGCTGGGGAACTGAACCCGCGTCATTAGGCTTTGCAGGCAAGTGCCTTAACCACAATCTTTCCAGCCCAGGAAACTAACCTTGAAGGTTTAGCATTTGACTTCAATGCTCAGTTTTCACTTAAGATGCTTCTGATGTGGAATCAACACATAATAAGTTAGTGTTAAAAAACAAAACAAAAACAGCCAGGCATGGTGGCGCATGCTTTAATCCCAGCACTCAGGAGGCAGAGGTAGGAGGATTGCCATGAGTTCGAGGCCACCCTGAGACTCCATAGTGAATTCCAGGTCAGCCTGGGCTAGAGTGAGACCTTACCTCAAACCCACCCCCCACCAAAAAAAAAAAACACAAAAAAAGACAACCTGGTTAGAAATTTATATGTATTTAAAACCTGACGTTCAAAACAACAACAAAACCCAACAAAAATCCCACCTGATTTTCTAAGCAACTATTATCCTTTATAAATCAGTGTTCTAGTGGCTGGAGAGATGACTCAGTGGTTAAGGCGCTTGCCTGCAAAGTTTAAGGACCCAGGTTCGATTCCCCAGAGCCCACATAAGCCACATGCACAAAGTGGCACATGTGTTTTGAGTTCGTTTGCAGTGGCTGGAGGCCCCGGTACACCCATTCTCCCTCTTTCTCTCATGCTAATAGATAAATAAAAATAAGATTTTTTAAAAAAGAAATCAGTATTCTCTAATCCCTTGGGCAGAAAGGGCTGGCCATCTTCAAGAGCATTCTCCATCTTCCCACAGTCACACGACAATCTCAACATCTGTTTTCAGGTCTGTTATTGCAATCTCTCCTGCTCTGTCTCCTTCACCTCACTGTCGGTTCCCTCCCCTCGCCGTGGTCTCATCTGAGCTCCTGTCTACCAATATAGTCCTCACCTCTGTTCTCTTCCACTACCATTGTCTTCTAAATCGTGAATCTGATGTCCCAATTCCGTTGAAACAACTTCCACAAATCCCCTTACACGGAGACTTGTGGATATAGTCCAATGCCCGATGCAGAATATGTGCCTGATAAACATTTGATGGATGAGCACATTCTCCATTGGTAGAGGCATGAGAAACTGTCATTCTTGGGCTGGAGAGGTGGCTTAGAGGTTAAGGTGCTTGCCTGTGAAGCCTAAGGACCCAGGTTCCATTCCCCAGGACCAGTGTAAGCAAGATGCACAAGGTGGCATATGTATTTGGAGTTCACTTGCAGTGGCTAGATGCCCTGGTGTGCCCATTCTCTTTCTAATAAATAAATAAAAATAAAACATTTTTTAAAAAACATGTCACTCTTTATCAGAAATCTTCTAGGTGGTGTATGAGTAACGTCTCCAGCACTTGTTGCTCTCAAGCTGATTCTATTATTTTCATTACAGTAACATATATATACAGGCAAAGCCTTGTGAGGTATTATCCTTATTTTAAATATAAAGGAACCGAGGCCCTACAAAACGATATAACATTCTCAATAATAAAAGCAAATAAAAATAAGAGCAAAGCTAGAATTTGAACTCTGAATTATTTTTACTTTTTATTTATTGAGTTTATTTGTTTATTTTTTATTTTAATTTATGTTGTTTGGCTTACTCAAGGTAGGCTGACCCAGAAACTTACTCTGTAGTCTCAGGGTTGCCTTGAACTCACGGCAATCCTCCTACCTCTACCTCCCGAGTGCTGGGATTAAAGGTGTGTGCCACCATGCCCGGCATATTGGTTTACTTTTGAGGCAGGGTCCTGCTACGTAACTCAGCCTGGCTTCATACTCTTGGACCTCTTGCCTCTGCCCACTGAGTGCCAGGATTACAGGTGGATGCCATCAAGCAAGGCCGTGAGAGTCCAAATGCTTATTCAAGTATAGGTGTGTGTGTGTGTGCACATGTGTGTATTCATGTTCATATGCGTCTTGGCATGCGTGTCTGCAGATGGATGAACTGGTGTGCTCACTTGCATACAGAAGCCAGAAGTTGGTGTTGGGTGTCTGTCTCAATCACTCTCCAGCCTACTTTTTGAGACAGGACCTCTTGCTTGTGCCAGGGCTCGCCATTCCGAGTAGATGAGCAGGCCTGCCAGCCCTGGGGATCCTCTTGTCTCTGCCTCTCCAGTTCTCCGGTGCTGGAATGACATCCATGCGCCACCATGCCTGGCTTTCACATGGGTGCTGAAGATCTGAACCCAGGTCCTAGTGTTTGAGTAGCAAGCCCTTTACCACAGACCCAGCAGCCTAAGTCTGAACTCGTTTCTGCCTTTTCATTTTCATGTACGTATGTGTACTGGTGTGCGTGTGCCATAGCATGTCACATATGGTCACAGGATAACCTTGGCACGTCAGGTCCCCTCTTGCCTCTCCTCTCCTGAATACTGGGATTACAGGTGTGTGCCGCCACACCCCAACTCCACTCATGTGGAGTTGCTTTTACGGAGGTAAAATTATTTTGTATAATACTCTAACGGGAGATATCAGATATTAAATACTAAAACAAAGACTAAATATTGGTCTGAAGAGATGGTTTAGCGGTTAATGCGCTTGCCTGTGAAGCCTAAGGATCCAGGTTCGATTCTCCAGGTCCCAAGTAAGCCAGATGCACTTGGTGGTGCATGCATCTGGAGTTCTTTTGCAGTGGCTAGAGGCCCTGGTATGCCCATTCTCACTCTCTCTCTCCCCTCCTCTAATAAATAAATAAAATAAGATTAAATATTAATGAATGGGCATTAAAATTTAAAAAAAAAAAAACAAAGTTGAGTGACCCTAGCATGGAAAGCATAAAGTAACCAAAGATTAAAACGTAATGCAGGGCTGGAGAGATGGCTTAACGGTTGAGGTGCTCGCCTGTGAAGTCTGAGGACCCACCCATGTTCGATTCCCCAGAACCCATGTAAGCCAAATGTACAAGGTGGTGCATGTGTCTGGAGTTTGTTGCAGTGGCTAGAGGCCCCGGTGTGCCCATTCTCTCCCTCTCTCTCAAATAAATAAGCAAAGAAATAATAAAAATGTAATGCCTTGGGGCTGGAGGGTTGGCTTAGTGGTTAAGGCATTTGCCTACAAAGCCAAAAGACCCAGGTTCGATTCCCCAGGACCCACATTAGCCAGACGCACAAGGGGTGCATGCGTCTGGAGTTTGTTTGCAGTGGCTGGAGGCCGTGGTGCACCCATTCTCTCTCTTTCTCTTTCCTTCTTTCTCTGTCAAATGAATAAATAAATAAAATATTTTTAAAAAATGCAATGCATTAAGCCGGGCGTGGTGGCGCACACCTTTAATCCCAGCACTCAGGAGGCAGAGGTAGGAGGATCGCTGTGAGTTCAAGGCCACCCTGAGACTACAGAGTGAATTCCAGGTCAGCCTGGACTAGAGTGAGACCCTACCTCGAAAAAAAAAAAAAATGCAATGCATTGTATAAAGTAAGGCATTTAATAACTCTGGAAAGGTAGAGTGTGTTAGACTAGAGACAAAGGAAATGAGATAGAAAAATAAGCTCCCACATAGGTATGAACAACCGCACGTACTGTAAGCTAGGTGATTCGACTGGATGCACACCTTCTGAAAGTAAGCAATGCCATCAAGGGAGGGGAGATGGCTAGAACCAGGTTTCTCACTCCTGGAGAGAGACGCCACAGATAGACAAGGGTTAAAAGCTAGAAGGATCCCTATGGGAATGCCTTAGAGCCAAAGACATCAGTATGAACTCAGACCGGCCTAACATAAATAGCGAGGACCGCATATCCCAATGTTTACAGACACATGCATATACATGGATTACAGACACACACATATATCCTGGCTCTGTCAGCTGAGGGGGCGTGGTCGCAACAACACCCCGGCAGCAATGTGCACCCTGAGCCCCCGGGCCGGGTTTTCAAGACAGATTCTTCTGTCTAGTGAGACAGCTGATTCCAAGGCTGTGGCAAGAACTGTACGAGAGAACTATGAAATATCCTGTAGTTCCAGAGAGGTAGAAAGTGCCCCTAAAACCTACACATCAAAACCCCCAGCCCCACAGAGATGGAGACATATGCATGGGACAGGAGGAGCCAGCTAAAAAAGGGCTTTCTCCTGGACAAAACTCGACCGTGGAGCAGGACTGGATCGCGGCCCAAAGCACACAGCATAGATCCACGGGTCTCTGCAAATGGGATGGAATAAACAACTGGATATGAGACCATCTAAACAGACCACGTAGATAATCTGCCTTTAAGGAGACGAAGCCTAACTGTGAACTCAGTAAGAACGGCTATGCATACTGCCTCCCATCCACAGACCCAGGTGGACGGGGATTAAAAAGTGACCAAGCTTGGGTTTGACAAACTATCCTGGCCAGGTGACCAGGGTGCACAACAATAGAGTGACGTCATGCTAACAGAGGGTACTCCTTGTTTTTTAATTTTTACTTTTATAAACGAAGGTTCTTTTTTGGTATTTCTTTTTCTACACTTGATCTTAGCCAAAAGGCCGAGAAGCGATAATATTTCTTTTTCTTAATTTGACAGAGAAAGAAGAAGAGAGAGAGAAAGAGAGAGAGAGAGAGAGAGAGAGAATGGGCGCACCTGGGCCTCCAGCCACTGCAAATGAACTCCAGACGTGTGCACCCCTTGTGGCTAACGTGGGTCGAACCTGAGTCCTTTGGCTTTGCAGGCAAACGCCTTAACCCCTAAGCCATCCCTCCAGCCCAGTCCCTTGTTGTTTTAATGAGTGTGTATGTGTACGTGGTATGCTTTTTTTTTTTAAATTATTCATTTATTTGAGAGACAGGCAAAGAGAGAGACAGAGCATGGGAGTGCCAGGGCCTCTAGCCAATGCAAATGAACTCCAGATGTATGCGCCACCTTGTGCATCTGGCTTATGTGGGTCCTGGGGAATCGAACCTGGGTCCTTAGGCTCCACGGGTAAGCGCCTTAACTGCTAAGCCATCTCTCCAGCCCTGCGCTGTGCTTTTGGGTGGAGGTCACAGGACAACCTCGGGTGTCATGCTTCAGACTCCAGCCCCTGTCTGTCACTGGCCGGGAGCTCCCCCAGTATCGTCTCCATTACACCAGACTGGGTAGCCTGTGAGGCGCTGGGATTAGAGGAAAGAGCATCACGCCCAGCATAGGCTCCCGTGCATTTCACCGCCCGAGCTATCTTCCCAGCCCCTCAGATAGGGCTGTATGGTCTGTCGAGGCACCTCTCGGATCTCTATTTTGGGTTTAGTCATGAGGAAAAGCAGACACATTGCTAGGGAGGGGCGGTCTACAGAACACCTGACCAATATTGCTCAAAACTGCCAAGCTCATCTGGGGAAACTGTCACAGCTCAGAAGACCCTGAGGCGAAGTGAAAATGGAATGGAAGGCGGTATTCGTGTGGGAAATTCTGAAGCAAAAGAAGGTCCCAGCGCAGGGCGTGGTGGCGCATGCCTTTTAATCCCAGCACTCGGGAGGCAGAGGCAGGAGGATCGCCGTGAGTTCCAGGCCACCCTGAGACTACAAAGTGAATTCCAGGTCAGCCTGGGCTGTCTCAAGAAAACTAAAATTAAATTAAATAAAAGAAGGCCCTAGGTAAAACGAAGGAGGTGGCAATACAGCGCGGCTTTGAGCTAACAAACGTATGCCTCTATTATTATTATTATTATTTTTATTATTGGTTTTTCGAGGTAGGGTCTCACTGTAGCCCAGGCTGAGCTGGAACTCACTATGTAGTCTCAGGGTGGCCTCGAACTCACGGTGATTCTCCTACCTCTGCCTCCCAAGTGCTGGGATTAAAGGCGTGAGCCACCACGTCCGGCTGTGTGGCCCTATTATTAATGTTAATGTTGGAAGCTCAGCGTGGGGTCTGTATTGGCTTTGCGATAATCCCATATAGTTAAGCGTCTCCATAATAAAACGCTTAAATAACTGTATGCTATGAATGAGCCACTTAACAAAGAGCCAGCAGGAGCTCTGTGGCTCGCATCCGTCCTCCGGCCTCCTTCCCAAGCCCTTCTCGCTGGTCACCTACTTTCCATCCTCCCTAAAAACTTCTGACCTGAATTTTTACACTTCTTATTTTCTTTGCTGTTTTGATATAGTTATAGCAAGCACGAATGCATGCATATCTTGAAATATTTTTTTTGTTATTGTTGTTGTTGTTGTTTGGCTTTTCGAGGTAGGGTCTCACTCTAGCCCAGGCTGACCTGAAATACACTGAGTAGTCTCAGGATAGCTTTGAACTTCCTCCTACCTCTACCTCCCAAGCGCTGGGATTAAAGGTGTGTGCCACCATGCCCGGCAAGATTTGCTGTTGTTCTTGTTGAGCTTTCTAAGAATGTTGACATTCCTGAACTTTCATCAGAGACCTTCACCAGGGATGCTATTAACAATGTTTATTGCAGTACTGTTCATGAGAGCAAAATGTGGAAACAAATATCCAGGAACAGTTCAGTGGATAAGGAAATTACAGTATGCTTATACGATGAAATATTATATGAGAATACAAAAATAAGCACTATATTTAAGATTATGAATTCAAGTCAGGCGTGGTGGCGCACGCCTTTAATCCCAGCACTCGGGAAGCACTCGGGAGGATCACCATGAGTTTGAGGCCACCCTGAGACTCTATAGTGAATTCCAGGTCAGCCTGGGCTAGAGTGAGAACCTACCTAGAAAAATAACAACAACAAAAAAAAAAGAATTTGAAGCCGGGCGTGGCGGCGCACACCTTTAATCCCAGCACTCGGGAGGCAGAGGTAGGAGGATCGCTGTGAGTTCGAGGCCACCCTGAGACTCCATAGTGAATTCCAGGTCAGCCTGGGCTAGAGTGAGACCCTATCTCGAAAAACAAACAAACAAACAAACAAACAAAAAAAAAGAATTTGAATTCAAGGCTGGAGAGATGGCTCGGTGGTTAAGGCACTTGTCTACAAAGCTTAACAGTACCCACGTAAAGCCAGATGCACAAAGTGGTGCACACATCTAGAGTTTGTTTGCAGCTCTCTTGTAAATAAGTAAGTAAATAGGGCTGGAGAGATGGCTTAGCGGTTAAGTGCTTGCCTGTGAAGCCTCAGGACCCTGGTTCAAGGCTCGACTCCCCAGGACCCACTTTAGCCAGATGCACAAGGGGGCACACACGCCTGGAGTTCGTTTACAGTGGCTGGAAGCCCTGGCGTGCCCATTCTCTCCCTCTCTCTCTCCCTCTCTCTCTCCCTCTCGCCTTCTTTCCCTGTCTGTCACTCTCAAATAAATAAAAATAAACAAACAAAAAATATTTTTAAAAAATAAGTAAGTAAATAAAAACTATATATATATATATATATATATTTTTTTTTTTTTACAAAAAGAATGTGGATGCATTTTAAAGCTAGCATACTAGAAAGGGAAACATTTTAATCTGATGCCAGACACCCCTCACCAAATGGCCCCAACCTACCTTATCTGTCTCACCACTTCGTCATCCGTATTCTAGTCACAGCCAACTTCTCCTTATTACCCAAACTCACATTCCACCCGAGTGCCCATCGCAAGGATGCAGCTTGAAGGCTTTTAGAATATTCACAGTTGCAGTCAATTTGAGAATCTTTTTTTTTTTTTTTTATGGCATCACAAAGAAAACACATGCTCATTAGCAGAAAACCCACATTTCCTGCCAACTGTCACGCCTTCTCTAGCCCTAGGCAACAATGGGTTTACTTCCTGTCCCCGTGGATTTTCCTGCTCTGGACACGTCGCATCAATGGGCACCACACAGCAGATGGCCTTCTGTCACTGGCTTTCCTCACTTGGCATCATGTGGCCAAGGTTCACGCATGTCGTGGCATGACATGCCTTCACTGCTTTTGCCTGCCGAGCACTGAGGCGGATGAGCGTGTCTGTGTGTCTTGGAGCCGTCGGGCTGTCCTGTCGTCGGTGGATTCTGTTCTCTGCCTTTCACACTCCGGCTCATCCTTCCACGGGCGGATCTGAGCTTGCGTCGGTGATTCCTCTGCCTCGGCCCCCTTGCGCTGGTCACGCCGCGCTGTGATTGTCCCGGTTTACCCCCCTTCGGCACCCACTGGTGAACCGCGGGCTCCCCACGAGCGAGGAAGCTCTGCTTAACCTCTGGTTTGTGGCAGGTAGCAGAACCTCACAGCTGCCCTCTCAACAAGGGTCTTCCAAACTGGTGGTCCGGTAGACAAACCCGCCCTGTTTCTTGCCTGCTTGGAAGGCAGCAAGCAAAGCAGTGGAATCAAGGCACCCGTGTTAAAGCATCGATGTCACCCACCAGGCGCCCTACTGCTTCCAAATATGTAAAACGTGACGAGGAATACAGAAATGCCTGGGTTGCTTACCTGAAGAGGTGGCTTAGAGCAGGATGACGAAAAGATACACTTCATTTGATTAGAATGTGCTACCTACTCGTGAGAGTCACCTGTCTCACTGTAGTTTTTTAAAGGGCCCAGGTCAGTTCCTCTGGCTTACTGAATACGACAGTAGTCTATGGTATATGACAAAATAAGTTCTGTGAAGAATTAATATTTGTCTTTCATATTTAGTTTGTTTTTTAATTTTTGTTTATTTATTTGAGAGAAAGATGGAGAGAGAGAGAGAGAGAGAGAATGGGCGCGCCAGGGCCTCCAGCCACTGCAAACGAACTCCAGATCCATGCACCCCCTTGTGCATCTGGCTTACGTGGGTCCTGGAGAATCGAACTGGGATCCTTTGGCTTTGCAGGCAAATGCCTTAACCGCTAAGCCATCTCTCCAGCCCTATTTATTTTATTTTTGAGGTAGGTTCTCCCTGTAGCCTAGGCTGATGTGAAATCCACTATGTAGTCTCAGGCTGGCCTCAAACTCCTGGAGACCCTCCTACCTCTGCCTCCCAAGAGCTGGGATTAAAGGTGTGCGCCACCATGCCCAGCTTTCATGTTTTATTTGTAACTAAATAATGGAAGGAGTTAAAGAGTTACCTTCCAAACTGAGATTTCAGCTCATTGAAACACAGGCTACAGAATTACAGGCTGTGCTCACACTTTTTTTGTTTTTGTTGTTTTGTTTTGTTTTGTTGAGGTAGGGTCTCACTCTGGCTCAGGCTGACCTGGAATTAACTATGTAGTCTCAGGGTGGCCTCGAACTCATGGCGATCCTCCTACCTCTGCCTCCCAAGTGCTGGGATTAAAGGTATGCGCCACCACGCCCGGCTTCTGCTCACACTCTTTAATACCTTTGATAATGATGAATACAAATTCTTTTCAGGCTGGAGGGATGGCTCAGTGGTTAAGGCATTTGCCTGCAAAGCCAAAGGACCCAGGTTCGATTCCCCAGGACCCACGTTAGTCAGATGCACAAGGGGGGGGGGCGCATATGTCTGGAGTTCGTTTACAGTGGCTGGAGGCCCTGGCACGCCCATTCACTCTCTCTCTCTCTTCCCCTCTTTCTCTGTCAAACAAATAAATAACTAAAAATTCTCTTTACTGATACTATTGGGTTCTGTACCATGAGAAAGTCTAGCCAGAAAGCTGAGAGTGAACATGAGGACTTGGATGGCAGAGGAAAGAGGCTGGGCCCAGGGATGGAGTAAAACGGCGATGTGAAAGGTTCCTCTGCAGGGAGCCCATGGGAAGAGAGCGCGCAGGAAGCGAACTGGCCGGGAGACGATGGGGTTTTAGCAGAGGCTGAAGGTAGGGATATCCAGGGCTTGTCGACTCGGTTTCAAGAAGCGCTTCCTCTGAAGCCACTTGTTCTCTTCTTTTATGTTCAAATGCCCAGTTGTGCAATCTGATTTCCTCGGCTCTCACGGTAATCCCTTCGCAGTGGAGTCATTTTACATGACTTCAAAAAGAAATTCTTCATACGTGAGGCATAGGATGTTAGGAATTAAAACACACACACACACACACACACATACAAAGCTAATCTAAAAACTAAACAGCTGACAATAAATCCTGTCCAACATGGGGCACGATACGGATGGAATCCAATGACTACAATGGTCTACTGCCTGGAAAGACCCTGCAGGTCTGCGGCCTCGTAGCTATTCCCTAGGAAACATGAGGACCCTGCAGTTGGTTTCCACTGTGCTGCCAAGTCGTTGGGAAACACAGAATAGATCTGGAGAAGCCAATGAACTCGCCTGTGTTCACCAAAACGGCAGACTAAAGGCAGCAGGTTGAGGGAACCCAGTGAAGCAGGAGATGAGGGGTGGCTTTCTCACAGGGTCCAGGGGGCAGTGGGGACCCTCAATGTAATTCCTCTCCCTCATGTGACTCTGCTGCGGAGGAGCACGGGTGCATACGGTGAACCTCACTTGCAACTGTCTAAATGAGTCGGAGCACCTCATTATTTTTTCACCCAAAGGGCTTGCCTGCTACTTCTTGTTTTTTTTTTTTTCTTTAATCTCAATTAATTTTGTGTCTGCCGGACTAACACAAATTACCACTTCCATGTCTTGCACTTTTGATTTAAAAATAAAGCTAATTTGGGAGGTGTTTAAAGCTTTATTAATATTTATGTGGCTATTAGTGGTGGCTATGATGTTAGCAAGCTTCTTGTTAAAATTAGCATTTCTCCTTCCAGGACTGTCTCTGGGCTGCAGCATTCCCAGTCTGACCACATCATTTTTAACATTTTTCTTGGGGCACGAGAGGAATTTCACAGAGGGTCAAAGAAAGACTGGTTTTGGTTTTCCCACAATTTATTTTGCTCATTTTACTGAATGAGTCAGACTTATATAAAGCATTTTTATTTTATTTTTTTTCCTTGGGCTTTCTTCAGAAATTCAGATACAGCTTGTTTCTCCCCCCTCACAAGTGCAGGGGAGCCGTGTAACAAGTAATCCCATTCTGCCCCGTTTGCTTGGCCAGCCTGACCCTGGATGGAGCTGGCAGAAGCCAAGCAGTGTGACATGACACCGAAACACCAAAGAAGGTGTTCTTAAAAAGGAAGAGATGTCCTTACAAAGGCAGAAATAAAGCCCTAAAGGTCCCATGCATTCCCCTCACAGTTTCTTGCATTCAAACAAATGAACAAATCAGCAGACAGCCCACCCCATGCTCCAGCGTGCTTTCAGCAAAACCCAGTAGGAAAGATGCCCATGCACTGGGAATGGTGGGTCTTGGGGCTAGCTATCACATGTCCCAAGTGAGAATCACTAGGTTGTTCTTAGAGACATGAGGACGGACCACAGTGACAGCATCCCAGCAGGTTCTGAGGGTGCTGTCCAGTCACATCTCTGAATACTTTCCCCCAATCTTCTGCTTACTGGTAAGCGATTTGGTCAATCTGTGCCTTTGTTTCCTCATTTGGAAAATGGGGCTGTTCTGAGTACAAAAAGTTGATGAAAGAAAACATTCAGAACACTATCGGGCACAAACAGTAGCCCCTCACCTACCTTATTAATGAGAAATAGTCTAAGACCCTCAGTGGATGTCTGAAACCACAGATAACATCAAACCCTATATATACTGTCTTTTTCTATACATGTGTCTATGAAAAGCTTATTTAGCAATCAGGCATAATAGATCAACCATAACTAATAAGATAAATATTAGCAACTAATAAAATGAGCCACTATTAAGTGACATAAGGGTTACTTGTTCCCAAGTACAATATTATGACAGTCTACCTGGTATCCATAGCTACTGTATTAGTTACTTTTTCTCAATGCTGTGACAAAATATCTGAACAAAAATACAACTTTATGGGCTGGAGGGATGGCTTAGCAGTTAAGGTGTTTGCCTGCAAAGCCAAAGGACCCAGGTTCAATTCCCCAGGACCCATGATAGCCAGATGCACAAGAAGGTGCATGCTTCTGGAGTTTGTTCGCAGTGGCTGGAAGCCCTGGCACACCCATTCTCTCTCTCCCCCTCTCTCTGTGTCTCTCTCTCTCTCTTTCTCTGTCAAATAAATAAATAAATAAAAATAAAAATATAAAAAAAATACAACTTCAGGGCTGGAGAGATGGCTTAGCGGTTAAGTGCTTGCCTGTGAAGCCTAAGGACCCCGGTTTGAGGCTCGATTCCCCAGGACCCACGTTAGCCAGATGCACAAGGGGGCACATGTGTCTGGAGTTCGTTTGCAGTGGCTAGAAGCCCTGGCGTGACCATTCTCTCTCTCTCTCTCTCTGTGATGCCTTCTGTCACCCACAAATAAATAAAAACAAACACACAAACAAAAAGCAACTTCAGGAAGGAAGGGTTTGTTTTGGCTCTATGAGAGTGCAGTCCATTAGGGTAAGAAAGGCGCGGAGGTGGGACATAAGGTGTCTCATCACACGGAGTGCGGGTTCAGAAAGCAGGGACAGATGAATGCTGGGGCTCACCTCACTTTCTTCTTGCCTCACCTCATTCAGTCTGAGAGCCCAGCCCACACTCAGGGTGAGTCTTCCCCTCCTCAGTTAAAACTGTCTGCAAACACCCTCACAGAGGTGTATCTACCTTGTAAACTGGAACCCAGTCAGGCTGGCAGTGAAGTGCAGCCATCGCAATTACTAAGGAGCTAACAGGCATAGTGCACCCAAGCACCATGCCAAAGTCGAAAGAAGATGGCATGCCATCTAGCACTTGGAGATAGTTTATTTCTAGGATTTTTTCATTTCATATTTTCGGGGCCACAGTTGACTACAGATAAGTGTAAAATCAGAGAGTAAAACTGCAGCAGGGTTGAGGAATCACTGTACTGAGTGTTTAAGAAATACTTGCAGAATGGAAACACTTGGACCCACTGCGGCAAAGACTGAACTGAGCAGTAAATTCCATATAACGGACACAAAAGCACTACTATATGTAAGATATCTCAAGCAGGGCGTGGTGGCGCATGCCTTTAATCCCAGCACTGGGGAGGCAGGGGTAGGAGGATCGCCGTGAGTTCGAGGCCACCCTGAGACTACATAGCGAATTCCAGGTCAGCCTGGGCCAGAGTGAGACCCTACCTCAAAAAACAAAAACAAAAGCAAAAAAATCTGAGAAATTAAAGAGTTAAAGGTAAAAGACAGACGCTTAGTAGTTTTCCCCTGCTATAGAAAGGGGAGCTGAGGATATCTATGACGGTTTAACTTTTAATGGTGTTAGGCCTAGGATATTTAGCACTATCTTACTCGCTATTAATCACTTGCTCACCTGGTACCTTTCATGGCTCGCTTACAGCTATAGTGGCCAATGTGTGATCACTAATTAGATCTGCCTGCTAAGCACTGAAAATGCAGCTAGTTCAAATTGAGATGTGTTTAAGTGTAAAGCACACATGGCATTTCAAAGCCTTCATATGGGAAGACATCTCAATAATTTTAGCACTAATATAAAAATCATGACATTTAGAAATACCGAGCTAAAGAGCAATGAAAATTAGCTTCACTTCTGCTTTTTATTTTAATGTGGGTATTAGAAAATTCAAGTTACATATGTGACTCACATTTGGTGCCGGCACAATATTTGGACAGTGCTGGGTTAGATCAACAAGGAAAATGAGTCACAATATTTTGCTGCTACTTCTAACCATCAATTACGGAGCAATTTCTCTGCTAGATGCGTTAACTGCGTGATTTCCAGCATCGCGATAAACCGAACAGGCCACATCTTCTCTCTTCTTATAGATGTGGGGATGCTCTCGGAGTGCGTGCTGCCCCAGTTCACAAAGCTGGCTGTAGTCGGAATGAATCCGCGTAGCAGGGAGCTCAGGACCCGGGAGAGGAGAAGCGTGCTCTCTGAGCCGGTACTGTGTGCTTCTCATAAGCAGGACTACTCTGGTTCCAATTCTGCCTGATCCTAAGCCCCCATTTGCTAACAGAAAACACAGACAGAGAATTATAGGCGGCAACACTACACATAATTAAAAGGCAAAATTCTAATTAGAAAAAGTATATGCCCAGATGTGTCACGTGCCATATGTATAAAAAAAAACCCAACAGGAGACTATTTTATATTTTAATACTTGATTTAATAGTTGGCTGATTTTAATGCTTGGTTAATGGAAAACGCTTACATGATCCCAAGTTCATGGCACAGAGTGGCGTGCACGTCCCAAAAGCTTGTCTTCACCACCAAAGAAGAGGGCCGGGGGATCCCTAGGAACTGATCATAGCTAGAGTTTTCCTTAGAGCCGACCCTAAGGACACACTTGGTAACACTGAGACACACTTTTGACTACTACAATTCATGGGGGTGCTACCGGCATCTACTGGATCGAGGCCATGGGTGTTTCTGAGTATTCCTGAAATACACAGAATGAACTGGCTCCAGATGTCAGTAGTGCTGAGACGGAGACATCCCACCTTACGGTTAAGTTATGCAAATTATTACTCAAATATGCATATTACAAATCTCCTGATTTCTGCATTAAAATTTTTTTAGTTATTTAAATTATTTATTTGAGAGAGAAAGAGAGAGAGAGAATGGGCGCGCCAGGGCCTCCAGCCACTGCAAACGAACTACAGAGGCATGCGCCACCTTGTGCATCTGGCTTACATGGGTCCTGGGGAATTGAAACCGGGAGCCTTTGGCTTTGTAGGCAAGTGCCTTAATTGCTAAGCCATCTCTCCAGCCCAATTTCTGCATTTTTATGAAACAGTATAAATACAGTGATATAATATAGTTTAAAGAATACAGTAAGAAGGCTGGGCATGGTGGCGCACGCCTTTAATCCCAGCACTCGGGAGGCAGAGGTAGGAGGATCGCTGTGAGTTCAAGGTCGTCCTGACACTACATAGTGAATTCCATGCTAGAGTGAAACCCTACCTCAAAAAAGCAAAAAGAAGAAGGAGGAGGAGTAAGAAGAGGAGGAGGAGGGGAGGAGGAAGAAAAGTTATTACTAAAAGAGTAACAGAAGCTGAGCAGAATGAGCAGCACGGGTCCACAGGTCATTTATTTGTTTATTTATTTATTTGACAAACAAAGGGGGGTTGAGAGAATGGGTGCCCAGGGCCTCTAGCTACTGTAAACTTACTCCAGACGTGTGCGCCCCCTTGTGCATCTGGCTAACGTGGGTCCTGGGGAATTACACCAGGGTCCTTTGGCTTTGCAGGCAAAACGCCTTAACCGCTAAGCCATCCCTCCAGCCCCACAGGTCATTTTTTATACACGCGTGGGAGCAGGGTGATGGAGAGATGGCTCAGTGGTTAAAGGCGCTTGCTGGCAAAGCCTGGTAAGCAGGGTTCAATTCCCCAGTACCTGCATAAAGCCAGATGCACAAAGTGGCACAAGAGCATCTGGAATTTGTTACAGTGGCAGGAAGGTCCTGGTATGCCCATTCCTTCATGCATTCATTCTCTCTCTCTGTTTCTGCTGTTAAATAAATTATTAAAAAAAACAAGTCCTGGCACAAAATGGCCTGGATATCCATGACCTCACAGTGCCTGACACTACCTACACAAGACCATCATAAGAGGAGGAAAAGATCATGACATCAAAATAAAAGAGAGATTGATTGAGATGGGGAGAGGATATTATGGAGAGTGGAGTTTCAAAGGGGAAAGTAGGGGGAGGGAGGGAATTACCATGGGATTTTCTTTTATAATCACGGAAGTTGTTAATAAAAATTTGAAAAATAAAGTAAGTCCTGGGCTGGAGAGATTGCTTAGTGGTTAAGGCACTTGCCATGAAGCCTAAGGACCCAGGTTTGACTCCCCAGAACCCATGTAAACCAGACGCACAAGGTGACGTGTGCGCACAAGGTCGCACATGCACACAAGGTGGTGCACATGTCTGGAGTCAGTTGCAGTGGCTGGAGGTCCTGGTGTGCCAGTTGCTTCTCTTGTACACACACTCTCATTACGAAAAAAGAAGTCCGGGCTGGAGAGATGGCTTAGAGGTTAACGCGCTTGCCTGCGAAGCCTAAGGACCCATGTCCAACTCTCCAGATCCCACATAAGCCAGACACACAAAGGTGAGTCAAGCACAAGGTCACACATGCCCATGAGGTGGCAAAAGTATCTGGAGTCCGACTGCAGTGGCTGAAGCCCTGGTGTGCCAATTCTCTCTCTCCCTCACTACCCCCCTCTCTAAAATAAATGATAAAAAGTAAAAAAAAAGAAGTCCTTCTGAGTATTTCTCTTTGTTTCTTTTCTTTCTCGAGGTAGGGTCTCACTCTAGCCCAGGCTGACCTGGAATTCACTATGGAGTCTCAGGGTGGCCTCGAACTCACGGCAATCCTCCTACCTCTGCCTCCGGAGTGCTGGGATTAAAGGCGTGCGCCGCCACGCCTGGCCTGAGTATTTCGTGAGTTACTAAGAGCTACGCTGGAAGGACGTGTGTGCGTCACACGTAGACAGAAACCTGGTCGTTGTCGGGTGATGGCCGACTGAGCGCGGCGCAGGAAAGGGCGCTGCTTTGACCGCTGGGATGCCCGTGAGAAGCCGCAGAAGGCCTTTTCCTCGCTCCTCTGCACGAGTCACGCTTCTCGGGTGCCCTTGGCACGGAGACTGCCAAGGGCCGCCGCTGTCTGTATTGCATTCTGGGGTCAGATGGGAAGAGATGTTGCTTTTCTTGGCAGTTTTCTATAGTAACATCGCCACGGTGATGAAAAATGAAATCAATAAAACTTACACTTGTGCAGATTCTGGGTAAAGGCTACTCATTTTGGGAAACTAACCTACTTGCGTTAACAGATTCTCTGAGTTCATTCAGTGATATCAGAAGGAGGATTTCAGAATAAAAATATCTGCAAGCTGTAGCCATGTAAACAGGTTCCCAGATGCAGCAAGGTCTAACCAGTGTCTGTCAAGTGCTCATAATACATCTTCTGGCCAGACAAAACTCAAGGGAATCTTATTGAATATTCCAAAAAACGAGCTTCTGGTTCAGTTTTGTTCTGTGAGCACGAACCCTGGGCTTGGTTGTCTCGGGTAAGTTGCACAATGCTTGGTGCACAGTGGACACTTGAAACAGGTTTAGGTGACTAAATGCACTTTTACAAAGTCACACCATGGGCGGTGTGGGGTCCTGCTAAGCCTTCTGACAAGAAATCTCATATACTTCTGTCTCCTAAGATTCGCTCAAATGTTCATTCACTCACCAAACTTGACAGCCGAACCACACTGGCTACCTCTGTAATACTTATCGCTTGCTGTTGTAATCAATCTATTCTAATAAAATACCAGCACTTCAAGGGCACAGACATTTTGTTCTCTGATTTAATCTTGAACATGGAGCTAGAAGATAAGGAAAGGGTAGTTCAGAAAACCTGCCTACATACTTAAAAAGTATAGGATCTGAACCCAGGAGACATCTTACTTCAAACTATCTTCTTGCTGGGCGTGGTGGCGCCCGCCTTTGATCCCAGCACTAGGGAGGCAGAGGTAGGAGGATCACCGTGAGTTCGAAGCTAGCCCGAGACTACATAGTGAATTCCAGGCCAGCCTGGGCTAGAGTGAAACCCTACCTCAAAAATAAGAAAGAAAGAAAGAAAGAAAGAAAGAAAGAAAGAAAGAAGGAAGGAAGGAAGGAAGGAAGGAAGGAAGGAAGGAAGGAAGGAAGGAAGGAAGGGAAACTATCTTCTTGCCAGTATAGCAAACTATAGAGGAATGTGGGAATGGGGGGTGAAGTGTGGAAGAAAAGTTAACTAAAAACAAAACAAAACAAAACCAGAGCCATTGTAGTTGGAGGCTAAGGAAGATAAGATGTGAAGAGCGGGAAACCAGGACTATTGGCCCTCTTTGAGCAGAACTTCCGAAGGTTAGGAGTTGACTATGTTTTGTCTGTGTTTGTGACTCCAATTTGTAAGCTGACCATATGACATGTGGTGTTGAAGAGGTGCCAATCCCAGAGTGACCTTAACAGGCAACTCAAGTGACATGAATCCTAAACAGTCAGACGATAGTTAGAATGGGGCACTAACGAAGCCAAGTAGACAAGAGACAATGGTAAAAATGTGCTAATTACAATTTCCCAAGGACAACAAATTGAAATGGCATCAGGGTCATGTCGTCCCATTGTTAACAGACCATGGACGGCCTCTCTGTGTCCAATGATAATATTGGGATTATTGGGAGACCAAATGGTAGAGTAATTTAAAAAGTGAATTTTGGTGCTCTTTTTTTTTTTCTCAGCTCTGTCATTTCTTAGCTATATGGTTTTAGCCAATATAACTAGCTATAAGATAAAATTAGTAATGGTGGTCACCTCAGTAGATTATCAGTGAATTAAATGAGAGCCAGAAAAGGATTATGTAGTGCATTGAATGTTTTCACAATGCTATGTTGACATTAATTTTTAAAAGAATCACTGGGTCTATCTTAAAGATAACATGACATCCAAAAATTACTGAAAGAAAAAATTATACAATCTGTTATGTATTTGGATGAATCTAGTGGTTTGGGACACCAGCATTAATTCAGAATTAATGAGGTAAAGCCACACAAACTGTGAGTAGTGATGACAGTAACTGTAATTCTCTTCATAGAAACCTAACTATGTGACTGTATACATGTGAACATCTTTTAAAAACTGTATGTTTAAAAAAACTGTTTGTTTAGATATGCCAATAACTAAATTTAAATAAAAAAATGTTGATATATAGGATATAATTTGAATATCTTACATTTGTAAAAAACGAACTGCAGGGCTGAGAGATGGCTTAGTGGGTAAGCGCTTACTTGTGAAGCCTAAGGACCCTGGTTCGAGGCTCGATTCCCCAGAACCCACGTAAGGCAGATGCACAAGGGGGCACACGCGTCTGGAGTTCGTTTGCAGTGGCTGGAGGCCCTGGCACACCCATTCTCTCTCTCTCTCTGCCTCTTCTCTGTCTGTCGCTCTCAAATAAATAAATAAAAATGAACAAACAAACAAACAAACAAACAAACAAACAAAAGAACTGCAAATCATTCCCAAAAAAGATTTCAAACTGACAGGTAACCCCGATGCAGGGGAATGCTCATTACAGCTCAGTCCTCATGAGACTTGCCCTTTTCTTTCTTTCTTTCTCTTTTTCTCACATACAAACTCTTCTTTAATTTTGTTCTCCAAACCCAGACCAAAGCTGCGGCCCTCCAGTGGGAAATCTGCCAGAATCCTGGGTGCTTTACCGGGGCACTGGGGTTCAGCAGTTCCTACACAGGTATGTCTGGGAAACACGAGCTTCCCATTAGCTATGATCACCACAGAGAACAGACAGTGCGCACTTATTTCTTCACCCTCATCGCCTCCTTCACCCCAAACCTGTCACCGGATCACTTTGTGCCAACGTGGAGTCACTCTTTCTTTATGCTACCGATCACTAAGCTTGAGGATGTGGCTTCAGATCACCCTGCAGACGGGGCAGCTTGGTTCCGACGGGCTGCAGTCAGTGAGTTCCCCGTCGCCAGTCCCGCCATCTGTCTGCCACCTTCCTGCTACGCCCGGGCTTGGCTGGCAGATCCTGCACCGGCCAAGGTCACTGCACAGCTGCCCTCCACAGATGGGGACGGTGTGAAAAACTTAACTGCAGCTGTGGATAAACATAACCAAGGACACAAGGTTGGCAACACCCCTGTCTAGACTTAACGGTGGCTCAGTGACTACGGAAAAGGCAAGGACACGGTTTCAAAGTGACGTTCTCGGAGGCACGGAGCCGCCACCAAGGAGAAGCCACCATCGCATTCTCCTTCTCCAAAACAGTTCAATAAAATCTCAAAGCTGGAGACACAGGAGGAATATATTCTATGGTGCATACGTTTGCTACAGTATCTCTAGGGGCAAAAATGGCTTTGCCCAACAAAAAAAGATAATACTTGGCAATAGGCACGGTGCTAGAACCCACATGAAAGACGCAAGCTTGGTCTGAACATGGCACTGAGGGTACTTAAAGGATAAAATGTCCCCTTTCCACATATTTATCTTATCTATATCAAGATTTCCTGTTCCTATTTCCTTTCCAAAACACATTAGCGCTAAGAAACTTCGCTGGTTTGTTGTTATCTCAACAGTACAGAATTGGGTACGCAGACCTTCCACTCCTAAGAAAGCTCACGGCGGTGGAAGCGCAGGGAGACGGTGTTCTGGGGTGTCCCCTGAAAAATGCATGTGGCCCCAGGGGATTCGGATGTCAAGTGTCTGCTCCAGACACTCACCCTGTCTGGTTACTGGGGTTTAAAGCCAAAGTAGATGTGTAATACTTTTTGAGAGGTTGTTAAATTTTAAAATGAGTTATCAAGCCGGTGCTGTTTCAAAAGATTGTTGATAAAAAAAAAAAAGAAAGAAAGAAAGAAAGAAAGAAAGAGCATTTAGCTGTAACCACACTCAACAGACAGTTGATTATAGAAAGACATGTCAGTGCACATATGGCAGCCGGATAAATTATGCACATCTGGATTACTTTTGGCAAGAAACGTAGCTAAGTGTCTAAAGCCAAGTTTAGCAATCTGTCACTAACAATATGTACATTTATTTTAAAATGTCAAAGGCTCAAAGTCATATTTTCTATTTCTTCGTAAACTTTCCGGCTCTTCATAAGACAGCAAACAGGTGAGAAAACACATTGCCCAAACTGCCAAAGGCTGTGTAAATAAGGGGTAATTTTGAATTTCTCACCACATATACAACAGGGCTCAAAGTCTGAAACAAGCCCATGTGCTGTAGGAGGTACCAAAATACAGATCTCTGCTGTTAGCATTTTCCCTTGGCGGTCAGTTCACGTGAAAACGCGGGGCAGTGGACAGCGCAGAACCCACGCCAAGGGGAGTAGGTTGGTAGACTCTCCCTATCAAAGGCAAAGACCAGTGTCTGTGGATTGTCTTGGATTTAGGTTCCTTTTCCCTATTGCCAACCACTGACGTCATCTAAACCCCAAAGAAACGCTTTCCTACTCTTAGTCCCCCGTGATGAAAAGAAACGCCAGGAGACACGAAGGTGGCTCAGACTAGCAGGAACAAGAAACTTTACATTTGGGTGGGTGAGCCGCGGCCAGGTGGGAATGTCGCACGCAGTACCTGCAAGCGCAAAGCAAAACTCGTGTTGACGGTTATACTAACATTCCAGGCTTCTTAGCAACTTCAGCAGGAATGACAAGACAGAGCACAGAGACGGGGAGGGGCCTCGCCACTGCAGGTGTCGGCAGAGAGACCAGAGCACAGCTCTTTTTATTTATTCACAGACGAGTCACACTCTTGTCTCCACTTGGCAGTTTTACTGCTGGTTGGCACCTTTGCGATATATCAGATCTACAGTTAAGCATTTGCAAATGATATAGGAGAAAAAAAAAAACAATAATAATAGAACATTGCTAAATCATAGCCATGGGTATTCGAACACCAGGCACTGCTTACAACTTGAGCCCCCTGGAAACAATGGGAAAGACCACGTTCCCCATGTCACAGTGTGAGAGCTAAGCACCTCACACCCAGGGAGCATCCGAAAGTGTCGGCTGTGATCGTTATCACTCCTTTTCTCCTCCATAATGTCATAGACTGGGAGTCAAACAGTTCACAAGCCACAGGTTGCCAGGGCGATGCTTTAAAGCCAAGAGAAGGCTTATAAACAACTGAGAGGAGGGGGAGAAAGATAAGAAACCAATGAAAAAGACCCAGATGGGAAGGTAAACTGTGTATTTGTATCTGCTTTTGTAAAGTTTTTTTTTCTTTTAATTTGCAAACAGAGAGAGATAGAGATAAGACAGACAGAGAATGGGTGCGCCAGGGCCTCCAACTTCTGCAAATGAACTCCAGATGCATGTGCCACTTTGTGCATCTGGCTTTACATGGGTCCTAGGAAATCAAACCCAGATCGTTAGGCTTTGCAAGCACGTGCCTTAACTACTGAGCCATCTCTCCAGCCCTGCCTTTGTAGAATTTCAAGCTCTGCGAACTTAAATGTCCTTCCTAGACTGGACAGAGGTGATTTGCACTGCTGATAGAAAAAGGTACAAGACTTCAGAGCCGGTTGCGTTCTACCATCTACTGTTTCAAAAGGATTTTGACTTAAAAGTAGAGAGTGAGGGCTGGAGAGATGGCTTAGCGGTTAAGCGCTTGCCTGTGAAGCCTAAGGACCCCGGTTCGAGGCTTGATTCCCCAGGACCCACGTTAGCCAGACTGCACAAGGGGGCGCACGCGTCTGGAGTTTGTTTGGAGTGGCTGGAGGCCCTGGCGCGCCCATTCTCTCTCTCTCTCTATCTGCCTCTTTCTCTCTCTGTCGCTCTCAAATAAATAAATAAATAAATTTAAAAAGTAGAGAGTGAAATAAATCTACTTCCTAAATTTTGATCTCTATTTAACTATACAGCTTTATTTTTAATTATACCTACTACAAAGATTCAAATAAAAGGTATGTATAAGCCGGAGCCATGTTCACACGTTGTTGATGTTCCTTGGTCTCCCACAGTCTATGAGGTGTCATGTGACACGAAGACCCTACAAATATAAGTCAAGTGGATCTGGTGTTATGGGAACTACGGGACGCTTCTAGGATCCAGTAAGTTGAAGAGAAACATGCAGAAACCCTAAACTAGACCTGGCCTACTGAACTGCTTTACATGTGGCCAAGTGGCTTGAAGAAGCTATTCAAAGGATTCATAATTCAGGTGGTTAAGTGATTAATATAAAATTAGGAAGAAAAAAAACTATAGGGATTGTTCCAAGCCCAGGGCTGTGTTATTCCATACACACACAAGGTTACTTGAGAAAGCAGATAAGTTCTCTCCTAGGTTGATATAATTTGTACTGAATTGCATAAAGTTTTAGCTAAAATTATTTTTCCAAATTCCTTCATCATGGTTATTCAGGATTTTATTCAGTCACCAAAAAAACCAACCAACCAAACAAACAAAAAAAGGACTAAAATAATCTTTAAATTAACAATTTGATATTCACTTTCATTTTCATAATTTAAATTACATGTCATGTGGGACATTAAGATCATAATTATTTAATCTTGCATTCTGTTCAAGTGATAAGCTTCACAAATGCTACGTAAAGCATGTTACCATAAAGAATACGGATTGGGGACTGGAGAGATGGCTTAGCAGTTAAGGTGCTTGCCTGAGAAGCCACTCTCCATATCTCCCGTTAGCCAGACGCACAAAGGTGAGGCAAGCGCAAGGTCGCACATGCCCACTAGGTGGCGCAAGTGTCTGGAGTTCAACTGCAGTGGCTGAGGCCCTGGTGCACCCATTCTCTCTCTCTCTGTGTGTCTCTCTTGCTGTAAAATAAAAGAAATAAATAATGCCCCTGGATTTGTATACTCTGTCTGCATGCTGTCTTCCACACATTACGCCATCTGTTATGTATCTGTGATGAAGTATGTTCTTGTGACCTGTGTACCGCAGGGCTGGCATGGGGACTACCTACCCAGTGTGGGGGAGCCAAGTGTGAAGTAAGAAATATCACTGCCATAGAAGGTAATGTGATGGAAGAACTGCTGGTTCATGTCATACGTTACAATAAAAGCCTTTATGATCAATTCTCTGAAATAATGACAGCACATGGAAGCCGACTTCAAGGTGATCTTCACTGTATAACCAAATGGCAGTAAAAAATAAGGATTTGGGGCCGGGTGTGGTGCGCACACCTTTAATCCAAGCACTCGGGAGGCAGAGGTAGGAGGATCACTGTGAGTTCAAGGACACCCTGAGACTACACAGTGAATTCCAGGTCAGCATGGACTAGAGTGAGAGCCTACCTTAAAAAACAAAATAAATAAATAAATAAATAAATAAATAAATAAATAAAGATTTCATAAATATCACCATTTCAAGGCCAAAGATTACAATTGTAGCCAAAATCTTTGTTGTTGTTGTTTGTTTTGTTTTTTTTTTTTATTTCAAGACAGTTTCTCATAATGTTGTCCAGACCCGTCCCAATCCCCTCCGCTCAAGAAATCCTCTTGCCTCAGACCCCCCCGCCAGGAAGTAATACAGGAACACACTACTGAGCCCCAGCTATCTGATATCCTATTTTGCAAGTAAGTTCTTTATTTATTTATTTGATAGAGAAAGAGGAAGAGAGAGAGAGAGACAATGGGCGCACCAGGGCCTCTAGCCACTGCAAACGAACTCCAGATGCACGTGTGCCATTTTGTGCATCTGGCTTACGTGGGTCCTGGGGAATCGAACGTGGGTCCTTTGGCTTTGCAGGCAAGTGCCTTAACCGCTAAGATGTATGTAAGATGTATGTAATTGTGACACCAAATATGAACTAATAAAACTCACAGTAGTACCCAGAATCCACCAGGAGTAGTTATAAAAGACATGAGAACAAGAGTCCAGACCAGGAACAGAACATCCGCGGTGGCAGACGTGTCTCCTGGAAAGGAGTCTGGGGCACGGACACCAGCAGCTGTGCCACTGCAGGTGCCACAGAACCGTCTTCAGATGGTAGCTGAGGGAACAGGGGATCCTTAGCAGTGTCTCTTGGGATAACATATTTTATAGCACCAAGATATTTCAAGTAACCCCAGAGAGAGCTATGCTCCACCACCGCGCATAAAACCTCACCAGGGCAAACGATGAATCCTGATGGGCCGTTAGCACACTGTCATTCATTTACCTGAGTTCTTCAACTCCGAATTTCTTTTGAATAGAATACAAAGGGGTAATGTGATGTGCTCTTCAAACTGTGGTAACTGTTTGATTATGGATGTCTGCTACTCAAAGACAGAAAATGAAGGTGGTAGGAAATAGAAAGGAAACAGACAGGAAAGATGGTTTCTGGGAAGGGACTTTGAAAATGTCTTAGCAGGCCCAGAAGGAAAATCACCCAGTTCGTTCAGCTGGAGGATAGTAACCACAGTGAGCCCGAGAGGCTCTAGGGATGCATTCCCCAGGGAACTGAGTGTAGAAACCAAGTCCTAAAGGTAAACAGCTCAAATCAAAGCAACTCACCACCCAAATAACATGACATCACCCAGTACTGAAAACGTCTAGAGGACTTTTGTGTCCTATGTCAGACATGTAGTGAAAATTGATGTCCACTGTTACAAAGGAAAAACAAAATTAGGCCTTTATATTAAAGATAAATGTTCCTAATGGGTTCGCATGGATTAACAAAGTCCCAAAGTCTCAAGTCTACAGAAGAGAAAAAAGGATTTAAGAGCAATCCTTGCTGATGGGTTTAAAAAAAAAAATCACTCTTTTCCAACATTTGGTTTTCAATGGCAAGCCTCCATCAGGCGAGATTATCTATTTATTAGCAAAGGCAGGCTATTCTAGCTTCAGGGTAAGGGCTAGGTAGACAGAAGGACTCTAACGTGACCTCAGATTTTTAACTACATTTCAAAGACTATTTAACAATGTATTTGTGAACACTTTGGTAGGTTACGGAATCTGAGAAACTGCTCCTTTCAAAAGGCACAATTGATGAATGGGAAAATGCGTGCTGACAATGTCTCTCTTGGATTATCCTAATTTGATTACAATGAATCTAAATAAATTCTAAACTAATTATTCCTTTCAAACAATAGCATTTCCAGTATTTAAGAGAACCTCCCCCATAAGAGCTTTTCAAATTTAACTTTACTTGTTCATTATTTCCAATATCCTCTTAAGGGTCATAGACATAATAGAGCAAGCAGGGAGTTATTCCTAATGCCCAAACTGCTATTTTTTAAAATTTATTTTAAATCATTACTGAAACCCATTGGCTTCTAAGGATCAGTGTGTCATAATTAACTCGGAAGACGCGGCAGAGAGCTAAGGATGCAGCTCAGTCGGGAACAGGCTCTCCTAGAGTGCAGCACAGCCCGAGTTTGAGCCCCCACAGCACACACATGTAATCCCAGGACTTGGGAGGTGGAGGCAGGAAGATCACGAGTTCAAGGTCATCCTCAGCTACACAGCAAGTTAGGAGCCGGTCTGGGCTACATGAGACTGTCTTCAAAAATCAATCAATCAATCTCAGAATAGCTTTGGCTTAGGAGACATATTGTGCATCTTGTACGTGCGAGCATGAGAAGCAACGACACTCAGGATATACGACAAAAGGAACCACAGTCTGTACGTCAGTCACTGCAAACATCACGTGACTGCAGAAACAATGAGCACATCCATTCATAAAACCTTCACGTGACCGACTGATGCCCACTATGGGGTTAAGTCACTTCTCCTTCAGGAATGAGTCTACTTCCTATTTCTACTTAGCTGTGGACAAGAACGCACTCTCACTGTTATCAATACGATGGCCTAGTGAGTACTGGCCACTGAGGACTGCCCATCCCTAGGATGAAAGAAGGTAGGATCTAGAAAATTACTGATTGCCTTAACAAGAATAGCCACAACGGCTACTTCACTTTTGACTATTTCTGAAACAAAACAATAGAATGAATATCACTTCCAAATGTCAAAAAGGCTTTAAAAAAAAAAAGCTTTAACAAATATTAACAAATATAGCTAGGCATGGTGGCGCACGTCTTTAATCCCAGCACTCAGGAGGCAGAGGTAGGAGGATCGCCGTGAGTTCGAGGCCACCCTGAAGCTCCATAGTGAATTCCAGGTCAGCCTGGGGTAGAGTGAGACCCTACCTCAAAAAAAAAAAAAAAAAAAGCAAACAAAATGCTTTAACAAATATAAAATATTATGCGATGAATGAAAAGGGACCACATACAAGCTAATTTACTACTTTAGAATACCACGATAGCATGAAAACCAGCTCAACACAGTATTACAATTATGGCTTGCACTACTGTGGATTTTGCTAGCGGTAAAGCATCTCCTCAGCCGGCCATGGTGGCTCAGGCCTTCAGTCCCAGCACTTGAAAGGCGGAGGTAGGAGGATCACGGTGAGTTTGAGCCCAGTCTCTGACTATATAGCAAGTTCCAGGCCGGTTTGTGCTACAGCGAGACCCTACCTTGAAAAACAAAGAAACAAACCTCTTAACTACAGTGGAAATGGGGGAAGTGACTTTTACATGAATTATTAGTATTTGACTTAAAAGAATTTATTAATTCACTAAAAGATCAGGTTCCAGCCGGGCGTGGTGGTGCACGCCTTTAATCCCAGCACGCGGGAGGCAGAGGTAGGTGGATCGCCGAGAATTCAAGGCCAGCCTGAGACTCCATAGTGAATTCCAGGTCAGCCTGGGCTAGAGTGAGACCCTACCTCAAAAAACCAAAAAAAAAAAAAAAAAAAAAATCAGGTTCCATTTATTGTTTTGGGAAAGTAAATGATTACAAATGACAAATAAGTAGCATTCTCAAACGATAATTGTGAAATTCATCATTTTAATTGATAATTTACATAAGCATGAAATGACCAGGAATACTGGTTGGACTGATGCCTCTATCACAGCATTATTTTTAGTTCCTGGAAATAAGTCAGCTTCTTATCTTCCCATCACTTCGCCGTGATTTCACTGGGAAGTTATGTGTTGAAGTTCATAACTCAAAGCTCCCATTGTTAGGAACCAAAAGCACCCACGCGGAGGACCACAGAGAAAAAGAACTGACGGGACAGCAGACGTAACCATGGATCCTAACAAAACCAGGCAACATGCTGACGGGCCCCAGTACTAAGTGAAAATCCACTGCGCTGCTCAAAAGCATTGTTTCCTCCAGCAAACACACATAATGTCGACACTTTCTGGTGCACACTGAATAAACCTTTTTAACATTTTTTTGTTTTGTTTTTGGTTTTTCGAGGTAGGGTCTCACTCTAGCTCAGGCTGACCTGGAATTCACTATGTAGCCTCAGGGTGGCCTCGAACTCGTGGTGATCCTCCTACCTCTGCCTCCCTGAGTGCTGGGATTAAAGGTGTGCGCCACCATGCCTGGCTACCTTTTTTTTCTAATGAAAAAATTATTTATTTATTTATTTGAGAGAGAGAGAGAATGGGCGCACTAGGGCCTCAATCCACTGCAAACGAACTCCAGATATGTGCACCACTTTGTGCATCTGGCTTACGTGGGTCCCGAAGAATCGAACCAGGGTCCTTTGGCTTTGCAGGCAAATGCCTTAACCGCTAAGCCATCTCTGTAGCCCTCCTTTTGTTTTTAAATCTAGGAGAACCAAGACACGCTGATGAGGGCAAGGAAGGGAAAGCCATCCTAGTTCCCAGATGTTTTAGTAGATAAATGCGGTGGTATATACGTAGACAGCTAGGCGGTGGTGAGGCGGCCGTGTAAACTTCAGAACACAATTCAAAAGGAAAATGAAGTGAAGGACGACATCTCTGCACCGGTCTTCTTCGGTCTAGTTATTGGCTTTTGTGTGTTCTCTACTCAGCCTTCCTGTGAAATTTGTAGAGTGGGGGGGAAAAGGCAATGGGAGTATTCAGGCTGTTTGCCCATTGCTCCGAAAAGTCTGCTTAACTGGAGATGTCTCTAATAAGCCAGGGAGCATCACGTAGAGTGGAAGTAAGTCACAAATCTATTAAACTTTAAAAAATATTTATTTATTTGCAAGCAGAGAGAGAGAGAGACAGAGACAGAGAGAATGGGTGCGCCAGGGCCACTGCAAACAAACTCCAGAAGCACGCGCCACTTTGCGCATCTGCTTATGTGAATGCTGGGGAATCGAACCTGGGTCCTTAGACTTCGCAGGCAAGCGCCCTAACCACTAAGCAGTCTCTCCAGCCCAACCACGAGTATATGAAACTCAGGAAACAGACAGCGTCAGACATTTCATTTGAGGAGCTGGTGTTCTGGCAGTGGGAACTGCAAAGTGCCCGGAAGACTCTCCAGTCCACAGGGCTCCTCGTGGTGTGAAAATATCTACAACACGTAATTCTATAGCACTCGATGGTGAGTATTTCTTACTCAATCTGCTCCCCAAAAGCAAACCAACGACTGCGACTTGTGTATGACAGAAGAAGCAGGGAGATGCTGCTTGAATATCAAACAATGGCATGAAAATCTTAAATCAGTTTTTGGATGAAATTGTGACTGTCTGGCATTCTTCTTAGGGGATCACTTTAGAATTTAGCTGCCACAATAGTCAAGAATTAAGATCTAGCCCTTGTTCATACACATGTATAGATACCATTTACATTTGGAATCCTAACAAGTTTTAAAAAATATCATTGTGAAGCCGGGCGTGGTGGCGCACGCCTTTAATCCTAGCACTAGGGAGGCAGAGGTAGGAGGATCACCGTGAGTTCGAGGCCACCCTGATTCCATAGTGAATTCCAGGTCAGCCTGGGCTAGAGTGACACCTTGCCTCAAAAAACCAATATATATATATATATATATATATATATATATATATATATATATATATATCATTGTGTTTAAAAAGCACAGGGCTGGGGAGCTGGCTCAGTGGTCAAAGGCGCTTGCTTACTGAGTCTGACAACCTGGGCTCTCTTTCCCAGCACCTATGTAAAGGCAGATGCACAAGGCAGCACATACATCTTGAGTCTGGTTAAAATGGCAAGAGGCCATGCTGTGCCCCATTCTCTCTTTCTCTTTCATTTTCTCCCTGCTTGCAAATGGATAAGTAAAATTATTCTTAAAGCATTTCTTCTGACTAAAACTGCCGAATTGAATATCATGTCTTCTGTCCTCCCCAGATATACTAAAGTCCGTGGTCTCCCCTGCTAGGCTCAGGGGACAGGAAGGAAGCCCTCATACCTTAGTCCTCTTTCCTTCATTTTTTTTCCCCCCTGTCTTGGAATAGAAATTCTCTTGCACCTTTAATGCTGAGAAGGCAGCATACTCCACCTACTGCCTGGTTCTTTTCCATCAAGCCCAGTATTTAAAGAGGGAAAATCATGTGTAAACACTGTCTTTTTATTATATGATTATAGGCAAAATCAGCCCAACTTTTTCATTATTTTTTAAAAAAAATTTATTTATTTATTTGATAGAGAAAGAGGGGGAGAGAGAGAGAGAGAGAATGGGTGTGCCAGGGCCTCCACCCACTGCAAACGAACTCCAGAAGCGTGTGTCTCCTTGTGCATCTGACTAACGTGGGTTCTGGGGAATAGAACCTGGGTCCTTTGGCTCTGCAGGCAAATGCCTTAACCGCTAAGCCATCTCTCCAGCCCCATTAAATTTTATCTTAAGGAAATTAGGACTGCTGAAGAATGAGGTGTATTGAAAGACCTAGATTCAAACTTACTTTTGCAGTTTCTGATTCTGAATGAGCAGCTAACCTTGTTTGAAATATAGGGGAGGTGTAAAGGCCGGTGTAGGCCTACATACTTTCATATTTCAGAGTGAAGATATATGAGGGGCGTAGAAAGGAGTTATGTAAGTAAAAGTGGCGTGTCTAAAAGTTAGGATTTCACACAATGTGTTTCTGTTTCTCAGTAGTTATGTTTGACAATGGGGCTTAATTTATCAGGGAAGAAATAACCAGGCTGTCTCTCTACTGTCAAGAGAACAAATCAAAGAATTGTACTTCATGAGCAATGCCCTCCAATTAAAAAAGAATAAGAGAGGAACGAGAAAAGCTCATGTTTTCTGCTGTGCGTCCGTGTAGTGAATACACAGGGCCATAGTGGCTAGTGAAACAATTGAGGCTCACGGAGCTGAGAGGGCTCCTAACGCAATTTGGAATCAATTCAAGGGCACGCTCCGCTTTTCAAACGTCTTTCTTCAACGTCCTAAGCTATGTGTGTCGAGTGCTCATCTGACCAACTCGTTGCAGAGGTGGTTGTGCAAGAATTAAATGTGCTCTGGCTGGACACTGACAATGAAATGAATCTCCACGTGACACATATTTTTGCTTCAGGTCAAAAGTTTTTCCACGAGAAAACATCTCCAATTATAGCTGAAGACGAAGGGAGAAAGGCCAACGTTCCTCTTATTTAACTGGTCCCATAATTCTGCTTACTCGGTCTGTTATTTTCTTGTATGTCTGTTGGCCTCGTTTTCTTACCTCGTGCTGGAGTTCAGAGCAGTGCTGTTTAAACCAGAATCCGGAGACAAGATGCACGACGCAGATTCTCTCGGTGACACCTCCCCTGTCTTATGAATGTGGCACCTGCTCATTAGCAATAGGCGACATAATGAATGGTGGTTGCCTGAGCTGTGAGACATTCAGCTCTGAAACTCCCTAAGAGTAAACCAGTGATGATAATTACAATACAAGATGATGATGAGCACGCCGGGCATGGTGGCGCACGCCTTTAATCCCAGCACTCGGGAGGCAGAGGTAGGAGGATCGCCGTGAGTTCGAGGCCACCCTGAGACTCCATAGTGAATTCGACGTCAGTCTGGACTAGAGTGAGACCCTACCTCGAAACCCCCCCCCCAAAAAAAAAGATGATGATGACCATGCAGAGCTATAATTTTTGCACACAGCCTAGTGGATTTTGAGCACTATTTAAGAAGAGAGCCTTTCTTTCTTTCTTTTGTTTTTTCCTTCCTGTTTTAAGGAACTACAACAAAAAGAAACCTCAAAAAAAAAAAAAAAAGATTTTTCAGTCTGGGTGCCCGTCCATTATTTAACAAAGATTTGTTAATTATGTGTGACAATTAATGGGACGAGGAGGGTGTCATGAAATCAATTATCCCCACACTAGCAGTGTCTATCCCATAATCAGAATTCTGGGGGAGCCAAGGGGCCTGAGTTGCCCAATCTTCTCTCTGGGAAAAGTGGCTTTTCAGTAGAAATCAGGAAATCTTCCAGGAGGACCCCTGGATATCGGCCAGGTGGAGTGGAGGGCAAAACCAGAGCCCTGGAGTGAGGGCTTAGTGGTTAAGGCGCTTGCCTGCAAAGCCAGAGGACTAAGGTTCGATTCCCCCAGTACCCACGTAATGCCAGATGCACAAGGTGGCACATGTGCCTGGAGTTCATTTGCAGCAGCTGGAGGCCCTAGTGGGTCCATTCTGTCTGTCTCTCTCTCTCTTCTATCTCTGCTTGCGAATAAATAAATTATATATAAACTGGAGCCCTGGGAATGCGCTTGTACTGTCAGCCTGAGGGAGGGGACCCGACAGTCCCTGGCTATGTGACCAAGCCCACAAGGGGCTGACGGGACACTGTTAGGACACTGTATACTTGGGAATGGCTCTTACTGCACAGATGGCTGCTGATAGAGAGGCTGGGTGGGGTGGGACTGTCCTTGGGCTCATCTGATCTTAGAGATCTGGAGACTCTCCTAGGGGTGGAGGATGACGATAGCCGAGGGGCCGCTACGGTGGTGTTGACTTCCTTCGGAAAAGATCCAGAGGCTGTAACTTAAAGTGGTCCTGCTGAAGTTATCTGCTGTCTTGAGGGGAAAGTGCAGGAGGAAAAGCAATCGCTCTGCCCACCCTTGTGCCGCAGCACGGCCCCTTCTGCATCCCTGAGGGAGAGACCGTAAGCCCACCGCTGGTTTTGCGCACTCCTGCGTGCGGTGCGGGGCGACCTCACACCACCTACGTCTGGCTCTCCACGGCCTTAGTGCACGAGGAACCGAGGAGGTCGGGGGTTGGTACTCTCAGGAGGACAAAGTGCTAATGCTCAGTAATTTTGCAAACATATGAAGACAACATTGCCTACCTGCCAAGGGTGTGGCACCATGTTCTGGCAAAAGAAGGACTGCAACTGATTTCACTCATGCAAGCAAATTCTTAGGGTGTAATGGGAGTTGGAAAAACTTCATCTTGGAAGCTGCTAAGGGGACAAACATGATATGAAAATGATTGGGTGGGAGAGGTCATATTTATGAATCCTCAGCGAGGCTGTTTTACGGTTCAGAGATTATTGCTTTGGCTAATGTCTAAGAGAATATATGGATAAAGATTTTAATAAAGAAACCACAAAAATCTGAGAAGCCAATTCACTGACATTATAGAATAAACATATCTTAGATGCTACATGCTAGAAATTGGTGAATTCAGTCACGTTAGGCGAGGAGAAATAACAATGCTATCATGTCTGTTCCCTACTGAATAATGAAATAAAACCAACAAGAGTACAAGCTATTTTACCCTGCGATCTTTAACGTGTTTACTAAATTACTGGGATCAAAGCACATCATCACAGGATAATCATTGCCTGACAATATTTAACTGACCTATACTTCTGTTTACCTTATCTATTACTTTAACATATACCTGTTGACCTAATTTTCTTACCCCTTGCTAGAGTTTAGAGAAATGCTATTTAAACTATGACCTGAGGCCAGGATGTAATATGTACAGAAATAAATAAGCTCTTAAGATATTTACCATTGGTGTGACTCACAAATATGTGATCAACAGATTCACCTCTCTGAACATACAGACCAAAATACCAGTTGGCAGTGTATATACAACAACCATTATTATTATTATTATTATTTTGGTTTTTCAAGGTAGGGTCTCACTCTAGCCCAGGCTGACCTGGAATTCACTATGGAGTCTCAGGGTGGCCTCGAATTCACGGTGATCCTCCTACCTCTGCCTCCCGAGTGCTGGGATTAGAGGCGTGCGCCACCACGCCCGGCTCCATTATTATTTTTTTAATATTTTATTTTTATTTATTTATTTGACACACAGAGAGAATGGGAGTGCCAGGACCTCCAGCCACTGCAGACGAACTCCAGATGTGTGCACCCCCTTGTGCATCCGGTTAACGTGGGTCCTGGGGGATCGAACCAAGGTCCTTTGGCTTTGCAGGCAAACGCCTTAACCACTAGGCCATCCCTCCAGCCCAGCAACCATTATTTTAAGGGGAAAATGGGTCCTTTGCCACAGATACTTTGATTAGCACTGGCCTAAAACACTAGACAATTATGTGTAACAGTTTTAAAACCCCTTTCAGTTATTCACATGTAGACTGTCTCAGAATTGAGTGGGACAAGGTTTCCTGATTTGTCCCCTTAAACAGGAATAAAGATGTCCTTGGTGTCTGGAATTTCCAGCTGCCTCTATTGTCTTTGGCAGGTTTTCAGTTGAGGAATGATTCACGTCAGTGAGGAAAGCCATAGCTTTGAAGAGAAGGGCCTAATGGATCTAAGACAGGTAGGAGGATCACCGTGAGTTCGAAGCCACCCTGAGACTACACAGTAAATTCCAGGTCAGCCGAGACTCTACTTCAAAAGAACCAAAAAATGAAGCCGGGCGTGGTGGTGCGCACCTTTAAAAAGAAAAAGCCGGGGTGGGGGGGAGGTTGCAGAGGGATGGCTTAGCGGTTAAGGCATTTGTCTGCAAAGCCAAAGGACCCTGGTTCGATTCCCCAGGACCCATATAAACCAGATGCATAAGGTGGCGTATGTGTCTGGAGTTCGTTTGCAGTGGCTGGAGGCCCTGGCGTGCCCATTCTCTCTGTCTCTCACTGACTCTCTCAAATAAATTAAAAACAAACAAACAAACAAAAACAGACTAAGAATAACCATACTTACTGTTGTAATTACTTTCTCATTGCTGGCACAAAAAAAAAACAACAACAAAAAAAAAAACACCACCCTGACCAAAAGCAGCTGATGAAAGGAGAGGGTTTATCTCGCTTACAGAATGGAGGGGGAAACATGGCCTGAGCAGCGGCTGAATATCACCTCTGCCACAGCAGATGGTAACAGCAACGGGAGAGTGTGCCGGGCACTGGCAAGGGGAACAACACTCAGAACATGTGAGTTTATGGAGGACACCTAACTCAAAGCACCACACTCAAATCTTAGTGTCCCCTAGGGCTCAGGCACCACATCACAGCCTGAAATGTGGATGTTGCAGTTCACTGGGTCTGGTCTAACGAACACTCCACCAGGCACTGTTCCAAGGACCTCCCTCTCTACCTGCTCGTAACTCCTAACATTTTTAGAAATGCAGCTCTCGGGCTGGAGAGACGGCTTAGCGGTTAAGCGCTTGCCTGTGAAGCCTAAGGACCCCGGTTCGAGGCTCGATTCCCCAGGACCCACGTTAGCCAGATGCACAAGGGGGCGCACGCGTCTGGAGTTCGTTTGCAGTGGCCGGAGGCCCTGGCGTGCCCTTTCTCTCTGTCACTCTCAAAATAAATAAAATAAAATAAAGAAATGCAGCTCTCCTTACTCTGATCATAGGAACTTTGAGGAGGTGCTGTAAGATCTGGAGCCTTCAAGACATATAGACAATGGAAAGGTCAGAAATACAAAACTAATGTATGTGGATTTGGGAGCAGCTTAAATAGAAGCTTTAAAAATGCACATTTTATTAGGCTTTCTGTTACAGAAACTTCTTGAAGTGTGACAGTTGGCTGGTATTTATGACCTCCAGACAGTACTGTGTATGTGTGCTGGGGAGGGGGTTGACAAAGAGAGTATTAGTCCTCTCTTTACTTATCATTACTCAGTTATAACATTCTATGAAATATGCACACTAATTAGCCATAAAACACAAATTGTTCCAGTAAGCTAAGAACAAAAGAAATCAGAGTTGCCGGGTGTGGTGGTGCACGCCTTTAATCCCAGCACTCAGTAGGTAGAGGTAGGAGGATCGCTGTGAGTTCGAGACCACCCTGAGACTCCATAGTGAATTCCAGGTCATCCTGGACTACAGTGAGACCCTACCTCGAAAAACCAAAAGAAAAGAAATCAGAGTAGGTTAAATAAAAGTAAGGCAGAACTACCCTGATTCTGAGTACAATGAATTGGGTTATCATTATCCTGGGCTTTGGGCTTGCTTTACACAAGGACTGAAATCAAGTTCCCATAAGTAGCTGACTTTCTATTTAAAAAAAAGTAAATTAGAAAGTCTGGGGAGATGGCTTAGCAGTTAAGGCACCTGCCTGTGAAGGCTAGGGACACAGGTTTGATTCCCCAGGACCTACATAAGCCAGATTCGCAAGGTGGCACATAAAAAATATTTTCAAAACAATTAAATCAGGAAAAAATATGAAACCACAAGGGGGAAATAGAATGTCTATGTGCAAAATGAACACACTGGGTTTATTATACGTGCAAAGTTAATATACTTGGTTTTGTTGGTGTTTTGCGTTTGGCTTTTTGAGACAGGGTCTCCTTATGTAGCCTTGGCTGGACTAGAACCTGCAACATAGGCCAGGCTGGCTTTGGACCATTACCAGCCTTTTTGCCTCTGCCTTCCAAGTGCTGGGACCATGGGCAGGCACCACCGAGTCCTGTGAACATTATGTCTGTAGGCAAGTAATTTGCATGGATTTTATGATTTCTTTTAAAACTTTGGTGAAGCTCGGATTAACAGGCCATTTTCATTGCCTCGTAATGCAATCTGCAGCACCCGAGATCTCCCGTCTAGCAACAGCCAAAAGCATGTGTGGTTGGAGTCCTTAAATTCTCACTTTCAGGAAGTCGCACCTCTGGGAGGACCTGCGAGAGCGCGGGGCCGCAGCTGTCTCGACCACGGCGACTCCGGTCGGCCAGGCCTCAGCCACGTGACTTGTTTCTGTTGGCACTGACCACCCTCGCCAAGGCCACAGAGGAGGAGCCAGAATCTCTGCTGCCACAGATACAGGTACCAACGATGAAACGAAGTGGCTCAAAAGTGTTAGAAAAAGGTGAGAGATTTATACGACCCCAGGGTAACCACCCTCCGGCTAGACCTGCTTTAAGACAAATGGGCTGAGGTCCCCCATGTCCAGTACCTGTCGTCTCCTACACATGCCCTAAGACTCTCAAGCAATTTAGGGGGTCACTGGCAGTGACAGGGTTCGGCAGGGTGTGCTGGCTCTCATATTTAATCCTGGTACCAGGCATTTTTAAAAAATTTTGTTCATTTTTATTTATTTAGTTCACAGTGACAGAGAGAGAAAGAGGCAGAGAGAGAGAATGGGTCCGCCAGGGCCTCCAGCCACTGCAAACGAACTCCAAACGCGTGTGCCCCCTTGTGCATCTGGCTAACGTGGGTCCTGGGGAATCGAGCCTTGAACCGGGGTCCTTAGGCTTCACAGGCAAGCGCTTAACCGCTAAGCCATCTCTCCAGCCTGGTACCAGGCATTTTAGAAGATTATCAGGATTTATAAGATTCTGCTGGGTGTGGTGGCTTATAACCCTGGCACCTGAGAGGTGGAGGCAACAGGATCAGAAGTTCGAGGCCAGCCTGCCTCTAGTCAGTGACAAAAGAAGCTCTCTTAAGCCCCAAGGCTACCAAATTAACTTTGGGGGCACTTCTCATGATGTCTTAAAACGGAGTTGGTCAGAACTCTATTCTGCTTGAGTTGCTTTTTAGCAAAACAATATCCGGGTGTTTAAAAGTGCCTGATAAAAATGATTTTTAGGGGCTGGAGAGATGGCTTAGCAGTTAAGCACTTGCCTGTGAAGCCTAAGGACCCCGGTTCGAGGCTCAATTCCCCAGGACCCACATTAGCCAGATGCACAAGGGGGCGCATGCGTCTGGAGTTCGTTTGCAGTGGCTGGAGGCCCTGGCGCGCCCATTCTCTCTATCTCTGCCTCTTTCTCTCTCTGTCTGTCACTCTGAAATAAATAAAATAACCAAAACAATTTTTTAAATGATTTTTAGGACTGTTAACATGGTCTTTCTGTACATAGAGCTGTTATTAAAAAAAAAAAAAAGACATGCCTGCTTTCTATGGTTTATAAGGAGACCCTAATGTAAGAATGACTTGGAGAGCCGGGCGTGGTGGCGCACGCCTTTAATCCCAGCATTTGGGAGGGAGAGGTGGGAGGATCGCCTTGAGTTCGAGGCCACCCTGAGACTACATAGTGAGTTCCAGGTCAGCCTGGGGGTGGGGGGAGAATGAGTTGGAGCGTTTGTGCAACTCTTAACTAGGTTTGTTTTGCTCAAGACTAAGGTGATCAGATCTGCTCTGTGTGCACACCCTGGAATTCACTATGTTGTCCCAGGCTGGCTTCGAATTCACGGCGATCCTCCCTACCTCTGCCTCCCGAGTGCTGGGATTAAAGGTGTGCGTCACCATGCCGGGCAAAACACCTATCTTCTTGATGAAGGAAGACCCAGAGATTGGACTTGAACCAGTGTACAGTGAGCAAAAGGACAGTCAGAACAGAGAAGGTCCTCAATGCTTCTGGGGAAGGCCACATGGCCAGTACAGCCCTGACTCATTCCAGCAGACGGTACAAGTGCTAATTGGCACATAGCTCCTCCCAGGCCCATAAGAGTTGCCCCTAAAGAGCTGCAACTGGCCTTCAGACATGTGAAGTTTTGGCTACCTACTTGGTCTTAAGCACTCAGCGAGAAAAGTGGAGCCAGGAAGTAAAATGCTTACTCAGGGTGACACCTGTGCTATTATAAAGGTTATATATTATTTGTGACAGCTCTGATAAATAATGTCTCATCTGCTGCACAAGATCTACCAGAGCAGGCACAGGGCATGCCAGATGCCACCGTGCCATTTGGTAAACAGCTCTAGAAAAGGACTTCTGGATCTTCACGGGAAAAGAGAATTTGGCAAGGTGGATTAATGCTGAACAGAGAGGATCTGGTGGCTCCTTGGTTTACCTTGTCTCTCGTCCAGATCGCGGGCGCAGCCCACAGTGGCCTGCGCCCGAACTCAAAGCCCCGGTAACGAAGCAAGTGATTACCATCCACCCTCGTGCTGAATGCTCCCTGTCCCCAGCCGCGTTCTAATGACTCTGTGAGTTAATTAAGGGGAGAGAACTTCTGACAGTTTACCTGTGGTCATCAAGTCTCACCGTATGTAAGAGTGATTAAATATTAGGTAATAAATTTATCACACTAATAGTTTATTAGGGGGAAATCACGTAATCCTCTTGATAATTATAGAAAAAAATATTCATAAATCTCCATTCATTCATAATAAAATCCACTTCACAACAGACAATATTTTATAAAAATGTTCTTTTTTAAAAAAAAAAATCACCAGATTAAACCAGCTACCTAATGAGTTAAGTAAGCATCCTAAGAGAAAAAAAAAATTTTTTTGTTCAAAGTGTGCCTTTTACAGCTTGAAGGGGAAGGGACTCTAGCTAGCACCGGTCCTCCAAATTGTCTCAGCACCGGTCCTCCAAATTGTCTCAGAGACACGAGCTAACGTAGGCAGACAAGACAAAACCATAGAAACAAGGTATCAAGTCAAAGCAAACTTTCACTTGCCAGTAGAATCGATACCTATGGAAAAACACACGCTGGTGGAATTCCCTTGTCTGGGTGCTGGGGCACCAACATTCACTTTACTAGTCTTCTTTAAGCAATCAAGAGCTATATTCAGTAGTTTTTGTTTGTTTGTTTGTTTGTTTGTTTTATTTTGTTTTGTTTTACAAGGTAGGGTCTCACTCTGGTCCAGGCTGACCTGGAATTCACTATGTAGTCTCAGGGTGGCCTCAAACTCACGGCGATCCTCCTACCTCTGCCTCCCGAGTGCTGGGATTAAAGGCGTGCGCCACCACGCCCGGCTTTACTTTGGAAACTTGAAAGGTCCTCACTAGTCTTCTGTAGGACCATCCACCATCAGTAGATTTAAGTCCAGGAGAAAAAGACCACTATAGCGTCAGTACTCTGGAGACCAGCCCCGCAGCCTCCTGGAAAATGCTAATATAGATGTCTTCATGACCTACGTTCTCTAAGGTCACCGAATTCCATAGTGACACATATGTCTGCGCTCAGAGAAACTTACTTCTCACAGTTGTGAAGGGCTGAGGGCTCCATGCGCTTGGAGTCGGGAGACTTAAGTCTGGAACCTACGGAGCTGTGGAACTCGGTCTATGCACCAGCCGGATGGGGGCAGCCCATTCAGATACTGCCAGCAGGGCATCTGTCCCAGCAACCCAGCTGCGGGTCTTCTCCTGACCCACCAAGACCCCATCTGCTACGGGAAGCCGACTGCTCTCCAGGTGGTGCGTCCACGTGTCAACTGACAGTTGGGCTCGTGCCATGGAGGAGGAAGGCAGATGCATTTTGGCACAGGTATTGGGAGCATTTCTTTAACTTAATGGCTGAGCAAGAACTGAGATGAAGAGATGAGGAAACAGACCAAAAAAAAAAAAGAGGCAACAGACCCTGTTGGCTCCATCTAGGGAATCTAGTTCATGCTTGGAACAGGCGTCTGATGGGCAGGTCATAGAGGGCGAGGGTGGTAGGGAATGGTGCCAGCCCCTGCCTTTCTGGGCTTGCCAACCTTTGGCAGGGATTCTGGAAACGAGACATCTCGAGTCAGACATTTCCACACATTCTTCTCCCTCCCCAGCCTCCAGCTGCTTACCGATGGCTAATGGACAATCACGAAAACCTGTTGTTTTTAAAATAACCCTAAGACAGGGAATCTATATAGCCAGACACTTTTGGTCTGAAGTATACATAACAGAGTAGCCACCTTGTGATGTCTACACTACTATACACATATATTTCAGGTCCAAAACCTTCCCAGAATCCTTAGCATATTCTTTTAAAAAATATTTATTTATTTATTTGAGAGAGAGAAAGAGAAGTAGACAGAGAGAGAGGCAGAGAGAGAATGGGCACACCAGGGCCTCCAGCCACTGCAAATGAACTCCAGACCCATGCGCCAACTTATGCGTCTGGCTTACGTGGGTCCTGGGGAATCGAATCTGGGTCCTTTGGCTTTGCAGGCAAACACCTTAACTGCTAAGCCATCTATCCAGCCCCCCTTAGCATATTCTTGACAATACCTTCAATGCTAAAACAGCTTGGTCGAAATTGGAAGTATTACTTAGTAGGACTTTAGAAGGAGGTGTTCAAGACAATACTGAATAAAGGAATAAATGAATGGATGAAACATACCTATCGTTTGCAGACACAATCAAACACAGGAAAATACACAACTTTATTTTTTACATTAAAAATCAAAGCGGGGGACATGGCACCAGGCCTAGGCTGGGTTGCAGAGAGAAATCTTCAGGCCAATCTTTATTCTGTCAAATCTTACGTCGACATGAATTTTCCTCAAACTGACACAGGTTTGAAATAGGAAATTAAGAGCTAAATTATATCATTTCAACTTACATCACTTTTTCCCTACAACACAACATATCATGAATTCTAGAAGTCTCTGCTCAGGAGACAGTGTTCATACACTTTTGAGTATTTTTTTTAAATAAACTTTCTGTTGTTTTATGTTTTTTTCTTAATTTTTAAATTTTTATTTATTTATTTGAGAGCGACAGACAGAGAAACAGGCAGAGAGAGAGAGAGAGAGAGAGAGAGAGAATGGGCGTGCCGGAGCATCTAGCCACTGCAAACGAACTCCAGACACGTGCGCCCCCTTGTGCATCTGGCTTACGTGGGTCCTGGGGAATAGAGCCTCGAACCAGGGTCCTTAGGCTTCACAGGCAAGTGCTTAACCGCTAAGCCATCTCTCCAGCCCTTGAGTACTTTTTAAAAATTTTTATTTATTTATTTGCAGAGAGCAATAGAGAGAAGAGAGACAAAGACAGAAAGGGCATGTCAGGGCCTCCAGCCACTGCAAATGAACTCTAGACACATGTGCCCCTTGTGCATCTGGTTTACGTGGGTCCTGGGGAATTGAACCTGGGTGCCTTGGCTTCGCAGGCAAATGCCTTAACCACTAAGCAATCTCTACAGCCCACTCAGAGAGTATCTTTTACACAGTCTTATTACTTCCTAGTTTCACCCCATAACAGATACACATATATCCCAGGCACATTGACATGCAGACATAAAAAGGAAGTAGCAGTCAGTCATAAAGGATGAGTGAGAGATACACACATGCAATCCTTTGATGTTAAATGCACCCCTGAACTGCTAAAAAGGATATGACATTGAATTCTTGGTCACCATAGAAAATAGTGCCTATTATTGGATGCAGAGTGCTCACAGAAGCCTGATCTGGGGAGCATAGTCTATTCTATGGTGAATTTTCCAGAGCTCCAACATGAAACATTCCAGCATGGAGTGATATTCCTGGGTTAGAGTGTTCTCTGGAGCCTGGTGGGGATCAGAATCAAACCAGGTACCCTAAACATGGCCTGACATGAACTGAGGAAACCTGGGCTGTATCTGGCCCACGGGCACGGGTGTGACAGAGCCTGTGGAATCTCCACGCACACCTTGGCATCTGTTCTGAATCTCTTCACTTGACTGTGTTCTTCGCCTAAGACACAGAGCTGGTATTTCAGTCTAGCACACCAAGGCAGACGCGATGTGTGAAGGTCTCCAGTCCAACTGGGCTTCCCTCACGGCTTCCTGCCCATTCAAACAATGATTTGAGTCATCAGAATTATATAGGAAAGTAATCGCTCAAAGATGTGCAGAAACTAGTTTATTGTTGCCTCCTAAGTATACATGTTTAGTACAACATTCAGTGATTTTTCCATTGCTGAGGAATTTAGAACATATCCTCATACACACACACACACACACATATATACATATATACATACATATACACACACACTCACACACACACACACACACACACACACATATATATATATACATACACACACACATATATATCCTCCCTGTGCACCAGCTGACAGAAAGCTGGAAAAAGCTATGCTCCATGCATCTCCATGGGAGACAGAGAGAGAGAGAGAGAGAGAGAGAGAAGTCATCATGGACGTAAACAACAGTGGACACTGCAAGCCTTAAGTTTGGACACACACACACACACACACACACACACACATTCTAAATACATATGACTATATATCAAGGGTCTAAAGCAAAGAGATTTTAAATGTAATTTATACAGGTGCCTGTATGTGGATGTGTCAACACACACACACAGAATCCTCACAACACACAACCTAAAAGAGCAGATGTGTTCTCACTGTGGCCTCGGAGGGAAGATTTCTACGTAGGACTTAGGTTGCACTGCGAAACAATGAAGGAGACAGACGAAGGACATTTCAAACAGTTGCCCCAGAGGCAGGGGTTCCCATGAGTGGATGCATGCATGCCACACTGGGCTAGTCAACACATTTTTGACATTTGCCACCTGCTAGTGAATGCCATACCTGTTCACCTCCAAATTTATCACTTCTGAAACCAAAGCAAGTCTAGTTCTTAAAAGGTTTTTCTCTGGGGCTGGAAAGATGGCTTAGCAGTTAAGTGCTTGCCTGTGAAGCCTAAGGACCCCGGTTCGAGGCTCGATTCCCCAGGACCCACGTTAGCCAGATGCGCAAGGGGGACGCACACATCTGGAGTTCCTTTGCAGCGGCTGGTGGCCCTGGCGCGCCCATTCTCCTCTCTCTCTCTCTCTCTCTCTCTGCCTTTCTCTCTCTATCTGTCGCTCTCAAATAAATAAAAATAAAATACTTTAAGAAAAAGGTTTTTCCCTGGGTTGTCTTCAAAATTGCCCCCTTTCCCCAACATATGAAGTATACTTCCATTTTTGAAAGTATGAAAAAAAAAGAAACAAAAGAACTATTCCATGAAATTCAAGATTGTCAGAAATTTGTGGACTGTGATTTAAATGACAGCATTAAAGATTTTATATTCTAGAAAAAAAAGAGAAATTTCTCAATTAAAGTCAAGTATATCAAGAAAATAATGCTGCAGAGAATATACAAAGGTAAAATACCAGTTAAAAAAACCAATACTGCCGGGCGTGGTGGCGCACGCCTTTAATCCCAGCACTTGGGAGGCAGAGGTAGGAGGATCGCTGTGAGTTTAAGGCCACCCTGAGACTACATAGTGAATTCCAGGTCAGCCTGGGCTGAGATCCTACCTCAAAAACAAACAAACGAACAACAACAAAAAAAACCAATACTGGGCTGGAGAGATGGCTTAGCAGTTAAGCGCTTGCCTGTGAAGCCTGAGGACCCCTGGTTCGAGGCTCGATTCCCCAGGACCCACATTAGCCAGATGCACAAGGGGGCACACACGTCTGGAGTTCATTTGCAGTGGCTGGAGGCCCTGGGGCGCCCATTCTCTCTCTCTATCTGCCTCTTTCTCTCTCTGTCTGTCACTCTCAAATTAATAAATAAAAATTTAAAAAACCAATACTGCTGGGCACGGTTGTGCACACCTTTAATCCCAGCACTTGAGAGGCTGAGGTAGCAGGATTGCCATGAGTTCAAGACCACCCTGAAACTACAATTGAATTTCAGGTCAGCCTGGGCTGGAGAGTGACCCTAATTCAAAAAAAAAAAAAAAACAACTAAGGCTTACAATTCAGATAGCGACTTTAATATTAACATTTCCTCTTAAAAGTACTGAAGGGAGTTTTAGAAACGATGCATTCTTTCATGAGCATTATCTCAATGGGTCATTTTGTCCATCTCTAAATGTGAACCACTGTCACTCTCAATGAAACGAACGGCTCTGAAACCCACCCACTCAGAACACTGTGACAGAAACGTGGTCCAGCTTGCTAGCGATGTGACATCCATCACCGGCACTGGATGCATTTATCTGACACGTGTTGACTGAGCACCGCTTTGGCTTAAGGAGCGTTGTAGACGCCCATGAACGCCTCTACAAGCAAACCATGATGAAGCCTGGCTTCCTCAGGAAAAGGTGGGGCAGGAGCCTTCGGAACACAGCAACAACTAGTTCCAAAAGAGAAGAGATGTGATACAACTATGGTGCAAAGAAGTCCACAGCGCTGTGAAGTCAAAACTCAAAATTATTTTTTTAATTTTTATTTTTTGAGGTAGGGTCTTGCTCTAGCCCAGACTGACCCTGGATTCACTATGTAGTCTCCGGGTGGCCTTGAACTCACGGCGCTCCTCCTACCTCTGCCTCCCGAGTGCTGGGATTAAAGGCGTGCGCCACCACGCCTGGCTCAAAATTCTTTTTGATTGCTGAGAGATATTCTCTGAAGCCTCTGTCCTTTAACAAGCCTGAGCATCTCATAGGACAGACAGCCATGGCTACTCTGAGGTGAGATGAATTGACCTTCAATCCCAACTCATCTTTCCTTCATTGTGTTACTTGAGTGGTAGACTAGAGCTTTAATAAGAGGTGTCCAAAAAAGGAAATATTACATAATTCAAAGTCGTCTCTTTAAAAAAAAAATACTTGAGAGAGATGGACAGAGAGAAAGAGGAGGAGATAGAATGGGTGCACCAGGGCCTCCAGCCATTGCAAATGAACTCCAAGACGTATGCACCGCCTTGTGCATCTGGCTTGTGTGGGTCCTGGGGAATCAAACCCAGGGTCCGTAGGCTTCCCAGGCAAGCACCTTAACCACTAAGCCATCTCTCCAGCCCAGTTTGTTTTTCTCTCTCTCTTTTTTAACTCCATGAGGGTTGTTTCCCATGTAAGCACTAGAAAGTTTATGCTCAGAAAAGTTATGATTTTATGCAGAATAGCTATTACCAAAAGGTAGTGTATGGTTTTATGTCTTCGTGCCTTTTCTTCAGTTGTTGCCTCTGCCCCAGAGGCTTTCGGGTGCTTTCCCTTCCCCGTCCCCATTCGCTACACTCATGAACATAAACACAGGTGTGCATGGAGTCTGAGAGCCTTTGGAGGTAGGCTAGAGCTCAGAGCGCTCAGGGGGGAAGGTGGGCGTCTACTGCAATGGCTTTTAGGTGCTGTTAACCGTCCTACGCGGTCTTGTGTTATTTCTAAAAACAAAAATGGACAGGACAGGGAGTTAAGCCCAAGTGAGCAGATGCCTACCCCCAACTCCCCAGCACTGAAACACAATAGCCACTCTGTTTCCCAATGTGTATAAAAACACACTGGGCTTACTTTCGTCAGGATATTACACTCATTTCAATTGAGTTCATTTGTAAAGAGCGCCCATCTGCAAATTGGCAGCTGAGATTTGTCCAAATAGCAAGAAACATCCAAGGTGGGAGGGGGGGACCAAACTGATTCAAGATTTCAAAGTCAAAAGAAAAAAAAATTACATTATATCTTAGAAATCAAAGTAATAAAGTATTTTTTATTTTGTTTCCCTAAAATTCAGTGACAGGGCACTATAAAGTTTTTCAAAGTATATGATTAGAAATCCAAAGCTGTGGCTAAGTTTAGGTCACTAGCTGGACCTTGGTTCATTCATCTCTTCATTCCTGTGGCTCTTGGCGTCTTCATTATAAAATGGAAGAGGAGATAACAGCTTTCCTCCCAGGACTGTAGAGAAAACTGCTTGGTATGTGTGGCACATCCTTCCTGCCACAGGCACGTAGGTGTAGAGTGATTTCAGCCCCTTCTCTGTGATCCTAGAGCATCCTTCCTTTATTTCTAATGGCTCTCGTCATAAGGTATTAAAATGATCTGTTCTGTGTAGGTGACTTGAGGAAGGGACACATTTTCCATTGAACATCCTGCCTCGCTGTTTGATACGCAGTAAATGTGGGGAAAGGACCGATAGAGAACATAGACACAAGTTTGTTTGTTTGTTTTTATCAAATACACCATAAAACTTTCAAAGTTCAAAAGTAGTTCTAAGGCTGGAGGGATGGTTTAGCGGTTAAGGCGTCTGCCTGCAAAGCCAAAGGATCCTGGTTCGATTCCCTAGGACCCACATAAGCCAGATGCACAAGGGGGCGCATGTGTCTGGAGTTCGTTTGTAGTGGCTGGAGGCCCTGGTGCGCCCATTCTCTCTCTCTCTCTCTCTGCCTCTTTCTCTTTCAAACAAATAAGTAATTAAATAAAATATATATATTTTTAAAGTAGTTCTAAAATTCTGAACCAAGGCATTTCTTCATCTTTGGAGAAGCCACTTGTTAATGTTATAGGTAGGAGGCATACCTACGAACAGGACACTTTCTGGAGATAAAACTTCATATAGATTGGTCACTATATACTGTTTATCATGCATTAAATGCGCCTTTATCCCATTGAACAAAATTCTGCCAAACACAGCCAAAGTACCCAAATCAGAGCTCTAAGAACAGGCAAGTCCACTTGGCTGGCATGTTTGTGGACAAAGAAAACACTTTTAATTTAATTTGCGTGTGCTTTATAGCCCTCATGTAAGAACTACCCATGGAGCTTGACATGATATGCCCGCGAGTTAGTACCATCACATTTGCTGTGATTTCCTTATTTCTCTCAAACACAAGGTTTTATGTACACACACACACACACACACCCCAAAAAACACATGCATGTACATAACATTTACATAGTTAACCAAAACAAAGACCTGCACTACCAAATGTTCCTTAATCTCCCAGGGACATGGCTTTCCTGGCTGGTCACAAATACGGGAGTGAAATAGGAGCAGGAGTGTGATCATTAAGGATGGGGTGTTTGCTTGCTTGCTTGTTCCTTTGACGCACATAAACTTCAGAGTCCTTTTGGATATGAAGGGAGAAAAGGTTTCAGCGTTAGTTCATTTCTTAAAATATTTCGTTTATTTATTTATGAGAGCGAGAAAGGAGACAGATAGAAAGAGAGAATGGGCACGCCAGGGCCTCTAGGCACTGCATGCGAACTCCAGACGCGTGCGCCCCCTTGTGCATCTGGCTTAAGTGGGTCCTGGGGAAATCGAACCCGGGTCCTTAGGCTTCACAGGCAGATGCTGTAACCGCTAAGCCATTTTCCCAGTCCCCATCATTTTTTATGTGTATAATAACATTTAAGCTGGGCCACAGGCACGGAAATGGGGTTATTTTTGGCAAGTCATCTCTTCTTCCCCTAAAAGGCGTAAACAACGACGATGTGCAAGACACAGAAGCGCGAGGCGGGGGAAGAGACTGCACCCTGATCTGGCTTTATCAATGAACGATCTGGTGCAGACAGAAGACACACACCACTTCCCTAGGCGGACAGAAACCTCAAGAGCTGCCTCCCAGGGACCGGGACGCGAACTCGTGAACCCAGTCATTTCCACACAGAAGTGAGGGGTCCTTCCTTCGTCGGGGGGGGGTGGGGGGGTCAACACAGAACATGAAAAAGTGCAACCACCTTGCTCGGCTCGGCTTCTCTTCACGTCTAAGCTTGCTGGAAAACAGGCCAAGCATGACAGGACGCTTAAAAACCGCCACCACGGCGACAAAGCACTGGAGGTCACTTAATGATTTCATAAGCGTGTGCGAGACTCCCCAGCCGCCGCCACTCCAAGGTGAGTGAAAACCAGCTTCGGAATGAATGGCTTTCGGAGATCTGAAAGCTCTCTGATGCCAGGATTTTCAACTCTGTGATTGAACGACAACCCTGCGGCTGGCCTCCGCTGACCCGTTGTGAAGCAAATCAAGCACGCTAATGTGGGCTAACAAGTCTCTTTCACCCTGCTCCGGCGCCTGCCCCGCTTTTCCCCCCAAAGACGTGCCTTTCTGTGGCCCTGTGTCTGGCTGTCCTCTGTCCCAGCACACAAAATGGCCACTGCTCATTACATCACAGGTCAGTCAAGTGGAACTGCCCGTGGTTCCCAAAGGAGAGCTATACTTCAAAAATCTGTCCATGTCAAATGAAGGAAAAAAAAAAAAAAAAAAAAAAAAACCCTAAGCATGGGGTCACCCAGATCAATGATCAAAAGAAACTGAGAATGAAGGGGGGGGGGGAACAGACCCTCATTTCTGTTAAACACACACACACACACATACACACAGGTCCGATTTATTGGAATAGAGAGATACGATGGGGCTCCCCACCGCTGACGCCCCTGTTTTCATTTTTTTTTTTTTCCTTAACAAAGTAATTTGTTTTCATCGGGCCCTGTTGGCTGGCAAACTTCAGACTTTTGGAAAGGCTACAATGAATTCATAAAAAATTTCTCCAAAAGAAAGTGCACCCCAGGAAATCCAGACTTTAGGAGGACTCTTAAATGTTTCCAAAAACTCTTGAAAAGCAATAAAAGTAATACGAAGTAATCCACCTTTAATGCCTGAGAAGATTCTATTTAAGTCTGAAAGAAGCGGTGCCACATGCGCTCTAAAACAATGCCAGTAACCTCGTGGGCCTTCAGAGAGGGGAAGCAAGCGCGCTGTCAATCACGTCACGAGGACACTCGAGTGACGCGACATGAGAGGCAGACTTCGGGGAGGCTGCGGGCATCTGTACGTAGGCTTCTCTAACCATCACCATCTCCACGGCTGGCCCTCCAGGCCGCCACACTGCACACTGGCCTGTGCACTTTTTAAATATATTTTAATTTTTTTATTCATTTGAGAGAGAGAGAGAGAGAGAGAAGGCAGACCAGGGCCTCCAGTCACTGCAAACGAACTCCAGACGCGTGCGCCACCTTGTGCATCTGGCTTAAGCGGGTCCGGGAGATGCGAACCGGGGTCCTCTGGCTTCGCAGGCAAACGCTTTCCCTGCCAAGCCATCTCTCCAGCCCGTTTTTCAAATATTTATTTATTTATTTGAGAGAAAGAGGCAGAGAGAGAGAGAGAGAGAGAGAAAGGTGCACTTTTTTTTTGTTGTTGTTGATTGTTTTTTGAGGTAGGGTCTTACTCTAGCTCAGGCTGACCTGGAATTCACTATGTCGTCTCAGGCTGGCCTTGAACACTCAGCCATCCTCCTACCTCTGCGACCCCCCCCCATGCCCCGCCACCCAGGTGCTGGGACTAAAGGCGTGTGCCACCACGCCTGGCGAGATATGCACTTTTTTCCAAAATTTTAATTTTTTTGTTTAGTTTTATTTATTTATTTGAGAGCGACAGACAGAGAGAGAAACAGGCAGAGAAACAGAGAGAGAATGGGCATGCCAGGGCTTCCAGCCACTGCAAACGAACTCCAGATGCGTGCGCCCCCTTGTGCATCAGGCAAACGTGGGTCCTGGGCATTCGAGCCTTGAACCAGGGTCCTTAGGCTTCACAGGCAAGCGCTTAACTGCTAAGCCATCTCTCCAGTCCTTTTTTCAAATGTTTATTAACAACTTCCATGATTATAAAAAATATCCCATGGTAATACCCTCCCTCCCCCCACTTTCCCCTTTGAAACTCCATTCTCCATCAGATACGCACATTTTAAGAAAGGCAGTGCCACTCGGCGAAGTATTGCAGACGTGAGTGTGAAAGTTTAAGGCGGAATGAAGTACTGAGAACGTTGTGAGATGAGATTTTACTATCGGATCTCACAAGTCACAATCATCCAGAAGACTTGACAGTCCTGATTTCTTCCTCAAAGTGCATTGCGCAGCCTAATGAAGGAAAGAGAGCTTCTGACAGTAAAGCTATGAGAGTGGGTGATAGTGTGATAAATTAGTTCTAGGTATTTATTCAAAAAAGATTTTATTTATTTATTTATTTATTTGAGAGAGCCAGAAAGAAAGAGACAGATAGAGACACAGAGAATGGGCACACCAGGGTCTCTAGCCACTGCAAATGAACTCCAGACGCATGTGCCACCTTGTGCATCCAGCTTATGTGGGTACTGGGGAATCAACCCTGGATCCTTTGGTTTTGCTGGCAAGCACCTTAGCCACTAAGCCATCTCTCCAGCCCTAATTCTTGGCATTTAATGTGACAAAAGTTATAAAGACTGCATAAGGTCTTCATGGCTTTCTTATACTTAGTTGAATTATTTCTTCTTTGTATTTGAACTTTACTTTTTTTATTTTACTTTATTTTATTTTATTTTGATTTTTTGAGGCAGGATCTCGCTCTAGCCCAGACTGATCTGGAATTCACTATATAGTCTCAGGGTGGCCTCGAATTCACAGCAATTCTTCTATCTCTGCCTCCGAAGTGCTGGAATTAAAGGTGTGTGCCACCACACCTGGCTAAACTTTATTTTTTTATTTTATTTTTTTTAACTTTTTTTTTTTTAAGAAGCCTCAGAAGGGCTGTAGAGATGGTTCAGAGGTTAAAAATACTTGCATACAGAGCCTGCCGACCCGGGGTTCGATTCCCCAGTACCCATGTAAAACACGACACAAAAGTGGTAAGTGTGTCTAGAATGTCTACACAGCTGCAAGACGCTCTGGCATGGCCACCCCGCTCTCACATGCCACATGCAAAGGAGAAAATAAAAATATTTTTGAAAACAACCCTCAGGAGCATATGTAGTATCTTGTATATGTAACTTGGATTTGTTCTCTTTCTGTTTCGCGATTGTGAATTTCCCACACGCTCGTTTGGCGCTTCCTCTGAGATAGGCATGGTGGTGAGCGCCTTTCTGAACTCTGACCCCGTTTTACCCTCAGCTCCACCTTGCCAAGGGGAGGGAAGGCTGGGGGCAACAGCTAACAGGACAGGGGGCTCTGTACCAAATCTCACCAAACCCTCACATTCACTAAGAGGTGGGTATGAGGACCACCCCCATTTTACAGATGAACGCACAGATTGAAGTTTCTGCCTACCACTACTCAGTGGCCAATAATGACGATTTAAGCCCAGAAGGGCTGATGTCGCGGTTTTATCAGTTAATACCTCCAAGCCCCAAAGGGCCAAGCTTAATATCCACCAAGCTAACTGCACACACCCTAAGACCAAGTAACTTCAACTTTACATGTGTATTTGGGAAGCACGTGCATGCGCACCCAAGTAAATGTGTTCAAAGCTATGCATCAATAGCTTTGTTTAGCATCAAACCACAGGGACGCTTTCCACGTCAGCAGTACAGGAAAGGACACGCAGGAGTGAGCTGAGGTCACGCCCCGGAACACAAGATGTCACTGAAAACGAATCAGGTAGGCGTACATGTTTCATGCAGACAACTTCCAAACATGCGCTGAAAGAACACATCAAGATGTATTATGTGGGGCTGGAGAGATGGCTTAGTGGTTAAGCGCTTGCCTGTGAAGCTTAAGGACCCCAGTTCGAGGCTCAGTTCCCAGGACCCACGTTAGCCAGATGCACAAGGGGGCGCACGCGTCTGGAGTTTGTTTGCAGTGGCTGTTGGCCCTGGCGTGCAAATTCTCTCTCTTTCTCTCTCTCTCTGCCTTCTCTCTATCTGTCACTCTCAAATAAATAAAAATATTGTGTAAATTATGTAAAATATTATGTAAGATACTACCCAAGTAAATCTTTCCCACTCAAGTCACTATTGCATATCACTTGGTCATGTGACCAAAAGAATAAAATCATGTACACCAATGAAGACAAAAAACAGCTTCTTGCTTTTGAAGGGGGATGAGAAAACAACAGGGGAGGGCAGAAGGAGTTTCAAATTCATCTTTTATGACACTTCTCTAGGAAGGAGATCTGAAACACAGCGGGTGTCGATATTGGCTGAGTCGTGGTGGCGTTGGACAAGCGAGCTCACTACGTTGCTTTCTATGCTGATCCACCTGTGTGAACGTTTTCACAATTACAGCGTGACTTCTGAGAGGCACGCCGTCATACTCACAACGGAATCCTTGTTGTGGAATGAGAACACGGTTCCTCTAAGCCCCCTCCGCTCATGTGATTCCGTAAGCTGCTTAAAACTCCAACCAGGGCAACCAGTGAGAGACTGGATTATTAAGATTTACTTTTTTGATCTGATCATATCTTATTTCTGCAAATATCTTAGAAATACTACCTCTAGGGTAATTTCTTTTCTTTATATATATATATTTATTTATTTATTAACTTGTATATATTTTCTTTTTTAAAAATTAATTTATTATTATTATTACTATTATTATTATTTTTTGGTTTTTCAAGGTAGGGTCTCACTCTAGCCCAGGCTGACCTGGAATTCACTATGGAGTCTCAGGGTGGCCTCGAGCTCACAGTGATCCTCCTACCTCTGCCTCCTGAGTGCTGGGAATAAAGGCGTGTGCCACCATGTCCAGCTTAATTAATTAATTTTTTATTGACAACTTCCATAACTGTAAACAATTTCCGATGGTAATTCCCTCCCTCCCCCCACTTTCCCTCTAGGGTAGTTTCTTTTGTTTTTTAACTTTTAAAAATTTATTTGCAAGCAGAGAGATACAGAGGGAAACAGAAAGAGAGAGAGGAAGAGAGAGAGAATGGGTGCACCAGGGCCTCCAGCCCCTGCAAAGGAACTACAGACGCATGTGTCCCCTTGTGCATCTGGCCCTGGGGAATCGAACCTGGGTCCTTTGGTTTTGCAGGCAAGCACCTTAACTGCTAAGCCATCCCTCCAGCGCCTAGTGTAATTTCTTTAATTGATATATGGTACACAGTCAAAGTTTTGCATTAAACTTGCCCAACTGAAGACAGAGCTATAAATGAAAGCTGACTTGTGCACCAGTGGAGACAAAATTCACTAACCCCAACACTATGTACTTTTTAATCATTCTTAAAATTGTTCCACATGGTTGCATTAAATCATTTGTATCAATTAAAATGAGATGGAATGGATTTTGAAGATTATGTAATATTCCAGGGAGATCCAAATGGAAACTACACACATAACCTTTTCTACATGATGTTTTCTACATGATCTTACTTGACAGAAAATGGATCAAAAAATCCTAACTGAGATTTTTTTTTGTACAAACTTACAAATGTGTAAATAAATGAGTTGGAAAACAGTTATTCTAAAAATAATTCTAGTGAAAGCAACAAATACCACTAAAGTTAATATATAAAAATAAATGCTGGAGAGATGACTCAGCAGTTACGGCAATTGCCTGCAAAGCCTAACAACCTGGGGTTGATTCCCCAATATCCACGTAAAGCCAAATGCACAAAGTGCGACTTGCATCTGCAGTTCATTTGTAGTGGCTGTAGGCCCTGGAGTGACCATTCTCTCTTTCTCTCCTCTTGCAAGTAAATAAAAATAAATAAAATTATATGTATATGTATATATATATATATATATATATATATATACCCATATTTTATACATATATAAAGAATTCAACATTCATTTCTTATTGGCCCAGACATGCAACAATTACATAGGCTTACGCATCTCAATCTCTCGTCACTCCTTTAAATAACTCAAATATTTAGCGAAGTATTTTACAGATTACATAAGTAATATGTTGAATCAAAGTATTTTAGAATTGATTAAAATGGGAACCTTTACAGATGACCAGAAAGGTGTTTTATCTTAAGAATTTGTTTCCCCATTTGTAAAAATCAGGGCGCTTGTTCACAAACATTTGCTCTTACACAATAAGAACAACAGGGGCTGGAGAGATGGCTTAGCAGTTAAGCGCTTGCCTGTGAAGCCTAAGGACCCCGGTTTGAGGATCGATTCCCCAGGACCCACATTAGCCAGATGCCCAAGAGGGCGCACGCATCTGGAGTTTGTTTGCAGTGGCTGGAGGCCCTGGCGCGCCCATTCTCTCAATCTCTCTCTCCCTCTCTCTCTCGGCCTCATTCTCTCTCTGTCTGTCACTCTCAAATAAATAAAACAGAAAAATTAAAAAAAAAAAAAAGAACGACAGGAATAGGGCAGAAGAGGTGGGCTCAGGGGTTAAGGCCCTTGCCTGCAAAGCCTAACAGCTAGGGTTTGATTCCCCAGTGCCCGTGGTAAGCCAGATGCACAAGGGGGTGCATCCGGAGTTCGTATGCTGTGGGTGGAGGTCCTGGCGCACTCATTTTCTCTTTCTCCCCCCAAACCCCGCTTGCCAATAATTAAATAAATAAGAACTATGATAGCAATAAAGATGCTCTTCAGCGTGCATGAGTTCTGTCTCCGTCTCAGTGTCTTTCTCAGGCTACTGCTCATCCCCGCGTGCTTGGCGGATTTGTGCCTCGAGGCCAGAACAGAGCATCTTTCTCTGGCGGCGGCGTTAACCACTACAACCTCCGGCCGGCTGCTGTCTCCGGAGTCCTCTGCCGGGCCCTTACTTTCACTTCATCCCTTTGTTCCCCTGTCTACATCGTCCACAAGTTACCCACATTTTCCACTTTGGCCTCTTTCGTTTTGGCCTGACAAATTATTAGTCATAACCATGGTCTAAAAATAAGTACTTGACAGACTCTACATGTGAAAATGCTATTGTGTGCGACCTCCAAAAGATTTCACAGCTCATATATGGAACCTTCTGCCCATATGCTGCAGTTGGCTTAACTCCCATTTATGAGAGCGATCCCAGCCTCACGGAGCCATTTACTGTTCATACATTCTCTACAGAGCATTCTTGTAAAACCTTATAGCCTCATTTCAGGTGTAGCATAAACTAAACTTCATCAATTTACACCGTGCTTAGCACAAATGAGTCTAGCACATGAAGGTGTTAAATTATAAGCCTAAACAAAAGAACATGAAAGTCTACTTTAAATTTCTCCGTTGCTACTGAGCAACAGACAACTTTTATTTTTTTGTGGGGGGGGAGAGGGATTGGGATTCAAAGATTTGTATGTGTGCTAATATTTCTGGTGGAGAAGATCATCCTTACTTCTCCGTTAGATATAATGCTATCAGGCAAAGGTCCCAGCAGGCCCAGGGAGAAGAAAACCATGTGGTAACTTCAAAACGAGATGCTACTTTTTCTTCAGCAGACCCTTATCTTCTCATACCTATCGAAAGCTTGCGTCATTCCACAGCCAGAAATGGCTAGATTACACTTTTCATCTTGAGGTGATTATGTAAAAGTCTAAATAATAGAATGTGTCTGAGTACAGAATTCTAAAGAAAGGGATATTGCTAAAGAAAAACAATGAGGGCTGGAGAGATGGCTTAGCGGTTAAGCGCTTGCCTGTGAAGCCTAAGGACCCCGGTTCAAGGCTCGATTCCCCAGGACCCACGTTAGCCAGATGCATGCATCTGGAGTTCGTCTGCAGTGGCTGGAAGCCCTGGCGTGCCCATTCTCCCACACTCTCTCTCTCCCTCTCTGTCTGTCGCTCTCAAATAAATAAGTTAAAATAAACAACAAAAAAAATTTTTTTAAAACTTTTTTTTAAAAAGAAAGAGAGTCTTTAGTTAGATGCCAGTTAAAAAGGGAGCGAGCAAGCGGTGTGGGGGGGGGCAGCATAGGTTCTGTAGGCAAATTATTCAGGTTTGGATCAGTTCATTTCTACTGGTGCCTGCATATGCGCTAGCAGTGGTCACTGCTATGTTGCCCCTAACCTACTACTGGTTTCATGGTAGACATGGGCTTCAGTATTTCCTTTTTTTTTTTTGGTTTTGGGTTTTTGAGGTAGGGTCTCACTCTAGCCCAGGCTGACCTGGAATTCACTATGGAGTCTCAGGGTGGCCTCGAACTCACGGCGATCCTCCTACCTCTGCCTCCCGAGTGCTGGGATTAAAGGCGTGCGCCACCACGCCCGGTTTAAGGGCTTCAGTATTTTCATCCCAGCAGGTGAAATCGGTGGGAAGAAAAAGCAAATGTAGTGGAAAGGAGAAAAACGGCCCTTCTGGGCAGCAACAGCATCCTGTTCATCTCAAAGGAGAAAAGCGAGTATCTTGCATCACGCGTGTTTGTTCTTCGAGGAGGAGGGTCAGAAATAAGGGATTTTCACATCTGTGCTCACACAGCAGAGCACCGGCAGAACCTGCCAGAAGTGTCCCCGTTTCTCTACCTGCTTTCCACGCTGTGGCGAAGGCTGCCGGCCTCCTTCTAAACCTCGCCGGCTCCCCAGACTTTCCGCAGCCTGTGATTGCTGGTCAGAACCTTTAATTACAATATATAGTTTGTGCAGCTGCCTGGAAATTGGTCTCAGGGTCAGTGGCTCTTCCCATTCTTTTGAAGCAATATTGCTGAACGGAGGGCATTGTCGGCTTTCGGTCCGCCCCGCATTATGAATGGCTCCACAATCACTCCGGCAATTGGCCTCAACTGCCTTTAGATTGTCAATTGTAATTCACTGGCTCCAGACACCTTTTCTCCTTTCATTCTCTTGAGGGCTTTTATTACTTAATTTGCAATAATATTAGGGAATGTCTTCTTCAGACATGTCACTAATGCCTTATTGATTATGAAGCTGGGAATACATCTGACTTTCTTACAAATGTCTGCTACAACGTTTCCGTATTTCCTCTCTCTGCGACTTCTACGTTCATCTTTGCAGTTACCTTGTAAGGAATTTTAATTCTTAAGGTCTGCTCTCTAAAGAATAATCTGAAGAATTTTCCCTAAGATATTGTCAATGAAGTATTTTTATAACTTCTCAAAGATAGAAGTTCTCATTTTTTTATGATAAGAATTAGTGAAGCTTTCATATCTCATTCCCATAATTGTGCCTTACTTTCTTCTAATACTTAAAAAATTAACATTTTTGAGCTCTGGACAATTCAGAAATTGTTAGCTAAGAGATGAGGATTTTTGAATAGAAAATCAATGCTTAAGCTATCAGAACCTTTGTAGAAAATCTGTAGACATCCTTTGAGAGGTTACAAAAAGGAAAAAGTCAAGACTATTCAAAGTCAGCTCTGACTACAGAATCTAACTCGAGTTTTATTTTGATTTCTAGGAGGAGGCATAAAAATATATCTTAGTCTACTGAAGGGAAAAAAATCTTAGTGTATTGTGTCCCAAATCCTTAGCTCTGGACAAAACCCAACAGATTAACCTCCTTCATTAGGCTCGGCCACTCTAGAGCAAGCAAGGGTATTTTTGAGCAGACACTATGTAATAATAATAATGATAATAATTATCATAATGATAATAACTAACACTTATTGTGCTTTTTATCTTCAAAGCACCTCACAGGCATAACTATGTGTCTATTTCAAATTAATTTAACTCAACAAATGTTTTTATTAACTTTGTATGTTATGAAATGTGCCTGGATTTTCTTTTGTAAATGAAAATAAAGAAATAACTAAGGGCCAAAAAAAGAAAGGTACTGTAAGCTTCTTTCTCAAAAAGTATTCACTGCCTTTATTAAACAAAAATAAGGAAATACTAATTTGAAAAAAATAAGGTAGAAATGCAAGTGGACGGCATATACCATTATAACCACTTACATCCACGTTGCTCCCAGAAGACTAGAAAGAAGCTAAATATGGTTTAATAAAACCGAACTCTTAACTTTACTACTTGATTTGTTATTATAAAATCCATAAATAAGAATAGGAAGGAAAATGTACACATAAAACTTTTAAAGTCATTCTAAGTTTCACTAATGTCAGAATTTTATGAAAGGCTAAAATGGTTTATAAGTTGCATTCATTACTTTAAAGGCAGTTTGCACTGCTAGTAAATGAAATAAACTCACTAGAGTTAAAATGGGCAATTACTGGGCCTTGGAGATGGTTCAGTCAGTAAAGTGCTTACTACTGCTAAGCAAGCACAAAGCCCTGAGTGGGGACCCCCCACCACCACACAAGCAAACTGGGTGTGACAGAAATCCCAGTGCCGGGAAGGTGGAGACAGGAGGGTCACTGGGGCTTGCTGGCTAGCTAGTCTAGTTAAATCAGTGAGCTCTAGGTTCAGCAAGAGACCCTGTCCCAAAAATAAAATGGAGAGCAACTGAGAAAGGCACTCAGTGTCTGTCAGCCTTTGGCCCTGTGCCCCCCCCCCACACACCACATACAGATATACATGTGAAAATAGGCAACTATTTAGAAATGTATTAAGAGAGCATCATTTGGTCAAGACAAACTGCTACTTTCCATGAGGATTTTGGAAAGAAAATAGTAAATATTAAAAATGTTAAATGCGGGGCTGGAGAGATAGCGTAGTGGTTAGGGCGTTTGCCTGCAAAGCCAAGGACCCTGGTTCAATTCTCCAGGACCCACGTAAGCCAGATGCACAAGGGGGGGGTACATGCATCTGGAGTTTGTTTGCAATGGCTGGAGGCTATGGCGTGCCCATTCTCTCTCTCTCTTTCTCTCTCTCTCTCTCTCTCTCACACACTCACACACACATACACACTCTGCCTTTTTCTCTCTCAAATAAATAAATAAATAAAATGTATTTTAAAAAAATATTAGCAGGGCATGGTGGTGCACGTCTTTAATTCCAGCACTTGGGAGGCAGAGGTGGGAGGATCACCTTGAGTTCGAGGCCACCCTGAGACTCCATAGTGAATTCCAGGTCAGCCTGGGCCCTAAAGTGAGACCCAACCTCGAAAAAAATAAATAAATAAAAGAGATCCTCTAAAAGACAAACACAAATACAAATGCATCAAAATACACACCATCAGGTCTTTGTAAATATGGTAGCTAATGGGCCAAAGCTTGTAAAACTCTCAACGTGGAGCAGCGAGGATTCGCAGAAGACGTGGTTGCTGGTCATATTCAAACGCCGGGTTTCGAGTGGAGGACGAGGCTCGTCTCTCTCTTGTTTTGGATGGAGACAGATGAACTGGACTCAGTAAAGACGGAATGCAGAGAGCGGGATAAAGATGGTGGCATCGGGCCAGCAGCAAAGCGTGTGGGACAAGGCCCGATGTCACTCTTTCAAACCACATATGCACAGCAAAGAGACACAACCAAGCTCTCATTCCCAGTGCTCACGGGGCTCAGGATCTGCCAGGGTTGACGGCAAAGCGAACACTCAGTTCATTTCAGCATTGTGATTGGCGGAAGGGCCCCCTCGGTACCCGTGGAAATAAGAAGGGGACCCCTAACTGACCCAGTCACGGGCACTGGAGACGTTCTGATATGGTACAACTCTGGGATGCTTTCCTTGTGGACATGGCAATAGGAAGAACATGCACGAGTCAGGAAAGGAGGAAGACAGCCCCGAGGCTAGGAAGTTGGCTGGGTGGGTAACGTACCCGTTACACAAACTGGAGGGCCCGAGTCTACGAGGCCCGTGTCCACAGAAAGTGCTGGGCAAGGTGGCGCACGCCCATCTTCCCAGCACAGGGCAGGCAGAGACAGCTAGTTTCCCTGAGTTTACCCGCTAGATAATCTAGCAATGAGTGAGCCCTAGGTTCAGTGAGAGACTTTGTCTCAGAAAATAAAGTGGCAGGGGCTGGAGGAATGGCTTAGCGGTTAAGGCACTTGCCTGCAAAGCCAAAGGGCCCAGGTTTGATTCCCCAGGGCCCACGTAAGCCAGATGCACGAGGGGGCGCACGCGTCTGGAGTTCGTCTGTAGTGGATGGAGGCCCTGGCGTGCCCATTCTCTCTCTCTCTCTCTCTCCCCCCCCCTTTCTCTGTCAAATAAATAAAAATAAAATCTTAAAAAAATAAAGTGGCAAGTGACTGAACAAAACATCTGATTCTGACCTCTGGCCTCCACCAGCACGTGCACACATGCGCAGCCACCCATACAATCATGCACCCACACAACATACTTTAAAGAAAAGAAAAGAAGGGCTGGAGAGATGGCTTAGTGGTTAAGCGCTTGCCTGTGAAGCCTAAGGGCCTAGGTTCGAGGCTCGATTCCCCAGGACCCACGTTAGCCAAATGCACAAGGGGGCGTACGCATCTGGAGTTCCGTTTGCAGTGGCTGGAAGCCCTGGCATGCCCATTCCCTCTCTCTCTCTCTATCTGCCTCTTTCTCTGTGTCTGTCGCTCTCAAATAGATAAATTAAAAAGAAAAAGAAAAGGAATACAACTGTGAGTGATACCAGGACATCAGCTCTATAACATTTCACCTGATTCCAGAAGGAATTAGAAAATGACAGTTTTTAAAACATATTTTGTGTATTTATTTATTTGTGTGTGTGTGTTTGTGAGAGAGAGAGAGAGAGAGAGAGAATGGGTACACCAGGGCCTCCAGCCACTGAAACCGAACTTCAGATGCGTGCGCCCCCTTGTGCATCTGGCTTACATGGGTCCTGGGGAATCGAACCTGGGTCCTTTGGCTTTGCAGGCAAGCGCCTTAACCGCCAAGCCATCTCTCCAGTCCATGACACAGTTTTCAATACGAGCATCACGAAGAACAGACAGCAGGTTTGTCTCCCTCATTTGTGTGGAGGCGCAGGGAGAAAAGAAAGCTGAGCCAGGCAGACAGCTCAGTGGATAGCGCACTAGACGCACAAGCCTGAGTCAGGCGCACCTGAGGGCGGATCCCAGAACCCACAGAGAGCCGTACGCTTTAGCAAAAACCTTTGTAATGCGACGTGCCTACAGCACGGGGTAGGCAGAGAGGCAGGAGAATCTCCCAGAAACTCCCAGGCCAGCTAGCTTGGCGAGGGCAGTGGTGAAGAGAGCCTGTCTCAAACAAGCTGGGGGGTAAAGATGGACAACTTATGTTGTTCTCTTATTTTCACACGTACTCTGTGGCACGCACATGCCTGTACTCTCACATATGAACACACACACACACACACACCAAAGGGGAGGGGCTGGGTTAGGATGTCAACTATTGTAATGTTCCCAGGAGCACTACACTACAGAGTGTCTGGATGTGGGAAACAGCTAAGAATATAGAATTTTCTGGGCTGGAGAGATGGCTTAGCGGTTAAGCGCTTGCCTGTGAAGCCTAAGGACCATGGTTCGAGGCTCGATTCCCCAGGACCCACATTAACCAGATGCACAAGGGGGCGCACGCGTCTGGAGTTCGTTTGTACTAGCTGGAGGCCCTGGAGTGCCCATTCTCTCTCTCTCTCTCTCTCTCTCTGTCTCTCTTTCTCTGTCTGTCACTCTCAAAATAAATTAATGAAAATAAACAAAAAAAAAAGAGCATAGATTTTCCAATGTTCTCAGCTTACATGAAATGAATGTGTGTGTCTCCTAAACAGAGGAAGAAGGGGAAAGAAATAGAGTTTTATAAGAAAACACGATGCATTCATTTGGGGGCGTGCACTGTTGTATTTTGAAATGCATTTCTTTGTTGCTCCATCTAATAATTTCCTCGATAAAATGGGTCTTTCTGAAGTAACCGCGTTTTTAATGAACGAGAATTTTATTGGTCTGCAATAGACTCCAGACACTCTTTGTCTTGTTTTTTTTTTTTTTGTTTGTTTTGTTTGTTTTGTTTTGTTTGTTTGATTTTTGAGGTAGGGTCTCACTGTAGCTCAGGCTGACCTGGAATTCACTATGTAGTCTCAGGGTGGCCTTGAACTCATGGTGATCCTCCTACCCCTGCCTCCCGAGTGCTGGGATTAAAGGCGTGCGCCACCACACCAGGCCAGACTCTAGACACGCTTAACGCCTAGTGGACGCAAGAAAACAGGGAAGGGGGAGAAAGTGAGGGCAAGCAGGATAAATACGGAAAGGACCCCACCAAGTAAACTAGTTTTCTCAAGGAATAAGTGTAAGAACAAAATGAAGACACAGTAAGTAAGATGACTCTGTCTTAGTACTCTCAGCTAAAATGTCTCTTTAAAAATATAGTTCTTAGAAGCCGGGTGTGGTGGCGCACGCCTTTAATCCCAGCACACGGGAGGCAGAGGTAGGAGGATCGCTGTGAGTTCAAGGCCACCCTGAGACTACAGAGTGAATTCCAGGTCAGCCTGGACTAGAGTGAAACCCTACCTCGAAAAAACCAAAACAAAAACAAAATATAGTTCTTGGGCTGGAGAGATGGCTTAGCAGTTAAGGTGTTTGCCTATGAAGACTAAGGAGCCAGACTCGACTCCGCAGAACCCATGTAAGCCAGATGCACAAGGGGGCGCACGTGTCTGGAGTTCGTTTGTAATGGCTAGAGGCCCTGGTGTGCCCATTCTCTCTCCCTCAATAAATAAATAAAAATAAAAAATATATATATACTTCTTTCAACAGTAGTTTTGCCGCTAATGATTGCTAACTCCGCTTTTCATACAGGTTAAAGATATTTTAAGGACATAACTGTGACATTTGGTCGAAAACTGACTCCAAGACCTATCATTGCTTCCCCAGGAGTTGACTGTTAACTGTGGAGTCCATGTGTCACGAGTGGACAGAAATTAATTTGTATCTCTTATATCATTGTAGAATAAGTATGGGTCCCATAAGGGAGTTTCATTTTTTTTTTTAAATTTTAACTTTTATTTGAGAGTGACAGACAGAGAGAGAAAGAGGCAGATAGAGAGAGAGAATGGGCGCACCAGGGCCTCCAGCCACTGCAAACGAACTCCAGTCGCGTGCGCCCCCTTGTGCATCTGGCTAACGTAGGTCCTAGGGAATCGAGCCTCGAACTGGGGTCCTTACGCTTCACAGGCAAGCGCTTAACCGCTAAGCCATCTCTCCAGCTCCCATAAGGGAGTTTTCAAACTGCTCACCCCATAGGTATGTGCACTGCTGTATGTGAAACCAAATCAGTATTCCAAAATGCTGCCAAGAGGCAGGCCAAGGTGCATGGAGAGCCCTTAAGATCTAAAGTGTCTGACAGTTCCCAGTGAGTGTTTCACAGGCACACACATTTCTCTCCACACACAGAAAGAAAGACTCAATCAGACTGAGCGTTCTATGCAATTTTAACAGTGCTGAGCACTTTCCAATACACGATTTGCCATGAAAAAGCAAAGATACTTGTTACTTCACAGAGGTATCAAAAAGAATTGCTCTATTGTCAAGACAAATACAAAACAAAAAACTTCAGAAATGTATTCTTTGGGGGTATATAGAGCAAAGAAAGGCATAAAAGTATACAGTGTAGACACAATCATAATTTTTTTTTTGGGGGGGGGATTGAGGTAGGGTCTCTCTCTGGTCCAGGCTGACCTGGAATTCACTATGTAGTCTCAGGGTAGTCCTCGAACACACGGCGATCCTCCTACCTCTGCCTCCTGAGTGCTGGGATTAAAGGCGTGCGCCACCACGCCCGGCTTAGACACAATCTTTAAATACGAATTATAATTAAATGTGATAGCTATACACTATAAAAACACTAGTACCCACCTTCCAGAGGATGGCCACCGATGAGAAATTGAAGACTAATTATTCGTGACAAACTGGGTGTTGAATGCATTGTTCAAAAAATTTGTACACATATCCAAGATAGTCTAAAAAATCTCCACAAGTGCCGATGTCATTGCAAAGGTACTTACAAATACTCCTCTCATAGTTTTACTCGGTTCTTTTTAATATCTCACCAAGCTGAATGGCCATCTCATCAACGTCCACAAGCACAAATTTCAACTTGAACGCTCACACCCTAACTTGGAAGCTGTATCTTTTCATAAGATAATTAACGAGCCATGGCACTCATAGAGTCATTAGACCTTATAATCCTGCTTCAGAAATTTGCTCCACAGGCCCCACATTTCTCAATTAGTATTTACGTTAGTAGAAAATACTCATCAATACATTATTTTTGCTGAAGTAAGGATACCTATGAACACCAAATCAAACGAGATAGCTAAAAATAGGGACTTACTGTCATGTTAACAAAATGTATCATTTTATTAAGACACGGTAAACCCAATGAAATGAAAAGCAGATCCCAAAAAGCCAGGAAATAAAAAGGATGGCAATCAGTAACGGTAGAGAGGGGAAATAGGATTATATTTATTGGCTACTATTTCAACTTAGCTTCTCATAAAATCCTCCTGACCTATTAAATAACTTCAGAACCGAAGCATGTGCCCCAATGGGAGCTGTAAAACAAATTAGATACAATTACAATTCAGTACAAATAAAAAGCCAAACTGTTTACCCTTAAGATTTCTCATTTTATAGCTTTACCATTTAAATTAGACCAGATTGTCCTCTAACATATCCAGTGGGCCACTTGGCATAAGTGTGGATTTTTTTTTCCCCCCCAGGATGTTTCCTATTGAGAAAGAGTTGACATGAATAAATTCTGGAAAGTTGTAGAAACTGTACCTCCCCAAAGTGAACGCCGCAGACATCTGGGTAAGAACTGTTTGGCTTTGACAGTATAGAAAGGGTGTTTTCTTTCTTAGTGTGTGTGTGGAGGGGTGGTGGGCGGGTGTATCCTTAAAGTCTTCTTTGCTTAAAAATGAATAATAAAATAAAAATAGATACAAGCGTGTTTCCACGATCAGTTCTCAAAATGGAAAATTTGAAAAATCTGCTAAGCTAAACACAAGTCATTAAGAGGTATGTATGTTTTAGAAAGGGAAAATATATGCAAGATTCTACTTGCTTCTCAAATGGCCACAAGGCATTCGGGCCTGCTGCCCAGCCTGTGGGTTACATGGGAGTCTTAACTAATGTCTTCCTTTCTGAACTCGGTGCTCCACACAAGTGCCGCAACATGAAAGGGGAACTAAACCGTTCAACCTGCAAGTGACTGGTCCGCTTTCTCCTCTGCCGGCCTCTGCCCACTTCTAAAGTCAGCAATAAACCAGCGAATTCTTAAGGCCGGGCTCCAGTGATAGGACAAATCCTGGCACATTTCCCCCATAAAGTATAAAATGTGCTGATTTTCAGTAGGAGAGAGAATGGAGGAGTGATTAATCCTAAACGCTTACTGTCGGTTCCTAAGTGGATCAGGTTTCCCCAGTGCTTCTGATTCTTGATAATTTCCTTTAAAAGTCACTGGTGCTTTATAGACTGAAATATCATCTTTGAATACTTGAAAGTGTACACAAACCAGGAGATGCAAATAAATAAATAAATGGTCATAAGCCGTGGGCACAGGGCATGTGGTAGCTTTGTGAAAGACAACTAGCAAAAAAGATGACATGAGATATTTCACATGACACGTGACTGTTCACTTCCAAATTGTCTACCAAGGCCCGCTGCTCAAATGGCCTCAACAGTTTGAGATTACTGGTACCACATTAAAGATTCAAGCGTACAACTCCATTTTTATGCTAATGATAAGGCATTGATTTAATTCTTAAAATATTCCTGAGGGTATTTCAAGAAGGCATAATATAGACGTACTTACTACTCATAGTAACCTCTCTGTCATTAGAAAGAGGCAAAGCTGGAAGCTTCCTTTTGTTTTGGGCCAAAACTCAACGTTACAGTGAGAACTTTATTATGCTTCCAATAGCGTTAGTATCTACTATGGACACTTTCCACGTACCTCAAGAAAATCGTTATCAAGCATTTTGTTCACATGCGTCTGTATTGTGCTAGTAGACATACCCATTGGGAGGGGATAGTTTACTTAAACCAAAATAGTCCTCAAAGGGTATGGTACACATATCACTACAAGCAAAAATTTTAAATTTTAAATTGCTACAAATGGAAAGGAAATTCTCATGCGCTCTAGTACATACAAGCTTAGAACCATTTTCAAACTACATCTTTGAGGGTATGATACACATATCACTACAAGCAAAAATTTTAAACTGCTACAAATGGAAAGGAAATTCTCATGTGCTCTAGTACATACAAGCTTAGAACCATTTTCAAACTACATCTTTGACTGTTCTGAACGTATCCATAGCTGCGGAACTAAAAGGTTAGACACAAAACGAGAGAAAGAGATTTGCTCTTTTCCTAGGAGAAATGGCTAGCTAATGCACACAAGGAATACTCAAAAGCAATTAATTGCTAGAAGCTTCCTTTATTCAATGTGACAGTCCTTAATTCCTGCAGAGGTTACCGTGGGTCATATATCGGGCTTAAATAACACATTTGTCTCAATTATATTCTGTCTAAGGAAAACAGCTTCCTTAAAAGTAGAAAAAAGAAGTGGAGCGTCAGATGTTCTATCTAACTAGATTCAAGTGACCTGAAGTCACGACAGAGCGTGTATCTACCTCCAAGGTCATGCTAATACAGTTTACGTACGTACACGTATTACATCGTGTGTATGTATTCTGTGATGCACATATGTCATATTTCCACGGGGCGCTCATGTGTTTTTATCACAAATCAGCAATGTATTCAGAGCAAGGTACCCGATGATCTGAACACTCACAACAGGCCCCTGGGTTCTGTGGCAGTGTCCTACACAGTGTCTTGATGGAGAGAAGCTAAAGGATCTACCCAAGACCTTGAGGATAGAACGGGGAGGCGCCACAATTACGTACCGTAATAATGGCAATCTGCATAGCCATAGTTCTTTAATTACTAGCAAGCATGTTTCCCAAAAGCTATGAAGGGAATTAAGTACTGAGTAGTTAATATTTTCAACAGATGTGAGCTCTGTCACCTCAGTGATAAATCATTATTACCTTCTTTACTGGATTTTTGTGACAAATAAAAATTGTAGGGCTGGAGGGATGGCTTCGCGGTTAAGGCGTTTGCCTGCAAAGTCTAAGGACCCAGGTTTGATTTCCCAGGACCCACATTAGCCAGATGCACAAGTTCGTTTGCAGTGGCTGGACGCCCTGACGTGCCCATCCTCTCTCTCTCTCCCTCTTTCTCTATTAAATAAATAAAATAAAGTATTTAAAAAATTATATATATATGTATATATATACATATATACATATATATGATATATTTCCTTTCCATTTAAATTTACATTCTTTAAAATTCAAAGTAAATTATCCAAATCGAAATAATTGGGATTATTCCTACTTTGTAGGCGAGAAGCCAGGCAGCAAAAGAACAATGCTATTTCCCATTTGGGTCACGCACTAAATGCCACGGAGGTTTGCGGTTAAAACGCGTAATTTTCTTGACTCCTCATCTGCTTTTTTAGACTATTGTGCAGCGCCATTCCTATCAATTTTCTCATTGCAAAACGACTTGGAGAAACACATCATTTTCTGCAGGAGAAATGTACATTACAGGTAAAGCGACGCACTAGCGCTTTGATTTCACTATGCTTGGGTCAGAGGCTGTTCACGAACCTTGCTACTTTAGACATTAATCAGAAGCTTGGCTGAGAGCGACACTAACTGTTAGTTCAGAACAGTCTTGAGTTTTCATGGGAGGGTTACCAGCTAAGAAATAAAATTAGATGAAGAAAACATAGAGTAGCGTTATATTTTAAAATAAACTTGGTGGCATGGAATGTGTAAGGTAGAGTATCCATTTCTGGTCTGGAAAAATCTATTTCCTGGCTGGTTATAGAATACGGCCCATTGGCCCCAGTCAAGAGCAAGTGATGCATGAGTGAGTAATGCCTGCAAAGACGCACAACGCACTCCTTCCAAAGCGGCAAGAAAAGGGACTGAGCCAGTGGGTTACAAATTAATTGATTAGGCCTCTATCCTTTCCAGATAGATGAGAAATTACCCAGCTACATCTCCAGTGGAAAAACAAAATAATTTGTGTTTTCAGGCATGGCTAGGTATGTAAACATCCCATGCAGACGGGATGGCTGAACACAGCGTAACCGGTCCAGCCCTTAATCACATGCATCTCGCCCCCGTCCCACATGGCAGCAACGTCGCGGACACATACTCGGAGGGGCCACGGCGCCGGCACGTACCTCTTGCACCGAGCGGGCCGCCGGCTTGTCTTGATGACTGGCCAGGATCAGGAAGGGTAAGGTGCAGAGCTGTGGGTGCTGGAGAGCGGAGTGCAGCTCATTTCTGGCGGTTTCGAGGTCCCCCTCGGAAGAGGCGCTGTCTAACACGAATATGACTCCCTGAGACCCCTGGTAGTAACGGCTCCAGTACTTGCGGATGTTGTCAGCCCCTGTCAAAAGACAAAGCAAGTGGCCACTTTAAAACCAGCGGTCCGTAGCTGAGAGATGCCACAGCGGAAATTGCCTGGAAAACCCATGCACGTTTTCGAAAGCGAGTGTGGAGTCCCGTGGTATGGAGCAGAACAGGAATCTAGAACACTCTGACCGTGATGGATGAGGGAAGAGGCAGGGCCAACAGGTGAAGGCGGCCTTGACGGAAAACATGGAGGCGAAGTTGTTCTTCGTGAATTTCACATCAATATAAACGAGAAGTAACCGGGAAATAATACTGGCGGTCAAAGGAATGTTTCCACGTTTTGCTTAGTAGTCCTAAATGAGCTACAGCCAGAGTGTGACCCTAACTCAGAGAGCAGCGGGAACAATGAGTTCACAAAAGGCTTCTTCCTATGCCATTTCTATTAGCTTGGTGCTTGGTGGTAGATTCTAATGTAACAGGACTATGCTTGGAAAGATTCTCCAAATGTTCACGTGATGGGGCCTTTGCAGGTAATTAGGGTTATATGATGATTCAGGACCGGAGGCTCCATGATAGAATTATGGCTTTAAAAGGAGAGACTAAGAAAACTGGGCATGGTGCACTAATCCTAGCACTTGGAAGGTAGAGGTAGAGGGATCAGAAGTTCAATGTCATTCTCAGTTACATCAGACCAGCCTGGACTAGAGACCTTGTCTAAAAAGACACAGAGAGGGCTGGAGGGATGGCTTAGCAGTTAAGGTGTTTGTCTGCAAAGCCAAAGGACCCAGGTTCGATTCCCCAGGGCCCACGTAAGCCAGGTGCACAAGGGGGCGGATACGTCTGGAGTTCATTTGTAGTGGCTAGAGCCCTGGTGCACCCGTTCTCTCTCGGTCTCTCTGTCAAATTAATAAATGAAAATAAAATATTTAAAAAAACAGTTTAAAGAGAGAGAGAGGAAGGGGGGGGGAGGAGAAGAAGAGGAAAACCAGTCTTTCCTGTTCCACAGCTCTGGTCATGATGGTGCTACCGGCCTGACCCTCACCAGATGAAGACTTTCAATCTTGAACTTCCCAGCCTCCGGAAGCACGACACATTTCTTTTCTCTATCATGTACCAACTCTGCGTTTTGCCATAGCAACCCAAAATGGACTAAGGAAAAACTGTAGGCTCAGATGGACAGCCTTGTTTCATTCCATCTAGAGAGCTATTGGCGCAGTAAATTCATCTGCTAAAGTGCTGAAATCTGTGAACTACTCAAACCTTGGCCTTTGGTATATATTTGCGTAAGTTTATTTTGGGTTATTACCATGGAGAAGAATGCAGTGAACTCGTAGTCGCAATGAGACAGGTGTTTGGAAAGGACACTGTAATTCCCGTTGGGTACAAAATGTGTATTTACAACAATTAGCACAGTGAAAAACAAAAAAAATCAAAGCTCACTTCTTCATTATAAGCAAGGAAGTAAAATGACAGAGTAAGGTTCACTGATTTTGAAATGAGAAGTAACTGGAGGCCATCCAGTCTGGTTCTACGAAGCAAGTGAGGCTAAGAGAAGTGAAGAGAGACACGCCAGTCATGCATCTATACATATCACAAGATTAGTCAGTAGACAACCTGCCCAGAAGGGCATGGAAAGTTCCTATCACATTATAACATGATGACTCCTTTTATTATTTTGATTTGTAAATTGGATGGGGTGTGTGTGTGTGTGTGTGTGTGTACGTGTAGAGAGAAAGAATGTAATTGGTTATATAACAAGAATTAGAATTTCACGAATTAGCTGCCTATGATCAAGTCCTCATCAGTTAGTGACTATGTTTTAGTCTTGTATGAAACATTTGGTTCCCATGTCTGATGTATTACGTTAAATGTAAGGGACCTGTTGTGGTTCGGATGTGAAATGTCCCCGTAGACTTGTGTGTTTGAATGTGTGGTATTTAGCCGGCGGCGTTGTCTGGAAGGGTATGAAACCTTTAGAAGGTAGAGCCTTGCTGGAGGAAACGGGTCACTGGAGGCGGGTCTTGGGACTTAATACTCTGATCCACTTCCTGTTAGCACTCTGCTTCCTGACTGTGGCTGCAAGGTGACCAGCCACCCTCTTCCTGCCACACCTTCCCCGCTCTGATAAAGTGTGTCTCCAAAATAAGCCCTTCCCTTCCTTAAGCTGCTTCGTGTCAGGTATTTAGTCACAGCAACAAGTAGCCAATATAGAGTCCAAGCAGCGGAGACTAGAGTTGGCGTGGACGTGCTGGAAAGAGCCACTTGTGCGGGAAGAGGTACGCACAACTCTGTTCAAAGATTTCATTCTGGTAACTTGGAATGGGCCAAGGTGAGGGTCTTCTCACCACAGACATGGGTAGATGCTACCTGCTGGATTTCTTCCTCCGCTGGAGAGCAAACACGCCACTGGGTGACACTGAGAAGCTCTTATTTCCTGTGAGAAACAAAAACTCAGAGGTCCTAACATAGTTTTGTTGTTGCTGTTTTGTTTTGTTTTTTGGAGGTAGGGTCTCACTCTGGCTCAGGCTGGCCTGGAATTCACTATGTTGTCTCAGGGTGGCCTTGAACTCACGGCGATCCTCCTGCCTCTGCCTCCTGAGTGATGGGATTAAAGGTATGCGCCACCACGTCTGGCTTCTGATATAGTTTTTAGAATGCTGTCACCAAGACATGAAGGCATCTCAGCCAGGAGGAGGGGCAGATAATTTAAAAGACGATCTCTAATAAAGCAGCTAACATTTATTGAACACTTCCAATACTCCTGATATAGTGTTAAGTGTTTCACGTAGGTCACATTATTCTTACAATAACCAGGGGATGGCAGTATAATTGACTCGAGATTCAAAACTAATTTTCAAAGTCCTAAGATGTGGGCTAGTCACCATAGTGTACTGAAATAACTAGGTGTATAAGAGTTATCAAGGGCACTTGATGCTGAGTGACCTTAAAGATGTGTACACAAGAGATAGGAATATGGTAGAGAAGGATTAGCAGTTAAGGCGCATGCCTGCAAAGCCAAAGGACCCAGGTTTGATTCCCCCAGACCCACGTTAGCCAGATGCACAAGGGGGCGCACGCATCTGGAGTTCATTTGCAGTGGCCTGGAGGCCCTGGTGCGCCCATTCTCTCTCTCTCTTTCTCTGTCAAATAAATAAATAAATTTTTTTTTTAAAAAAAGAATTGTTTAAAAGCGTGTGCTACCACACTTGGCTTATTTTTTTTTTAAAAAAAGAGCTGGGCGTGGTGGTGCACGCCTTTAATCCCAGCACATGGGAGGCAGAGGTAGGAGGATCACCGAGAGTTCAAGGCCACCCTGAGACTACAGAGTGAATTCCAGGCCAGCCTGAGATACAGTGAGACCCTACCTTGAAAAACCAAAAAAAACAAAAACAAAACAAAAAAAAAAAAAAAAAAAAAACAGGACCAAGGAAATTTAAGCTAGATCTCTCAACGTGTAGGGTTAGGTGCATTTGTAACAACAGAACTCGGAAAACAAGAGACGCCTATCTGAGGTCAGGCTCCCTAGAAGCAGGCCTTAAAAATAACATGTTTTACATGGTTGATTAGAGAGAGAATGGTTTCAAAAGAAGCCACGAGTGAAAGAAGTAAGTTATAACGAGAGAAGAATCTCAGTAAAGACCTGCTTTCCTGAAACCCAGCCTCAGCTGGTAATGCTGGAGCTTGGGTTGAAGCAGGGGGCCCCCTCGTCCAGAGGCAGGGACGCCTGGTCTGTATAGTCACTGGCTATGAGCCACCCCTGGGCAACGGGTGGGGGCTGCCACCCGATCTCATAAGCGGTTGGGCAAGGACAAGGGTCCAGGTGTGAGTCACTGGCGGCCAGAACCCACAGCAGCTGGGAGATGGATGACACTGGACCCCAACAGCATCTGTTGCAAGCTCCGTCCAGACATGGTCCATATGCTAGAACCATCCTCAAGTCGCAGGCACAACGGCAGCTGTGTGATTACCCACTGACGACTATTGTTTTATATGTCTACTTTTTAAAAATTTCACTCCTGACAATTTTTTTTTTTTCTAGCAAGGTGCCTTTGGAATTCCATTCGAAAAGGATCTACCACACATGTACAGACTTTAAATGGTTTGACATGTTCTTGTCTTTTTCTTCTTAAAAGTTACAGGCGAACTTTCAACAGTGGAGGAGTTGTGTCCTGATCACTCCAGGCCTCAAGTCGCCTTACTAAAAGGTGTAAGATGCAGGGACAGAACCTAGGACTTGGTCCTAGAAGAAGCACCTTTCAAAAATGTAAAAGGGAGCCGGGCGTGGTGGCGCACACCTTTAATCCCAGCACTTGGGAGGCAGAGGTGGAGGATCGCCGTGAGTTCGAGGTCACCCTGAGACTCCATAGTGAATTCCAGGTCAGCCTGGGCTAGAGTGAGACCCTACCTCGAAAAACAGAAAGTAAAAGGGGGCTGAAAACAGGATGTGCTTTAATACCGGTACCCAAGCGTACTGCGAAGTCCAGTGGCAAGCAAGATGGGCGGCTCGAAGTTTTCACGCAGTCACGCATTCAACATTCTCTACAGCTAATTCCGCAGAGCCAGGCAATCTTACAGGATGCTTTTCTGAGTCTGAAACAACTAAGGGTACCAACTGGGCCATTAGTGCTTTACTGACATGGCCAGCATGGGCTGTCCGTGTTTCACGTGCCCTAACTAACCCATGATGGCCTGAGGATGTAGGCACTACTGTGAGTCTCAGTTTATCAATAGGGAAAGCAAGACACAAAAGTTATTATGTGGATCTGCCCAAGGTTACAGACTCCAACATACAGTTGGGTCTAATGTGATTGGAATAGAGGGATTGTTGAGAAGGGATAAATAAAGAACTGTTCTCCACATATGGGGGCGGGGTGGAACCTCTTGAAAGGAAGGGCACCCAGAGTGGTAATATGCCCAAGTACATTTCTCAACTGATTAGGTCAATGAATGCTGATTCAGTACCTGTAGTTCATAGGCAGAAAAGAACCCAAGGAGACATCTTAGAACACCATGACTTTAAAAGATTTAGGCTCTGTGGAACTAATTAACATGCTTCATGTATTATTATTACATGACAACTGTACACTGCATATCCTTTATGCTAGTAAAATTCATAAGATTGTATAGAGATGTGTAAGTTAAAAGCCATGAACACTAACTATCAAATTCTGTAAAGTAAAATGAATCCTGAGGCCTATAAACCCATCGGAGAGGGCAAACATAGCCACACGCTGGGCGATGCCCGGGGCATTAAACATAAACTGACTGCACATTTATGCATCCACTACAAACTCATGGGACACAATGGAAACCCAGCTCATGCAGTCACAGCTTTTAATGTGAAACTCTTTTCATTTTCCACACTTAGCAACACATATGGCACCTGAAAACAGCGAGGCAAATGACAGAAAAAAAGCCAGTATTGGTGAATGAAAGAAACAAAAAGCAAAGAAAAATACCACGACTTCCGTAATACACGGATAATTTATTAATTGTCAAAAGGGGTATATTTAAACTCTTGCAACAAAATCTCCATTCAGGGCTGGAGAGATGGCTTAGCGGTTAAGCGCTTGCCTGTGAAGCCTAAGGACCCCGGTTAGAGGCTCGATTCCCCAGGACCCACGTTAGCCAGATGCACAAGGTGGTGCACGCGTATGGAGTTCGTTTGCAGTGGCTGGAGGCCCTGGAGCGCCCGTTCTCTCTCTCTCTCTGTCTGTTGTTCTTAAATAAATAAATAAATAAATAAATAAAATCTCCATTCAGTCTTTAGCATCACCACATTTCTTCACAAACACTCTGAGCTTGGAATTCTAAATTCCACCTCATCCAACTGGCATTGGCTTGAGTCAGCGGCAGCCTAACCCAGGCTGTGGCCGAGGAAACCCACAAAGAAGGGAGGAAGGGGATGAGGTTGTTTCCTCTGGCCTAGTAGATAGCGGTTGAGTCACCAGATCACAATGAGACACGACTTTGTCATCAACCCAGCTGCCAGGTGCTCCAAGAGCTGAGCCCACTTGGGAAGTCATGGACACCTGTCTGATGGGGACATTCCAGTACACTCGAGCCACAAACCACATCCAGAAGGAGTTAACTCACACAAGCCACGCCTCTAACGCAGTCCGAGGTCACGCTTATTCTGAGGACTGAAAACTGCAGGCTTTGTGTCCCTTCGATTACAATTGCTACGTGAAAGGGCTAGGCACCAAACTCAAAATCTGGTCTGTATTTTATACATTTAGGTTTGAGAACAGGGGCAAGTTTTCACAGTGGAGGAGTTGGACGAAGAGTAATCCCAAGTGTTTTTGCCTTGCTGAAAAGTTGTAAGGAGCCCCCCCCAAAGAATACAAGCGATCATTCTGAGAGCTATAGCTTCCCAAGTAGCTGCAGGCCTGCGGACAACAGCTTAGCCTCAGCTTTTTTTAATTTAATTTTTATTTTTATTTTGTTTTGACTGGCGATTTCTTTTACCCAGCGGGCAAAGCACAGCTGGAGTGAGAAGCCAGTGTCACATTGCCACTTTAGCAGGGAACACGTACAGATGGTGGGAACCACACGCAGCGACAGGACACGTCTCCCAGCGTGGCTCCGCCTCCTTCAAGTGCCACTGGGTAGGGGCTGGGGGTCATTACAGTAAAACCACCAGAGGGTGCGCATGTTTCTGTGTTCGTGGTGTGTGTGTGTGTGTTTGTTCCTGCGTGTACTTGGGGGTGCACATGTACCACAGTGCACACGTGGAGGTCACAGGACAGCTGACGGGCGCTGTCCCTGGCCACACTGTTTGACACAAAGCCTCTAAGCTCACTGCCGGGTATGCCACGCTAGCTGGATCGCGAGCTTCTGGCAGGTTCTCTAGCATGAGCCAGACTTCCGTGAGCACGTCTGTACACCATCCTGTCCCACCAAGATGGACCTTTAAGCTCTGATTATAGTATTCTGGGGATTTTCTAACTCACGGTTCCAAATTCTTCCACAATCCCCCGGCAAACCCGTTCCAAAGGCAATGAACCACATAGTCAGATTTATCACGGTGACGACCCCGCGTCAGAGCGAATTTTCTGTATTTTTTTCAGTGCGGTGACAAAACACCTGACCAATCAACTTGGCTCCCAGTTTGGGAGCTCAGCCCGTGACGGTGGGGAAGTCACGCAGCGATAACATAAGGAGCTGCTCACGTCACAGGACGTTAGAGGGCTCAGCCTTCTTTCTCCTCTACATTCAGTCCAGGATTCCAGCCCAGGGCATGGCACCATCCAGAGGCAGGGCGGGTCTTTCCACTTTAATTAACCGTAATTTAGAAACGGTCTCATGGATGTGCTCAGGGGCTTGTCTCCTGGCTGCTTCTAGATCCTGTCGAGTTCACGATATTTAACCATCACAACTTCCCTACACACGAAACACAGGAGAGCAAATGGAGGTCTCTGTAAGCGGGGGATACAACGCATAAAAAATGTGAAGACTTGGGTCTATTGCGGAAGAGGTGGTGGAAAGAATGTAAGAGCCAAAGGAAGGGTAGGACTCCTTACAACGTGCTCCCCCCAGACACAAAATGGCCTGGATATCCATGACCTCACAGTGCCTGACACTACCTACACAAGACCATCATAATAGGAGGAAAAGATCATGACAGCAAAATAAAACAGAGACTGATTGAGAGGGGGAGGGGATATGATGGAGAATGGAGTTTCAAAGGGGAAAGTGGGGGGGAGGGAGGGCATTACCATGGGATATTGTCTACAATCATGGAAGCTGTTAGTTAAAAAAATAAATTAATTAAAAAAACGTAAAGACTTGCAGTCAAGTTCTCTAAATATAGGTCTACCTTGCTTCTCAAAGGGGAAAAAAAACAAACCTGACTGTAGATAATGAAAGAGATGTTAGAAAAATGGGAACGGATGGGTTCTTTATGAGCAACAAACATTTGGTCTGTAGAGCTGATGGAGAACCCCCGACTCTTCTGTGGGTGACTGTCACGCGGGAGGAGAGGCCAGCGGCCGGGTCCACAGGGAGAGCTACGGGGACATCCGCAGAGGGCTGAGGGTTTCTGTCACCTACAAACGCGTAGCACAGTCTCCTCCACTGGGCTTTATTACCTTCGCCAAGTGACCGGAGCTTCCAGGATGAAAACACCCTTTGATACGGAAGTGAGACAAGAGCCCGCTTCCATCGATGCAGCCGCTCAGGGCGGAAGGCAGCCGGGCCCTCTGCTAACGTCAGGCCGCAGCTCTCAAAGCCCCGGAGAAGATCAGACTTGTTGCTCTCACTGCGTTGACATTTCCCTCTGCTGCAGACACAGGGCGACTGTAGTAATAGCATGGGTGCAAAGTGGCGACACCAACTTTCAGCTACAGTATGCCTAACTACTGTATACTCTGTGTGTGTGTGAGGGGCGGGGGAGAACGAGAAAAAGTTGATTGGATGACCAGAATCGATGCTTCTAGGCTGTTCTTTGGGTAACGGAAGGATTCCCCCGTGGGTGTCCCACCTACGATGACATGTCCACAGCATCCGACTACTTTCAGAACTGCTGGGACCTTGGATTCTTGGCTTGGAGGCTTTCCTCTGGCTGCTGGACCCCGCTTTGCCTGGGTGCCTTGGACAAGCTGAAAGCACCAGGGAATATACACATCCGTCCTTGTCAACAGTCCTCTCAAGCAGCAGAGAGACGGAGGTATGGAGGGCGAGCAGGTGGGTGAGAGCCGACTCCTGCACCCAGGGTCCTTGCAATGCTGGCTCCCACCCAGAGTCGCAGCAGGACAAAACCTCATCAGCCATAGTGATTTCTAGCCTGTAGCCCAAGCATTTTGTGTGTGATTTCTTTTCCCCTCTTTCTTATCCCATTCTGCCTCTACCATTAATATTTGTATTTATTTGCAAGGAGAGAGAGATAAAGAGAAAGAAAATGAAAATGAATGGGCACACCAGGAACTCTAACCACTGCAAACAAACTCCAGATGCATGTGCCACTTTGTGCATCTGGCCTTATGTGGGTACTGGGGAACCAAACCCGGGTCGTTAGGCTTTGCAAGCAAGTCCCTTAACCGCTGAGCCACCTCTCCATCCCTGCCCCTACCATTTCATGTACTCTCCAAACGTTGGCACCAACAAATCCAAAGCATAAGCCTAATTGTCTCCCTGGTTCCTTTGCTGTCTTCTGTCTTTTTGGAGAAGGGATGCCTGTGACTGATCTGCACAGCATTCTCTCCTAGAGGGTTTCTAGAACGTTCTGGACTACCTTAATAAGCTCATCTTTTCCAGGCTATGCGCTTAGCCACCCGTTTAGGAGTGGCTCACTCCAAGGACACCCTCACAATCAGGAAAGCAAAAGTGGTCAGTTGTATTAAGTTCACTTAAAAACACCTTAAGAAGAGCTGGAGAGATAGCTTAGTGGTTAACGCGCATGCCTGCAAAGCCTAAGGAGCCAGGTTCGATTATCCAGATCCAGATGCACATAGGTGGTGCATGTGTCTGGAGTTTGCAGTGGCTAGAGGCCATGGCATGCCCATTCTCTCTCTCTCTCCCCCTCCCTCTATCTCTTAATAAATAAATAATAAAAATAATTTTAAAAATCTTTAAAAAAACAGTTTAAAAATAGCCTGCATTTTTCATAAAGGAAAGCCTGATGGTTAAAGGATGCTTGGTGGGAAGTGGTTCGCAGCCGTTTCAGGGCAGGTGATGACTTGATAGCAATCGCCTGTTAGTCCTCTGTACATGATACCTGTACTGAGGATAAACTCATGCAGCTGTTGAAGTTCTAAGTAAAACCAGTTGTTGTCCCCCCCTCCCACCCCGTTCATGGAATTACATTTTTACTTGAAATTTCATCTGGATGAACCATGGTTATTCAAATTATTCTATACCTGATAGTTTCTCAAACTGAACTTGTAAGCCTACCACTTCACAGAGAACACATGATAGTATTTACTGCCGATGATAAAATTTACTGCTAAGCAAAAGCCAGAATTTTGGCAAACTTGGAGCTGCTACTGTGAATTTCATAGCTTCTCAATGAGACTGGGGGTGATATTGATAAAAAAAAAATATGCATAATGCAATGCGTCGACATTTGGAACATCTACGGAACCCAATGAATCAGTATTTTCCAAGTGACCAACGCATAATGTTATAAAACCACACAGACATCAAAGCCTACCTGAAACACAAGGCAGAACAATGCATGAGTTCACTGGCATAGGCTCAGAATCCACCCTGCGGCTACCATTAAAAAAACTACCATCTAAAGAATTTTCACGTAATAATCCAGAGAAAATAATCAAGAATTTCTATGTTAAATAGCTAGTAAAATATGCCTCCCTGGTCTGGAGAGGTGGCTTAGCAGTTAAGGTATTTTCCTGCAAAGCCTAAGGACCCAGGTTCAATTCTCCAGGACCCGTGTAAGCCAGATGCACAAGGTGGCACATGCATCTGGAGTTCATCTGCAGTGGCTGAGACCCTGGAGTGCCCATTCTCTCTCCCTCTCTCTCTCTCTCCTTCCTTTTGGAACTTCCTATCTGTGTGTGACTGGATTCTCTTCATTTACTGCAGTCCAAACAAGAATACAACAGCATATGATCATAAACTAATTTCATGACAGACAGAACCCCGTTTCCTATTATTAAATTAAAAATGATTCACTGGTCTGGAGACATGGTTTGGACCAGCGTGTGGATCTCTAGCACCATGTAAAATGCTAGGCATGGTGCCTGTGTCTGTGACCTCAGTTCTAGGGAGACAGAGCCAGGTGGATTCCCAAGAGCTGCTGGCCCACTTAGCTCACCCATTCAGTAAGCGCCGGGTCCAAGGAGATACCGTTTCAAACAGTAAGGTGGGCTGCAATGTAATTGAGTAAGAAAGCCTACACACACACAAACACACATATACACGCTCACGCACACTACACACATATGCGAACGTAAAATGATAGCCGATATTCTATTTCTGTCTTATACTTTTTCTTAATGCATTATTGACATGCAGAGGGTTATTATTATTTTTTAAAGAAAAGTTAACAATATTTTAAAAATTTTGCAGCTTTAACTTCATACATATCCAATGTTGATATACATACACCACACAGAGGAAGGTTTTGGGGTAACCTCACTCTTTTTTTGTTTGTTTGTTTTTTGAGGTAGCATTTCACTCTAGCCCAGGCTGATCTGGAATTCACTATGTATTCTCAGGATGGCCTTGAACTTATGGCGATCCTCCTACCTCTGCCTCCTGTGTGCTGAGATTAAAGGCATGTGTGACCATGCCTGGCCTTTTGTATTTATTTATTTATTAGAGAGAGAGAGGCAGATACAAAGAGAGAATGGGGACGCAAGGGCCTCCAGCTTCTGCAAATGAACTCCAGATGCATGTGTCACCTTGTGCATCTGGCTTACATGGCTCCTGGGGAATCGAACCTGAGTCCTTTGGCTTTGCAGGCAAGTGTCTTAACCTCCAAGCCATCTCTCCAGGCTGTCACTCAGTTTTGAAAGCAAGAAAGAGCCTGAGATTCCTAGAGAGGTTTTAGAACCACAGACACTCATTATCTTTGACATGCAAAAGAGACATTTATAAAGTTGACTAAGTTTTAGGTATAAATTTGGAGTGATTTTCTAGTGGAATAAAAGTCTATCCTCAGGGCTAGAGAGCTGGCAAAGCCTAAGAACCCAGGTTCAATTCCCCACTACCGACGTAAACCAGATGCACAAGGTGGCGCATGCATCCGGAGCTCGCATGCAGGTCTCCAGGACCCAATCTACGTTTCTCACCTGCATGCATTTGGTTTCCTTATTTCCTCTGCCCGGAGTTCTGACCGCGACATTTCTCCTCTGGACCCTTGCACATTCAAAGCATGGTGTGTAGCCCTTTGAGGGCCACGGTGAATGTCACCCACCCCACCTAGCTGTCCGTGGTCTTCTAGAGGTAAATAACTGCTCAGAAACATTTCGTTGACTTCTCTTATTCTCTATGTAATCACTCCCACCCTCACTTACATGTGCACCCTGGGTCAGACTGAAAGAGCCATAGGGAGGCTTGCTTAGAACACTGACGTGTCCGATTCAAACTCTAGACCCAAGCGTATTCAGTACAAAGTTCTACATATAACAGCAAGCCAGTTTTCAATGCATTACATTTATATATATATAAGAACAAACTTATATGTATATATACAAAAGAACATCTTCTTTGGGCTGGAGAGATGGCTTAGTGGTTAAGGTACTAGTCTGTGAAACCTAAGGACCCAGGTTTGATTCCCCAGAACCCATGTACAGCCAGATGCATAAGGTGGCGCATGCGCCTGGAGTTTGTGTGCAATGGCTAGAGGCCCTGGTACACCTGTTGTCTTTTTCTCTCACACACACACAGACACACTCATAAATAAATAAACAAACAAACTCATATTTCTCAAATGCAGAATTTAGAAATTGTTTTAAAAAATCATCATGATATGTAAACAATCTATTTTTTGGTTGAAGGTGGTGGTTCACTGGAGGGCGACTATTAGAATATAATTTTTATGTTTTGGTTACCTCCCAGTTCTGCAAGGAATCTCTCAGTCAACGTCTATTAGGAAACAGAATTGCTGAAACACATACACAATAAATCTTCACTATGCTTGTATTTGGACATGTGTAGCCACAACAGAGCATGTGCTGATACCCCACTAAAACCACAAACAAGAACGTTAGCCTGGCTTCGTGTGGTTGGGAGGGGGCTGTCTTTTGATGTGGTCTTTCACCCTCTCCTGATGTCTACTCAGCAGTCTTGAGAGACTGAGTGCTCAGTAAGGAAGGCTGTGTATTTTATTTTATTTTAATTATTCATTTTTGGTTTTTGGTTTTTGGATTTTCCAGGTAGGTCTCACTCTAGGCTGACCTGGAATTCACTCTGTAGTCTCAGGGTGGCCTCGAACTCACGGCGATCCTCCTACCTCTGCCTCCCGAGTACTGGGATTAAAGGCGTGTGCCACCACGCCCGGCCCATCTGTATTCTGGCAAAGCAAAGAACCGAGTCCCTAGAAGACCCGCACGCCTCATAGTGATGGATCTCCACCTGCATTCTAAGTTTGAAGTATTCGTTTTAATTAATTAATGTGCGTGTGTTTGTGTGTGGACCACACTGGTATCAAGGTACATAGAGCACGTCAGGGCACAGCCTGGGACGCTCCTCCTCTCCTTCCACTTTCCTTGAAGACAGGGTCTCTCTGTGGTCTGCTATGGCTGCTAGTGACGCTTCCGGGCTCTTCTGGGTCCACCTCCCATTGGTGCGCGCACACAGGGACCACAGGCCGTGTGCCACTTTGTTTCCAGCTTTCTGGAAGGGCACAAGCGGGGAAAACTGGGGCGAGCATGCTCACAGGGAGGTACCTTTAACCACGGAGCTATCTCCTAAGCCAGAAGTTCAAAGTATGTTCTTGGCAGTGATTTTGTGAGCCACTGGCATGACCAAAAAAAAAAAAAAAAAGCCAAAGCATTTTTGTGGTATTCTAGAAAATCTGGTGGCTAGGTTAGAAAAGTTGGTGTGTGAATATTTTTGCTATAAGCTAACACTCACTGACACAAGAAAACCAGAAAAGCCAGGATGGGAACTGACAGGTGGAAGTGGAAGATATTGTTACATACCCATGGTGAAGTAAAAGCTGAAACTGTGGAGATGCCACGCCATTCTAGTATGACTTGCAATTTCTACCCTGGCAGTGTTTTTTTTTTTAAATATTTTTTGTTTTTATTTTTATTTATTTATTTGAGAGCAACAGAGAGAGAGAGAGAGAGAGAGAGAGAGTGAGAGAGTGAGAGAGTGAGAGAGTGAGAGAGTGAGAGAGTGAGAATGGGCACACCAGGGCCTCTAGCCACTACTGGCAGTGTTTTTAAATAATAAACCTTAACCTACTTTGCGACAAAACTGGTAAAGATGTATTAGTTTGCAGATTAAGATAAATTCACTGCACGCAGAAAAAATATAAACCACCCACTATCTCATCTTATACCAAAGACTGTATAAATACAATCAGGGATGGTATGCCTTGGCACTCAAAAGTAGAATTTTATGTCTCACTTTAACCTCAGTCTTCATGCTGAGGAGAATCTGACCTCAAGAGGAACGATTACCATATATCCCACTCATATAATAGAGCATTAAGAAAACACTGCTCTACAGTATTTGATTGCACCCGTATTTCCCCTTTTATCATTTAATAGCTTCTATGATTTTTTTAAATGAAAATGCTTATCACAGTAGTGGGCAGAATTAAGTTTTCTGGCCAGGGCCATTTGCTCGAGTCGTACCCTGTGGATGACAGAGGGGCAGCCAGCATCATGCTTGGGCGTAAGCATGAAAAGCTGAGTGTCAAGTGGACTTCAGAGAGGGACATCAGTAATGTTTGTATCAGGCTAGAGGGATGGCTTAGTGGTTAAGGCACTTGCCTACAAAGCCAAAGGACCCAGGTTCAATTCCCGAGGACCCACATAAGCCAGATGCATAAGGTGGCCCATGTGTCTGGAGTTCATTTGCAGTGGCTAGAGGCCCTGGGTGCCTGTTCTCTCTCTTTTTCCCTCTCTCTGCCTCTTTCTCTCCCTCTCAAATAAATAAATAAAAATAATGGAAAAAGGTTTTTACAGCAAAGGACACTGTGAACAGAGCAAAGAGGCAACCTACAGAATGGGAGAAAATCTTTGCCAGCTATACATCTGATGGAGGATTAATATCTAGGATATACAAAGAACTCAAAACACTAAATAGTAAGAAATCAAACAACCCAATTAAAAATGGGCTATGGAACTAAATAGAGAGTTCTCAAAAGAAGAAATACAGATGGTATATAAACATCTAAAAAAATTCTACATCCCTAGCCATCAGGGAAATGCAGATTATAATTATGCTGACATTCTATCTCATTCCTGTCAGATTGGCTACCATCATAAAAACAAATGACCATAAATGCTGGTGAGGATGCGGAAAAAGAGGAACCCTTCTATACTGTTGGTGGGAATGCAATCTGGTCCAGCCATTGTGGAAATCAGTGTGGAAGTTCCTGAGACAGCTGAAAATAGATCTACCATGTGATGCACTTATAGCACTCTTAGCTATATATCCTAAGGACTCATCTCACTACCTTAGAGATACTTGCTCAACCATGTTTATTGCCACTCTAGTCACAGTAGCTAAGAAATGGAACCAGCCTAGATGTCCCTCAACTGATGAGTGGATAATGAAGATGTGGCACATTCACACAATGAACGCAGTGGTAAAGAAAAATGAAATTTGCAGGAAAATGGATGGATCTGGAAAGGATTATATTTAGTGAGGTAACTCAGGCCCAGAAAGCCAAACCTCTTTTCAGGTTCTCTCTCATATGTGGATCCTAGCTACAAATGATTGGAATTCTATGTGAGTAGAAATAAAACTCAGTAGCAGAGGCCAGTAAGCTAGAAAGGGGATATAAAGCAAATAGAAAGGGAGGGAGGGGGGACTTAATAGGATGGTATTGTATATATGTAAGTAGAAGAATAGATTAATGGGGCTGAAAAGGCCTAAGTGAGGTCAGGGGAAGAGATTGAGCAAAGGAAAGGTGGAGGGAGGACTAATCAAAATCTAAGAGGATATAAATAAATCATATGGAAGCCTACGTTTTTGGACAATGGAACACTCAGGAACCATAGACTGTTACTAGAAAATTTTCAGTGCCAGGAATGGGATACCTTCCAGTGAGTTGTTGGCCAGGAAGGTCCCTGATGCCCCCAAATCATTATAGGCCATTGCCGAGGCTCTTCGTTTCCCACCAGGAATAGTTGGTAAGACCCTGTTGCTGAAGACTCCACATAATTGGGCTGCAAGGTCACTGAGAAATCCTGCTGAGCTGAAAACCTCCTCCATGTAGACCAGCTGACAGAAAGCTGAAAAAGCTACACTGCATGCAGTTCAATGGGAGAGAGAGAAATCACCAGTGAAGATACTCAACAGTGAATACTGCAAGCCTTAAATTTGGCCAGCCAGGCCAAATGAGCCATCAGGTACAATAGTGGCATGTCTGTTATGGGGGAAACCAACCATGCTCTAATTGGACTGGAGGCCCGCTCCATGGGAGGGAATACATCCCTGATACTGAAAACCTACAACAGGGGTAGTCATGAGCCCTAGGGATATAACATCTGCTGGTGTCCGGCTACATGTGTATACTATGCTCACCAAACTTCCTGGTAAGAACTTCTCTTAATGTTCCTACCCTTATATTAATGCTACTTTCACTTTTGGTTAGAGAACTTTCTCTTTTCAGATGCCAGTGACTTTGGGATGACTCAGAAGGCACTAGTGCTGAGAAGAAGTGACAGAGGAGTGCTCAGCACTGCAATATCTCTATCACACCTTCCAAGGCTCAGGGTCCATTGCGGAAGAGGTGGAGGAAAGAACGTACGAGTCAAAGAAAGGGTAGGACTCCTTACATCGTGCTCCTCCAGACACAAAATGGTCTAGATATCCATGACCTCACAGTGCCTGACACTACCTACACAAGATCATCATAATAGGAGGAAAAAGTCATGACATCAAAATAAAAGACTGATTGAGAGGGGGAGGAGATATGATGGAGAATGGAGTTTCAAAAGGGCAAGTGGGGGAGGGGAGAGATATTGTCTACAATTATGGAAGTTGTCAATAAAAACAAATTGTTAAAAAAATTTTAAAGATAGTGCTCATTTCAGCTCGGCATGGTGGCGCATGACTTTAATCCCAGCACTCAGGAGGCAGAGGTAAGAGGATCGCCTTGAGCTCAAGGCCACCCTGAGACTACATAGTGAATTCCAGGCCAGCCTGGGCTAGAGTGAGACTTTACCTTGAAAAACAATAATAATAATAATAATAATAATGTTCATCTCAATAATGTGCATATACTAATCTACATTATGACTTGAATTCTGTAATGGGCAACAAAAATTATACAACCCCAGGTGGCTGACAAGTTTTGGGATCAGGTTTGTTCCAAAACTTTCCAAAGGTTCCAATTTTTTCAGAATTCCGTATGCAACACCCCTATGAAACAAGCAATGCCTTGGAGGATCTGGGCTCATTCCTGTTAGGCAGGGAAGCCCAGTGGACAGAGAGATGGTAGAAAGATGAACAGATCAGACTCACTCACTGGGCTCAAAACCAAGCTCTACCACGTGGATTCTGAGTGATCTTAATGCACTTAATCACTCCAAGCCTTGGTTTCCCTCTAAGGGTGAAAATAACAATGAGACATACCTCACAGGATGGTGAAGATAACTAATTTTTTTGGTTTATATTTATTTATTTATTTATTTATTTATTTATTTATTTGAGAGTGACAGACAGAGAGAGAAAGAGGCAGAGAGAAAGAGAGAGAGAGAGAGAGAGAGAGAGAGAGAGAGAGAGAGAGAATGGGTGCGCCAGGGCCTCCAGCCACTGCAAACGAACTCCAGACGTGTGTGGCCCCTTGTGCATCTGGCTAACGTGGGTCCTGGGGAATCAAGCCTCGAACCAGGGTCCTTAGGCTTCACAGGCAAGCACTTAACTGCTAAGCCACCTCTCCAGCCCCAAAATATAACTCTTCTTTATTCCTGCTCTTCCCTTGGTGTTTGTTTGAAATACTGCTTCTTCTCTGTGAGTGTCACTGCAAAGCAGGGCAGAGCGCTGTGTTCTCAGAAGTAAGCTCTCTCTTTGTTCTTAGAAACTGCTGTGATAAAGACAATTTCTAACGAGCACACCCTGTAACTGAAGCCGGATGAATGAACCACCGAAATCATGGTATCTGAAGGTGATCAGACTTCCTCCTTTACACAATTACTATATATTAGAACAAGATTAGCCCAGTAAAGCACACAGACCATTAAACGGATTTCTTCACACTGGGTCATATCATTAAATCAGTTAATTGCCAACTTTCGGTCTTTGATGCTGTGGGATGTACCCTATTATCTCCAGAGGCAAGCAGGACTCTGGAAATGAAATTAATTTTAATTAGCTTAAATGTAAGTGTGTTTGTGTCACACGGCACTTGGGAACAGAGGGTAACGCAAAACGGAGTGTGGTCACAGCATCCAACAGCTAGGAAGCAGTGCGCGAGCGAAGAGAAGACCCGTGAGTTCGAAACAATGACTGAGGTCAAGCCCCTCACTTCCAAATATAGTTTCCCATGAGGAACACACTTGGAAGAAAAGAGAGAGACAGTGTGATTCAAATGATGCTAAGCCTACTGTCTAAGTTTTATTTAGATTAGGAGAGTTGAAGAATATATCTGCCTGGGGACACAGAGAAGACTAACATGGGAAGAAACATTTATAAGATATCCAGTAGAGTTCCATTAATGTCAACTTTTCTTAAAATCCTGATATTGGCTTAGGACTTATTTTCATAGCTGGTGAACAAGAGGACTCCTTATTCTGCGTTAGTGAGGACAAAAAAGGTAGAGCTGAAAAGAGTCTCGTATAATCTGCTTAGATTTGCCGTCCCGTCAGGATCACTAACCATAAACTTGCAATTATTCTCCATGCTCTCTCTTATCCACCAATGGTGAGTCACAAAAATAAATTAGCAAGAAAAAGTACACATTATTCATCCTACCCCTGGTCTTTAATTGGGGGGCAGAGTCAAGATTTTGTCTCTTCCTTAATTAGAAAACTTGCTTTAAACCTCAGGAGTGTGCTTTGAATGCACACCAAGTCTTGGTCATAACTCTAAGCAATGTGCCCTTGTTAATAATCAAGGAATAAGAAGGTTTCCTACACAAAAGCAAGTAGCATTGGGAGCAACCTTTATTTTGTATTTTTATAAAGGCAAGAAACATATCTCTTCTTTCCATATTTGCCACCACAGTGACTTTTGAGTTTACCAGAGTTCTACCAGGAAGAGCATGTGGTGAGTCCAGCAGAAATGACCCAGGACTGGCAGAAAGTTTTCAAGGCAAGGGTTGCCACACAATGCTTGTGATGTGACACCTTCCACTGAACACAGGCTGACCCTAGGGGCCGAACTTGTAACAAACGGGATGTGTCAAGGTGACAGGATTCCCTTCCATGATTGGGCCTAAGACTATAACTTCCACCTTCCATCCTGCTACTAGATTCTTTTGCCTTCTTGGTGGGTAAGCCTTTATGAAGTCAACTGCAAGTGATTTAAGGCATCCTCTGGCTAATCTCTGGTTCTAACAACCGTTGGGGGACTGAAATCTTCCATGAGCAAGAGAACTTCAGCGATCCCTTTATGGGAGGCTGGTCTTCCACTGTATGAGCCCACCACATTCCACCTACCTGCTCATCTGTGGGTGGTCGTGGGCCTGTTTCCATCTTTTCCTTATTCTCAGTAGAGTTGCTGTGCGAAGCACTATATATACTGCTGGGTAAGTGTTTGTTTGAGATTACTTTGGGTGGGGGTGAAAACAGTTTCTCTTTCTGGAGACCAGGCTGGCACCAAACCCACAGCCCTCTTTCTGCTTCAGCCTCTCAAGTTGTCAGGATTAGAGGTGTGAGCCAGCATGCCAGGCTAGACACCTATTTTCCCCTTCTTTGGGGTTTATTACCCAAAAGTGGATTTACTGGGTTGAATGCTAATTCTGTGGTGAACTTATTCAGGAAGCACATGTTAGGTCTCTAACCTTGTGGTCAAGTTTTGTTTTGTTTTTAGTTTTTAGTTTTTAGTTTTTAGTTTTTTGAGGTAGGGTCCCACTCTAGTCCAGGCTGGAATTCACTATGTAGTCTCAGGCTGGCCTTGAACTCACAGCGATCCTCCTACCTCTGCCTCCCAAGTGCTGGGATTAAAGGCGTGCGCCACCACGCCTGGCGTGGTCAAGTTTTATATAGCATAAGATAACTAATGCAAGTTGACAACTGTATTTCCAGCTACGGAGAGTAATGAACTAAAGGGAGTCACAGGCTGGAGAGATGGCTTAACGGTTAAGGTGCCTGCCTGCAAAACCAAAGGACCTCGCTTCGATTCCCCAAGACCCATGTAAGCCAGATGCACAAGGTGGAGCATGGGTCAGGAGTTCAATTGCAGTGGCTGGAAGCCCTGGTATGCCCATTCTCTCTCTCTCCCTCCCTCTCTCTCTCTCTCTCTCTTTCTCTCTCTGCCTCTTTCCCTCTCTCAAATAAATAAACAAAAATAAAATATAAAGGGAGTCACATCTTACCAACAGCCCAAGCTTTTCTCTACTCACCACTATTTACTGTATTTCAACACGTTCCTTTCAAAACCATCTCTTGAAAACAAAACTGCTACGAGAATTTTCTTGGCATCATGCTCTGTGCTGTGCTGTACTCTGGAGATAAGAAAAGGAAAGGGACCCAGTGGGCGTCCTCTGTACCCCGATCTCCAGTCACCTCTGCTGACACTTCTCCTTCCCTGTTCGTCAGCTCCTCTCTTCCCTCCAGTCTTTACTTTGTTTTGGCAAAACCTCTACTATCTTAAAAACACCACTAAAATGCTCTCGGGTGGGTTTCTACTGATCAGCAATACTCTTGTTCCATACTGCCTGCCACATAGTTCCTTCCACATGTATCCCAGATATTTTAATATTTTTATTTTTATTTATTTATTGGACAGAGAAAGAGGGAGAGGGAAGAGAGACAGAGGGGGGGAGAATGGGAGCACCAGGGCCTCCAGCCACTGCAAACGAACTCCAGATGTGTGCGCCCCATTGTGCATTTGGCTAACATGGGTCCTGGGGAATCAAACCTGGGTCCTTTGGCTTTGCAGGCAAATGTCTTAACTGCTAAGCCATCCTTCCAGCCCTATCCCAGATATTTTAAACTCAACGTGTCCCCATGTGACTTAGTGTCTTGCTGTGTACTCCCCCACCCCCACCACAGACTCCTAAATTTCCTGTCTGGAGACTGACAGCCAAAATTCAAGCTATGAATCTTACAAAACATTCTTAATTTCTTTCCCCTTCTTCCAAAGACTCAGTCAGTCATCAGTCAGTCACTCAGCTTACTTCTCCTTTCTGACTCAGTGTGAGTGCCAAAGTCTTGGACACTTTGAAGCTCCACCAGGCCTTGGCCCATGGTTGTTTTTCCTCTGTTCTACTCCAGACTTTCGCCTAGAAAAATGTTCATGTGGATGAAAAATCTGAACTCACACTTCATCTTCCTGAATTACAAACTTGCACTAGGTATAGTTGCTCTCGAGAAAGCTGGATATGTCTTCAACATACAGAACAAGACTTCCAGAGTTTGAGTGGCTTTACACATTCAGATTTCTGTAATAACTGTCTTGAAGCCGGGCATGGTGGTGCACACTTTTAATCCCAGCATTTGGGGGGCACAGATAAGAGGATCTCTGTGAGCTCAGGGCCAGCCTGAGATTACATAGTGAATTCCAGGTCAGCCTGGGTTAGGGCAAGACCCTACCTGGGAAAAAAAAAAAAAAAAAAAAAAAGGTCTTGGTTTGAGAGTTTTGTGCATTTATGTTTTAAGACCATTTCTGGGTACACTGAGCAGCTACTATAGGAAGCAGCACACAGTCTTCACTGTTTTTATTCATGCATACGGAATAAAAACGGGAGGGCCTACGTTACTGCTTTCTGTATCAGCTAGCAAACATTCAATGAGTGGCTTCTGTGTGTCAGACACAACACGGGGTGTCAGGAATCCGGTGGCAAGCCAATTAGCCATGACCCCTGTCTGACCCGTGAGCTCAGTCTGGCAGGTCACAGAGTTGATAGCATCTTTATGACACTATCTCATTTAGGCTGTGACCTGCTTTGGAGTAACACCAGTATTTCTTATGAAAGTACATTTACTCTTCTGATTCTTAAAAGTATTACTAAACACTGGGAAATTATGTTTCTATTCAATGAGTAAATCTTATTACTGCATTAAAAGCAGGTGAAGAAAAATGACTCCCATCCTTGTACCAACACTCATGATCACACACGTATCTAAACAACCACAGAGTGCGTTAACTATCCAGAAAACAGCTAAAAACTAGGAGCCATGCCACAGCCAAGAAATGTCCCCAAATCAACATCCTCAAGCTCACATGCTTAACACTTTAAAAGGTCCCCGAGGACCACACAGAGCTCTTGCCTAGAAATAAAAAATTTGATCACACTTAATTCCTTGGCTCCCTGCTCAGAGTGTATCAGAGGTAGTAAATCATTATGTGGGAGATGGAGGAGAGAATCTTCCAGAGAGAGGCACAGGGACGGTAGCAAGAGGAGCAACCGAGTCAAGAAGTGAAGAAACTTTTAATATGACAGCAAAACTGGAGCCCACAGTGTGGCCCCTCAGGTTTGGCAGTACTGCGGGGTTACTGACGCTCATCAGAAGAAAACGTGAGCATGTTCCTGATATTTCCATTCACTGTCACGAAAAATTTAATCATAAAAGAACGATGAAGCCGGGTGTGGTGGTGCATGCAGAGGTAGGAGGATCACTGTGAGTTCGAGGCTGAGACTACACAGTGAATTCCAGGTCAGCCTGGGCTAGAGCAGGACCCTAAACCTCGACAACCCCTCCCCACAAATATAAAGGATGATGAAAACATCGCCCAGGCGTGACAGCCATCAACCCGTCCCAATTCGGCTTCTCCACTTCCTCTTCTTCATTATTTTGAAGCAAGTCTGAGATATTGTATCGTTTCATCTGTAAATAGTTCAGTATATATTAGCTCTAAAAGAGACAAATCCTTCTTTAAAATGTAAGCAAACCATCATCCTTACATCTCAGGGAAATTAAAACCCAATTGTAATCTTTTAAACCATTCTCAGCAGTAAAATATCTTAAGATATCAATTCAAGATCTATTTTTATGCTTGTAATTAACTGAACTAGTTAAATGTCAAGAGAGATAAAGTGTTCTGAGAGACACCTTTCTCACTAATACAAAAACCAGTGTAGATGTATCATCATTAAATTATATTTTGGTATTTAAACATGATTCTTTAATCAAGGGAAATGTTGTTTTTGAAAAGCACCTATTAAGATAAATTTGTTTAGTCTACGGTAGCTCTTTCAGACTTGAAGTGTAACAACCTGATTACAATTTGGGACGGGTACACTAATTCCCTGAAACGATGACCAGAAATGACACATGTCCTTATTGGTAGAACACAGGTAATCTCGAGAAACTTCTGTGCCAAAATTCAGGGCATTGAGATATAATTATTTATAAAGCCCAAAGCAAGTAGGACAAAGAACAGTCATGGTACAGACTTGAGAAATAGACATTCATCTTTGGTGAGCATAACTTCGGTAGGAAATTAAAGAACTTGAGGGACATGTAGAATGCCATCTCTACTTTCAACTAAAAGTCATGGTTTTGAAAGACAAGGAGGAAGAAGAGGAGGAGAAGGAGGAGGAAGAGAAGAAGAAAGAATGGGATTTTTGAATTACTTGAAATTGGGAACCAGAGACGTATGTGCTATCTCAAGAAAGAATCTGCATATGTGTGGGGAGGTAGGTGGAGTGGTTTAATGGGGAAGAAAAGTTCTAAAAAATCATTTTCCATTTGACATTTGGGAGGAATTTGCCAAGACAAAATAAAAATTTTATGAGCTTCCTGGATGTGCCCCTGGGAGGAAGACAAGACACGGTGAGAAGTCTGCGGCCTGTGGGTGTCAAGCAGGGCCGGAGGGCTTACATCTCCCATTTCTTATCATCACCTCTAGCAGTAAACAGCTTCTGTTCATCCTTTGTGTGCCATGAAAAGGTGGTGATCACTGTCAACGTGTCTGATGGTGTGAAAAAGCCTGGGAGGTATTGGTCCAAGAATGGGGCTTGCCATTTGAAGTTCTAACCAACTCACCTCCCTAAGCTTGGATCCCTCCATAGCCTTTGTAGCCCCATTAACTGGACCAAGAACAACTACAAGTGTTTTCACTTAATGCCCCTCACCCTTCCCAATGGCTGCTATCTGTCTACAATGTTCCTTTTTGGTTAGCATTTACTTTGTCCTCTTCATATATGAACTAACCTAAGAACTGTATTAAATGCTACCTGAACCACAAAACCATTCCTTTCACAGCAGTTGTGCATAATCTTATTTCCCCTACAGAGAGCCAGAGTAGTTGACAATGTATTGTTCTCACTGCCATGGACAGATTTACACCTTCTATTATTGTTATTAACATACAGCATATTTTAGTTTTACTAATTTCAGTCAAAGATCTTGAACAGTGAAATTCTAGCAAATTGACTCTACCAGATATTTTTGGAGTACCTTTTGTAGTGCCAAGTATTATAAGAAATGTGGATGATGTCAAAACAAATGTGGCTAAACCTATCCCCAGAATTCCCCAGCACCACGTTAAAGTTCTAGAAACAGGACATTCAGGAAGCTAATGGAAGAGTTATTACCACTGAAAATGAGACAGACACCCACAAACCCAAAAGAATTAGTTGGAAGACTCAGAAATAATAAGTTCCATAGGTGATTAGAAATAAAATACAAATGTTTACAAAATAGCTAATATGGGAACTTATCCCAAAGCTTATATAGGCAGTACACAGACATATAGGTACCCACAACATAAAACACTGAATAACCTTTCACATCATATAATAAAATTTTAAATACTTCCCAAACTTACTGATGAGTTTAATGTATTATCAATGGAAAAATCCCATGGGCATTTTTAACCTGAAATTTTACCTTAAAATGTTAGTATATAAACATACCCATATTTTAATAGCAAAATAATGAAGAGAAAAGGACACTTACTAAAGAGAGACATATAAATTTTAATTTCAGTTATAAAAAATACAAACTAAAATTATATAATACAATTTTCACTTATCCAACTCCCTAAAAAACAAAACAAAACTTAATGGTTGACAGCAGTAGGAAAGACGTAGTTACAAAGAATTACAAAAGAATATATTTCTAATACGAACATAACTCTATATAAGAAAACATATTCCCAAAAGATACGTAAATCTACATGGCAAAGAAAACAAAATTCCTATTTGGAATCTATCTATAAAGTTTTGTGTTATGTGTCAGAGCCTTAAAATATTTTGAACGTAAACCTTTCTGTTTTTAGTATTTATGCAAACAAATATGCCCACAATTTCAACAAAAGAATGTGCCTTTATGGGAAAAAGTGATAAACACACAGGGATCAGAGCTATACCAAAGTACTGAGAGTCACACAGCTGGACAGGAGATCTGAGAAGCTGCCGCCAAAACCACAGAAAATGAGCTATTTTATCATGGGTCATTAGGAACTGTTGGCCATAATAAAGAGCCAAAATTCTCAAGTCAGACAAATGAACTAGGTGTATTGGCAGATATACTGAGAAGTCAATAAGAAGAATGGCAGGACGGCGTTACCAAACCTCTAGAACGACCCCCAAGGAGGAGGGACGAAGTGGAGAAGGCTGGCAGTATTGTTCACGATCAAAGGTGAATGGTCCAGGCTGCACTGCTTGTGACAGTCACATCACTGGAACCAGATGTCACGGTGTCCTCAGTTCTGATGAATCTACTCTTCCTCCATTGGTAACTTCATAGCAAAGAATGATGTGAGAAGATAATGAAGAATTGACATGTTCTGGATTTAACTGTGACCATCCAGGAAGATATGGTTCCCATGACAGCCTCGAGACCATAATACCAGAGAAGCCCATCTGCCCTAGATTTTACAGAGAATTCGGACATCATCATGGGAGGAAAGGACAGAAACCAGCAAGGGCTGGCTGGCCATCTTAAAGAGAAAGAGAGTTAAAGGAGGGATGAGAGAGAAGGACTAAAGGCTAAGATGAGTTTACACTTGCAGAATATTTAAGAACTGATAAAGGAGGCAAAACACCAGAAAGGACATAAAAAGAATGATGCTTTAATGTGGAAAGCATTGAGAGGAATTTGGGATATGAAGATAGGAGTGAGTGCAACCAGCTTCTGTACGTAAGCTGAAGCCTCCAGATGCAGAGGGATTACGTACCAAGATAGCTAACTGGATGCCACCACAAATCCCCTCTAAGCGCGGTCACAGAGCCCTGGAGAACGGGATGGTGGTGGAGGATGGGAGACAGGCCAAATCTGCTCCAGGAGTCACCGTGACAGGAAGTGTTTCTCAGGAACGCTCACTTCCTTTTCACTGGCTTGCCTGGTTGCTCATCTATTTGGGAAATGCTACAGTATGAGATTATTTCAGGAAAATATCTGACAAGCTTCTTGAATATTTGGCTAAGAATGAAACAAAAGGATAAAAAGGAAATCAGATGGCAGAACCAGACCAGCGTCCTATTCCAAACTCCATGGACCTATGCCAACAAAAGGAGTTCTCGGGGCTGCAGGGATGATGCCTTAGTGGTTAAGGCGCTTGCCTGCAAGGCCAAAGGCCCCAGGTTTGATTCCCCAGGACCCACGTCAGCCATTTGCACAAGGGGTGCATACGTCTGGAGTTCGTTTGTAGTGGCTGGAGGGCCTGATGCGCCCATTCTCACCCTCTCTCTCTCTCCCTGTCAAATAAGTAAATAAATATAAAGTGCTTAACATTGAACAGTCACTGGCTCTGAGCACTTTGACAAGTTTAAAAAAAAAAAAAAAAAGGAGCTCTCAAGCCGGGCCTGGTGGTTCATGCCTTTGATCCCAGCACTCAGGAAGCACAGGTAGGAGGATCACTGTGAGTTTGAGGCCAGCCTGGGATGACAGAGTTAAGTTCTGGGTTATAGGGGGACCCTACCTTGAAAAAGGAAAAGGGAGTTCTCTATGGCTGCAACCACTTTTGGTTTTCGCAGCACTCGACACACAGTGCTTACGCAACGAAATGGAATAGAGATATAAGTAATATCTGGTATTTGAAATTAAAAAGGAAAAACCCACGGAAGAACAGAAATGAGAAAGATGTGAGTGAAATCGGCTGGCTGTTTTGACGGTACGCCCAGTATGAGCCAATGCAGCGCTATGGCTTGTCTTGGTGGTATGAGAAAAAAGACAGTGCTAGGTAGGAGAGCACTGAGTGTGTGCCAGTGATCACAAAATGCGCAGAGGGCACAAGGGACCACTACCACTTAAAACGACCCCCATCAGCAAGCAAGATGGCAACGGACCAGAACCCTGCACCATGTGAAAACCAGGTAAAGAAACGGAAGGTAGACCAGAAGCCCACACCGTGTGAAAACCAGGTAAAGAAATGGAAGGTAGACCAGAAGCCTGCACCATGTGAAAACCAGGTAAAGAAACGGAAGGTAGACCAGAAGCCCTGCACCGTGTGAGAACCAGATAAAGAAACGGAAGGTAGACCAGAAGCCTGCACCGTGTGAAAACCAGGTAAAGAAACGGAAGGTAGACCAGAAGCCCTGCACCGTGTGAGAACCAGATAAAGAAACGGAAGGTACACCAGAAGCCCTGCACCGTGTGAAAACCAGGTAAAGAAATGGGAGGTAGACCAGAAGCCTGCACCGTGTGAAAACCAAGTAAAGAAACAGAAGGTAGACCAGAAGCCTGCACCATGTGAAAACCAGGTAAAGAAACGGAAGGTAGACCAGAAGCCTGCACCGTGTGAAAACCAAGTAAAGAAACAGAAGGTAGACCAGAAGCCTGCACCATGTGAAAACCAGGTAAAGAAACGGAAGGTAGACCAGAAGCCCTGCACCGTGTGAAAACCAGGTAAAGAAACAGAAGGGATCCAGATTGGAAAAACGACATGTCAGAGTAACAGCAAGCCTGTCCTTTCTTTTTTTAAAAAAATTGTTTTTTAATATTTTATTTATTTATTTATGACAGAAAGAGGCACAGAGAGAGAGAGAGAGAGAGAACGGGCACAGAAAGGTCTCTAGTCACTGCAAACAATCTCCAGAAACACGTGCCACTTTGTGCATCTGTCTTACATGGGTACTGAGTAATTGAACCTAGGTCCTCAGACTTTGCAGGCAAGCGCCTTAACCGCTATGCCATCTCTCCAGCCCCCAAATATTTTTATTTATTTATTTATTTGCAAACAGAGACAGACAGAGAATTTGTGCAACAGGACCTCCAGCTGCTGCAAATGGACTCCAGGTGCACACACCACTGTGCATCTGGCTTTTAAGTGGGTCCTGGGGAATCGAACTCGGGTCGTTAGTCTTTGCAGGCAAGCATGCTAATGGCTGAGCCACCCCTGCAGCCTTCTACCCATTCTTGAAGTACCATCAATAGCCAGTTATATCACAAGAGATACACATTGGCATGTTGAAGGGGGATGCAAATGATATGTGGAATGCTAAAGTGATTTAAAATGTGACTTAGGTCCAGTTAAATATAAGCAACTCTTCAGTGCATCCTGACTCCATCTAAAACATCATCTGTTTTCGTAACAAACAAGTATATACCATTAATCATATGCTTCCAGCTGCAAAAACTCACATTCAAATTAAAACCATGAAATAGCATCACAGTGTCAAGATTCACACAAACTCATCTTTTAACAGATTGTGGGGGTGTGTGGGGGGGAATAACCCATACATTAAAAGAATCTGGAGAAAACATTACACAATAAAAACATCTGAAAGAGCTTAAGCCCTAATTCTGGGTTTTTGAACTGCATAGGAATTAAATGTTAAACAAAACTCAGAGCCTGCTCTTAAACAACGAATACATCATAAGAAAATATTTCTTTTTATAGCCCACAGGGCTGAGAGCTTTGCTGTTTATATCCATCCTAGCGTACAAATCCGTAGTACTGCCAGGGCTGTCCCCTCTGACTTCACTGGGAAAGCAGACAGCGGAGTCAACCTGGGTTTCTTTCAGCGCAGTTTTGGTTTGTTTCTTAAACTGGCCCCAAAGAAATCATCTCTTCTTCAGCCACAACCCTCCTTGCCTGACAGCTGCACAGCTCCAAGCATTTCCCTTCCAGCTACAGATATTAAAATGTTGTGTTGTTTTAAAATTTGATTTAGAACTGCAGCAGATAACTGGCTTTTTTTTTTTTTTTACTTCACGCCCCCCAACTCCCCCGGCCCCGCTCCCATCAGCAGGCTATAGCAATGTTCACACAGTGCGCAGCGACTGATACGCATTAAAAACAAGTTCAAGGCCAGGAACCTGCAAAGGGACAGGCTCGAGGCTGCCACGGCAGGCATCCTTCCAGTCCCACAGAAAGTTTCACGTGGTCAGCGCGTGGGCCAAATGATGCACATGGCCATCCTGAACTTGTCCCCAGTGTCCTCCTCCGGTGACCTGCCCCATTGAACTCCCTGGACAAAACTCCCAGCAATGCTGGGCCAAGAGGACACGTTCTGCTAGCCACAGGGTTCACTCTGTGTTACTCCCGGGGCTCTGCGTCTTGGGTGCGTAAGCTCTCCAGCCAGGAAGCCTTTTTAGTCCTCATTTGTTTGCTCTTAAAAATGGTGGCCCTGGGGGCTGGAGAGATGGCTTAACGGTTAAACATTTGCCTGTGAAGCCGAAGGACCCAGGTTCGAGGCTCGATTCCCCAGGACCCACATTAGCCAGATGCACAAGGGGGCACACATGTCTGGAGTTTGCTTGCAGTGGCTGGAGGGCCTGGCGCACCCATTCTCTCTCTCTCTATCTGCCTCTTTCCCTCTCTGTTGCTCTCAACTAACTAAATAAAAATGAACAACAACAACAACAAAAAAAATGGTGGCCCTGGGCTGGAGGGATGGCTTAGCAGTTAAGGCACTTGCTAGCAAAGCCAAAGGACCCAGGTTCGACTCCCCGGGACCCACGTAAGCCAGATGCACGAGGGGGCGCACATGTCTGGAGTTCGTTTGCAGTGGCTGGAGACCCTGGTGCACCCAGCCTCTCTCTCTCTCTCTCTCTCTCTCTCTCTACGTGCCTATTTCTGTATCTCTCTCTCTCTCTCTACGTGCCTATTTCTGTATCTCTCTCTCTCATAAATAAATAAATAAATAAATAAATAAATAAATAAATAAATAAATAGTGGCCCAGCGCTTAGGGAAAGAGCCATCAGACAGAAAGCACTACAAAGAATATAAAAATAGTAACGGCCACATTGCCAACTGAGGTGATTGTTTTAGCTTTTCTAATTAATCAAATAAGATGGGCAATTATCACAGAATGAGACAAAAAGGAGCAAAAAAAAAAAAAAGACAGAGAATTAGATATTCATAACAAAAATTACCAGATTTCATTATCTCATCTCTTCTACTCCTTGCTCCCCCCCCACCTTCAGAGACATTTAATCCCAGTTGATAAAGGGAGGAAGATTTAAAATCACAACTTCACAACAGTCTAGAGAGAACTTTCCCAAAGAACATTCATGCAAAGTGTTATATGAGCATTACAAATGGAGGACTTAGAGATTTTATTTTATTTTCTGAGGTAGGGTCTCTTTCTAGCCCAGGCTAACCTGGAATTATCTATGGAGTCTTAGGGTGACCTCAAACTCACGGTATTTCTCCAACCTCAGCCTCCTGAATCTGGGATTAAAGGCGTGTGCCACCACGCCCAGCTTGGATTTAGGGATTTTGAAACCTGGTAAAATGGCCGAATGATTATTTTTAAGAGAAGGAACTTTTTAAAGGAAAGTGGGATGAGGAAACAATATAAATATAATGCTATAGTGACTAAACCTTACAGAAGCTAAACTTAAACTCAGTTTATATTTTAGAAATGATGTGAAATTTGTATATCTGAATCAAAAATAAAGTATGTAAGAACTTTCATACTTAAAGAAAATTTGGCGTAAAGCTTATTACAAAATTAATAATGCTTCTGAATACTAAACATTATTTGACAAAATCTACCAATAAACACACCTATTTTATCCCATAATTTTCTACACACATTTTTAAAACAGGATCTCAGGAGTATAAAACACAGATGATTAGATTTAGATTTTAGATTTTTATTTCTTCCCCAAAGTATTGCACCTATGAAAGATAATGGTGGTGAGTTCTCAGTAGTGTCAAAATTAACCTAGGGCTGGGGAGATGGTGCAATGGGTAAGATGCTGGCCTGTGGAGCCTAATGACCTAGGTTTGGAACACCGGCGCCCATACAAAAGCCAGATGCACAAAGTGGCACACGTGTCTGGAGTCTGCAGTGGCTGGAGGCCCACGCATGCCCGCTCTCCCCCTCCTTCTCTCTTCCTCCTTTCCTCTCCTCTCCTTTCTTCTCTTCTCTTCTCTTCTCTCTCTCTCTCTCTCTCTGCTTACAAATAAATAAATAGTTTTTTTTAAACCTATTAACCTAAAGTCCTGTCATCACACTGACAGAGAATTCATTTTAACAGTATTCTGCACGCAAACAATCAAACACAAATAGACCATTTATGGCCTTTAAGTCTGGATAGGACTCAAGACTTCCTGCATAAAGCAATACAAACAGGATTTCTTTTTTTTTCTACTAAGTGAGAAAACCATAATATAACTGTGTTTATAAATGGTGTTACTTTTTTAAAGTCAGTCATAATGTATTATTAATGTACCATTAATCTGACAGAAGCTTTGGAAGAGGAAGTCAAATTTCGTCCCTTACTCCCCCATATGAGAGTTCTTCTTAAATGCCCTAAGGTTTAAACTGAGCAGGTCAGTTCAGAGACAGGCACAAATTAGCTGGAATAAAGAACCCAGAAATAATTATACTACATATGAAATTTCTTCCAGTTCAGAGTGAAGGAATCCAAGAAAAGAAATATCTAGAGTCTTTGACACTTCCATTTTCTCTCCAGTGATCTGAAGAGAAACAAAATGTGCAACCTGAAGGAGAAGGAAGGTGTGGGATGGGCAGGCTCGTCCCACGAGGAACGCTGTGGCCCTGCTTTAGTTCCAGGAAGTTAGAGGACAGGAAGCCAAGGACTGTCCTATCATGACATGAGGAGGTTTGGAACCTCCAACAGAAGAACCACAGGAAGGAAAGATTCCAGGACTCAAAGCGTCAAAACACCAGCTTGGCTAGACCAGGACTAATAGGCAGCCCTAAACACTACATGAGCTGGGTTTTTGTTTTATTTTGTTTTGTTTTGTTTTCTTTTTCGTGCTGGATTTTTAAACCTGAGCCACAGCAGGAGCTGCAAGCAGCTGCCTCCTTCACCCGGCTGTCTGGCCCACAACCCAAGGTACGAAGCTGGCTCGTTCATTTTGCCCCACATTCAGTTCCCTGAGGTTGAGGGTAATAGCGTGGTGGGTTTGGGGGTCTCCCTCCCAGCGTCCATTCCTGAGTCTTTGTGAGAACTCAAAATGCAGAAGTAACCTCACGTAACACAAAGATTCTGTGTTCAATGTTACCCTGTTTTTTTGTTTACAATATTATTTCTGCTATACACACCGTGTCAAAAATCCCCTAGTGATATTTTTTTGAGTCGTCTAAAATATCTATAGTGAATGTCAAATTAAACAGATCATAGGTGCTAACACACACAGCAAACTCCAAGGGGAAACAAGCCTTTGACAGAACCCTAAGAAAGCAGCAGAGAATTTACTGATCTGGGGCAGAGGAGTGAAGATACGAACTCTGGTCCTCAAACTCGCTGGACCAACGTGGCCACGGAGTCAGATGTTTTCAGGGGCTCACAGTCTGAGTTTCTTATCAGTGTGTGTGTGTGTGTGCAGAATAAAAATAATTAGGAAAATTTAAACCTGTTAAGAAGATACCTAAAGAGTTCATATCTTTAGTGTATTTCCAAATTAAGGCATAATCCTCTTGTGTCTTAACCCATCACCATTTAGACAAATTTTCATCTGCTCCAGTTGAGATAACCTGCTCCTGTAGCTTTATGTCTGCAAAATAGTCAACTAGAGGTAAAAGGGCAAAAGGATCAGAGATAGGCCATAACATTTTTATTTATTTATTAGGAAGAGAGAGAGAAAATGGGCACAGCAGGGCCTCTAGCCACTGCAAATGAACTCTAGAAACATGTACTACCATGTGCATCTGCCTTACGTGGGTCCTTGGGTTTCACAGGCAACCGCCTTAACCACTAAATCATCTCTCTCGCCCCATAGCATTTTTAATGTTATTAATTTATCCATCTGAGTATCAACCATACATGATAAGTTGAGCAAAAAGTTACATATATTTCAATATATATTCTATTTGAATATAAAACATGTAATCATCAATTATATCAAGTTCATTAATTGGCTAAAATTATTTAAATATTTTCATTTATTTGATCTGTTGTTATTTGTAGAAGGGAGGCTAAATTCTTCTGTTCATTATAAATGTAATGATTCTTTCTGCCTAAATTCTTTAGTTTTAGCCTTATCCAGTTCAGTATTACGTAATAAGTATTTTTAAAGATTCATGGTTAAATAGATATCTTGGTGTAATAGTATGAAATCTTTTTATTGTACTCAGTAATTTTTACTCTATTCCATTATTCTAAGTACTTTCTTTCCAATGGTTTTTTTTAAAGGTTTTTATTTCATTTATTTATTTGAGAGACAGAGACAGAGACAGAGACAAGAAACAGAAAGAGGCAGACAGAAAGGAGAGAATGGCTGTGTCAGGGCCTCCAGCCCCTGCAAATGAACTCCACTTTCTGCATCTGGTTTTACACGGGGACTGGGGAATTGATCTCAGGTCCTCAGGTTCTAAAGGCAAGCTCCTTAATCGCTGAGCCATGTCCTCAACCCTTACTTTATCTTTTCCTGACCTCACCCATGTTGAAAACGGAAGTAATGCTGGGGCGGGGGTGGGGAGCGGCTTCGGATTAGACATTCTTATTCCTTATTAATTATAGCTGGCATTCAGAATGCACTACATCTGAGTATTCCCTTTTCCTAATTTTTGATAACTTAATCTACTCTTGCTTCTCTTTTTGCATCTTTTTTCCTTTCACAGTGTTGACTACTGTAGAACTTCTGTGACTCTCCTATGCCTCAAATATTCTTTTATATTACTCAGGTACTCCTTTTGTGTGACACTCTGAGAAAATTCTCTAACTCAAGCTTTAGTTGCAACAATTTACATCTGAGTTCTGTCACCATCTTCATTTTGAATTTTAAAGTCAAAATTTAAGATTCCTGAATTCCATGTTTGATTTTTTTTTCCCCCTCTCATGAGCACAAAGCTCTCTGGATTCCTTCTTCGGGTCACTCTATTACCTCTAGGTCTCTGACTACATTGTCTTCTCATTTCTGACTGGGCATCTTTCTTTTGTGTCGACTTTGTTCATTTGTGGTGTCATAATTATATGCTCATCTTTGTTTGAGACTCTGTCTGCCGGCTCTTTTGTTTACCATTGTCTGTTTTCAGTGATTAATGGGGACAGACAAGTGGCTTGTCTCCTGTGTGTGTGGGCTTTCTAACCCACCTGGCAGTATATGCTAAGGCACTGCCCTACCTCTCTGGGTCTAGCACCCGCACTCAAGGATTGAGTTTGTGGGTAAACACAGCTGCCATCCACTACTTAACACGAGGAGAAAAGAAAAATAAAGGCACTGCTCCAAACGTGGGCTCCAATTAATAACTCTGATGGTACCCTTGATTAATAATCCCGATGAATTCCGTCGCTATTTCATGTTTCCATTGTCTGCACCTCATGCTTTGTCTTGCTTTGCTTTCTTTGCTACAGACATAAATCTATTTTGGCTATAGATTTAATCTGCCATTGTTTGCTAATTGCTAATTGTTTTTTGATCATACAATGGGATTTTGGCCAGAAAGAGAAGAAAAAAAAAAAAAAGAGTCATAAGAAGAAGGGGGAGGGAAACACCCTGTATATTTTTAATGTCCTACCGTGTAAGTTACTTACATTGCCGGACTTTAATACGCTTGTATTGAAACTGATAACTAACCTTACGTAAAATTGCTCACAACACTGGCTCTCGTGGGTGTCATAAAAGGATTGGTGGCTGTCAAGGTTAAAAATGATCAGGCGTTTTTAATTGAGTCTTCTGATAATATTCTGGATCTCAGGAAATTAAAGCCAACAAATGTGTAAGGCCACCAACAATGCTACCCAGGTCCTTTTTAGTTAGCGTTGGGTGTGTCAGGCAGCCAGTGTAGCCTGGTGAGTGGTGTGTCATTGAAAGAACACTACCTTGCCCACAGCTGCCAGCTGGCATTCCAGCGAACAGAATCTACTGAAGTCTAACACTTTTTGCCTGAGAATTAACATAATCATGGTGACCAGCATCACTTTCCCCGTAAAATATACAAAGAAATGGGCTCATGTGTGTGTGCGTGTGTGTGTGAGCAACAATGCATTTGTGTAGCAGGAATCATATTCTCAGAGCCTAGCACATAGTTGGTATTCACTAAAATGAATCTAATACTAACGAAATAAATTGACTTCTGACGGTTTTTTTCATTACTCTAGTGCTTTGAGGCATAATTTCACAAATATCCCTAGGACTTAAATCTGTTGATGTCGTCTACAGAATAGGACTGGTGAAGCCTAAAGATCATGATGGGTTTTTCAATGCTGCATGTGTCTCCCAACTTGTCCCGTGCATAAACCAAACCAGCTCTTCATGACTCTTGTCACATGTTGCTCTTCCTGGACTCTTTTCTTTGTGAAATTTCCCTTGTCCTTTGTAGCATATCCAGAGTGCACTGTGGACTCAATCGTGTCATAATACATAGGCACATGAAACCACAATGCTGGGCTGGAGAGATGGCTTAGCGGTTAAGTGCTCGCCTGTGAAGCCTAAGGACCCCGGGTTCGAGGTTCGATTCCCCAGGACCCACGTTAGCCAGATGCACAAGGGGACGCACGCGTCTGGAGTTCGTTTGCAGTGGCTGGAAGCTCTGGCGCGCCCATTCTCTCTCTCTCCCTCTCTCTCTCTGCCTCTTTCTCTCTCTCACTCTCAAATAAATAAATAAGTAAATAAATAATAAAAAAAACCCCACAGTGCTCCTCAAAGAGAATGGAAAAGAAGTTAAGAACTTGGTTAAACTGGTATTCGCTGCTATTTCTCAAAGGGATACCATGCCTCATACAGCACACGCGGAATCACCTGCATGTCTACCACCCCTCAACATAAAATAAACGAGGGTTTTAAAAGAAAACACACAATGGGAAGGGGCTTGAGGCAGGCTCTAAGCTGCACAGCAGCCAGAGGGAAGCAGATGCGACAGGTTTCAAGGTGAAGGTGGACGGGCTGTGTTACCCTCAAACTCAGGAGGACAGTTAGTAGCGGGATCAGCTGCTAGAAAAGAAAGTTGTTGTGCAAAAAGCGACACGCCTTGCCCAGCGTCCCACGGCTTGTTTGGTCGGAGGAGAATACTGGTCTTGAATACTTGCACGGCTTTTGCTGCAACGTTGCACTGCAAGCAAGCACTTAATGAAAACTAGTTGCTCTTACGGTAGCCCCTGGGGAGGAACGGAAAGACTCGCTCCCTTGCGAGCCACAGGAAGCCAGGCTGAGAACCCAGCTCGAATGTTCTGAGAGCAAGTCTGTCCGGTAGAGTTAGAAATACAAAATGACCTGATTACCCTTCAACAGGAAACATGGCGAGCAGTGACCTTCAAAATCACATGAGCCCTCTATTGCCGGGGAGGGGGGGGGGAGTGGTCAAAAGACCAGGAAACTAGTTTCTAGAATATTCTCTAGATATATACAGTCTTAGAAGCAATGGACTATTAAGTACTACATTGGACTATGACTGAGAAGATAGAGATTAAAAAAAATTTTTTTTTTTTTTTCCTAGGGCACGTCTCCAGGAGAAAACAAAAACTGAGATCAGGCCTACATGAGCCAGTAATAGACTTCTGGGCCCCTAGGTTCATTTATTTGGCTCTGCTGCCTGTTTGGCTCAGTTTTCCCTTAGCAAGTGTAAAAATCGCTTGAACACCGCCACCCTGGGATCCTGTTCAACCAATTCAGATAGCTGTGGCCTTTAAACTCACATCCAAGGGACTTGGCTTCACACCAATATCATTTCCCCTAGTAGAGCCTAAGCTTCACTGAGAGAGTACACAGGGAGCCAGGAGTTAACTGGCTAGCCCCATTCCAGGGCCTGGTTATTTTCTTAGATAAGGAAACAATGCTACATCGGGAAGTTTCTACCATTCAATATAACGTATCGCATTAGATTCATGACCATTAAAAAAAAAAAGAGAGAGAGAGAATGAGTGAAAATACCACTGTCGATTCTTAAGGCGTCTCTCTTGAGAAGAGTCATGCAGTTTAACTTTTGTCTTCCAGCCCAATCCCTTGGGAAATAAACTGAGGTGATTGATTACAACTTGCACTTTACAGACAGCAAAACAACAACAAGGAGTTCAAACGCACAGTGACAGGGTGTCTTGAGAGAAACCCTTCCCTTGCGGAGCGCCACTTCTTCCCTACGGTAGCGGAGCAGACACGGAACATGCGTGCTTCTCTCTGTGGGTGTAGCCGTCCTCAATTTCCAGAACTGGATGGTACTACTGTGTCTTCACTTTCTTGGGCCTTGGACATTAATTCCCCGTCCCCTCGCCCCTACCCGCTCATGTCCGCAGATGTCTAGAGCAGTTTCCAAACGGCAAGCTGTTGTTCTTACACCAGCAAGAAGTCCCCTGACTCCACCTGCCTCTCTCACAGGCAACCTCTGCGTGTCTGACGATACTATTTTTCTATTCTGTATTTTATTTTCATTTATTTATTTGAAAGAGAAGAGAGAGAGACAGAATGGGTATTCCACGGCCTCCAGCCGCTGCAAATGAACTCCAGACGCATGTGCCACTTTGTACCTCTGGCTTCCGTGGGTCCCGGGGAATCGAACCTGGGTTCTTTGACTTTTCAGGCAAGTGCCTTAACCGCTAAGCTAACTGTTCCTTTTTCTAATGCTCAACTAATTCACTGGCTTATGTTGTCTTTACGCCTCCTCTTTGTGGCATAGATATCATGATTCTGAGTTGGGAATTACATTGAGTTAATAAGCAGGTAGTCAGATTTTTTTTTTCATAGGGGATGGTAGTGGCTCTATGGAGGGAATAATGCATATTACCTACACACAAGGCTGGGAGAATGCTCATGTAAAAATCGCAACATTATGCTTCCTTTCAAAGTGAATTTTAGTAAAAGACGGATGCAAAGTAAAAAAAAGAAGCTTCATTTTGGTGGAAGATATCAAGTGGCCTGGATACAAGGGCAGAAATTAAAGGAAACAGGCAGCCGTGCCCCTGGGTTGCCTGTCAAGAAGTTTGCCCTGGACAGTTTCTGGAGAAATGACGAAATGTAACGAGCCTGGTCAGATCCAAAGCATCGGGAGATAAGCAGCACGAGAGAGAACGGCACCTTCCCCCGTGAAGAGGCGCGTTCCTCCAGGCAAACAAAGAAGCAGGACAGAGTCAACATCTGTTTCCTATAACAGCTTGGCTGCGGAAAGAAGCAACCTTTATAAAAAAAAGAAAGAAAGAAAAAAAAAAAGATGGCTGAGCCGACAATCCTCAAAAAAAAAAAAAAATCTTTCGATCACAGCTGCAACCAGGGGCCGAGGTAAGGGGTGACCGCGTGCAGACGACTCAGGCCCTCCACGGCGCCCTGGCTGCCCCTAAATCAGAAGCCAGGAAGAGTGCCCCCAGTCTTCAAGAACTTTCCCCATTTGATGGACGGCGAGCAGCCGTGAGTCCCGAAGCGTGAGACAGCTCGCTCGGGGTCCGCTTTCTCCGCCGGCCACGGAGGGACACGTGGGGACAGTGGCGGAGGGCGCGTGGGGCAGCCAGACAGAGCTCATTAGGACAGGGGAGGAAGAAGACAATTCATCTGGCAAAACCACTCCTGGGTGCAGAATTCGTTTAGGGAAGATTATTGTGTCTGGAGCCTTATCGATGAATAACAAAGCAAGCTTGTGAGGAAATGACATGTTCATCTCTGGATAATATCAATTCGCATAGGAAATTTCCAAATCAGGAGGAAAAAAAAATATCCGCGAATGCATTAAAACTCTGCTTGTGGATTTAAGAAACCCCAACATTTCTACAACTGAAGAATGACCATGGCTGTGATGGCACCTCAGGGTGCGTGATGTTTTCGGCTCAGCCAAGTACCCCCACACTGCACGTACCCCAGTGACGGGCTTACACGGCACAGGGCGGCCAGACGACAATAAAGAGGCAAAGAGAGGGCTGGAGAGATGGCTTAGCGGTTAAGCGCTTGCCTGGGAAGCCTGAGGACCCCGGTTCGAGGCTCGATTCCCCAGGACCCACGTTAGCAAGATGCACAAGGGGGCGCACGCATCTGGAGTTCGTTTGCAGTGGCTGGAGGCCCTGGAGCGCCCATTCTCTCTCCCTCTCTCTATCTGCCTCTTTCTCTCTCCGTGTCACTCTCAAATAAATAAATAAAAATAACAAGAGGCAAAGAGAGAGATTGTTCAGGTGAAATCCAGGACTGAAGCAAAGCTGGCAAGATGGAGAAAGGAAAACATGTTCAAATATTAACTCAGGTGGAATACAAAAACCGGTCCAGGCAGCTGCAGAAAAGAATCTAATGTGGTTCCTTCCTAATGACTGCTCAGTTTCAACAGGCAAGACGTAATGAGGAAAAAGAGTCCCTGTCTAAGACAGAGATAAAAGTATCACCACACAGAGAAAGAAAAGAAGGGGAGCAGGAGAGAGGTGTCACCATAAAATTTGTATTATTTTTTCTGTTTCTCTCTTCTAAGGCAGTAGTGAGAGTACAACTATAGTGGAAGCAAGCTTTGCATCATGCTGTCTAACTTGGCCTACATTAGCTGAGGTATAGTCTTCACAGGATTTTGTGACATAAAGATACGATCGCTACATTCGACAGATAAAGACGCTGAGATTCAGAAGGAAGGGCATGCCCAGCATGCTTTGAAACCAGTCACTGAAGAAAGAAAACTCAGGCTGAAGGGATGGCTTGAGCGTTAAGGCCTGCAAAGCCGAAGGACCCAGGTTTGACTCCCACGTTAGCCAGATGCACAAGGGGGCGCAGGCGTCTGGAGTTCGCTTGCAGTGGCTGGAGGCCCTGGCGCGCCCATTCTCTCTCTCTCTCCCATTCTTTCTCTGTCAAATAAATACGTAAGTAAAATATTTTTTAAAAAAGAAAGAAAACTCTTTGAAAGAGTACTCCATTTGTCCATCCAGGATCCCTGCTAGGTGTCTTGAACAATATCCAGAAAAAAAATAAATAAAAGTAATCTAGAACAAAACAAGTCAGAGTGGCAGCCCAGGTCTGTAATGCTAACACTCAGGAAGCTGAGGCAGGAGGATTCCAAATTTAAAACCAGATTAAGCTGCATAGTGAGACACCCCAGACCCTGTCACCACTAAAAGAGAAGGAATTTGCACTGACTTCAAGGCAAGCTTCACGAATGAGAAAGCAGCTGGGAAAAGGGAGCCCAGGGCAGTACCGTAAGTCTGTCCATAGGGTCAGAACTGACACAGCCCAGCTGGATCACACTAAGAAATTCCTTCAGGTAGGGAAGAATTAACCTGGGGATTTCTTCTAGTCCTACATGAATCAATATTCGACCTAAAGGAGGGAGAAGGAGGGGCGACACAAGAACCCCCTGCTTCCTGACTCACCGGGCTTACACTGAGCACCATGCTTGTCTTTATATACCTCAGCCCCAACTCCTCAGAAAGACAAATGACAGGTACTGGGGAAAGGTCGCTGAATGCCTGAATAAGAAAAAAAAAAAAAAAAAAAAAAAAACAAACAGGGCTGGGGAGATGGCTTAGTGATTAAGGTGCTTGCCTGAAAAGCCAAAGGAGCCAGGTTCAATTCCCCCGGACCCACATAAGCCAGATGCACAAGGTGGTGCATGTGTCTGGAGTTTGTTGCGGTGGCTAGAGGATCTGGTGCACCCATTCTCTCTCTCTCTCTCTCTCTCTCTCTCTGTCTTTCAAAATAAATGGGAATTTAAAACAAGAAAGAAAAATGGAGTAGGAAAGTACATTGTTAAAGGAAAGGTGGAGGGAGGGGCTAATCAAAATCTAAGAGGATATAAATAAGTCATATGGAAACCTACTTTTTTGGACAATAGAACACACAGGAGCCATAGACTGTTACTAGAAAATTTTCAGGACCAGGGATGGGATATCTTCCAGTGAGTTGTTGGCCAGAGAGGTCCCTGATGCCCCCAAAACATTACAGGCCATTGCCGAGACCCTTGGTTTCCCACCAGGAATAGATGGCAAGACCCTATTGCTGAAGACTACACATAGTTGGGCTGCAAGATAACTGAGAAATCCTGCTGGAACTGAGCTGAAAACATCCTCCATGTTGACAGAAAGCTGGAAAAAGTCACGTTGCGTGCAATTCAATGGGAAAGAGAGAAATCACCAGTGAAGATACCCAACAGTGGACACTGCAAACCTTATATTTGGCCAGCCAGGCCAAATGAGCCAGCGGGTGCAATAGTGGCACATCTGTCATGATGGAAACCAACTGCCCTCTAATTGGACTGGAGGCCTGCTCCATGGGAGGGAATACATCCCTGATACTGAAAACTTAAAACAGGGGTAGTCATGAGCCTTAGGGGTATAACGTCTGCTGCTGTCTGGCTAAATGTATATACTATGCTCATCAAACTGCCTGGTAAACACTTCTCTTAATGTTCATACCCATGTATTAATACTACTCTCACTTTTGATTAGAGAACCTTCTCTTTTCAGATGGCAGTGACCTTGGGAAGACTCAGAAGGCACCGTGGTGCTGATAAGAAGTGACACAGGAGTGCTCAGCACTGCAATATCTCAATCACACCTTCCATGGCTCAGGGTCCATTGTGGAAGAGGTGTCGGAAAGAATGTAAGAGCCAAAGGAAGGGTAGGACTCCTTACAACGTGCTCCTGCAGACATAAAATGGCCTGGATATCCATGACCTCACAGTGCCTGACACTACCTAACACAAGACCATCATAAGAGGAGGAAAAGATGACGACATCAAAATAAAAGAGAGACTGATTGAGAGGGGGAGGGGATATGATGGACAGTGGAGTTTCAAAGGGGAAAGTCGGGGGACTGAGGGAATTACCCTGAGATACTGCTTACAATTTACGAAAGTTGCTAATAAAAAAAGAAAGAAAGAAAGAAAGAAGGAAGGAAGGAAGGAAGGAAGGAAGGAAGGAAGGAAGGAAGGAAGGAAGGAAAGAAAGAAAATCTACTGTTGGTGGGTGGTTCTAGATAGGTGGGACATTAGAAGCATGATGCAGGTCTAGGTCTATATATAGCACCCTGAATGGGCCTGATCTCGTCTCATCTCAGAAGCTAAGCAGGGTCAGACCTGGTTAGTACTTGGATGGGAGAAGTGTGATGCAGACGGAAGCTGGAGGGGAGGGGAGTGGAGGGGAAGGGAAGGGAGGAGAGAGGAGGGGAGCGGAGGGGAAGGGAGGGAAGAGGACAGACGATGTGAGGGAGGAGCCCTTGGTGTGCCAGACACTGGGCAAAACACTCCACAAACTCAGCACACTGACTAAGCACACGTGTGCCCATTAACTCCCACCTCCTTCTCCAGGTGGCCTTAGTCGACTGTGTCTTTCTGTCCAGTGTCTTACATCTGCAAAATAGTAACAGCGCCAATTCTTGAGTCATGAGGTTGCAAAGATTAGGTAAGGAAGGATGAGTGACAGAAAATGGAGAGGAGGGGCTGGAGAGATGGCTTAGTGGTTACGCGCTTAACTTGTGGAAGGGACCTGGTTCAAGGCTCGACTCCCCAGGACCAGCGTAAGGCAGATGCACAAGGTGGCACGTGCATCAAGAGTTTGTTTGCAGTGGCTGGAGGCCCTGGTGCACCCATTCTCTCCCTCTCTCTCTGCCTCTTTCTGTCTGTTCCTCTCAAATAAATAAATAAATAAAGATAAGCAAAACTTAAAAAAAAAGAGAAAGAAAATAGCCGGGCATGGTGGCGCATGCCTTTAACCCCAGCACTTGGGAGGCAGAGGTAGGAGGATCGCTGTGAGTTCGAGGCCACCCTGAGAGTACATAGTGAATTCCAGGTCAGCCTGAGCCAGAGTGAGACCCTACCTCAATAAACAAACAAACAAAAAAAAAAGAAAATAGAAAGGAAAAACAGAAGGATGTGTAGAGTTCAAATTTCACAGAAAGGATGGGTGTGGTGGCACACACCTTTAATCCCAGCACTCGGGAGGCCGAGGCAGGAGGATCGCTATGAGTTCGGGGCCACCCTGAGACTACCTGGAATTCAAGTCGGTCTGAGCTAGAGTGAGACCCTACCTCGAAAAATTTTTAAAAATTAATAATTCACATAAAGCTAGGCAAACAAGCCATTCTTTTTTTTTTTTTTTCGTCTTGGTGTACGTGTCTGTGACTGACGTATGTCTGCGTGTCGGGGCGTAGAGGTCCGAGGGTAACTGTGGATGTTGCTTACTGCCCCCGCGTCTTTCTGAGGCAGATTTCTCCTTCCACTGGCAAAACTGCTAGGAATGCTCCTGTTCAGCCAGCTGGCTCCTTGTCACGCAGCCCAGGCCCCCAGCGCATGGACCGATGCCAGCCCGAGTTAAGGTGCGGCTGGCTCAGGAGCTTCAGAGACAAGCTTCTGTCTCCTCCTCCCTCCCACCCAGCTGGAATGGGGTTATGGAAATCTACTTTGGCTTCCAGGTGTTTTTGCTTCTTTTAATTTCATTAATTTATTAGAGAGAGGGAGAGAATGGGCGCCCCAGGGCCTCCAGCCATTGCAAATGAACTCCAGAAGCATGCGCCACCTTGTGCATCTGGCTTACGTGGATCCTGGGGAATTGAACCAAGATCCTTTGGCTTTGCAGGCAAATCCCTTAACCACTGAGCTATCTCTCCAGCCTCTGGCTTCCAGGTGTTTTACACGGCTTCATAGATCTGAACTAGATACTAAGGCTTGTGTGGCAAGCGCCTTATCCCCAGCCCCAGCCCCAGCCATTCTTTAAAGAGCAGGAAACAAACTGGCCCGTGGTACCTACTGCTAGGCCCGAGCACGTCTCTGTCGTCATTTACTGTGTACTTTGGTTGCTTGTGTCTTGTCCACTCAATTTCATTATTTCCAAAAACGAATTCCATTAATTTCTGTGATTTGTTTTAATGAGTATCTCCATCACTAAACAAAAAGTTTGTTTTTATTTATTTTTCTTTGTGTGTGTATGTTTTGTTTTGTTTTTTGAGGTAGGCTCTCACTCTAGCTCAGGCTGACCTGGAATTCAATATGTAGTCTCAGGGTGGCCTCGAACTCACAGCGATCCTCCTACCTCTGCCTCCTGAGTACTGGGATTAAAGGCATGTGCCACCATTCCTGGCTCATTTTTATTTTTTAAAATATTTTATTTATTTATTTGAGAGAGAGGAAGAGGGAGAGAGAGACAAAAATGGGTGTTCCAGGGCCTCTAGCTGCTGCAAACAAACTCCAGATGCATGTACCACCTTGTGCATCTGGTTTTACGTGGGTCCTGGGGAATTGAACCTGGGTCCTTTGGCCTCACAGGCAAATGCCTTAACCACTAAGCCATCTCTCCAGCCTCTAACTTCAGGATTTTTTCCGGGTGTGGTGGCACACTCCTTTAATCCCAGCACGCCGGAGGCAGAGGTAGGAGGATCACAGTGAGTTCGAGGTCACCCTGACTACGTAGCAAATTCCAGGTCAGCCTGGGATAGAGCAAGAGCCTACGTCTAAAAAACAAACAAACAAAAAAAAAAAATTCAGGATTTTTTTTGTTTATTTATTTGAAAGCGATGGGCAAAGAGAGAGAGAAAGGCAGATAGAGAGAGAGAGAGAATGGGCGCGCCAGGGTCTCTGGCCACTGCAAACGAACTCTAGACATGTGCGCCCCCTTGTGCATCTGGCTAACGGGGGTCCTGGAGAATCGAGCCTCGAACCGGGGTCCTTAGGCTTCACATGCAAGCACTTAACCGCTAAGCCATCTCTCCAGCCCAAAATTCAGGATTTTTAAAACAGTAAGAACTTTATCTTGAGGTTGAGAGGAGGAGTGAGGGAAAGTCCCACAGTATTCCGCCAGGGTAGAGGAAGGACATCAATAGTTGGTAGGGAGGAGCAGAGCCATGGCACTGTCCCGAGTAAACATGGATGAAGATGACTTCCCATGTCTTCCTCACAAGGTGTCACACTCCCCCCAACTGCCCACTTTTATGGCTTACCTTTCTGAATTTCTTCCTGGAATTCAGAATTTATCCCTAGATTAACAATCTGTTTGAACTCCAATTATCCTATCTTCTCAGCAGGTCCTTCCTGGGAAACGCAGGTTTTATATAGTCCCACAGTGGTCCTGAAACACTCCATCTTCCCTCAAAGCTTAAGATTACACAATCAAACAATTCCCAGACAATTTCATGAAGCCACAATTCTCCTCAAATTCCCAGCATCTTACATTGCGATGACCCCCTTGGTACCTAGACTATACTTAAAATCCTAGGAAAGCTACACTGCCCATATATGTGTTACCACAGATTTTCCTGAGCTCTTCCATGAGACGCACTTAGTATCCAGTCCCCCAATTTTTTTCAAGAAATAAACTATGCGTGACCCAATCAAAGAATCCACTCCCTGAATTGTCTGCCTCTCGGGATGGGACACAGGATATACAATCAAATTCTACTCTGAAAGTCATCCTTTCCTGAGATGGTCTCTCAAATAAAATCAGCTATTAAAGTTGACGGAGGTAAAATAATCCGGTTAGGCCAGAAATCTGCTCTTTATACGAATGCACGCACAGGCCCCGGTCGCAGGGGAACCCGCAACTAACCTTTCTGCTCCCGTTGCGGCAGCTCCGTCTCACACTTCCGCGGCTCAGCCTCATTACAGAACAGGTGTGAACTGAAGAATGACTGCCAGGTCTTACAGTGCCCTCACGGCAATCTCCATTTCACCAATTTTCAGGGTGACAAAATCAAACCTTGCTTAAGAACAGATTTACTTCCATCCCTCCAGCCTTCCGGCTTGACCGCTGTACTTGATTTCAGTGGCATGGTGCCAACGTTAGCGTAAGTTCCTTTAAGCATTCATTTTTTTCCCCTAACTGTTCAGATGCATTCACTTTATTTACCTATAACATCTTATGTAATAAACACATCAACAATTCACTACCGGTTTCTTACACCTAATGGATGTTCAATTAAAAATTGTGTCTAGGGCTGGAGAGATGGCTTAGCAGTTAAGCGCTTGCCTCTGAAGCCTAAGGACCCCAGTTCGAGGCTCGATTCCCCAGGATCCATGTTAGCCAGATGCACAAGGGGGCACACGCGTCTGGAGTTCATTTGCAGTGGCTGGAAGCCCTGGCATGCCCATTCTCTCTCTCTCTCTCTGGCTCTTTCTCTTGCTGTCTTTTGCTCGCAAATAAATAAATAAGTAAAAATTTAAAAAACATTGTGTCTAGCCTGTTAAGTATGAGTTACATTGAAAACCCAGTCAAGTTTTTAAGCCATATACTTAGTTCTATGGATTTTTAAGTTATATCTGACTCTTAAAACATTCGCAGATAATACTGTCACCAAGAAAACAGCCATCAAAAAAACCAAAGCAGTATTAAAATATTCAACCAAATGTGATCCTCAAAATTTTACATGAAAGAGCCACTCAAAAAAGAACATGCACGTATCTTGCCTTTTTTGACCTTTTGGCCAAGATCAAGTGTGCAAACAGCTCACATTCGGGGACTGGGCGTTAGCTCAGTCAGTAACATGCTTGCCTTACAAGCACGAGAACCTGAGTTCAAATCCCTGGAACCTACATAAAAAAGCTGGTTGGGGCTGGAGAGATGGCTTAGCGGTTAAGCACTTGCCTGTGAAGCCTAAGGACCCAGTTTGAGGCTCGATTCCCCAGGACCCATGTTAGCCAGATGTACAAGGGGGCGCACACATCTGGAGTTCGTTGGCAGTGGCTGGAGGCCCTGGCATGCCCATTCTCTCTCTCTCTCTCTCTCTCTCTCTCTCTCTATCATTTTCAAATAAATAAATAAAAATAAACAACAACAAAAAAGCTGGTTGTGGGCTGGAGGAATGACTTAGTGGTTAAGGTGCTTGCCTGCAAAGCCAAAGGAACCTAAGTTCAATTCCCCAGGACCCACGTAAGCCAGATGGCAAGGTGGTGCATGTGTCTGCAGTTCATTTGCAGGGCTGGAGTCCCTGGCATATCCATTCTCTCTCTCTATTTGCCTCTCTCTCTCAAATAAATAAATTAAATGTAAAAATCTGGTTGTAACTGGGCGTGGTGGTGCATGCCTTTAATCCCAGCACTCGGGAGACAGAGGTAGGAGGATCCCCGGGAGTTCGAGGCCACCCTGAGACTACATAGTGAATTCCGGGTCAGCCTTGACTAGAGTGAGACTCTTCCTCAAAAAACAAACAAACAAACAACAACAACAACAACAAAAAGCTGGGGGTAATGATGCACTTTGTAAGCCAAGCACGGGACAGGTGGACACTGGAGGATCACCCAGCCAGCCAGCCGGCCTATCCTAAACAGGTGACTTCCAGGCCAGTGAAAGACTTGTCTCCAAAGAGGTGGATGGGACGTAAAACAACAACACCTAAGATTGTTTTCTGGTCTCCATAAGCGCGCGCGCACACACACACACACACACACACACGTAGACCACTCATACACACATAGCACTCACGTCATATGGTTTTTGTTTTGTCAAAAATGAGAAAACCAAGGATCTTAAAAGAAAGTCGTCAACTTCTCAGACAGGCCTGCTTTTCAGCAGTGACGCTATGAAAGACAGCACGAGCCGTCAAGCTGACCGAGCGAACATGTCCTAATCACGGTGCTCTGAAAGCAGGCACCTGTTTCCAGAGATTGGCCACTACCTCATTCGATAAAAATAAGAAGGCCAGGCTGCAGGGATTGCTTAGCAGTTAAGGTGTTTGCCTGCAAAGCCGAAGGACCCAGGTTCAATTCCCCAGGACCCACATTAGCCAGATGCACAAGGGGGCACACGTGTCTGGAGTTCGTTTACAGTGGCTGGAGGCCCTGGCATGCCCGTTCTCTCTCTCTCTCTCCCTCTTTATCTGTCAAATAAATTAATTAATTTAATTAAATATTTTAAAAATAAGACAGCCCCAACCACTAATAAAATAGCGTAGGGGCTGCAGAGATGACTTAGTGGTTATTAAAGTGCTTGCCTGCAAAGCCAAAGGACCCAAGTTCAATTCCCCAGGACCCATGTAAGCCAGATGGATAAAGGGGCGCATGCGTCTGGAGTTTGTTTGCAGCGGCTGAAGGCCCTGGTGCACTCATTCTCTCTCTCTCAAATAAGATTTAATAAATAAAAAATTTTTTAATTGCATGAAGTTGGTGTTTCCATTTCATAATGCTGAAAATGAGTCATTGTTAGAATGGCCTCAAAAGGAGAAGAAAAAGGCAAAACAAAATGGGGTACGGTCTGAATCACAAAGTGATTCAAGAGGTAAGAAAGAAGTCTCTTCTAAGTCATTAAACTCATCGATATTACCCTGAACTCCGGCACTTACCATTTTCCTGCCCATTAGAGAATTTAGTAGGTTCACTGAATTGACTGATTTCTTTGTTAATCTAGTTACATGGGTTAAGACCCTGACTGACATAAAACACAACCAAAAAAAGGTGCCCGACACAGAGCGCAATGAAAGGCTGACTGATGTATGCTTTCGGGCACAGCCTATCCAATAAACGTGCTTGGCCAGCAAAGAACCCACTGGCAAAAATTTGTTATCGGAACAGATACATTTTAAAAAGACTGAATACATCCAAATTTGCACTGTAATTTCAAACAGAAGTATAATTCTTTGCCCTGCGTATTTTATTTCTTAATTATATGAAAATTCTCTTCATGTGTTTCTGCTAAGAATAGTTTTTGAAAAAAAAAAAAGAATAATTTTTGACCAAGAGAAAACAAATAAAAAAATAAAATAAAATAAAATCAACTGCTATTAGTGTTCTTTGGTTCCTGTAAAAGAAATCCAAGTTAGAACTCTTCAATAACCTTTAAAACATGTATAAAGAGTAGGAAGTATTACTAGAAATATACTATCAAAAGAAAAGGCAAAACGTAATCATCTAGCATACGTTATGATTTAACGACACAGAATACATGGATACCAAATTAGTAAAGTCAAGACCAGACATAGAAAGGATTTTAAAGGTTATACCTCCAAGTTCTTTTACATTCAAGATGGCATTCTGGAATGGCACTGCCTTTATACTAAAACCTAAAATTAAAAAAACAAAAACATAAGAATTAGCAACTTGACTATTGAACGAAAATACTTAAGTTGGTCAAATCCTCTGTTTAGGGCAAACTAAGATTTGCTCTGCATGGCTCATATTTATACTAGAAACATATAATTTCCAAGGTAAGTAACCCCGTATTATCTACCTTCCACAATTTTGAAAACATCATTAAGTATTATAGCAAAATATAACACTATCCCTTCACTTAAAATAGTTCCTTATTCTTGAGCAGGTAATGGCTATGCAACTTTTTGTCAATTATAAGAAAAATACATGGAAGTACAGGGAAGCCTCCAAAGAAATATTAGGGATGGAGAGATGGTTCAGTTGTTTAAGATGCTTGCCTACAAAGGACCCACATTCGATTCCCCAGGATCCACATAAGCCAGATGCACAAGTTGGTGCATGTGTCTGGAGTTTGTTTGCAATGGCTGAAGGCCCTTGACTTGCACATTCTCTCTCTCTGTCTGTCTCTTTCTCTCTCTATCTGCCTCAAATAAATAAAATAAATAAAACAAAAAAAATTAAATATTAAATCTATTGGGGCCTTTTCTGGACCTAATTCTTAATGTCTTATAATTTTTCTCATATATAACCCAGCAACTGGAGATATTTAAGTGGAAACTATCATAGGAGAATTACTTTAAGTTCATGCTGTTGTCTTAAGAACACAACTACGACTATGTACATGTATTTTTCTTTAAAAACACAACCACAACTATCTATGTACAAATCATTTTATAACATATATCATGAAAATATTTATACGATTAATACATGTTAACGAGTATACAGTTCCATGATTAATAATATATTTAGAATTTAACTATCACCCCTGAAGTCAATTTGCTTGAAACATACGAGGATGTGCATGCAGACACACATTCGCAGAGAAATGCACTGGCTGTTTCTGAAAGGAGACATAAGAAACTCGAACCAGGAACGTCACTCAGGAGAGCTAGAAGCTTACACTAGAAGGGAGATCTGTTTCCATTAAGTGTCTTACCATGTACTTTTTTGACTTAAATCCCTACTAATTTTTAAAAGGTAATTATCAGCCGTTTCAGAGTATTATTTAGTATGTACAATTACAATGAAACACAGGAAACTTTTTTGCAAGAAGACAAGCACAAATACTTTTCATCTGGGACAAGTTATGATTACTGCCTGGAAAATACAAAGTACACGGTGGATAGAAAAGCTACTTTATGTGGTTTCACTATGCCTTGTACGAAAGAAAGCCAGTTTGCCCATTATTAAAGAAATTAATATTTATATATTTATTTGAGAGAGAGAGAGAGACAGAAAGTCAGAGAGAGGGAGAGAGAGAATGGGCACACCAGGGCCTCCAGCCACTGCAAACGAACTCCAGACATGTGCGCCCCCTTGTGCATCTGGCTTACATGGATCCTGGGGAATCGAACCTGGGTCCTTAGGCTTTACACGCAAACGCCTTAACTGCTAAGCCATCTCTCCAGCTTACTAGGTCCATTTTTAGCCCCGGTAGATCTTTTGCACTCCTTTGCCATGTGCATCATGGTAGCATCAGGTAACAGTGTAAGAACCGACTCTGGAATCAGACTAAACAAGGCGTGGATTCTGGCTCTGTCTTTTATAAGCTCCATGACTTATAAACAGGTGGGCAACCTGCTAACTGTGGCTTTCGCATTTGTCGAACAGGGACGGGGGTGCCCATGTCACAACACTCTCATAAGGTGTGGACACTGCTTATCACAGTGCTGGGTTTGTCTGAACATACATACGTTAAGTGGCGTTATTCTTCTTTGTTGATAATAATTTAGTCATTAGGGTTATATGTTCCCTTCCAGCCCGCACAGGATGCAAATGCGTAAGGGAGAAATTCCATGGGGGGGGGGCTATTTATTAGTGGGGTGTTTAGCTGGAGAGACAACTATTTCCTCTGGCTGAAAAGGATTTTTTTGTTGGTGTGATGGAGACATCAACAGCTGAAATTTACTACAGAGGAAAGAGGCGCTCATTGAGTCCTCTAAGAATCTTCCGAAACATGCCCTTCCTCTGTGGGCCTAACGCAGACGCACAGGGCAGAGTTACGGCGAATGGTGCATGAAGCCACTGGATCTTAGTGACACAGCAAGAAGACTGCGGAGGCAGTCAGTCCCCTGTGGCTGAAACGCTGCCATGGACCTGGGCCTGCAGCAAAACCTGTTCAGGTGTCTGGCCTCTGGTGAATCAAGGACAGCCAGTGCCAATCACAATACTCCTGCTGGGATCGAAATTCCCCTTCAGGAGACCTGGATGCTTGAAGATATCTACCTACCAAACGTGGATATTCTACGGATTAAAAGGCAATGATTGCGAAATACTGGAAACAAACAACAACAACAAAAATAGCCATTTGCTCAAAGAACAGATTTTGCAGAGATGAAAGGCAGGTCCTAACTTTGAAAAAGAAAGTTTGAGAGTACGGCGGTGGGGTAATGTTTAATCGATTTTGATTCTTTGTTTTGTTTTGGTTTTGGTTTTTCGAGGTGGGGTCTCACTCTAGCCCAGGCTGACCTGGAATTCACTATGGAGTCTCAGGGTGGCCTCGAACTCAAGGCAATCCTCCTACCTCTGCCTCCCAAGTGCTGGGATTAAAGGCGTGCGCCACCACGCCCGGCTCGATTTTGATTCTTAAAAGCTGACAACATGCAGGAACTCAAAAGAATATCCTTGCAGACACGGCCACTCCCGTACGCAAAACACAACCTGAGAAGTTTATTAATCGACTACTCAGCTTATATTACTGCTGCTATCTTTAAATCCTAGCAGAAAAAAACTGACTACAAAAATGTCTATGTCAAGCTGGGCATGGTGGCTCACGCCTTTAATCCCAGCACTCGGGAGGCAGAGGTAGGAGTATCACCGTGAGTTCGAGGCCACCCTGAGACTACAGAGTGAATTCCAGGTCAGCCTGAGCTAGAGTGAGACCCTACCTTGAAAAACCACTGCTTATCACAGTGCTGGGTTTGTCTGAACATACATAAGTTAAGTGGCGTTATTCTTCTTTGTTGATAATAATTTAGTCATTAGGGTTATATGTTCTCTTCCAGCCCGCATAGGATGCAAATGCATAAGGGAGAAATTCGAGCCACAGCGCCATCTCCCTCTTATTTTTACAGTATAGCTGTGGCTGGTAATTGCTGTTCAGAGAATAAATCCCAGATGATCAGACCAGAAAATGAGAAGGTGCTCTCTCTTCATGGAAGAGAAATAGTTATTTCTCGATTTCCAGTCATTCTAAGTATTTGCAAAGATTAAACAGAGCTAAAAACTTAAAGCAACATTTTCAGCTCGCCAGATGGGAAATCCAAGAAAGACAGCCGTTGCCCTCTATTTTACTCCTTTCTACGTTAGGGCAGAAGAGCTTGAGGGGAGGAGGTTACCTTGAGTTGACATACAAAATTCAGGCTGTCACAACACTTCTCTCTTTGAGGAATGGAAGGGTGGGCTCCAGAATGAGAAACCTGGGCTCAGATGCTGGCTCCGCCATTGATTAGCTGTCTGGCTTTGTGAGCAAGGTATTTTTTAAAATTTTTTTTTGTTTATTTTTATTTATTTATTTGAAAGTGACAGACAGAGAGAGAAAGAGGCAGATAGAGAGAGAATGGGCGCGCCAGGGCCTCCAGCCACTGCAAACCAACTCCAGATGCGTGCGTCCCCTTGTGCATCTGGCTAACGTGGATCCTGGGGAATCGAGCCTCGAGCCGGGGTCCTTAGGCTTCACAGGCAAGCGCTTAACCGCTAAGCCATCTCTCCAGCCCAGCAAGTCAGGAGCACTTGGTCTGGCGTCCTCGAACTAACTAAGTGCGTGAATCTGTGATGCATCTCCTTCCGGCCTTCTTTTCTATGTGATTTGAACAGTTGCAACTACGTGTCTGCTTATTTACGTGCATTCTGTCTCGCGTGAGACGGCACAGGCCCACGATGGAGACGGAGTGCGCAGTATGGCCCGCAAGCCCACACCAATGCTTGCAATGTGACAGGACGCAGGGCATCCCTTCCACAGGTGTGTATCCATTCCATTTTGTATCCATTACCTGCTATAACCATCCCAACGGTGATGCCAGTATATGGTCTCACGAAGAAGGAAAGCTAAATTCAGCAACGAAAGCTTGAGCCTAACTCCAACCACCACAGCAAGACACCACCAGGGTCCCTCCATGTGCCAGCAAGCTAACAGAGTCATGCTGGTGTGTTTAATCCCGGGCCTAGATATTGGCAGAGTTGACTGGGTAGCACATATGTGGCTAATAAATCCACAAATTTCCTTTGCTTTCTGTTTATAAATAACTCAACACGAGCAGCCCATGTAAATGTTTTCAGGCCTATACAACACTGCTTTTAAAAAAAATTTTTTTTTATTTATTACTGGAACAAAAATAACAGCATGAGTTTGGAAAGTCCTGTTTACTAGGCATTTATTAATAAAAAACTGGAACTTGGGAGCGAGAATGATGTCCAATTCACTGAGCAATGACAGTGTGATCATCTCCCGGGGCCCCCCCATTTCAGTCATGGGATGCTGGGGGCTCTCCCCTGGGAGTCGCTGTGCGGATGTGACAAGACGCTCCCCTAGGAGGCCTCGCTACAGCCTCAGACTCACGAGCCGCATTCCCACCTCACCTAGGCCTTGAGTGGTCCAGGCCAGCTCGAATTAGGATTCCACTGTTTGTATTAACCATGGAGGAGGGAGCAACAGTAATGAGCCCATCCTTAATCCTCCAGAATTTGGCCGAAGGCCTCCTGGGTAGGTCTCCCTGGGCTCCATTCAAACAACTGGACGGCTGAAGCTTAAGTTATGCACTCATTTTTTCCTGGCCTATCTAAGCTACATTAGTAAGACTGAAGCCTCCCCTAAGATTTAACCCCACAAATTTTAATAAATATATGACTTGGTAACTCTTCGGGGAAATAATTGTTTGCATAGCCTCTCAGTCTTTGTTTTTGCAATCCTTCAATCCAACAAAACCTGTGATACAGGGGAGTTGGATTTGAACTTTTTCACGCAAAAAACATAAAAATAGTTTTTAAAAAAAAAGCATTCCTGGAATTGTAACAAAATTAGTTTGGGAGGGGCTGGAGAGATGGCTTAGTGGTTAAAGCGCTTGTCTGCAAAGCTAAAGGACCTCGGTTCGATTCCCCAGGACCCATGTAAGCCAGATGCACAAGGTGGCGCATGTGTCTTTGAGTTCGTTGGCAGTGGCTGGAAGCCCTGGTGTGCCCATTCTCTCTCTCTCTTTCTCTCTCACTCACTCGCTTGCTCTGCAACTTTCTCTCTCTCAAATAAATAAGTAAAAATAAAATATTTTTTAAAAATTGGTTTGGGAGGAAGGCTGGTCTATTTTTATTCACAACATGGAAGCGTGAGTATTTTGCTTGAGTCTACATATCAGCTCCTCCTTGACCCCCCTCAAGTCTGCATACGTGCTCACATGTACTTGATACATGCTTCTGAAATTCCTGGCCACTCTTAAGAACTGTGGAAGGGGGCTGGAGAGATGGCTCAGTGGTTTAGGTGCTTGCTCGCAAAGCCTAAAGGCCCGGGTTCAATTTCCCAGGACCCACGTAAAGCCAGATGCACAGAGTGGCACATGCATCTGAAGTTCGTTTGCAGTGGCAGGAGGCCCTGGTGCGCCACTTCTTTCCCTTGTCTCTGCTTCCAAATAAATAAATAAAAATATTTTTTAAAAAAAAGAACTATGGAAGGGAAAGAGATCAGTAGTCCTGGCCGGGCATGGTGGCGCGTGCCTTTAATCCCAGCACTGGGAGGCAGAGGTAGGAGGATTGCCATGAGTGCAAGGTCACCTTGAGACTATGTAGAATTGAGTGGTCTTGACCAGGACCAAGAGTTTTCCTCATGCCATGATGTAATGTTTGGACAAAAATGTAGTAAAATTCTTCTAAATTGGATTTCAACATTATTAAAGGAAATTTAACCTACTGGTATTTACAAAACACAGCCCTCTCACAGATATCAAACCTACTTTCAAGCTTGTCCCTCTGGTAGGGTTATTTATGCTTCATTCAAGTTTTCATGAACCTTTTCTGTCTTTCTTTCAAACTATCATGATCTTTTCCGATTAGCTGAGTGCTAAACTACTTGGCAATTTTTCAAGAGCAGAAATATATATGCCTAAAGAGATTTTCGACACTTTTCAGTTTTCTCTTGGTTGTTCTCAAGTTCATCAACATATTATCCTGAGCCATTAGACTCCATATCTTTGGCTTATACAGGAAAACAAAGCAAATATTTGTGTACTGTACAGATGCCTTATGCATACACAGGCAAGGAACTGGCTCTAGACAGAACTTATGTTTTTAGACCAAGGAGTAAATTGCCCAATTTTTGTCTTTCCACCAACAAGCCCTGCTCGCTGGAGGATTTCTGAGCTCTCTGAGCTGTGACAATGTAAGTATTGTTTAAAAAAAATTATGTCAAAGCTGAAAGACTGTAGAAGTCAGCCACCCAGTGATAGCTGGATTCCCTTTATTCTTGGGAGCAGGCAGCCGTGCTCACTTTGCTGAAACTGGATGGGCATGCCCTGGCCCAATAAGCTTCCATTTCATAAGAAACTAACTCATTGGAGCTGGAGAGATGGCTTAGCGGTTAAGCACTTGCTTGCCTGTGAAGCCTAAGGACCCCAGTTGGAGGCTCAATTCCCCAGGACCCACATTAGCCAGATGCACAAGGGGGCACACGCGTCTGGAGTTCATTTGCAGTGGCTGGAGGCCCTGGTGCGCCCATTCTCTCTCTCGCTCTCTGCCTCCTCTCTTTCTCTCTCTCTCTGTTGCTCTCAAATAAATAAAAATAAACAAACAAAAAAATTAAAAAAAAAAAAAAGAAGAAACTAACTCATTGTGTTGATTCATCCGGGTCTTGCTCTAGCCCAGGCTGACCTGGAATCCACCATGTAACCTCAGGGTGGCCTCAAACTCACAGCGATCCTCCTACCTCTGCCCCCCACGTGCTGGGATCAAAGGCGTGCGCCACCATGCCCAGCTCAAGAAACTAATTCTTAACATAGATGATCTTCTTAATTGTTCAAAACTCCCAACATATACTTCATCTTTAATTAGATTTATATTTTCAAAACATTATAAAAACAGAGAAAGAATTTATAATAATACAATTTCTCCTCAATGCAGCCACATCAACAAAGCATATTGTTATTTTCACATGTTCTTTCCCAGATTACATTCAAATGCATGCTTTTCCATGATTTAACTTACAAAATGAATGTAAATCTAGTGTTTCCATTTTATTCAATAGAAGACTGCATACATTTCCCTACAATCATTTCAATTGAGGTACCATTATTTATTTAACAAGCTCCCTTGCTTTAGGACATTTATACTGCTTTAAAGTTTTTGGCAATTATACACAATGTTGCAAGGAACTGCCTTATACATATAGCTTCTCTTAAATTAACTGCTTATGATAAATTCCCACTGGCACCCTTGTTAGGTCTGTGAGTATTCTGGTAGCTTTTTTGTTTGTTTTTGTTTTATTTTTCTAGGTAGAGACTCACTCTAGCCCAGGCTGACCTAGAATTCACTATATAGTCTCAGACTGGCCTCAAACTCACAGCAATCCTCTTACCTCTATCTCTCAAGTGCTGGGCCATCGTGTGCCATAACACCTGGCCACTATTCTGGTAGCTTCTGATTGATATGAATAATTGTTTCCCAAGAAAAGATATAGTAACAATCTCAGCTACACCAATAATACATGTGCAAATTACAATCTTACCAGCATTGAGTCTTATCATGAAGACATGAATCTTGGAAAATTTATGTTCAAAGGAAAAAACTAATATTGTCTTGTTTATTCTCAATAAAGATATTTTGTTTGTTTGTTTGTTTGTTTGTTTGTTTGTTTGTTTGTTTTGAGGTAGGGTCTCGCTCTAGCCCAGGCTGATCCGGAATTCACTACGTAGTCTCAGGGCGGCCTCCAACTCACGGCGATCCTCCTACCTCCCAAGTGCTGGGATTAAAGGCGTGTGCCACCACACCTGGCTCAATAAAGATAAATTTTTGATAAAGCTGAACCTTTTGCATCTGTTTCTCTGCCAGGTATTCTTTTCGTTAATTACCTCTGTGCACTTGATGTGATTTATGTCAGATTTCCAATGCTACCTGTAAATGTAGCAGCATCCTCTAAGTACGACAGCCTTAAATTCTTATCCACACTGTCTGATTCAAATATTTCAACAATATTATTTTCCTTAGCTTAAGGTTCTCTCTGTATGTGTGTATGTGTGTGCACACAAGCAATGTGTGTACAGAGAGTATGTGTGGCGTGGTATGGGTGTTACGTGCGGTGTATTTATATGCGTGTGTGCATGAGAAGGCCAGAGGAGAACTTCAGGTGTCTTTCTCTGTCACTCAGCTGCATACACTGACGTGAGAAGGGGTCTCTTCCTAACCCTGAGCTCCTTTATTGTTGTTGTTGTTGTTTTTAATTTTTAGAGGTAAGGTTTCACTCTAGTCCAGGCTAACCTGAAATTCACTATGTAGTCTCAGGGTGGCCTCGAACTCATGGTGATCCTCTTACCTCTGCCTCCCAAGTGCTGGGATTAAAGGTGTGCACCACCATGCCCGGCTACCCTGAGCTCCTTCTGTAAGAGCCACGGGGGGGACAGGGGGGCAGGAGGGATATCCAAAGGCATTGCCCCGCCCCCCACAATGACTGACTGCTGCTCTCACAACTCAGGACCCACAACCCCAGGGTGACTTCCTAACCCTGAGCTCCTTTTTTTTTTTTTTTTTTTTTTTTTTATAAAGAGGTAAGGTTTCACTCTAGTCCAGGCTAACCTGAAATTCACTATGTAGTCTCAGGCTGGCCTCGAACATATGGTGATCCTCTTACCTCTGCCTCCCAAGTGCTGGGATTAAAGGTGTGCACCACCATGCCCGGCTACCCTGAGCTCCTTCTGTAAGAGCCACGGGGGGGGGGGGTATCCAAAGGCATTGCCCCGCCCCCCACAATGACTGACTGCTGCTCTCACAACTCACGACCCCACAACCCCAGGGTGACCAGCAGCAACGTCACTCAGGAGGGCCCTCGGTGGAGTGGGGGCGGGGAGGAAGGAGATGATGGTACCAACACATGATGTGTCCACGCAACGTTTCTGCTTAATAATAAAATACTTCTACGCAGGTTAAGTAGGCCACGGGCAGGCAGGGATGGCAGAATTGATCCTGTCCCAGAGCGGAGTCCTTGACTTGCTCTCATCCGATGCACTGGCTACAACGAGCACAAGAAAACAGACCTGGAGGATGTGTTCCTGGCCGGAGCCACCCTCTGTTAATTTGTCCCACCAGCTATGAGGTTCTTATGGATGTCCTTCAACACCTGGGACTGCTTCCCACTCCTACGATGAGACCTTTTGATCCAAAAATGACGCAGGGTCTATTACTGTTGAAGAGATCACACTGTTTGTTTACAGTTTACAGGTATTACAGGTGAATTAAGCTGGGTTGGCGTTGAGGAGTGAATTAAGGGCCCGGCACATGCAAGGTAAGCACTCTGCTATTGAACTACACCCACCGCTAGATTGACTTTGTTTTTGTAGTTAAAAAAAATCTTTGAGGCTCAGGAGGTGGCTTAGCGGTTAAGGCGCTTGCCTGAGAATCCTAAAGACCCAGGCTCGATTCCCCAGTGCCCAAGTAAACCGGATGCACATGGTGGCACATGGTGCATCTGCAGTTCACTTGCAGGGGCTGGAGGCCCTGTGTGCCCATTCTCTCGCTAACTGTTTCTCTCATATAATTAAATGAAAAATTTTTTTAAAATAACAACTTTTTTCTTAAATATCTTATCTATTTATTTATGTATTTGAGAGGGGGGAAGAGGGAGAAAGAGGGGGGAGACATAGGGAGAAAGAATGGGCATGCCAGGTCCTCTAGCCAATGCAAACGAACTCCAATTTGACAGAGAAAGAGGGGGAGAGAGAGAGAGAATGAATGGGTGCGCCAGGGCCTCCAGCCACTGCAAACGAACTCCAGACACATGCAACCCCTTGTGCATCTGGCTAACGTGGGTCCTGGGGAATTGAACTTGGGTCCTTTGGCTTTGTGGGCAAACACCTTAACTGCTAAGCCATCCCTCCAGCCCCACCTTTTAATTTTTAAGGCAGAAGCTGGAATTACTGATTGGAGGTGCTTTTTCACCCCTAATGCTGGTGTTTATCACTCTAAGTGCTGCCCCATTCCCCAAATGCTGCTGTAGGAAGCATACCACGAACTCTGATAGGCTCTCATTTGGTACAAAATGTGCTACGATTTCTCTTTATTCTTTCTTTGATGCATAAGTTAGCTAAGAATAATTTAGTTTCCAAATATTTGGGAATTTTCCCAAGGATCTTCTTGTTAACGATTTCTAATTTGATTCCATTACTGTCGTAAAATATATTTAGTACCTCTCAAGTCCACCTAAATTTATTGAGATTTGTTTTATATGGTACACAATGTTCTAATTCGGTCAGTGTTGCAAGGACAAAAGAAAAGAACGCCTTCTATGGTTGGGTGGACTGTTCCGTTAGGCGAGTACAGACACGATGGCCGGAAGTGCTGCTCAATTCTACTGCACCTTGGCCGACTTTTATCCCACATGTTCTGGAAGGAAGAGAAGGATCTCTGATCACAGTTGAGCGTTTCTCAATTTCACTCTGAAGTCGTGGCATGTTTTGTTTCGCGTATTTTGAAGCATTGTTAGCAGGTACATAAGTACTCAGCACTGTTATTTCTTCTGATTAAAAGATCCTCCATCACTGGGAAATGAATCACTTTATCTTTGGAATTATTCTTTACTGTGAAATCTGCATAGTCTGATATTGAAAAAATCACTTTAAAAAATATTTATTTTTATTTATTTATTTAATTGCTAGAGAAAGAGAAAGAGAAGAGAGAGAGAGAGATGGAGAGAGAATGGGCACGCCAGGGCCTCTAGCCACTGCAAATGAACTCCAGATGCATGTGCCACCTTGTGCATCTGGCTTACGTGGGTCCTGGGGAATTGACCTAGGTCCTTCGGCTTTGCAGGTAAATGCCTTAACCGCTAAGCCATCTCCCCAGCCCTGAAATATTCACTTTAATTTCCTTTTGAGCACTATTAGCAAGATGTATCTTTCCCCATCCCTTTTCTTTAATCTCTCTGTATCTATATTTAAAGTTTGTTTCCTGAAATTACTCTTCAGTTGAGTTTTCCATTTTTTTTAACTTAATCGGTGCATATTAGTCTTAATTGAGAAGTTTAGATCATTTACTTTTTTCATAAAATATTTTATTTTTACTTGAGAGAAAGAGGTGGGTAAAGAGGAAGAGAGAGAAATAGAATGAGTGTGCCAGGGCCTTCAGCTACTGCAAACGAATTGCAGATGCATGTGCCACCTTGTGCATCTAGCTTACATGGGGAAATGAACCTGGGTCCTTCGGTTTTGCAAGCAAGCAAGTTAATTGCTAAGCCATCTCTTCAGCCCATAGATCATTTACTTTTAATCTTACTATTTTTTTTAATTTTTTTTTTTGTTTGTTTGTTTGTTTTTTGTTTTTCAAGGTAGGGTCTCACTCTAGCCCAGGCTGACCTGGAATTCACTATGGAGTCTCAGGGTGACCTCGAACTCACGGCGATCCTCCTACCTCCGCCTCCCGCGTGCTGGGATTAAAGGCGTGCGCCACCACGCCCGGCAATTTTTTTGTTTGTTTATTTATTTGAGAGCAACAGAGAGAAGGAGGAAGAGAGAAAGAGAGAATATGGGCGCGCCAGAGCTTCCAGCCTCTGTAAACGAACTCCAGATGCGTGTGCCCCCTTGTGCATCTGGCTAACATGGGTCCTGGGGAACTGAGCCTCGAACCGGGGTCCTTAGGCTTCACAGGCAAGTGCTTAACCGCTAAGCCATCTCTCCAGCCCACATTATTATTATTATTTTATTATTTATTTACAAGGCGAGAGAGAGAGAATGGGCACACTGGCATCTCTAAGCACCGTAAATGAACTCTAGACACATGCACCACTTTGTGCAGCTGGCTTTATGTGGATACTAGGGAATGAAACCCTGGTCATTAGGCTTTGCCAGGAAGCGCCTTAACCACTGAGCCATCTCTCCAGGCCTCGTCTGATTATTAACGACGAGGTTGGGGCGCATCATCTTGCTACTTAAATCCTGTTTATTCCATACATTCCAGTTCTCCTTTTCGGCTTTCTCTGTCTTTTTTAGAGTTGAGTAGCTTTGAACATTTTTTTTATATCATTGAAATATCACTGTTTATTTTTTTATTTTCGTGGATAAGTTAGGACTTACAGTATATTTTGAATTATGCTAAATTCGTTTTTTTGTTTGTTTGTTTGTTTTGTTTTGTTTGTTTGTTAGTTTGTTTTTCAAGGTAGGGTCTCACTGTAGCCCAGACTGACCTGGAATTCACTATGTAGTCTCAGGGTGGCCTTGAACTCACAGCGATCCTCCTACCTCTGCCTCCCAAGTGCTGGGATTAAATGCGTGCACCACCACGCCCGGCTAAATTCAATTTTTAACTTTTTTTTAAAAAAGATTTATTTATTTATTTGAGACAGGGAGAGAGGGAGAGAGAGATAGAGAGAGAATGGGTGCACCAGGACCTCCAGCCATTGCATACAAACTCCAGACGCGTGCACCACCATGTGCATCTGGCTTATGTGGGACCTGGAGAATCAACCCTGGATCCTTAGGCTTCTCAGGCATGCGCTTTAACCACTACGCCATCTCTCCAGCCCCTAAATTTAATTTTTAGACCACTTCGCATACACGAGCCTTACAATAGTGGTCTTCTCCCTTCCCCGGTGATTCCTGCACCATTGTTTGCATGCATTTTACTTTTATATGTGTTATAACTCCCAGCATAAGGGGTTATTATTCTTTTTTTATTTTTTAATTTATTTATTTATTAGAGACAGAGGCAGAGAGAGACAGAGAGAGAATGAGTGCGCCAGGGCCTCTAGCCACTGCAAACAAACTCCAGACACATGCACCACCTTGTGCATCTGGTTAGCCTGGAGAATCAAACCTGGGTCCTTAGGCTTCTCAGGCAAGTGCCTTAACCGCTAAGCCATCTCTCCAGCCCAAGGGTTATTATTCTTGTTTCAGGAGTTATCTTTCACTGATATTTACATGACATAAACTATGTTTTATATAATTAGCCATGTAGTGTGCATTTCTGGTAGTCTTTGTTCTTGTTTACAGAACCAGATCATTATCTGGTACCATGCTTCTTCTGCTCAAAGGAGTTCTGGAACTATTAATTATAATGTTGATCTGCTAACAGTTCATTCATTCAGATACTGTATCACTGCTTCCTCTTTTTTCTGTCTAGAAAGAAAAGTCCTCATGCTGTCAAATCCAAGAGCCCAAAGAGTGAAAAATGTGTATCTAGCTTGATCCCTTTTCTTCTGGACTAAACCCTCAATTTCTCAAGTTGCTCTCTCCTCAATAATCCACTGAAATTGCTCTCCCAGTAGTCGTAAATGACCATATTTTAACCACACCCACGAAGCGTTTCCTAGACTTCAGACGCAGCGGTACAGAACTTGACTCTTGTTCTGGTTCACAAGGTTCTTGTGGCTTCGTGCCGTAGCTGACTTAGGATACTGTATAGAACTGCGTGGTTTAAGATTCCTGAGAACGTCTAGGTGCTCTGGGGATAGAAGCCGTGACGGTTTGAATGGATGCCCCCCAGTAGATCCAGGAGTCTGGTAAACTTAGCCAGGCCGGAGGAGCTGTCACTGCGGGCGGATCCTGGGGTCCAGCCCTAAGGTGCGCTGGGGGAAGGCGGATCTGCATCCCAGACTGAGGACCGCTTGAGCTCAGCCTGGGTTCCCTGCCGCTTGGCTGCCTGTTTTTGCTCTCGCGTTCTCGTTTTCGCCATCGTGACCTTCCCCTGGGTCTGCAAGCTTCAGTGAAGCGCATTCCTCCCATAAACTCTGCTTGGTCCGGAGGTCCTTCCCAGCAGCACGAAGCTGACTGCGCCGGAAGCTAACAGTCTTTTCCTCTGTTTCGTTAATGGTTCCTTCTCAGTGACTACAGCGTGCAAGCAGGACGCGGATGAAGACAGGAGGCGCTCTGCACGCCCCTCTCTCTCCCTACTGGTCACTTCTGAACATATCCACTCCCTCCGACGCACAACTGAGTCGTCTTCAAACTGCACCCGGCAGTACAAGCCTTTCCAGTCTCTCTCTCTTTTATTCCCTTTTGGATCATTGTTGGATGTCCTGTCAATAACCCCCCCCCCCAAAAAAATCTGCATGTCAAAATGAACCTCAGTTATCTTTTATCTTAAAATTGTGCTTTCTCAGGCTGGAGAGGTGGCTTAGTGGTTAAGGCACTTGCCTACAAAACCAAAGGACTCAGGTTTGATTCCCCAGGTCCCACGTGAGCCAGATGCACAAGGTGGCGCATGAGTCTGGAGTTCGTTTACAGTGGCTGGAGGCCCTGGTGTGCCCATTCTCTCCCTCTATATCTCTTTGCCTAATTGATCCCCCTCCACCACTCAGTATGACTGTCACACACACGCACACACACACACAACCCGGCCACCCAGTGTGACTGTCACTTTTGCCGCTCTCCTTACACGTGCTGGGCGCACTCTGTCGGGTCACCACTCCACACTACAGGTCACCCCCAGCAGTTACTCCGTTCTCTACCGTTGGATCCCAACACTTCCTAGATCTTTGTACCCTGTGACACCACCAATAAAACAACCTTGTCTCAGAATCATCCATGTGTTCAACCGCTATTCTCCGTTCCCATCACTCACTGCTTACATCCTGTTCATCATACGGGGCCCTACTGATCATTTTCATTTATCGATTTATTATTTGAGAGAGATAGAGGCAGACAGAAAGAGAGAGAGAGACAGAGAGATAATGGATGCACCAGGGCCTCCAGCCACTGCAAATGAACTCCAGATGTATGCGCCACCTGTACATCTGGCTTATGTGGGTCCTGGGGAATCGAACCTGGGTCCTTTGGCTTTGTGGGCAAATGGCTTAACCGCTAAGCCATCCTCTCTAGCCCCTGAGGGCCTATTTCAATGTAAGGTTTGGACTGGAGAGATGGCTCAGGGGTGAAGCGCTTGCCTGTGAAGCCTAAGGACCCTGGTTTGAGGCTCAATTCCCCAGGACCCAAGTAAGCCAGATGCACAGGGTGGCATATGCATCTGGAGTTCGTTTGCAGTGGCTGGAGGCCCTGGTGTGCCCATACTCTCTCTCTCTGCCTTTTTTTCTCTCTCTCTCTGTCTATTGCTCTCAAATAAATAAATAAAAATAAACAAAAAATTTTAAATGTAAGGTTCACTAAGAAACCTTCTTTGATCCTCCAGAAATAGTCACTTAATTTTCATATTTATACCACCAACCATAATATACACCAAATTGTGCCTTAACACAGGGCCTGGCATATAATAAACAACCAATAAATGGAAATCATTTTATCATGTTGAAAACTTATCTTCTGAATCCAGAATAAACTTTCTGATGGCAAAGACCTCTACAGAGGCCTCCAAAAAAGGATAAAAATTCCAAGTTCAAGATAACTGGAACTCATGAAGGCTGGAAACATTAGCCAACTTGGTATCTAATTCATCAGAAAATCAACTAGCACACAATGTTATGATTGGTTCCAGTAAAAGGAAGACACACTATTTAATAGTTTAACAAAAAGAAATGTAAAGCACACTATTATTTGCAAATAAATTGCAAAACCATGTACATTATAATTCAAAACTGCTTTCTAGCCATAGTGCTAGAAAATATCTGATAAGTGAAGGAAAGGATATATTTTGTTATTCTTATATATACTGTGGAAGTTACTTTGGTTGAAAGGAATTATTAAGATAATTAAGTTTATATAACTTCAAAGCATGTTATTCAAAAAGATACTCACAATTTTACTTAAGTCAAAAATCCTGGGGCTGGAGAGAAGATTTAGCAGTTAAGGCGTTTACCTGTGAAGCCAAAGGACCCAGGTTCTATTCCCCAGGACCCATGTAAGCCAGATGCACAAGGGGCACATGTGTCTGGAGTTTATTTGCAGTGGCTAGAGGCCCTAGGATGCCCATTCTCTGTCTCTCTTCTCTCTCGCTATCTCTCTCTGCTTGCAAATAAATAAATTAAAAAAAAATCCTAAGCCTAGGGGCTTGAGGGATCACTCAGTGGTTAAAGGCACTTGCTCGAAAAGCCTGCCAGCACCCACGTAAAGTCAGATGCAAAAAGTGGTACATCTAGTATTCTACTGCAGCAGCAGCAAGAAACCCTGGTGTGCCCATGCACACAAATTAATTAATTAAATTTTTAAAAAGTATTTTATCTTCAAGGAAGGAAGAAGGGAGGAAGAAACCCTAAGCCTCAGGCACCACTGAACTAGAAGACCTCTCCTGGTATTCCTCGGCCTTCTTCTAAGCACGCTCCCCTCCGCCCTGAAATTCTTTCTTCTGCCACGCCAGTGTCTCAGTCCCGCTTTCCAACCTGGCCTACTGGTCAGCTTCATGTACTTCCGGAGGTGAACTCGGTGTCACACGGCCAGGAGACTGAGTGTCCTGCAGTGCGGGGACCATTACTATCCCAGTGTCTCACTCGGGACCTAGCACACAGCCGCTGCTCAAAAGCCCAGCTAACTACGCAGTCCTGCCACAGCCTCTCTGCTCCTCTGTAGCTATTCTTCTATCACTGGAGCGCATGGATACTCGCTCTCCCTTCCTTCTTCACCGCCAGAAGGTGAAGAGAAAGCAAGAAGGGAGAAACGGGGCCTGGAGAGGTGGCTTAGTGATTAAAGTGCTAGCCTGCAAAGCCAAAGGACCCAGGTTCGAGTCCCCAGTACCCACATAAGGCCACAGGCACAAGGTGGCACGTGCGTCTGGAGTTTCTTTACAGTGGCCAAAGGCCATGGTGCACCCATTTTCTCTCTAATGAATAAATAAAATATTAAAAAAAAAAAAGAAGAGAGAGAGCCAGGCGTGGAGGCACACACCTTTAATCTCAGCACTCGGGAGGCAGAGGTAGGTGGATCGCTGTGAGTTTGAGGCCACCCTGAGACTACATAGTGAATTCCAGGTCAGCCTGGGCTAGAGTGAGACCTTACCTCGAAAAACCAAACAAAAAAAGGAGAGAGAGAGACAGAGAGGGAGAGAAAGCCAGGTGTGATGGCACATGCCTTTAATCCCAGCACTCAGAAGGCAGAGGTAGGAGGATCAAGGCCACCCTGAGACTACATAGTAAATTCCAGGCCAATGTGAGCTACAGTGAGACCCTACCTCAAAAAGCCAAAAAAAAAAAAGAGAGAGAGAGAGAGAGAGAAAGGGCTGGAAAGATGGTTTAGCGGTTAAGGCACTTGCCTATGAAGCCTAAGGACCCATGTTCAACTCTCCAGATCCTATATAACCCAGATGCACTATGGTGAGGCAAGCGCAAGGTCACACGCCCACTAGGTGGCGTGTGTCTGGAGTTTGATTGCAGTGGCTGAGGCCCTGGCGCACCAATTCTCTCTCTCCCTCTCTCCTCACCCCCTCTCACTTTCTCTAAAATTACAAAAAGAAAAGAAAAGAAGGGAGAGATGAAAACGCTAGGGGAGGGCTTCTCCACTCCGTCACTGACAGCACTCTGGGCTGGGTACCACAGGAGGCTATGCAGCATTACTACGTTCTAGACACTAGAACACAGTAGGACCCGTTCTCTCCCTGAAGTGACCGCCTACGTGTGTCCAGGCATTGCGAACCGGCCCCTCATTCTGGGTGAGACAAAATACCTGGTGACTGAAAAGCACTATTCTAGGGCTGGAGGGATGGCTTAGTGGTTAAGGTATTTGCCTGCAAAGCCAAAGGACCCAGGTTCGATTCCCCAGGACACACGTTAGCCAGAGGCACAAGGGGGCGCATGCATCTGGAGTTCGTCTGCAGTAGCCGGAGGCCCTGGTGTGCCCATTCTCTCTTTCTCTTTCTCTCTCCCTCCCTCTTTCTCTGTCGAATAAATAAATAAATAAAAATTAAAAAAAAATTTTTTTAAAAGAAAAGAAAAACGCTATTCTACAATGGCTTTTCTTTAAAACTCAGAAAACAATATGGAAAAGGAGACCCACGGTCCCCTGGCCCATGCCCCACCCTCCGAGCAGCACATGACGAGGGGAGGAAGTTCTCACTACATCCGCTGCTATTAAGGGGGCAGGCTGGTGTGATGTCACACGGAGGGGGACTCGGGAAAACCCACTGTGTGTCACAGGTGCAGAGACCCAGACTTCTGGATTGATTTGCATAAGTCGTTTCCAGAGCCCAAAATGACCAGGCAGATGATACAGGACATAACAATTCAACACTATTGTCCTCAAATCTTTTGTTTGTTTGTTTGTTTGTTTGTTTGTTTGTTTGAATAAGAGACAAAGTATTTGAAATAGAGCTGGAGGGATGGCTTAGCAGCTAGGGCATTTGCCTGCAAAGTCAAAGGATCCAGGTTCGATTCCCCAGGACCCACGTTAGCCAGATGCAGAAGGACACGTGCGTCTGGAGTTCGTTTGCAGTGGCTGGAGGCCCTGGCATGCCCATTCTCTCTTTCTCTCTCTCTCTCTTTCTCTGTCAAATAAATAAATAAAAATAAAATATTTTGTAAAAACGCAAAAGAGACAACGTATTTGAAATTGAAATATGCTCACTGAAAAATTAAGTTAGAAAGCACAGGGCGGGTGGCGTCTAAACAGCACAGGACACTTGCAAAGCTGAGAGGAGGAGGAGGAGGAGGAGGAGGAAGGGAGGCGGCATTGGCAGGGCACCCACCTGTGGTCGACACGACATTCTCCGGACTCTCGCTGCAGAGCCTCAGCAGCAGACTGGTCTTGCCCGAGCCCGAGAGGCCTATGCAAACCAAGTCGTACTCTGGCCGTGCAGGTGGGGGTCCCTTGCAGCAAAGGGCTCGGAAGCACTGCAGAGAGAAGAGAGTGCGCACAAACACACCTTAGCAGCATTCCAAAGGACCACGCAAGCGTCGCAAGTAATTAGGTACCCCGTAGATTACAGGGACGAAAATGGTAACTTGAAGGTGGAAAACACCTGGACCGTGCCACTGTGGCTAAGTGACGGATGGTGGCCCCCCGACAGGAGGCGTGTCTACGTACTGTCCCCCGTACCCACCCACCCCCCCTCCGCCCCGTTGGGATCTGGCAGGAGCATCGCACTGGGCACGGAGTGGTACACGGCATTCCCAGTAATGCACGCCACGTGTACCAGCACGAGGCGATCTTGGGGCATCCTGTGTGACACCTGGCCTATTTTCTTAACATATCAGTGTCTTCAAAGTCAAAGGCTAGACAATGAGTCCTGATGAACAAAAAAATACGAAGAAGACATAACATGAACTACAATATGTCTTAGATTAGATCCTAAATCAGGAGGGGGAGGAAAAAAAAAGTGCCATTAATGACATTATTGGGACAACAGTGAGGACTGAATATAGACGGCATATTAGATAACAGTGTTGCATAAGGTTAAATTTCCTGAATAAAGGAACTGTACTGTGGTTATGTAAGAAAAAGCCATTGTTCTGAGAACACACACACACAAGTACTTGGAGGTAAAGGGTCTTGATAGATATCTGTGCAATTAACGGGCTCCAAAAAAAAAAAAAAAAAAGAATTCCAAGTCTCCTATCTCCACATCCACCTGTGAGGAATGTGATAACAGAAACGTGGAAAGATGCTAATAACTGGCAAAGCTTAGTGACAAGCTCTTAGGAAGATTCTCTGAGCATTCCTATAACTTTCCGCTTGTTTGATGCTAGGGACTGAAGGCAGCGCAAACCAACCGAGCGACGTTCAACTCTATCCCTAGCCCTCAGCCTTGTAACTTGTCAGTGTCGATTCAAAGGACAAATTTTAAATTATTAAAGAATCCATGTGCCGGGCGTGGTGACGCACGCCTTTAATCCCAGCACTCGGGAGGCAGAGGTAGGAGGATCGCCACGAGTTCGAGGCCACCCTGAGCCTACAGAGTGAATTCCAGGTCAGCCTGGGCTAGAGTGAGACCCTACCACGAAAACAACAACAACAACAACAAAAAATCCATGTGACATTTCTGTTTCCCTAGCCTTTGCCAAGTCCTAACCTCGGGGCACCGTGAACTGTGGTGGAGTCTGTGAACCACACGAGCCCGCTTGCTCTAGCTGGGCAAGGAGATCTGGAGAAGGCTGAGGGAGATGGCTCGCTCAGTCAGCAAAGCGTCACTCTTGCGTGCTTGAGGACTGAGTTCAACCCCCAGTACTGATGTTAATGCCAGGGGGCACGGGGTGGCTCGTGCCTAGCGTGCTCCATGCCAAAGGTCCCCACATCAAAGGAGGCACATGGAGAAGCTCAGCCTAACACCTGAGGCTGCCCTCTGGCCTGCACATGCGTGTGTAACCACACTCAGAGAACAGTCACACACACGCATACACATAGGCAACAACCAAAACAAAATAGCCCGCAGAGGAGATGAGGGGGGCAGGATCTTCACTTCCGAGTCATCTGAATATCATATGGGGGGAAAAAAAAAAACCTATAAAAAGCTCACATAGAGCCTTCTAACCCAGATAAAATCCGAGTCCTGTTTGGCTATCGCACTCGCATCCACCAGTCTCTCTCCCTCATCTCTCACATCAGATCGACAAGTCTGGTCCATACGACCTCTGAAATAACTCTAGGGTCTAATTGCTTCTCTGTCCCCTGGGCTGCTGGGCACGCAGACACTGACAGTCTCCTACTGGTTCTGATGCTATTCACCCATGGGCTGTGTTCCCTCCACACGGCGGCTGACAAAAATTAAAAAAAAAAAAATCCGATTTTCATCTCCTTAATCAGCTTTGGTGACCGGCCCCCTGCTCTTGCCCAAACCCTCACCATGGTCTACCGGGGGCCTGTCTAATGCCACAGGCCTCTGGCCCCCGCCCCTCCCCAGGCAACACTGGGCCCCTCTTCTCACTCCAGGCACCTCCCAACTCCCTCTTCCAAGCCCGCGGCTTAGCCTGTCGGCTTCTGGGTTTCAGATTAAGCTCTCCTTCCCCAGGGCAGACCCAGAGGGCTGCGATCTGGGGCTGCATATAAACTGGTGTCTAGCTCCCAGCAGTGCGCCCAGACGAGTCGCCCCAGATGTGGGAGCCAGGTGTGTCCAGCTTCAGCTCAGCACCCCAATGGACCCCAGATCCACCCTCAGTATATCTCTGCTGGACGGAGAACGAATGACACTTAAGTTTCATCAGAAAGAGAAAAAGGAAAACACGAAGCTGATAAGACATCTCATCTATGGGCTGTGGCTTGCCATGTTTCAAGAAAATAGTGTCAAAATAAGAAAAGAAAAGAAAAAAAAAAAAAAAACCTTGCTTTTCCACACTCTTTGATGCTAGAAGTTAACCAAGTTCCCAAAAAGACTGATTTTGATGTTCAACATCTACTTTCTTGGAATATTCTTTTTGCTCCAAATTCATTTTCTCCCAGTTTTTAAGAGGCTCTGCTGACTTCTGCTAAGTAATTTTCATGATCCATAAACCCTGATTTATTAAACTCTAATGACACTTCCTCTCCAACGTTTTAAGCCTGCGGAATCCTAATTATTTCAGTCCGCCTTCCTATGGTCACTCCTCCTACCACTTCATGTTATTCACTCGTTTTTGTTGTTGTTTGTTTGTTTGTTTTTTGTTTTGTTTTGTTTTTTTTTGAGGTAGGGTCTCACTGTAGCCCAGGCTGACCTGGAACTCACTATGTAGTCTCAGAGTGGCCTCGAACTCACGGCCATGATCCTCCTACCTCTGCCCCCCGAGTGCTGGGATTAAAAGAGTGCGCCACCAGGCCTGTCACTGGTTTTTGCCTTACTTTAGTTCCCTTATGCCTTTTCCTACAAGATTAATGACCACAGCTATGAACAGCCTTGCCAACACATCACCTCCTGATGTTCTGCAAATTTTTTTTCTCATCCATGAAAAAACTAGTCTCTCAGACTTAGGAATTTTTCCTGAAGGCAGGTGTGTGTGTGTGTGTGTATATACATATACATATACATATACATATACATATACGTATACATATATATATTCCCTTGAAGACGGCCACTGGTTAGCAGGTGTTCGCACCCAAGAGAGATCTTCCACGCTCACCTATGATAGGTGACACTGTTCATATGGAGCCTCCTGCTTTGGCCTTTGTGGGGGGAAGTGGAGAGAGACCCCATTTCTGCCATGGAAACCCTGATCTCGCTCAGCCCCTTTCTGGCTCAAACCACCATAAGTCTCAAATATGAAATGAAATATGTGAGTGGGTGTCATGCCATCTCATTTAAATTATTCACAAACCAATATCGCTAAACATATTTTGGTCCAAAGCTACACAATTTCCTCTTCAAGCCCTCTTTAAAAATCCAGAACACAGCCGGGTGTGGTGGCGCACGCCTTTAATCCCAGCACTCAGGAGGCAGAGGTAGGAGGATCAGCGTGAGTTCGAGGCCACCCTGAGACTACATAGTGAATTCCAGGTCAGCCTGGACTAGAGTGAAACCTTACCTCGAAAAACCAAAAAGAAAAAGAAAAAAAAAAAATCCCGAACACAGAAACTTTAATACACCCAAACCCATCAATATCTACATCACCTGTTGATTTATTTTGACATAAAAGACAAGTGAGCAGCGAGATTCTCCACTCTCCGTTCTAAGAACAGAGTGATGTCATCCCCACCCCCGTGGTTCCAATCACAGGGGCTGGATGCCACCCAACATGACAACTCCCAGCGCATGTCCTACCACTTCCCCAGCCCCGCAGTCCCTGCTCTTCCAAAAGAACCCAAACTAAGTCTCAATAAAGGGAAAGTCACCTCCCCCCCCCAACCACGCCAAAGCTCAAGCAAGGGCAATAAAGCATTTTAGAACGTAAATGCTAGTTGACACTCATTACAAGGTAAAATCCTTAAAAAAAAAAAAACCCACAATTTTAGAAAGAAATATGTATTTGAAAATAGATACTTTCCACGGTTAAGGGCGAAAGGTTCAGTTTGTGAGCCAGCAAAACAGAACTTTTCAATGTGCCATTTCAAAGGGAGGAGGGACGTTCGTGTTGTTTGAAGTCCTCCAAACTGTCCGGAGTTTTCATTTGTGTTTTTTTTTAAAACACACACACACACACACACTAATGAAGGCTTTGGATCTTATAGTCAATTTACTTAAAATGACTCACTTTGGCCTCTAGACTATACTGTACCAAAGTTCATTGTGTGTTGTCTCCTACAGCCGCTCCTGCATTGTCCGGGGTAAGCCCTTTTCAGTGCCGCACAATGCGGGACACAAAGCTGTCGGCGCTCCTGACAGCGCGCCGCAAACCCGGGCCGCATTCCCAGGCCAGACACTGAGGCATTGTGTGACTGCGCTCCAGCCCTATAAACCTACCCAGGCTTCGGCTTGCCCGTGATTAACCAGTAACATTGCACACTATGGGCCACTCCTTTCTTCAGGACGATGATGGGGGTGGGGGGGGGAGAGCAATGGGATTCAATGCATCAGACGCCTAAGAAAGGCGCCAGACAGGCGAAGGACCGTGCACTATCATGCCCCTTCTCCTTAGGTATCCTGGCTGCCCGTTAGTCTCCTTGGGCAAGGGTCTGGCAGCCAGACTCAGAGCCCAGCCCTGGAGTGCTGCTCCTTCCTCTTCCGCCAGCACACATAGGTTCCACCCGACCCCGTGTCCCTGGATGGGACAAGGAACAAAGAACAGAGTCCATGTGAATTGTAATAACACTTGGGGGGGGGGGGTACACAGCCATCGCAACTCTCTCTGTCCCTTGCCTAGTTCTGTCCCCAAGCCTTTCCCACAGTGTCAAGCGATGACTCGCTCCTTTCCTGCAGGAGCCCAGAGCACTATATGGTCACGACGTGGGATGTTTCCCACTGGCACGCACGCATAAATGTCTACCGAGGCAGTGTGGAAAGAATCGGTGAGGCAAGATCTTGAGAAAGGACAGATGTCTGCATCATCAGCATGACACTGTCATAAAAATCATGTGATCTCTGGCTGGAAAATGCAGTGGCTGAAAGACAGATGTGTAAGTATGTGGTGCATTTGCTTGAGGAGGTAAGGTGACCACATGTATTAGGAATAGTAATAATTTAAAAAAAAAAAGCAGCAAAAGGTAAAATTGCAAAGGTAAAATGAGGATTCGCCTTTTTGTCTGGTGGCTCTGCACCAAGACAGCAAGATCACCTTTCTTTTGTTTTTTTGTTTTTTGAGGTAGGGTCTCACTCTAGCTCAGGCTGACCTGAAATTCACTCTGTAGCCTCACGGTGGCCTTGAACTCATGGAGATCCTCCTACCTCTGCCTCCCGAGTGCTGGGATTAAAGGCGTGCGCCACCACGCTGGATCCTTTTTTTTTTTTTTTTTAAGATGTTTATTTAGGGCTGGAGAGATGGCTTAGTGGTTAAGACACTTGTCTGTGAAGTCTAAGGACCCAGGTTCGATTCTCCAGGTCCCACGTAAGCCAGATGCACATGGTGGCACATGTGTCTGGAGTTTGTTTGCAGTGGCTAGAGGCCCTGGCACACCCATTCTCTTTCTCTCTCTCTCTCCCTCTCTCTGTCTCTAATAAACTAATAAGATAAATGTTTTTCTTTAATAAAAAAAGATGTTTATTTATTTATTTGCAAGCAAAGAGAGAAAAGAGATAAAGAGACAGAGAGAGAATGGGCATGCCTGGGCCTCTAGCTGCTGCAAACGAACTCCAGATGCATCCACCACCTTGTGTATCTGGCTTGACTTGAGTACTGGGGAATCAAACCCAGATGGTTAGGCTTTACAGGCAAGTGCCTTTACCACAGAGCCATTTCTCCAACCAACATCATCTTAAAATGCTCCTGTCTGTTAAACATCTGGTAGGCCTGACAAGAGCACTGAACGCAGTAGGTGCTCAGTAAATATCTGTTCAACAAGCCAACACTGTAAAGCACTCAGTAAGTAAGTAGTTTGTAGCTCATCACCACCTCGAAGACCAGCTACCCAGCAAGTCACTCAGTCCTTCCTTTTTAACACCATGATCCACTGCACCAGAACAAAAATCCCTCCCTCCCTCTTCTACTTGGAGAGTCCCTATTCAAAGCTCTGTTCTGGGGCTGGAAGGATGGCTTAGTGGTTAAAGGGATTGCCTATAAAGCCAAAGGATCCAGGTTCAATTCCTCAGGACCTACATAGGCCACAAAGGCACAAAGTGGCACATGAATCTAGAGTTCGTTTGCAGCGGCTGGAGGCCCGGGCATGCCCATTCTTTCTATCTGCCTTTCTCTCTCAAATAAATAAGTAAATAATAATTTAAAAAAACAGCTCTGTTCTGGTGGCACCTCCTCAGGGAAGCCTTCCTCAATCCTCTCAGAGAACAAATCTTCCACTCTTCAGTCTTCCACTCTTTAGTCTTATATACCCACTTCCTGCACTGCAGGTAAAACTTTGCCACATGACATGCTTTCCCACCCCCCATATCAGATTTAGAAGCTGACAGAAATATGCACACAGGGCTGGGAAGATGGCTCAACGGTGAAGGAACTTGCCTGCAGAGCCTAAGGACCCAGGTTCAATCCCCCAGTTCCCATATAAATTCAGATGCAGAAGGTGACGCATGTGTCTGGAGTTTGTCTGCAGTGGCTAGAGGCCCTGGCGTGCCCATTTTCTTTCTCTCTCTCTCATAAATAAATAAAATATTTTAAAAAGAAATACGTGGGCTGGAGAGATGGCTTAGCGGTTAAGGTGCTTGCCTGCAAAGCCTATGAAAGCATATTATTCGAATCCCCAGGTCCCGTGTAGTGAGACGCACAGTGACTCAAGCGTGCAATGTTGCACACACACACAAAAGCATGCACACGTCTGGAGTTCGTTCACAGCAGCTGAAAGGCACCGGCACGCCCATTCTTTCTCTCTCTTTCTCCCCCCACCCTTTCTCTCTCTCTCCAAACTTAAAATACACAAACCTGAAGGACATGTCCACCTTGGGTTCCATTACTGGTTCAAAAAGGTAAAATTTTACAGGTTGTGAGGGTGGCCAGGCATCAGAAGAGTGCAACAGGAGTTGTCCTGCCACTACACATCTCTGGATGAGAGCTGTTCCCAAAGCTCGCACTCTGGTCAGGACCGCCGGGAAATCCTCACCATTCTGTGTCCTGAAATTCCCAGCCTTGCGGGATGTGGCGTCTGTTTTAGTTGATGCTGTCCATTATGAATACAAGATTTTACTCGGGATATTATTTCAATTTGAATGCAACTCCCTAAGAGTTGCTGGAAATTTCTTCTTTAGTCAGCTTGAGGACTTCCCACAGCCACACAGACACTGCCCCAAGCCCCACACTGTTTCCTCTTTATTTAAATATGAGTCTCACCAGACAAAAACCCAAGGGCTCCTATGACAGATAGCCATGTCTGTTTCTACACAAGGGTGGTGCTTAACACAGCACTCAGTAAATGCTTGTTAGATTAATAGAACAAAGCAGCTATGTTGGTACCTAAAGGCAAGAAAACTCACCCATTGCTTTAATCAGATAAAGCTCTCATGGAGTTTGGCTTTAAAAAAAAAAATCAGAAAAGAAACAACTGTATATATATCTTTAAGTTTTTAAAAGAAAATTAATTTATAGACATGTTTTCTTTGTTGTCATTACTTAATTTTGTTTGGCAGTGCTGGGGATAGAGTCCAGAGCTTCTCAAATGCTAGGCATAATCAAATGTAGGTCTGCCTTTTGAAGACATAATACAATGTCAAAAGTGTTACATGATGGGTCTGAGCTGCTTGAGGTCTGTGGCAGAGACGTAATGACGGCTGGGTGTCCATGAAGTCAAAACAAACAAACAAACAAACCAAACTGAAGCTCCTAGATTTTTATTTCTTCCTTAAACTAACCCAGAAAGAAAATTACGATTCCTGTTGTAACACAGGAAATTTGAGGCTCAAAGAAGTTAAGTGGCTTAAAGGATTCAACCCTCAACCCCCCACCCCCCAACCTGGCTCCACAGCTTTTGGCAGAGCGATTGGAATGACACGGGTTCTAACACCTGAGGGTGTGTGCCAGTCTTTGTGAGGGGCCATACAGAACAGAAAATGGCCGGGCGTGGCGGCGCACGCCTCTAATCCCTGCACTCTGGAGGAAGAGGTAGGAGGATCTCCGTGAGTTCGAGGCCACCCTGAGACTACAGAGTGAATTCCAAGTCAGCCCGGGCTAGAGTGAGACCCTACTTTGAAAAAAGTCAAGAAGGGAAGAAACAAATGAAGGGAGGGAGGGAGCGAGGGAAGGAAGGAAGGAAGGAAGGAAGGAAGGAAGGAAGGAAGGAAGAAGGAAGGAAGGAAGGAAGGAAGGTCGAAAGAACTAAACAGGTAAGAAGCTGCACCACACCGTGCTATTTTTATTTATTTGTGAGAGAAGGAGGGTATGCCAGGGCCTCCTGCCATTGCAGACAAACTCAAGATGCACGCGCCACTTTGTGCATGGCTCTTAATGTGGGCGCTGGGGACCCAAGCCCAGGCCATCAGGCTTTGCAAGCTAGAGCCTCTAAACAGCTGAGCCATCTGCCCAGCCCTCACACGGTAGAGCTGGGGGTTCGGGTCGGGGCCGTTCAGCTCCAGAGTGCTGGCTCAGGCCCTTGTGGCTCTGGTCGCGGAGCGGGAGCCTCCGGACTGGGGTGTTTCCGACTTCCTGACACCAGGAGAGCAGAGCAAGTCTTTGCACTCCTTGATTCCCCGCACTGTGGCTTTCCCCACCAACGCGCCTTTCACCCAGTGCCCTTGACCCCACTCCCTCCCCACAAGTCACCCAGTGAGGGATCCCGGAAATATGAGAGGACATTGGCCAGCAGAGAATACAAGAGAATCGGAGGGGCTGCTGGTTTCTCCTTCCCAGTGTTTTTTTTTTTTTTTCCCCCTTCATTTAACCCTTTTAGTCCTTGGAAAGGACAATGGCCAAGAGAAGTCCATGCTGGCCATGGTGATGTGTGACTGCACACACCACTCAAAGAGGAGGAATCGGGCTGGAGGGATGGCTTAGCGGTTAAGGCACTCGCCTGCAAAGCCAAAGGACCCAGGTTTGATTCCTTGGGACCCACGTAAGCCAGATGCACGCGCGTCTGGAGTTCGTTTGCAGTGGCTGGAGGTGCTGGTGCACCCAGTCTCTCTCCCACTTTCTCCCTCTCTAATAAATAAAAATAAAATAAGGGCTGGAGGGATGGCTTAGCAGTTAAGGCGCTTGCCTGCAAAGCCAAAGGACCCAGGTTCGATTCCCCGGGACCCACGTTAGCCAGATGCACAAGGGGGCGCACGTGTCTGGAGTTCGTTTGCAGTGGCTGGAGGCCCTGGCATGTCCATTCTCTCACTCTCTCTCTCTCTTTCTTTCTCTGTCAAATAAATAAATAAATAAATAAAATAAAGTAGAATAAAAGAAAAAGGAGAAATCCTCTGTTGCGACAGCTCTCTAATTTTTCCTCTTTAAAATATATGCATGTATAAGTTTTACTTGAAGAAAGTAAGTAAATAAGCCAAAAAATAAAACTTGCTGAGAAAGAGTATGGAAAGAAGACATAAATAAACCAAGCTTTATGGAAATGCATGTTAAGAAAATGAACTATAAGGAACATATAATCCCTTACCTAATCCTGTCTTTCTATTTTTTAAAAAACATTTTATTTATTTATTTGTTTGAGGGAGAAAGAGAGAGAGAATGGGCACACTGGGGCCTCTAGCTACTGCAAATGAACTCCAGGCGTATGTGCCACCTTGTGCAGCTGGCTTTACATGGGTACTGGGGAACTGAACCTTGGTCCTTTGTCTTTGCTCGCAAGGACCTTAACTGCTAAGTCACCTCTCCAGCCCATCTATTGTTCTTTAAATATTTTTATTTGTTTATTTGAGAGAGAGAGAGAGAGAGGCAGACAGAGAGACAAAGAGAAAGAATGGGTGTGCCAGTGCCTCCAGCTGCTGCAAACGGACTCCAGACGCGTGTGCCACCTTGTACATCTGGCTTACGTGGGTCCTGGGGAATCGAACCTGGGTCCTTTGGCTTTGCAGGCAAGTGCTTTCCCCACTAAGCCATCTCTCCAGCCCTGTCAAACGTGCCTCCCCCTTCATGGACTAATTAGTGGCTACTGCAAACAAGGGAAAAGAGTAGAAGGTTCAGGGGGGCACCACCAGCAGCGGGGCGCCGACAGGGCAGAGGATTTCCATCGCGTTCCCCTGACCGCCCGCCAGTCCGGAAGACTCTTTCCACTTGCGAGAGCAATCCCCTTTTCGAGGTGAAAACTCCTGCCGCCCTTTAAAACCCCGGTGAGGAAAAACAATAAACTGTTTTTGCAGAAGATGGGTCAAACCTTTCAACCATGTGGATTGGGGGGCTCACAGGCACCCCAGGGCCGAGGTTCCTGGCCAGTCCATGACACTTGCCTCAGGACACTGAGTCTGCCTTTGACTAACCCTTTGTATTTCTCAACCCACATTCCTTTTTTTGGGGGGGGGGTGAAATACTCCATTATTTCGGCTTTGTTCTGGGCTGTCTCCTGTCTCTGTCCCTATTAACTCGTGGCAACAAAAGAAAGGGCCAGAAGCAGAGGACGTTGTGCTCAGCGGCTACAGACACGGCCCTGCCGGCTTTGCAGAGGGCCAGACATCTGAGCCTCTGAATGGCACACAGTGCCCGCCGCCCGCACTCAGCCCGTCCCGGGGCCCACGGGGCTCCCAGTCGGCACATCAGTCACCCCTTAATCGGTGGCATTCACCCGGGCCTGGCACGTGTATTTCAAGATGAACCACAAGTGGGATTTGAAAAGTTAGATTTAAAGAAACTAGTTCAAGACTCTCATGTATATATTCCTGGCCAGACACAACTTCAGATCTTTTCATACTGCGACCAGAGGGGGGCGGGGGGGAGAGTGTAAAAAGACAAGAAAGAAATTTAAAAAGGCAGCTAAGCTGAAAATAACTGTCTTTTTTTTTTTCGTATTTTTAAGATGTAATTCTTGTTTTGTGATGGTTATATGGGAAATCAAGTTTCAAATATATCCACCTTTATAATAACAGAATTATGCAAGGGCAGTAAATGCCTTGCTATGGTTTTCCACAACAGAACTCAAGCTTTGTATGAAAAGCCTCCAAATCAGGGCTTCACCTGGGTCAGTCTCAGAACATACGATTTTCTTTTCAAACTAAAGAGTAAAGAAATACAAATTTAGTTGAAAGGGAAAGAAAAACCAGTAGGGCTGGAGAGATGACTTAGTGGTTAAGGCGCTTGTCTACAAAGTCAAGGGACCCAGGTTCAATTCCCCGGGACCCACGTAAGACAGATGCACAACGTGGGGGTGTATGCATCTGGAGTTCATGTGCAGTGGCTGGAGGTCCTGGTGCACCCATTCTTCTCTCCCTCTCTCTCTTTCTCTCTCCCACTTTCCTTCTCTCAAATAAATAAATATTTTTTTAAAAAAAATTTTATTTGTATAGTCCATAACAGGAGAAATCTACTGTGTTCTTTCACATAACAGTTTCTGACTCCATAGAGAGGAAGCCCAGTCCCATACACTTTACTGGTGACCAGTACCTATATATCTCCCCACCTCTGCCAGTGCCATTGCCCCATGCCTCCTCAATTTTAAAGCTTTTCTTTTTTTTTTAAAAAAAAATCTTTTTATTTATTTATTATCTCTTGAGAGAGAGGCAGATAGAGTGAGTGAGCGTGCCAGGGCCTCTAGCCACTGCAAACAAACTCCAGATACGTGTGCCACCTTTTGCATCTAGCTTACGTGGATATTAGAGAATAGAACCCGGGTCCTTAGGCTTCACAGGCAAGTGCCTTAGCCGCTAAGCCATTTCTCCTGCCCAATTCTAAAGCTTTTGATCAGAACAGCACCACCGTCGGGAAACTGTGCTGTCTGCTGTCCTTCGCTTGTCTTACCTACACTCTGAAACACATAAAGCCATTTCGATGGCTTACAAATCTTCCTGTGGCCACCAGAGCCCATCAGGACAATGTTGAAACACACAAGCGGACAAAGCTGTTTATGATTCAGCCTCAGCCGTCACTTCCGGTCTCCCGTGGTTGTTATAGAATGTCTATAAAGCATCTAACGGAGGATTTGATTTACGAGCAGAACTGACCACAGTAATTCTTCATATTGTCATTTTCCCTCTCTATACTGTTCCCCACCCCAGGGCCAAGCAAACAGACTTCTGTGTAATTCTTGGTTCATTACACTTCTTGCTCCACGTCATCGAGGAACCCAGCGTCCCACACATCAGTACCCACTCCCTTCCTCTGGCACCTTCCAAGACTTCTGGGACCCTGGGTGTGACATGACCTTCTTCATATCGTCTTACTGGGCACCTTTTTGACGCTCACCGTGCTGTCGGGTCAAGTTCATCTGCCATCCGCCTGCCCCCGCTGGACTTGGAGGGCATAAATGCAGGCACTCCTTCTCCTTCAAATTCCACTTTGCAGCTGGGTGTCTTGACTGCACATCCAGTTCACCATGTGGTCACCAGGAAGCGCACCATTTTGACGAAAGGCATGTCCGAGAAGGCCAGAACCGAGCCCCAGCACAGTCAGGACAAGTGACGTCACCAACTGCCCTTCCCTAGTCGATCTAGGGATCACCTCACAGGGTCACCAGGAGAGGCATGCACATGTTCCGTAATCAACAGGCACAATCACCATGGTTGCTAACTAAGAAATTTCTCACTAAGAAGTGTTCTCTTAATTTTATTATTTATTTGCTTATTTGAGAGAGGAAGAGAGAGAGAGGGAGACACCAGGGGCCCCAGCCACTGCAAACGAACTCCAGACTCATGCGCCACCTTGTGCATCTGGCTTGCGTGGGGCCTGGGGAATCGAACTGGGGTCCTTTGGTTTTGCAGGCAAGCACCTTAACCGCTAAGCCATCTCTCCAGCCCAAGAAGCACTTTCTTAGAGAAGACTGGTTTTGGTGGTCACCAAAACCATCTCACATTAAGTAATGAGGGTTTGGGTTGACTTTACCACGTATTTGGTCAAGGATCTGATACAACACTAAATGCCAACGGCAGACAGTAGCGTTGGTAGTCATTCTGGCTTGCTATAATGAAAACAATCTGGAAGGGAGGAGGGTATTTATTAGGTTGGTATTGTATATATGGAAGTAGAAAGATTGAGATGGGGAGAGGGTATGATGGAGAATGGAATTTCAAAGGGAAAAGTGCGGGGGGGGGGCGGGAGGGTACTACCATGGGATATTTTTTATAATCATGGAAAATGTTAATAAAAATTGAGAAAAAAAAATTTTTAAAGGCCATTCTGTAACATAACACGGGACCATCGAGGTTTTGTGTGTGTGTGTGTGTAACTTTTTTTTTTTTTGCCTGCTGAGATGAGAAAACCAATAAGCAATTTTTAGGCATACTGGGTTTCTCCTAAGTGTTAAATCGACTCAGACGCAGACAAAGGCAGAGTGGCTCCCTGCGCGTCCTGCAAACTCGCTCCTTGAGCCGCTGACAAGGACGAGCGTTTGCTGCGCTCGGAGCGGAGGAGCCGGCGCGGGGGGCGAGATGCGCGCTCGCCTCACACATCCGCACACGTGCCAGACGGACTGTGATTGCAAAGTCTGTTCCCGGTGATGGGTGAGGAGAGAGGGCACAGCTGGAGGCCTCACATCACAGCTGAGCTGGCAGCAGTGCAGAGGGAGTCCAGGCCATCTTCTCGCTGTCAGGGCTGCCATGCATCTGACGGAGCTGTTTAAAGGCGTGTTTCACGGAAGAGGCACTTTCCACCATTCGCACCTATGAGCAAACATTACGACCAAAGGCTCAGTGCACATTAAGACGGGCGACTTGAGATCACCTACGCAATGTCAACTGCTTCCTTTCGGCACCGCAAAGCATTCACCAAAAATCAGGTAACAACAGAAACAGCATGCTCCTCAAGAAGATTACAGGTAGCCAGGGCGTGGTGGAGCACGCCTTTAATCCCAACACTCAGGAGGCAGAGGTAGGAGGATCGCCGTGAGTTTGAGGCCACCCTGAGACTCCATAGTGAATTCCAGGTCAGCCTGGGCTAGACTGAGACCCTACCTCGAAAAAAAAAAAGGAAAAAAAAGATTGCAAGTAGCATGTGTGAATTCATATTATAAATGTTTGTAGTGCTTATTTCTTTCCCTGAGACTCACAGACACACATGCCTTGTAGATGGTAAAATAACATACAGTAGACTGATGAAGGCATTAGATATTAGGATCCCATGGGCCTGACATATTTATCCTGATATGACATAGAGGATGAATACCATCATCATCATCCATGTTCTTTCTCTCTCTCTCTCTCTCTCTCTCTCTCTCTCTCAGCAAACACTATCAAAGGAGTTTGCAGGAAATAAGACATTGGGCTGCAGGAATGGCTTAGTGCTTAAGGCCTTTGCCTGCAAAGCCAAAGGACCCAGGTTCAATTCCCCAGGACCCACATTAGCCAGATGAACAAGGGGGCACACGTGTCTGGAGTCCGTTTGCAGCGGCCAGAGGCCCTGGCGCGCCCATTCTCTCCGTCTCTCTCTTTCTCTGTCAAACAAATAAATAAATAATAAAATATTTTACAAAAAGAAAATGCGAGATCGAAACATCCCGAGTGCTTTTCTCTGATTGTGAAGAACAGAAAAGGGCCGCACTGCAAAGCTGCGGCTCTTTCACAGAACCGAGACGGCTGACAAGCCACAGGACAGAAGTCTCCCGAGTATGACCACAGGGGCCACTTTGTAGTTAGGAACCACCACAGCCAGTGACCGCCTGCTACTCTGTGCCGAGCTCCACCACGGCTACAACAGGAGAATACTGACTGCTCCAACCCTGCCACAGAGTGTCAGGCGAAGGAGTTGAGAAAAAATAAATAAATAGCCATTCTAATCCATGGGGAAAAAAAAAAATTTTCTTTTTTTAAAAAAGAGCTCTGACTCCAAGTCCTTATGGGATTTTCCCCATTTGAGCAAGACTATTTATTTCCAGAGCAGCTAAAAACCAATGCCTATTATACATTTTGTCCTTTGTCCAATGCTCTGGGTGTATTCCCTTCCTACTTGCATATGTCTTGAGGTGGTTTGAATATACAATGACCCCATAGTCAGTCTCCTGTGTTTAAGCCTCCTCCTCAAGTCCCAGGCGGTGGAGCCTTGCTGGAGGTGGTGTGCCATGGTTGGGGGGGCAGTTAGTGTAGCCCTAGCTAGCTCACTCTTGCCCCCCCGCCAGCTGCTGAACTATGAAGATGTTAGATGACTGCCTGGTGGGCCATGCATTCATTCCCCACGATGACCCCTCCCCTTAGTGCACGATGAATTAAGCCCTCCCCTGACATCAGCTGCCTCCCAAGAGCTGTTTGGTCACGGCAACGACAAGGTCAGTACAACACTTCTCTTGATACGTTTCTTGCAAGTGAGAAGCTACGGCTGGCTGTGCACCTCTGTGCAGGAGGCAAATGTTTGGCAGCTCTCGGGTTCATGGTAGCGGATTCCTGCTTTCCGTCAACTTCTAACACCTCGCGGGCGGAACAGGGAACAGGATATAATTTCAGGCCTGTGCAGCACCTGGCTTTTGTTAGTTACAAACAAAGGCAAAGATATTCTGGATCATCTCAATGTCACGAGAAACATATATATGTTTAAACTCCTTAAAGGTGTGTGACTGGGCATTCGTTGACTTAAGATAAAAAAAAAAACACACCCCGTTTATACCAGCACTATCCAACTAGTATATACCACCTCGGGCTTCCCTCTTCTCACTTGCAAATGACACCATAATCATGAAGCAACTGTTACAGGAAAACTATTCATCTTGAGCATGAACAAAAGAAAAAAAAAAAAAAACCAGACCAATCATATTTACGGTTATGTAGAATAAAGATAAAAATAAAACATGAGTCTTGCCTAACAAATTCAGCTTTCCTAAAGGAATAAAATCCAAAGGCTTGCAGCAAACTGTGAGGTAAAAGAAGAAGAAGAAGAAGAAAAAAACAGCAAGGGAAGAGGAGTAAAAAGAGGGAAATGATTAGATAAAGGCATGTTCTAAAATCACTACCCAAAAGATACTATGTCTCATTTGTTTGGTGAGTCTCTGAAGATAATTTATGGTATTCTGTGTAAGGAACTACGACTCGATCCTGAGCAGACTCCGGAGCTGCACACAGCTCTTCAGACATGAGAAGGGAGATACTTAGGAGTCTCTGACTTTAGTGTTAATATCAACTTTATAATTAAAATAAGTTTGGATAAAAGATACTGGGCTGGAGAGAAGGCTCTGCTGTTAAGGGCACTTGCTATGCAAGCATGAGGGTTTCCTCAGGCCCGACAACCCAGAGACACCTGGACATGGCCACAAACATCTCGAAACCCAGTCTTGTAGAGGACCAGAGACAGGAGAATACAGGGGGTTGCTCCAAGCATTGCTTGAGCTAGCAGCCAGTACATCACGACACAGAGCTATCCCCCATGCGTGACTAGGGCCATCAAAATAGGGGCTGGGCTGAAGAGATGGCTTAGCAGTTAAGGCGCTTGCCAGTGAAGCCTAAGGTCCCTGGTTCAATTCCCAGGACCCACACAAGCCAGATGCACAAGGTGGCGCAGGTGTCTGGAGTTCATTTGCAGTGGCTAGGGGCCCTGGCTTGCCTAGTCTCTCTCTACCTGCCTCTCTCTCTCTCTCTCTCTCTCTCTCATTCTTTCTCTCTCTCTCTCCCTAAAATAAATTTTAAAACATTAAAAAAATAGGGGCTGGAGAGATGGCTCAGTGGTTAAGGCACTTGCCTGCAGAGCCTAACAACCCAGGTTCAATTCCCTAATACCCACATAAAGCCAGATGCCCAAACAGGCGCATGTATCTGCAGTTTGTTTATAGTTGCTAGAGGTCCTGGCATGCCCATTCTCATTCTCTCTCTGTTTTTCTCTCCTTGCAAATAAATAAAATATTAAAAAAAATAGTGTTCAAGCGATGAAGAGATGGCTTAAGGTTAAGGCACTTCCTGCAAAGCCTAAGGACCCAGGTTCGAATCTCCAGGTCCCACGTAAGCCAGATGCACATGATAGCACATGCATCTGGAGTTAGTTTGCAGTGGCTAGAGGCCCTGGAGTGCCCATTCTCACTGTCTCTTTCCTTCTCTCTCTGTCTATGTCTCAAATAAATAAATAAATAAATAAATAAATAAATAAATATCTTTAAAAAACAAGAGTTCAAAAAGAAGCTTTCTTAGAAACAGTAGGAAAGAAAGGAAGGAAGGAAGAAGGGAGGGAGGGACGGAAGGAGGGAAGTAGGGAAGGAAGGAACAAAAGGGAAGGGAGGAAGGAAAGGATGTGGGAGAGAGGAAAGGAGGGTGGGCAGGAAGGAGTAAATGGACAAATTATATTGGGACAAGCCCCTATTTATGGCATATTGTAGAAACTACATACATGTGGCCACCCAGGTGGTCTTGCCCCTTCTCCAGTCACACTATGTGCTGGGAGGCCAGCCTCTGCCGACTACCCTGGACACTTGTGCCACGTGGCTTCCAGGGAGATTCAGTAAGAGAGGCAACAGCAAAAGAGAACAACAAAATGAAACCAAGCCCCTCCTCCCTTCTTGCATGCTAACAGGGGGGACCCCACAACAAGCCACACCGCCTCCCATGCCAGCCCTTCCACATGCAGCCTTAGCCGACAAGGAGGTCTGAAAGTAGCTGTCTTTCTGTGTTCCTTGGAGACAAGAGGGTTTTCTGGTATCCTGTCCACACCTTGGAAAATAGTAGTCCCATCAATTAACAACTCTTCAAATTACTTATTTAAACATGCTATCTATTTCCTGACATAACCTAACTGGTCGAGCCCGCTTAGTGATGAAATGAAATGAAATGAAGAAAATCAAGGGTGTTACCTGGAGGTCTTAACAAAAATAAAACAAAAAGGGCTGGAGGAATGGTTTAGCAGTTAAGGTGTTTTTCCACAAAGCCAAAGGACCCAGGTTCGATTCCCCAGGACCCACGTTAGCCAGATGCACAAGGGGGCGCGTGCGTCTGGAGTTCGTTTGCACTGGCTGGAGACCCTGGCGCGACCATTCTCTCTCTCTCCCTCCCTCTTTCTCTGTCAAATATATATATAATTTAATATTTAGGCAAAGTACGCTGGGAAAGAAATTAGGTTTGGTTTAAGATACATTTGGGACACCTGTTATTAGTTATAGACATGAAATCGAGTGACAGTTAAGTCTAGGGTCTAAAAGGAGGTCAAAGTTTTAAGATAAAAGTATGACAGTCACAAACTCAAAGCCATGAAATAGTTTGTATACACACAGCGCAAGTTTTCTGGTGTTGTGTTGCATAATTATTAAAGGAAAAAGTGTGAAAATCTCTTATGCCTTTAAATTTATCTTATAGATCCCATTATTTTAGCTCTAAACCAGTAAATGATAGCAATCATTTTAATAGGGACTTTGATTAACATTTAGCCCGATTGTCAACTTAGCTAAGTACCTTTAAATTTTAACTTACATTTACAAACAAAATATACTCAATTTTCTGTTCAAAGCACTTCAAACATTTCACACAGAAAATGTTTTCAAGTACTTAATTCTCATAGCTCTAGTAAATTAAACATAAAACTTGGTGAATCTTCACTTTGTAAACATTACACTTCTAGTTTTCACTTCATGGACCTCCAAGTTACTCATTTGTAATATGAAACAAGCACATGACTCACAAGACTTCCAAAAGTACTTTAGAAATTTCAGAGAGCAACACACATTAAAGAATTAATGATAACTGGGAAAAAATGCATACTTGAGTTTAAATCTATTATCCAATTTGACAATTACAAAAAATAAAACTTATCTTGGGCTGGAGAGATAGCTGAGTGGTTAAGCACTTGCCTGTGAAGCCTAAGGACCACAGTTCGAGGCTCAATTTCCCAGGACCCACGTAAGCCAGATGCACAAGGTGGAGCGTGCATCTGGAGTTCGTTTGCAGTGGCTAGAGTCCCTGGCACCCCCATTTTCTCTCTCTCTCTCTCTCTCTCTCTCTGCCTCTTTCTCTCTCTGCCTGTTGCTCTCAAATAAATAAATAAAAATAAACAAAAAAATTTGAAAAAAACTTACCTTACACCCATCACCAAACTATTTAAAATGTGAGTTTGTTTATCATGTCTGTACACAATTGTAAACTTCAAGCAGAGATATTTTTGGTGCTGCTGCGGTTAACATTCAGAGATTCACATGAGGCACAAATGCTCTACCACTGATGGCATCTCCTACCCCTTGACCACAGACTTCTGAGAGTAAGGCACAATGTGAGCTCTCTGTACTCATCCGCCATGCTGAATATTCCATAAATCACTATAACAGAGACCTCGTGCCTTAAAAATGTGTCTTATAGGCTGGAGAGATGGCTCAGAGGTTAAGGCGCTTGTCTCCAGATCCCAAGGACCTAGGTTCAATTCCCCAGTACCGAGTAAAGCCAGATGCACAGGGTGGCACATGCATCTGGCGGTCATTTGCAGTGGCTAGAGGCCCTGGCACAACCATCTCATTCTCTCGCTTTGCTTGCAAATAAAGAAATAGAAGTGTTTTTTTTTTTTTTTAAATATGTCTTGTGGCAGGTACCATTTACCCCAGAATCTTATTACCTAATCTGCCCCTGAAAATTGGATCCATGACATCTCTCTTCGGTTGTCCCTAAAGTTAGTTACTAATTCGTTGGATTTTGTAATTCTTTGCACTTAAGGACACAGTAAGCCAACTGCTGTGCTCAAACACCAATCGCTCCAGCCAACTCTATTCCCTCAAACCTACTCAAGGGAAGCAGCACGGGAGGTTAGTCAGTCTCCTTCCTGTCCTGCGCTACATTTCTCCTGACGACTAGATGATTCCCATAATCCTGTCTATTACTCTTCTGTACAGAGACAGAGGAAGACAAGGGCAAGGAGGAGTGGACGGAGGAAGAGAACAGAGAGAAACAGCAGAAAACAACAGGAAACGGGAAAAAAAAAATCAATAAAGCCAAATGGCTCTTTGAAAGGATCAACAAAATTGAAAGGACTCAAAATCACTAAATCAGAAACGAAAGTAAGACCTGATTGTACAGAAGTGAAGTGGGTTAGAGAAATACTAATGATTACACTCCAATCTTGATAAAATGAAGAAATTAGTAAAAGTATAAAAGAGACAGGATGAACTCGTGAAGAAAGAGGCTCTGAATAGTTTACAGTTAGTAAAAACAAAACAAAACAAAAAAAAACTTCCAGAAAAAAAATAAATTCAGCATCACCAAAAAATTCTACCAGATATTTAATATCAATCCTTGTCAAACTCTCCCAAGAAACTGAAGAGAAAGGAACATTGCAAATTTGATAAAACCAAAGACACAAGAAAAGAAAATGATGCATTATAATACAATATCACTTATAAACACCAATACAACCCTCCCAAATTTATTAGCAGACTAAAACGAATAACATATATATAGTCTCTTTCTTTCTCTCTCTTGCCACATGGGATTATACACAGAGTGCAAGGATAGTTCAGAAAAACAAAAGATGCATAAATGCAATATGCTATACAGTAACAGAATAAAGGACAAAATCACATTTCATAACTTAAAAAGTCACTCAACAAACTTAGAAGGAAACAATCTCAATATAATAAAAGCCGCATTAAAAAAAATCCTCATATCATACTCAGGTAAAAGACTGAAAACTTTTAAGATAATGAACAAAGAAAGGCCATATGCCTTCACCACTTCTATCCAAATATAACTGGAAATTCTATCCAAAGCAATTAGGGAGGATGGAAGGGAGAGAAAAAAGGGAGGAAAGGGAAGAAAGAAACCAAAGGCATCCAAATGAAAAAGAAAGAAAATTATCATTTTTTGCAGACATCTTAAATATGCAAAGTCATCAGATGAAAATCAGCTGGCCATCTGTACCAAGATAATAATACAAAAAGGACACTGAAAAAAGGGTTGTATAGTAGCACAAAAGGTTAAACGAGGCAGGAGTTTATTAAAATAAAGAAATGAAAGACTCATATAAGAAAAACTACATTAATGAATGAAATTAATTAACACAATTGGAGCTGGGCATCATGGTGTCCGCCTTTACAATAATCACCATTAGCTCAAGGCAGCCTGGGCTAGAGTGACACTTTGCTTCAAGAAAGAAAGAGGGCTGGGCGTGGTGGCGCACGCCTTTAATCCCAGCACTTAGGAGGCAGAGGTAGGAGGATCGCTGAGAGTTCGAGGCCACCCTGAGACTACATAGTGAATTCCGGGTCAACCTGAGATAAGTGTGAGACCCTACCTCAGAAAACTGAAAAGAAGAAGAAGAAAGAAGAAGAAGAAGAAGAAGGAAGAAGGAAGGAAGAAGGAGGAAGGAGTAAAGAGGAAGGAGGAAGAAGGAAGAAGGAAGAAGGAAGAAGGAAGAAGGAAGAAGAAGAAGGAGAAGAAGAAGGAGAAGAAGATGAAAGAAGGACAAGGAGGAGGAGGAGGAGAAGAAGAATTCTTATTATTTAACTTTTTTTTGAGTTCTTTGTATATCCTAGATATTAATCCTCTACCAGATATACAAAGAACTCAAAAATTTAAATAATAAGAAATCAAACAAGCCAATTAAAAGATGGGCTATGGAACTAAATAGAGAGTTCTTAAAAGAAGAAATATGGATAGCGTATAAGCATCTAAAAAATGCTCTTCATCCCTAGTCATCAGGGAAATGCAGATTAAAACTATACTGAGATTCCATCTCACTCCTGTCAGATTGGCTACCATCATGAAAACAAATGATCATAAATGCTGGCGGGGATGTGGAAAAAGAGGAACCCTTCTACAATGTTGGTGGGAATGCAATCTCGTCCAGCCATTGTGGAAATCAGTGTGGAGGTTCCTAAGACAGCTAAAAATTGATCTACCATATGACCCAGCTATAGCACTCCTAGGCATATATCCTAAGGACTCATCCCATTTCCTTAGAAGTACGTGCTCTACCATGTTTATTGTCGCTCAATTCATAATAGCTGGGAAATGGAACTAGCCTAGATGTCCCTCAACTGATGAGTGGATAATGACGATATGGCATATTTATACAATGGAGTTCTACTCAGCAGTAAAGAAAAATGAAGTTATGAAATTTGCAGGAAAATGGATGGATCTGGAAAGGATTATACTAAGTGAGGTAACCCAGGCCCAGAAAGCCAAGCGCCACGTGTTCTCTCTCATATGTGGATCCTAGCTACAGATGATTGGGCTTCTGTGTGAGAAGGAAAAAACTCAGTAGCAGAGGCCAGTAAGTTAAAAAGGAGATAAAAAGGGAAGAGAAAGGAAGGGAGGAGGGTACTTAATAGGTTGGTATTGATTTCCCACCAGGAATAGATGGTAAGACCCTATTGCTGAAGACTCCACATACTTGGGCTGCAAGGCCACTGAGAAATCCTGCTGTAACTGAGCTGAGAACCTCCTCCATGTAGACCAGCTGACAGAAAGCTGGAAGAAGCCAATCTGCATGCAGTTCAATGGGAGAAAGAAATATCACCAGTGAAGATACTCAACAGTGGACACTGCAAGCCTTACAATTGGCCAGCCAGGCCAAGTGAGCCAACAGGTGCAATAGTGGCACATCTGTCATGGTGGAAATCAACTGCCCTCCAATTGGACTGGAGGCCTGCCCCATGGGAGGGAATACATCCCTGATACTGAAAACTTAAAACAGGGGTAGTCATGAGCCCTAGGGGTGTAACATCTGCTGATGGCTGGATAAATGTATATACTATGCTTATCAAACTTCCCAGTAAGCACTTCTCTTAATATTCATACCCTTATATTAATGCTACTCTCACTTTGGGTAAAGAATCTTCTCTTTTCAGATGGCAATGACCTTGGGACGACTCAGAAGGTATCATAGTGCTGGAAAGAAGTGACTGGAGTACTGAGTAACATCTCTATCACACCTTCCAAGGCTCAGGGTCTAACGCGGAAGAGCTGGCGGAAAGAATGTGAGAGCCAAAGGAAGGGTAGGACTCCTTACAACGTGCTCCCTCCAGACATAAAATGGCCTGGATATCCATGATCTCATAGTGCCTAACACTACCTACACAAGACCATCATAAGAGGAGGAAAAGATCATGACATCAAAATAAAAGAGAGACTGAGATGGGAAGGAGATATGATGGAGAATGGAATTTCAAAGGGGAAAGTGGGGAGGGGAGGGTATTACTATGGGATATTTTTCATAATCATGGAAAATGTTAATTGGGGAAAGAAAAAAGAAGGAGGAGGAGGAGGCGGCAGTGGCGGCGGCGGCCAGAGAGCTGGCTTTGTGGTTAAGGCACTTGCCTACAAAGCCTAAGGACCCAGGTTTGATTCCCCAGTACCTTCATAAAGCCAGATGCACTAGGTGGTGCATGCATCTAGAGTTCATTTGTAGCAACTGAAGGCCCTGACATGGCCATTCATTCTCTCTCTCTCTCTCTCTTTCTCTATCTCTCTCAAATAAATAAAACTAAAATATTTTTTAAAACTAAAAATTAAATTAATGTAAATCCAATAATACCACTTCTGAGTGTGTAAGTAAAATGAAAGCTAAGTCACAGAGCTATTTATATACCCACATCCATAGCAACATTCGCCACAACAGCTAAGGCATGGGAACGCCCCTCCTGTCTACCAACAGCTGAAAAGAGAAGCAAATTGCACTATATGTATACAATGGAATGTTATTTAGTCTTAAAAACAAAGTAAGTTCTGGCATACATTGTAACCAGGATCAATCCTAAGATCATAATCCTCTGGGAAATAAGCCAGTGTCAAAAAGACAAAATCTGTATGATTCCACTTATATGAGATACTTAGGAATTGTCAAAATCAGAAATAAAGTAGGATGGTGGCTGCCAAGACTTAGGGAAGAAAATAGGGGGAGCTATTATGTAATAGGTACAGAGGTTCAGTTTTATAAGATGAGAAGTCACGGACATGGATGATTGGTTACATACTGTTATGAGTTGATTTAATATCACTGAACTGTACGCCCTAAGTTGGTCAACATGATAAGTTTATTTTATGTATATTTTACCACAAATGGAGGGGGGGAGGGGTGGGAAACACTTGGAACTTAGCCAAAATCTATTTCTTCTGAAACTTTCTTCCTCTTAATTAACAAAAAAGTCTTTTCTTTCTTTCTTTCTTCTTTTTTTTTTTTTTTTTTTTCTCGATGGCTGAAGCTAATAATTCTAGAATGATCCTTGGCATCCCTTCTTCTCCCAAACCACACATTCAATCCATCAGGAAATTCTGTCAACAACGGCTTCAAAATGGATCCAGATTCCAACTACTTCTCACCACCTCTACCCTTACCGCTCGGGCCTAAGCCACTGCTATCTCCTGCTTTGTTTATTGCAACAACCTCACAAGTGGCCTTCTGCGTCTCCTCCAACCTCCCCACGGTCTATTTTCTAAAGGAACCAGAACTGTTTTGCTACAATGTCGAATCACTGCTCAATTTAAAATGCTGCTAAGGGGCAGGAGAGATGGCTTAGCGGCGGCTAAGGCGCTTGCCTGTGAAGCCTAAGAACTCATGTTCGACTCTCCAGATCCCACGTAAGCCAGACGCACAAGGTGGCACATGCGTCTGGAGTTCAATTGCGGTGGATAGAGGCCCTGGCATGCCAATTCTCTGTCATGCTCTCTCTCTCTCACACACACACTCTCTTGCACTCTCTGTTATTTATTATTCTAATAAACAATAAAAAAAAATCCTTCTAAGAACCTCCCATCCCTTTCCCATTTGATTCTGGATGGAATCCAGTGAGACACCTCCATGCCTATCCACTCGCTTCTGGATAAAAAACAAAGTCCTCTTAATGGATTACATACAAGGTTCTCTAAAATGTTCAGTTACCTTCCTCCTCTTGCTACACATAACTTTTACTAGAGCTCAAAGAGCGACTCCCTGGGCTGGAGGGATGGCTTAGCAGTTAAGGCGCTTGCTTGCAAAGCCAAAGGACCCAGGTTTTATTCCCCAGGACCCACATGAGCAGTTGCACAAGGTGGTGCATGCATCTGGAGTTCATTTGCAGCAGCTGGATGGAGGTTAGTGCACCAAAATTCTCTCTCTCTCTCTCTCTCTCTCTCTCCCCCTTCCTCCCTCCCTCTCTTCTTTTCCTCCTCCTCCCTCTCTCTCAAATAAATAAGTAAAAAAAAAATTTTTTTTTAAATAACAATTTCCTAAAGTATGCCACTTGGTGAGGCCTTTTCTCTGAAGAACAGGTGAACCAAGGAATGTCTATTTCCCATCTCTTACGCCTTCTACCCCCCTCTGAGAATCAGAGAAAGAGAATTCCTTCCCAAGGCAGGTGGGTCATAGAAACTAGAGTCCCCTTCCCCACAAAGCAAACCATCGAGCCTAAAAACGACAAGCTAGTCTTCTCTAGTCTTCTTGTTGACGGAATCCTACATTCGAGCTGCGGTTTTCCCCACCCCTTGAATGAAGTGAATGGGATGGATCTTTCTAAATCAAATCCTATTAAATTTGGTCATAACTGAATCATTCAGCTCCAAGCTTGTCTTCCTCTGAAACAGTGACTCTAAGGTTATACAAGTGACAAAGAAGGCGACATCCAGGCTGAATCCTAAAGCTCTCAGCCTTGACAAGCCAGGCACAAGAGCACCCTGACCTCCAGGAGGGAGAGGAACGCTGTGAGAGGCCAGGTGAGGTCAGAAGCCACCCATGACGGCTGTGTGCGGGACAATGGAGGACACTGCTGGTCTTGACAAGCAGAATATCTCTGTAGTGCTAGAGGCAGAAGCGGAGTGGGGGGGTGGGGGGGAACGCATATTTAACTCCAGTGATAATCTTCCATTAGACATGACTCACCGGGGCCATGCCTGCCCTTCCCATGGCTGGATAACGTCCATCGCCCATGTCTAGCTTCTCCCTCTTTTAGAGAACAAATTAGAACCAAATTTAAACTTCCAGCCACACATCTCTATTGGCACACGCCTCAGGGGCTCTAACAAAAACAGAAGTTTAGCCGGGCGTGGTGGCGCACACCTTTAATCCCAGCATTCGGGAGGCAGAGGTAGGAGGATCGCCGTGAGTTCGAGGCCAACCTGAGACTACAGATGAATTCAGGTCAGCCTGGGCCAGAATGAGACCCTACCTCAAAAAACAAAAAAAGACAAAAAAAAAAAAAAACAAAAAAAAAACAGAAGTTCACTATAATACTTTCCATACACAGTAGCACTCGTTCCTTCTTATGGTTCTTTTTCATTTTTATTTTTTTTGGTAAAATAAACAGCATCACCACCTAACCAATCATCTAAAACAACAGCAGATCTTATGGCTTCCCCAATCCTTTCTTTCTCACACTGTCTGTGATGTATGCACATACCCTGTTTGTGCTTATTAAACATTTCTTCATTACTTACACTTGGTTTTATAATGAACTCTTCTTTTGTTTTGTCAGAATTATACTGGGCTGAAGGGATGGCTTAGTGGTTAAGGCGCTTGCCTGCAAAGCCAAAGGACCTAGGTTTGATTCCCCAGGACCCACGTAAGCAAGATGCACAAGGTGGCACAGGCATCTGGAGTTCGTTTGCAGCAGATGGAGGCCCTAGTACGCCCATTCTCTCTTTCGCTCTCTCTCTCCCTCTACCTCTTTCTGTCAATTAAATAAAAAATAAAGTATTTAAAAAAAAAAAAAAAAGAAGCCGGGCGTTGTGGCGCAGGCCTTTAATCCCAGCACTCAGGAGGCAGAAGTAGGAGGATCACCATGAGTTTGAGGCCACCCTGCGATTACATAGTGCATTCCAGGTCAGCCTGGGCCAGAGTTGGACCCTACCTCACAAAACCAAAAAAAAAAAAAAAAAAAAAAAGGAAGAATTATACTACCTTCAACCTATGGAAGGAAAGAGCACATCTTAGGTGCTCAGTAAATATCCGGCCCATTGAGGCAGCTCCAGTGGTTCTTCTGTTAAATTGTCCCGAGTTTTAAGTGCACAGAGCTACATTATTGTACCTCGATAGCCATGACTGATTTCTAAAAGTTGTATCATTGTCAATCTTGAAGGAGGATAACTGCAATTGAAAAGATCCCAAACTAGAAATGCCCACCGTGTCTGGATATCTCTGGGAGACTACAGTAGTGACCACCGTGGACACCCGGCTGTTGTTTCTGCCTCCCCCTGTCTGCAAAGCCTTCTTTGACAACACGTGGCCCCTGCCTAACTCACTCCACGTGCACCTGTGAACTCTACCTCCCAGGAAAGAACAGGCACATTTCGAAGGCAGGAAAAATGCTTGACACACATTAATAGTTCGTCCTCTCCAAAGGCACGGACCCAATGAGATGTTTCATTTTTATCTTTTTAATTTTCTTGGTTTATTTTTGTTTGTTTATTTGAGAGCAACAGACAGAGAGAGAAAGAGGCAGATAGAGAGAGAGAATGGGCGCGCCAGGGTCTCCAGCCACTGCAAACGAACTCCAGACGCGTGCGCCCCCTTGTGCATCTGGCTCACGTGGGTCCTGGGGAATCGAGCCTCAAACCGGGGTCCTTAGGCTTCACAGGCTAGCGCTTAACCTCTAAGCCACCTCTCCAGCCCGGGATGTTTCATCTTGAGCCTGAGAGACAAGTGTCACCGCTGGGAAACACAAGCAGTGGCAGGTGACGATGGAAGCAGAGAACTCAGGGACCCTCAGGGCTCCTTCGCTTCCATGAACCCCAACAACACAGCCTTGACCTTGATAACCTCCATACAGCCTCGCCAGCAGGAGACAGAAAAGGCTTCAGAAGTACTTTGGCCCCCGAACATTTCTTGAAATCAAGCTAGAGAAGTTATGAAACTTAGTTGTCATACTTGACTTGCATCCAGACACACAGTTCAAATGAAGCATGTAGTTTAAATGGTGGATGGCTTTCAGCGGATGTACTTTCCAGCAAGCTAACATGAACAATCTCTCTAATCTCACCCCAATAAAAATTTTTGTGACCTGGCCAAAAAAAAAAAATGGAACAGATACCTTTGTGGCAAAGTGAATAAAAAGAAAGGTAGCAAAAATGGTGAGATGTCCTTAACACAGTTTTAAATTTGTAGCAGTGATATTTATAGATTAAAAGCTATTTAGAGGCTGGAGAGAATGCTTAGTGGTTAAGGTGTTTGCCTGCAAAGCTAAAGGACCCCGGTTCGATTTTCCAGAATCCATGTAAGCCAGATGCACAAGGGGGCTCATGAGTCTGGAGTTTGTTTGCAGTGGCTGCAGGCCCTGGCACGCCCATTCTCTCCCCCCACTTCAAATAAATAAATAAAAATAAAGTTTTGTTGTTGTTGTTTTTGAAAGAGTTCGAGGTTATCCTTGACTACATGAGACAGTTCCAAGCCAGTGTGGATGACATGAGACCCTGTCTCAAACCCCATGTCCCCACAAAACAGCTCCAAATCAAAACTGAATTAAACAAATAAACACATGAACGCTGAAGCCCTGACAGGTTTTGGACGCAGACCTTGTATGCAACCACCAGCCTTTAAGTCGGTGTTTCCCGTCTCCGTGAGCGTTTCACAAAGATCTATAAGTGACCCTTGGTATCTTCCACTTTAAAAAACATTCTGTCATAATAACAGAGAGCAGAAGGGGTCATTTTAAAACATAATTTAAAAAGGAATAAACATTGAAAAAGATATACTTATTAAGTATGGGAATGAAAAACAAAACCCATTAATGATCCAAACCTCACAATATTCAATTTCTGTGAGAAGCAAAAATGACAAAGCAGGGACTAGAGAGGTGGCTCAGCAGTTAAGGCACTCGTCTGCAAAGCCACAGGACCCAGGATCGACTCCCCAGGACACACATAAGCCAGATGCACATGGTGGTACATGGATCTGGAGTTCATTTGCAGTGGCTGGAGGCCCTGGCTCCCCATTCTCTCTCTCTCTCTCTCTCTCTCTCTCTCTCTGTGACTCTCATAAATAAATAAATAAAGCAGCCTGAAAGCTTTGAGAATCAGTGCTGTACTTTCCATAGAGAAAAATACCACCACAGGGCCGGAGAGATGGCTTAGCAGTTAAGGCATTTGCCTGCAAAGCCAAAGGACCCAGGTTCGATTCCTCAGGACCCACGTTAGCCAGATGCACAAGGGGCACATGTGTCTGAAGTTTGTTTGCAATGTCTAGTGGGCCTGGCACACCCATTCTCTCTCTCTCTCTCTCTCTCTCACTCCCTCCCTCTTTCTCTCTGTCAAATAAATAAATACAAATAAATTATTTTTAAAAAGAAAGAAAGAAAAGAAAATGCCACCATAGCCAGGCACAGTGGCACACACCTTCAGTTTCAGCACTGGATGGCTGTAAGTTCAAGGCTAGCCTGAGGCTACATAGTGAATTCCAGGTCAGCTTGGGCTAGACTGAGACCCTACCTGGAAAAAACAAAAAACTAAGAAAGAAGGAAAGAAAGAGAGAGAGAGAGAGAGAGAAAGAAGTGAAGGGAGGAAGGGAGAAAGGGAGGGAGAGAAGGAGGGAGGGAAGGAGGAAAGAAGGAAGGAGGAAAGGAAAGAAGGAAGGAGGGAAGGAATGAATGAAGGAAGGAAGGAAGGAAGGAAGGAAGGTAGAGCAAACACCACCATACAATGGCATGCCCCCCCCCAACTCTCAAACCACCTGTGATCAATATTAACTGTGGCACTAATGTTCAAGATAGGCTCATTTTCAACAAAAAGGGAAATTACTGAGCCTATATTCATTATGAATCATGTCAAAAACTAACATAAGCAGGGTCTGGAGGGAGGGAGGGAGGGAGGGAGGGAGGGAGGGAGGGAGGGAGGGAGGGAGGGAGGGAGGGAGGGAGGGAGGGAGGGAGGGAGGGAGGGAGGGAGGGAGGGAGGGAGGGAGGGAGGGAGGGAGGGAGGGAGGGAGGGAGGGAGGGAGGGAGGGAGGGAGGGAGGGAGGGAGGGAGGGAGGGAGGGAGGGAGGGAGGGAGGGAGGGAGGGAGGGAGGGAGGGAGGGAGGGAGGGAGGGAGGGAGGGAGGGAGGGAGGGAGGGAGGGAGGGAGGGAGGGAGGGAGGGAGGGAGGGAGGGAGGGAGGGAGGGAGGGAGGGAGGGAGGGAGGGAGGGAGGGAGGGAGGGAGGGAGGGAGGGAGGGAGGGAGGGAGGGAGGGAGGGAGGGAGGGAGGGAGGGAGGGAGGGAGGGAGGGAGGGAGGGAGGGAGGGAGGGAGGGAGGGAGGGAGGGAGGGAGGGAGGGAGGGAGGGAGGGAGGGAGGGAGGGAGGGAGGGAGGGAGGGAGGGAGGGAGGGAGGGAGGGAGGGAGGGAGGGAGGGAGGGAGGGAGGGAGGGAGGGAGGGAGGGAGGGAGGGAGGGAGGGAGGGAGGGAGGGAGGGAGGGAGGGAGGGAGGGAGGGAGGGAGGGAGGGAGGGAGGGAGGGAGGGAGGGAGGGAGGGAGGGAGGGAGGGAGGGAGGGAGGGAGGGAGGGAGGGAGGGAGGGAGGGAGGGAGGGAGGGAGGGAGGGAGGGAGGGAGGGAGGGAGGGAGGGAGGGAGGGAGGGAGGGAGGGAGGGAGGGAGGGAGGGAGGGAGGGAGGGAGGGAGGGAGGGAGGGAGGGAGGGAGGGAGGGAGGGAGGGAGGGAGGGAGGGAGGGAGGGAGGGAGGGAGGGAGGGAGGGAGGGAGGGAGGGAGGGAGGGAGGGAGGGAGGGAGGGAGGGAGGGAGGGAGGGAGGGAGGGAGGGAGGGAGGGAGGGAGGGAGGGAGGGAGGGAGGGAGGGAGGGAGGGAGGGAGGGAGGGAGGGAGGGAGGGAGGGAGGGAGGGAGGGAGGGAGGGAGGGAGGGAGGGAGGGAGGGAGGGAGGGAGGGAGGGAGGGAGGGAGGGAGGGAGGGAGGGAGGGAGGGAGGGAGGGAGGGAGGGAGGGAGGGAGGGAGGGAGGGAGGGAGGGAGGGAGGGAGGGAGGGAGGGAGGGAGGGAGGGAGGGAGGGAGGGAGGGAGGGAGGGAGGGAGGGAGGGAGGGAGGGAGGGAGGGAGGGAGGGAGGGAGGGAGGGAGGGAGGGAGGGAGGGAGGGAGGGAGGGAGGGAGGGAGGGAGGGAGGGAGGGAGGGAGGGAGGGAGGGAGGGAGGGAGGGAGGGAGGGAGGGAGGGAGGGAGGGAGGGAGGGAGGGAGGGAGGGAGGGAGGGAGGGAGGGAGGGAGGGAGGGAGGGAGGGAGGGAGGGAGGGAGGGAGGGAGGGAGGGAGGGAGGGAGGGAGGGAGGGAGGGAGGGAGGGAGGGAGGGAGGGAGGGAGGGAGGGAGGGAGGGAGGTAGGGCCTCACCCTGGTCCAGGCTGACCTGAAATTCAATATGTAGTCTCAGGGTGGCCTTGAACTCATGGCGATTCTCCTACCTCTGCCTCCCCAGTGCTGGGATTAAAGGCGTGCGCCACCACGCCCGGCTTTAGATTTTCAAATTTTTAATACCTTCATTACAGAAAAGAGAAAGGAAACAAAATCAAAAGAGGGTCCAGCCTGGCTCTCACTCTACCCTATAGCTCAATAACCAAACCTGGTATGTACTTCAAAGAGGAGGGACAAAAGAAAAAAAAAAAAAACACGAAAGAAAAAGCTAGGGCAAGTCATTCAAGGAGGCCCTCGGTGGCTCTGCTGCCCCGCAAGCACGGATCTCTGAGCATGCGAGTCGATTTGGAGCATTTCCTCCGGATCCCACCTTGGGATCTTCTCAAAAGACCCACGGTGCACGCTGCTGACAGGCGCCGTCAGGCCTTGGAAGCACAGGACTGGAGGGAAAGGAGGGGAGAGGAAATGCTGCTCGGGCTATTGGCTGAAGGAAGCAGCCTAGGTGTTCCCCAGGTAAGGAAAACATCTCACGAATGCCAAGGGAAAGAACTTTAAAGGACTGCTCTCTTAACACGCCTTTCAGAAGGGTACATGTCTTAGGGCTGGTGTCACACAAAAGGCCTGAGCAGGAGGGGCTGCCCGACTTCATGATCACACTAGCTCCGAGCATAATTAAAACTAATCCTTTTACCTGCCTACATTTCTTACAAGCAATCTGTCTAGTGCATACATTAAAAAGGTCTGGATGTTCTGCACCAACAAGATTCAATCAGGACCTTAACATTGGCCTGGGGGTGGGGTGCGGGGGGGGGGAGGCAGTAGGTTGCAAGTCCAAACAACATCCGCTCATTCACTTATTTAAAACATTCAGCTATTTAAAAGGGCTTAAGAAACATACAGCATAAAGGTGTATCAAAATGACAAGCCCTCGTCAGACACACAGCTCCCAAATTTGCTAACCTCGAGCTTTGAGAGGCAGCCAAGGCATGGAAACTTGGAGAAGGGAAGGTTTATGCCATGACTTGCATTAAGAACGGGCTGTAGAAACACGTGTCTGCACACCATCAGAGGGGCTCCACGTTACACAGGAAGGGAAGAAAGAGAAAAACCCCTCCCTCGATGTACTTGATACAAAAATGATCAGCTCCCTAAAAGGGTCACCTGGCACCCTGTCTTGGGGTTCAGCTCAGCTCAGCGTGCGCTGACCTCACATTTCACGGAATTAACTTGATAAGAAAACAGGCAACACTTGGACTCAGGTACCACAGGAAACACATTTTAGGGCTGGAGAGATGGCTTAGCGGTTAAGGTGCTTGCCTTCGAAGCCTAAGGACCCAAGTTCGATTCCCCAGTACCCACATAAGCCAGATGCACTGAGTGATGCATGCACCTGGAGCTCATATGCAGTGGCTAGAGGCCCTGGCGTGTCTATTCTACCTCTGCCTCTCTCTCTCTCTCTCTCTCTCTCTCTCTCTCTCTCTCTCTCTCCCCTTCTCTCTCAAATAAATAAACAAAAATAAAATACACAAAACAAGTGCATTTTACCTGGGGAATAAGAACTTCACTCGTTCACAGGAAACCTTTTCTATCGTCTTCTTCCTTCCTCCCGTCTATCACAGACAGGCTGACAGAGTCCCTCCGTACACTGCTCAGTACATCCCTCTGAACTTCTGCAATGACTGTTCTTAGTGGTTTCATTTAAGCATACGTAACGAACAGGCCGGGCGTGGTGGCGCACGCCTTTAATCCCAGCACTCGGGAGGCAGAGGTAGGAGGATCGCCGTGAGTTCGAGGCCAGCCTGAGACTACATAGTGAATTCCAGGTCAGCCTGGGCTACAGTGAGACCCTACCTCAAACCCCCCCCCCAAAAAATAATTAATTAATTAAAAAGTAAACATACGTAAGAGCAAAAAAGTGCCCACTGCCCCCCCAAACATCAGGTGTGTTTTTACGACTTCAATGCACTTTAGCTGGGTGATCTGGGCCTAGACAGTACAGTACGGGCATCAGTCTGAAAGTCAGGGGCGAGGGGGACAGATGAGTCCCATGTGGATCTCAATGGTGGGCCTTGCTTCATCTCCATTCATCTTCAAGGCTCACCAGACAGAAGACCAGCGTGTCCCTCTTTCCATGCTCTGTGACCTTATATCGAATCGTTTTTGAGTTCGTTTCGTAGATATCTCCTTTTCATCGCTCCTGATCCATTCACTTTACCGACCCCCTGCCTACCGGATCACCGGGTGACGAGTAGGCTCTTTCTTGTGCTTTCTGAGCTTGGCAAGTCTTTGCGGGGTCAACCATTAGTCGGGCTCCTGAGCCTCCTGCTAGGTGCATCTGTGTACTTCCTCCAGGCTAGGTGAGTCCCGTGAGAGCCCACCTCACCCTTAAGTCTGATGGCCCCCCCACATCTCATCAGGTCTTCAGCCTCCACCCGCCCTGATGAACCTGGCCTGGTTTCGCCAAGAGTTCTGTTTAGACAAACCCCATCCGTCCACTGAGGTTCCCTCATATACGTTCTACTCAGAGATTCCCACTGTTCCTCGGCTCATGTGGGACGTGGAAGTGAGTGTTCTCTCTCTCCCGCACAGCCAAGACCCCGTTGCAGTGGTCCCAACACGTACTGTGATGATGGCCAGCAGCCTTCTTCACTGGGTTTTAACAGGTATGATAAAATCACTCTTGTGGGCTGGAGAGATGGCTTAGTGGTTAAGCGCTTGCCTGTAAAGCCTAAGGACCCCGGTTCAAAGCTCGACTCCCCAGGACCCATGTTAGCCAGATGCACAAGGGGGTGCACACGTCTGGAGTTCATTTGCAGTGGCTGGAGGCCCTGGCACGCCCATTCTCTCTCTCTCTCTCTCTCTCTATCTCTCTCTCTATCTGCCTCTTTCTCTCTCTGTCGCTCTCAAATAAATAAATAAAAATAACAAAAAAAAATCACTCTTGTTTTAACAGGTAACCTCAAATCACAACAGACCAACTCCCGGGCCTCCTGGGACTCAAGAGAACTTCAAGGCAGAAATTTTAAATTATGGATAGATAAGAAACCAAGGAGCAAACGGCAACTATCAAGAAATCCAAAGTAAGAAAGGATTCCCTCACCACCCAGACATGGGCTTACACCGTACGGTACAGCTAGAGATTTGGTCTTTCACATGTCATAACAATGAGCACTCTCTTGGGCCAGGCATGGTGGTGCACGCCTTTCATCCCGGCACTCGGGAGGCAGAGGTAGGAGGATCGCCGTGAGTTCGAGGCCAGCCTGAAACTACATAGTGAATTCCAGGTCAGCCTGGGCTAGAGCGAGACCCTACCTTGAAAAAAAAAAAGAAAGAAAGAAAGAAAGAAAGAAAGAAAGAAAGAAAGAAAGAAAGAAAGAAAGAAAGAAAGAAAAGAAAAGAAAAGAAAAGAATGAGCACTCTCTTTAGCCCGAGTTCAGTGATTCCTGTGTGCTTAAGAATTCTGGTGTCTAACTTATTTTTAGGCAGGTATATCTAAGGAACATCCTCTCATATTACAGAAAAAAATCAACGCTCTCTCTCTCTCTTTCTAATAAGTAAAAAAATTAAAATGTTTAAAAATAAAAAAAAAAAACGGCATGATAGCACACGCCTTTAATCCCAGCACTCGGTAGGCAGAGGTAGGAGGATCACCATGAGTTCGAGGCCACCCTGAGACTCCATAGTGAGTTCCGGGTCAGCCTGGGCTACAGTGAGATCCTACCTCGAAAAACCAAAAGAAATAAAATAAAATAAATTTAAAAGAATAATAAAAAGCAACATACTTAGAGCAACTAGTTGCAGAACAGGAAAAAAGGTGACAGTGTCGTGACCTGTATCTGGTCTCAAGTACTTGGTCCCCTGCCCTTCATGGACACCTTTGGCAGCACTTGGCCCAAACATCTTCAAAACAACCGTGGATGGCCAGCCCTTCGCAGCAATATCAGCACCCTCCCGCCTTGCTCCTGTTCCCATACTCGTTCTCCATGACTCTCCTCTCATCCCTTCTCCCTCTCATACACACACAGTTAGATGCACACACACACACATGCACACACGTGCCTCAAACACACACTCACAGGACACTAATTAGCTTTACTGCCAGCCAGCAGAAAACATAACTGTCTCTAATGAGCCAGGCACAAAGTCTGAACATATTTGAAAACCAAACAGAGTGACGTTTAATTCCTTGTCATTTTTATCATTAATTGCAACTACATATTTAGCCAAGTATGTGGATTTTTAAAAGAATATATATTCCCTAGCATCAAAACTCCCCTTTCCGACTTCAATAGATTACCAACTAATACCGTTTCTTTTCCTGAAGCACAAGTTAAACACATGTACTAATCCTGGTCCTATTTCCTAAGAGGCAAGCAAATATCCAATGATTGACACAGCCAACTGCATGTAATTCTAGTTTCAGACGATCTTATAAAGCAGTTCTCAGTAATGTGGACGACTAAAGATAATTTCAATCACACTAATATTTCATGAGTGTTCGGAGCGCGCATGTATTTGATATATAAGTGAACTTTTCCCAGAACTGCTGATCAATAAAGTTTTCAGTAATCCACACTGAATCGAGACGTGGACTTTTTATTTTTTTCCAATAATGCTACCTTTACGCCATCTAAAAGAACTCATTTATTCAAAGAGTCTAATCTCCTACCCGAGGAGAATATTATGCCGTGAACTCAGGGTCGGTCTGTATACTGTCTCCTCAGTGCCTTATTGGCAAAATAAAGCCTTACATTGTGCTCAGTGCTGCAGTTCCGTGTTTGTTTCTAATATAATGGATCTGTAAAACCCCCAAACCTAGAAGTTACTATCTAAGCCCCACTAGAAAGTTGACATTGCTAACTTGCATACGATTTTCATTACGAGAGAGAAATCAATGTCCGCTGGTAAGACATTAACCAAGTCACAAAATGTCCTGTTGTGACAATTCCATGAGTTACAGGGAGGGCATAAGGAAACGGAAGTAGACTGAACTTGTCCAATCAAAGCCGTGAGTGTCTATGATGAAAACCAAATCACACATGACTCCTGTGGACACCAGACTCCGCGCAGGAATCCCCACGGGAGACTTGCAGAAGTTTTGCTGCGGCCTCGCTTGCAGAACTCAGGCCTTCTGCTTTTCTTTCTCTCTCGGCGCTTCTGCGAATCTAGCCTCGGGGTGTCGGAAGTGAGCTAAGGCTGCTGGCAGATGTGCAATGCTGTAAACTGCTCCCCAAACCTGTGGCACCTATGTCTTCACTCCCAGCATCCCCTGGGCGTGTGAACTTCCTCCAGACCGTGGCCTTCTTACTACTCTCACAGACTGCCCCCTGCCCAGGCTTCTGCCTACAAACTAACATAACCCACGCTGCGAGGTTTTTGATTTGGGTGCCAAAGTTATGAGTTTTGGGGGGTGTTTATTTTTTTAGTGAACTTTTTACATTTCAGTGCAGACACAGGATAGATTGATAGGATTCAAAGATCTAAAATCTAAAAGTTGGGCTGGTGAGATGGCTTAGCGGCTAAGTGCTTGCCTGTGAAGCCTAAGGACCCCGGTTCGAGGCTCGATTCCCCAGGACCCACGTTAGCCAGATACACAAGGGGGCGCACGCGTCTGGAGTTCGTTTGCAGTGGCTGGAGGCCTTGGTGTGCCCATTCTCTCTCTCTCTCTCTCTCTCTCTCTATCTATCTATCTGCCTTTACTCTCTGTCTGTCGCTGTCAAATAAATGAACAAAAATAAACAAAATTTAAAAGATAAATAAAAATAAAATCTAAAAGTTCCCTTTGATATTGTGGGACAATAGCCACACTTAAGAATATTGAGTCTCGCCGGGCGTGGTGGCACATGCCTTTAATCCCAGCACTTGGGAGGCAGAGGTAGGAGGATCACTGTGAGTTTGAGGCCACCCTGAGACTCCACAGTGAATTCCAGGTCAGCCTGGACTACAGTGAGACCCTACCTCGAAAAAAAAAAAAAAAAAAAAAAAAAAAAGAACATTGAGTCTCAACGCTTTGCCCATTTTCAAGCCAGCAAAACTCTCATTATTTACCATTATCATTTAAAATCCAAGAATTAGTATGGCTTATACATGGAGAAACAGTCACTGATACTCAATCATCTTTGCTATTCATTTCCACGCACACTGACACACGCGCCCCAAAGCCCCGATGGCCATGAGGTAGGCATGCCGGCCCTGCGGAAGTCCTGGGAGCCATCAGTGCATCTCATCCCATAACCTCCCCGGGGAGAATGCACGCCCATCAAGCCCCCGGAGAAGGAAACCTCGCACCTGAGATTACACAGCTAACAAGACCTGGGATTTGAACACAAGCCGCATGAGCTCTCAAAATAATACATCATGTTGGCGGGGAAACCACCTTCACCACAATGGCACTGTGTGGCCTCTTAGAGAAAACCCAGCAGGGATGGAAAGAGTCTCTGCCACGGGCCACAGGGGTTCACACCTCCCTCCCAACACTCCAGAGGACCGGTAGGAGAATCGCCATGCATCTGAGGCCAACCTGAACTTCAGAGTTAAATGGCAGCTCATCCTGGGTTAGAGAGAGACACTGGCACAAACAAACTAACAAACCCAAAACTATGTATTCCACCTAGTTTTTCCCCAGCAGAAAAGGTTTGGGGACCGTATGGGATCCCCAAACACCAGTACCCCAGAAGGAATGTCAGGCTCACCGTAGCTCCATCCAAGTTACCGTCCTTTCAAATACTGGGGTGCAAGCCTCTAGGAACTGGGCCTATCCTAAAACAAATACTATGCCTGATCCCCCCATCAGTGAGTGACGGCCAGCATCACATGTGTGACTCAGGACAGTGGGTCATAGTTAGCGACTGAATTTCTGCTGTGGGGGAAATGAGGGAGGGCTTTCTTTGTCCCCCAGGAACGGTCTGTCAGAGGTACGAACATGATGCCTCCAAAACCAGTCGGGAAGCAGAATGACGTGAGGGATCACTACAAACCTTCTTAGCGTATTTCTCATTTCCGGGGGTAGGAGGGACAGACTCTGTGACAATCTCTCTTGTCTAGTAGAGCTGATGGCTGACCCTCATCCTCACCACTGTGGACCTTCCTCTCACCCAACACCATTACGGTTTTCTCTGGCTATTCTAGATTATGTTAAATTAAGTTCGAGCCCACCCGGGGGCCTAAATTATGTCAAGTGAAGAGAGACCCAGAGAGGGGCTGCAGTTAGGATCGCAAATGACCTCAAAAGCTGTGTGCTGGAGGTTTACTTACCAGACTGTTGGCACTATTATGGGATAGGACTTGATGGAAAAAAATTACATCATTGGGGGTATACCCTTGAGGGGGAAAATTAAAAAAAGAAAAACAAACCAACACTGTAACCCCAGGCTCCTCTTTCTCTTTACTTGGCAGCTACCAGGAGATGAGCAGCTACGTTCTGTCAAGAATTCCTCGTTGTATTATTTCCTTTCACATCCCTGTGTCCAAACCCCCCACAGGACACCCTATGGAAGGAGCTAGTTCATGGATTTAGAGAACAGTCCATCGTGACAGGCTGAAAGGAGGAACTGCACCTGAGGCAGTCGGGGTGCTCACATGGTAGACCAGGAAGCAGAAAGAATTTGGGCAGCCCCAAGGACAGGTATAACCTTCAAAGGCCCATTCCAAGTGACCTATTTTCCCATCCTGAAGACCTCATAGCCTTCAAAATAGCACCAAAACATGACTATGTGGGGGGACATTTCAGACATAAAACACAACAGTTCGCCATGGGCCCCAAAACGGCAGAGCCAAGAGGCCATGGACAGAAACCTCTGAACCAAAATAAGCCTTTCCTCTTTGAGGTGGCTTTTCTCAGGCATCCATCCCAGATGAACACAAGAAAATAAATAAATAAATGGAAACTGAACAGTGGGAATAACAAACACCACCTTTGCGTACAATGATCTTGTCCAAAGTCAAAGTGTGCTTGGGCCAGCCAGTGTGACCTAACTGGTGAGCTTTTGGGCCAATGGGAGACCCTGGCTCAAAAATGTGGATGGTGGGGCTGGAGAGAGATGGCGCAGCGGTTAAGGCACTTGCCTGCAAAGCCAAAGGACCCAGGTTCGATTCCCCAGGACCCACGTAAGCCAGATGCACACGGGGCACACGCGTCTAGAGTTCACTTGCAGTGGCTGGAGGCCCTGGCGCGCCCATTCTCTCTCTCCCTCTCTCTGCCTCTTTCTCTCTCGCAACTAAATAAATAAAGTTTAAAAAAATGTGGATGGTGTTCCTTGGGATGACATCGGAGGCTATCCTCTGACATCCCACATGTATGTGCACATGTGTGCACCCAAATACACACATGCACTCATTAAAAAAAAAAAAAAAAGCCAGGCATGGAGGCAGAAGCAGAATTGCTATGAGTTCGAAGCCACCCTGAGGCTACATAGTGAATTCCAGGTCAGCCTGGGCTTGAGCGAGACCCTACCTCAAAAAAAAAAAAAGAAGACAGTGAGAAGTGCTGGGAAGGGGAAAAAAAAAAATAGGGTGCCTTCAGAAAGTTTAACAAATTATGTATCAATTATAATTCCAAAAGCTGAAGGAAAAGTATCTGACAGAGGTAACCCAATTTAGATGGAAAGTTAGGGAGAGCCTGGGGGTGGGGGTGGGGCCACCCCAGCTGAAAGTAGGAGTCAGCCAGACAAAGAGAACAATGTGCCAGGAAGACGGAGAGGTAGCTGTGTAAAAGCCAACACGAGGCAAAGAACTTGATTTGTTCCAGAAACTGCAAAGCCTCCCCCCCACCCCCTCACCCCCCTCCCGGTATGGCTGAAGAGATGAAAGTGTGAGAAAAGAAGGTTCCGGAAGCAAACACACTGAACTACACCCAAACATCTTCTAGTGACCCATGAAGACAGGCTACCACAACTTCCAGGTATCCTCACAGACAGACCTGAAAAAGAGTTAGCCTATTAAAAAGCATTAAGGGGGCTGGAGAGATGGCTCAGTGGTTAAGGTCTTACCTGCGAAGTCTAAGGAGCCAGGTTCGATTCCCCAGGACCCATGTAAGCCAGATGCACATGGTAGTGCATACATCTGGAGTTCATTTGTAGTGGCTAGAGGCCCTGGTGTACCCATTCTCTCTCTCTCTCTCTCACTCTCTCTCTCTCTCTCTCTTTCTCTCTCTAATAAAGAAAGAAAGAAAATATTTGAAAACTATAAGAAACAAACTTCCCAAGTGACAGGTGTCTGCAAAGCGCATCTTGCCCAGCCAGCCCCAAACCTTTCCAGTGAGGAAGTCCCCCTAACATCAGACTGCTCCCCACCGTCTGCATATGCACACTCCGGGGCTCACAGCACTGAGGAGGCAGAGGCAGGAGGAACAGAAGCCCAAGGTCACCACGGGCTACATGAAACTCTGCCTCAAAGAAGGAACAAAAAGGGCTGGAGGGATGGCTTAGCCGTTAAGGCGCCTTGCCTGCGAGGCCTAAGGACCCGGGTTCAACTCGCCAGCGCCCCCTGTAAACCAGATGTACGAGCATGAGGTCACACATGCACACAAGGTGGCGCGCGCGTCTGGAGTTCAAATGCAGTGGCTACAGGCCCTGGCGCACCAATTCTCTCTCTCTCATAAATAAATAATTAAAAAGAAAAAAATGCGTGCAGCTACTCTAGAAAACCTTTGTAACACAGACATTTTACGTGGCAACGTAAATGTGAGCCTCTTTCTAAAAACAAGAAAGACGTGATCTAACCACAGGGTATGCAGGCCACCATTCAGTCCTACTGCTGGCCTGTGGAAATACTTACACGGCGTACACAGCGCGTATCCTCTGGACCAAACTGGCCGAGGAGGCAATCCATGATTTTAAGAAAATAAAGACTTCTAAATAAGTTGGCAGATTGAACACGTGCTTCTGAAACTGCACCGAAAACTTTATTTATCTACTTATTTTGGTTATTAAAAATATTTTTATTTGTTTACTTATATATTTGACAAAGAGCTGGAGAGATGGCTTACCAGTTCAGGCACTTGCCTGCAAAGCCAAAGGACCCAGGTTCAATTCCCAGTACCCACGTAAAGCCACATGCACAAGGTGGCGCGTGTGTCTGGAGTTATCTTGGTTTTTCGAGGTAGGGTCTCACTCTAGCTCAGGCTGACCTGGAATTCACTATGGAGTCTCAGGGTGGCCTCGAACTCATGGAGATCCTCCTACCTCTGCCTCCCGAGTGCTGGGATTAAAGGCGTGCGCCACCACGCCCGGCTGAAAGACCCTTTGACATACCTGAAAACCTGAAAGTCGGATTCTTGGGACCTCCCCAATAGCACAGTCAAATGCTCTTAGGGCCAAAGCCACCATAGAAAAATCCCACCCATGCTCACAGAACTGCAAATGAGCTTTCCACGCCCTGTCCTGCAATCAGAACCACCAGGCAGCTTGGGAAAGCATTAGTAGAAAAGACAGGAAACTTAACACCAGAATCTCCCAGAAAACAGGAGGAAAAGACGAAAACTCCAAACTGACAGTGAGAAACATTGGGGATTTTTTTTTTTTTTTTTTAAGGAAGCCAACAGAAATGGGAGGGAGGCGGGGAGAGAGATTGATTCAAGAAAATTTCAGAGAAAATGAGGACTTTTGACTTTTCCAACTCAAAAGCGCCAACGACGCTGGCTACGAAAAGAACTGCATGCCAGAGCGCATCCATGGAATCTCCGAAGCCCGGGGTGGCTACACAGAGTCAAAGACAAACACCACTCCCACCAAAAAGAAGCTAGACAGGGGCTGGAGGGATGGCTTAGCATTTAAAGGCATTTGCCTGCAAAGCCAAAGGACCCAGGTTCGATTCCCCAGGACCCATGTAAGCCAGCTGCACGTGGTGGTGCACGCGTCTGGAGTTTGTTTGCAGTGGCTGGAGGCCTTGATGCACCCATCCTCCCTCTCTCTCTCTCTCTCTCTCTCTGTCAAATAAAAATAAAAAGTTTTTTTAAAGATAGGGTCTTATACCCCCAAACTGCACCACTCACCATCTTGGCGGGATGGAGGCGGGAGGTGAGGAGACACGAAGCTTCCTTGAAGATGAGTTAAGCCTCATCTTGCGAAGCAGGGAGCCAATGGGTAACGCCTGAACCCGAAACATCCAGAAGGCGCCGGGAAAGCACACTAACAATGGCCGTAAACAAAAGCCTCGCAAAAGCTTAGGAGCGAAAAGCATGGAGAAAAAAAGCCAGAGAAAGAGAAGTTAGAAAGGGAGAGAGAGAGAGAGACAGAGGTTACGGCTCGTTTACATAATCAGCTCTATAAAAATTATTTGAGGGCTGGAGAGATGGCTTAGCGGTTAAGGCGCTTGCCTGCAAAGCCAAAGGACCTCGGTTCGATTCCCCAGGACCCACGTAAGCCAGATGCACAACGTGGCGCATGCATCGTCTGGAGTTTGTTTGCAGTGGTTGGAGGCCCTCCATGTTCAATCTCTGTCCCTCTCTCTCTCTCCCTCCCTCTTTCTGTCTCTCAAATAAATCAATAAAAATAAAATATATTTAAAGAAATTATTTGACCTCTTCAGGGGCTGGGGAGATAGTTCCATTGGTAAAGTGGAGACAAGGGAGGCTGAGTTCGGATCCCTAACACCCACCTACAAAGCTGGGTGTGGTGGGCAGACAGAGACAGAGACAGAGGCAGAGACAGAGGCCCGAGGATCTTAGGGCTGGCTGGCTGGCCTAGCTGAGTTAGTGAGCTCACTTCAGTGAGAATCCCTGTTTCAAAAACTAAGGTAGAGCCGGGCGTGGTGGCGCACGCCTTTAATCCCAGCACTCGGGAGGCAGAGGTAGGAGGATCGCCATGAGTTCGAGGCCACCCTGAGACTCCATAATGAATCCCAGGGCAGCCTGGGCTAGAGTGAGACCCTACCTGGAAACACCAAAAAATAAAAAAAGTAGAAAGTGATTGAGGAAGACAGCCACGCCCTGCCCTCGGGCCTTTCAAATGTGTGCACCCCCCCCCACACACACACACATGAACACACATACGCATACCACACACGCACACAGGTACATAAAACATTATTTGGTTTTTGAAACATAAGTTCACATGCAGCCCCAATAAAACATAAGTAAATGGTATGAAAGGTAAGAGATATAAAACAGAATTCAATATTCACTATGCAGCTACTTAAGTATTTATGATACCATTAGAAAACAATGCGCGCCTGCCGTCTGCAGCGCAGGTAATACAATTCTTTTTAAACGACTATCTTGAGGTCTTCTTTACTCAAAAGAACATTTAATGAAAAAAACATTATTCACCTCAAGTCATTTTTAGTACCTAGACACTGGCCAGACATGCTGTATAAAAAGACTAATTTGCGAACAGTTATTTGCAAAGTCAACATTCTTCCAGAACTTTGAAACTGGCAGTCTCTATTTTTTATCTGCTATTAGCTCATAACTACCTTTTCCCTCAAAGAAAGAAGGCAGCTATCTTTCCTTCCAATCACAATTTTCTCTTCAAAATATAAAAAACACAGGGAGTTAGAGGATTATAGTGTTAATTAGAACATACTTTCAGAACAGGTAAAGAGACAGTTCTTTAAAACATGAAAAGAGGAGTCAGGGGCAGAAATAAGACAAACTGCATTTTGTGTCTTAATATTTGCCTTGAATACAATACCAAAATTTTATTCCTGTATGTCTTCCATGCAAACTGAAAAGGAAAAAAAAAAAAAAAAAAAAGAAAGAGAAAGAAAGAAAGAAAGAAAAACATGCTTAATTCATAAAACATAGACCTGGGGAGACGGCTCAGCAGTTAAAAGCACTTGCTTGCAAAGCCTACCAGCCAGGGTTTGGTTCCCCAGCCACCCACACAGAGCCAGGAAGGCATTCAATTACAGTATCCTGGTACATGTGAACACACACACACACACACACACACACACACACCCATACAAATAAATAATTTTTAAAATTCATAAAAATCCTATTCTTTTTTTTTAAGTGTGAGGTCTTATGCTCTTATTTATTTATATATTTGAGAGATAGAGAAAGAGGCAGATAGGGAATGGGCACACCAGGGCCTCTAGCCAGTGCACATGAACTCCAGACACACGCACCACCTTGTGCATCTGGCTTATGTGGGTCCTGGGGAATTGAACCTGGGTCCTTAGGCTTCGCAGACAAGCACCTTAACCGCTAAGCCATCTCTCCAGCCTATTTTTATTAATATTTGATATTTATTTATTTATTTATTTGACATAAAGAGGAGGAGAGTGAGAAAGAATGGGCGCACCAGGGCCTCCAGCCACTGCAAACGAACTCCAGACAAGTGCGCCCCCTTGTGCATCTGGCTAACGTGGGTCCTGGGGAATCGAACCTGGGTCCTTTGGCTTTGCAGGCAAACGTCTCAACCACTAAGCCATCCCTCCAGCCCCCCCTTTTTTTATTAAGTAGCTTGACTTGCAGGGAATGTTTGATGCACCTCCTTCAGTAGATGTAGTAGTAAAATCCTGTGACGCGGGCAACAGCACCACAAAACTCTCCAGTCAAATGAAAATTCCCTTTCAGGAATTGTAATTCCTTGAGTAAGGCAACAGGATTCTGATGAAAGTAATGTGTTGGTAGAACCTGTTTTTACTGGAATCCACTTTTAGTTTCTAATTAATCCTAGTATTTCTTTGGAAATCTTTAACTCAAGACAGTGGTGTGAAGTCCTTCAATGTTATTTCCATAAAATGTTCCATGAACTGAAATATATTTTATTATCAAGATTTAGCACTACAAATTTTCATCACAAAACAAAATTCCATACCCCTAAAACTCCTCTAATACTGAAGACACCTAGGTATGGCAAACCCTCTGGATCTTAAGAATTAAAGGTCATTTTATAATGACCCCCCTTTCTTTTTGGAATAATCAAGTCATAGATTCATTGATTTTTTTTTTCCCAACATAAGCTTTGTTGTTGTTTGAATCAACTGATCCTCAAGTAGTTTCCAGTGACCATAAGAAAAATTTAAAAGTAGAAACATCTTGGAATTGAAAGAGACCTTAAATACCACACAGGCCAGTCTCCTTTCCTGGCAGATGCAAAACTGTCACACGGGAAAGTTAATTATGCTGATAAGGCAAGCCAAGAGTAACCCAGAGTCTTCTAAAACCTAAGCTGGGGCTGTTTCTTCATTAACTCACTGCACAATTTGCAAAACCCATATAATTCCTCAACAGAATGAACGCATACACATTGCAATAAGTACTTTTAGTTTATCTTTAAGGGGATGCTCTATCTTGACACACAAACAAATCAAACTAAAATTTTCTTTATGCCCAAAAACAAATTGCTCAATTACAGCTATTACTGAATCCAAAAGGTATATATTCCAGTTTGCTTTTCCATACCAGGGTTTGTACTCTGTTACCGAGTGAGTGCTAGTTTAAGTTTTTCTGCCAGTCTCACCAAATTCATTGATTTTATAGGAGGAGAGAGTGTCATGCTCTCTGGGTTTAAAGATCTATCAGAAAACTAAGTCCCGACAACTTTCTTAAGCCAACACTTCAGAAAGCAATTTCTTAGATGCATGAGGTTAGAATATTAAAGGGCTGGTGTTAGTTTTAGATAACATTTAAATGTTGAAACATTTTTATATTTTCACTTTACTTTTATACGGGGAAAAAAAAAAAACAGGCATGAAGTTTAGGCAGAAAATAAACAGGGGTGGACAAAACCCAAAAGAAGACATGTGCTTATCTGGAACAAACCTACTTAAACAGACAGGAGTATATTCAGTTACTAGAACCACCAGGTCCATGTGTTCAGGGGTGGGTGCTATTGGCTGATTAGGAATGTATTGGGCTGCAAGTAACATGAAATTCATTTTACAGTGTTTAAATTTATTTATTTATTTATTTATTTGCAAGGAAGAGAGATAGAGAGAAGAGAGGCAGACAGATAGATTGGGCCCCCAGCCACTGCAAACGAACTCCAGGTGCCCACAGCACTTCGTGCATCTGGCTTTATGCGGGTACTGCAGAGTAACCGGGGGTTGGTAGGCTTTGCAGGCAAGTGCCTTAACTGCTGAGCCATCTCTGCAGCCCTTTAGTGTTTTAAGCATAAAGTGCCACAGAGTAAATATCTCAGGAGTATGAGCCACACAATCTCTGTCCAAATGACCCAGCTCTGTCACGGCATGAAGGCAGCTGTAGTCAGTACCTAACCAAGAGGCAAGACCGTGTCCCAGCAATGATTTCAAAGCAGGACGACCAGCTCAGGGGTTAGAAGCCGCCAACCAATGCAGACGAGCAGGGCTTGCTTGACAAGCTAGCTTTCCCCCAAGGAAGTGAGAAGCCCGTCCAGCAACTCCAGTGGCCAAATCCATGTTCAAGGAGATGAAAATGGAAAAGAGAGAGAGAGACAGAGAGGGTGAGGAGGGGGACTCTGGATCAAGCCAGCCACATCTGTCCCTCTTCACAACGATGCAGAGCCTCCCCAAAGCTCTGAATCAGGACCCTCCATTTCCCACAAGGTCACTGGACCAAACACGACACACAGCCACGCCCTGCTGTGGCCCAGTGGAAAGAATGTGGTGCCACATGATGCTAGACACACAGCAGCAAAGACCAGCCCATGACTGTTGTATATACATTTACCACTGCTTGTCTCACTGGACCATTATTTTGTATATCTTCTCCATTGGCATAATTTCAAAAAAAAAAAAAAAAGAAAGAAAGAAAGAAATGTGCTCTCTTACCTTTGCCGTAATGAGTCAAAGTTGGAGAGTAAGAGAATTTAGTGGGGGGGAGGGAGCAAACCAATTAAAGTTATATCTATCATTAGCCATCTAAAAGTAGTGATTAGGGCCGGAGATACGGCTTAGTGGTTAAGGTGTTTGCCTGCAAAGCCAAAGGACCTAGGTTTGGGTTCCCTAGGACCCCTATAAGCCAGATGCACAAAGCGGCGCATGTGTCTGGAGTTTGTTTGCAGTGGTTGGAGGCCCTGGTGCATCCATTCTCTCTTTCTCTCTCTTTCTCTCTCTCTCTCTCTCTCTCTCTCTGCTTCTTTCTCTCTCAAATAAATAAATAATGAAATATTAAAATAAATAAATAAATAAAACAGTGGGTAGATTATGGACTCCAATCAGAAGCTCCCACTAGTCTTTGGCCAAAAGACCCATCAAAATCTCCCTGAAAAAAGCCGGGCGTGGTGGCGCATGCCTTTAATCCCAGCACTGGGAGGCAGAGGTAGGAGGATCGCTGTGAGTTCGAGGCCACCCTGAGAATACAGAGTGGATTCCAGGTCAGCCTGGGCTAGAGTGAGACCCTGCCTCGAAAAACCAAAAAAAAAAAAAAAAAAAAAAACCTCCCTAAATTAATAATGCTTATACCGTCTATCCTATCCTGATCTCACTCTCCATTGGAGACTCTGTTTTTCTTTTTCAGAAAAGCGAAAACAGAAGACAACCAAAATCAACCAACAGGACACGAATGGATAGCTGACTCTCTGTCAGTAGATGAACCAGTCCTCACACGGCTGCCAGGGCCCAGGTGAAACCACAGAGGAACTGAGCAAGAGCGCTGCTTCCACTGTGAGCCTGACAACCTGCGCCAGGGTGATGGAGACACTGAGGACACTCAAAACGCACCAAAGCAGAAACCCAGAAGCTGCTGAGAGCTCAGCTCTGAAGTAGACTTCAAACGCACCCACCATGGCTCAGGGAATCCTCTGGAAGAGGGGGCGGAAAGACTGTAAGGGCCACAGGGTGGGAGGGAATGTCCAGGGACACTGATCCCCACACACTGAGTGACTGTTGCTCTCATAACCCACAACCCCGTGGGGAACACCAGCTATCCCACTAAGGACGGACCTCAGTGGTGTGGGGGCAGGGAAGCGGGAAATGACGGTACCAACACTTGATGTATCCATATAAAGTTTCTACTTAATAAAAAAATAAATTAAAAGAAAATAGTGTGGTCGGGCATGGTGGCGCATGGCTTTAATCCCAGCACTTGGGAGGCAGAGGTAGGAGGATCGCCGTGAGTTCGAGGCCACCTTGAGACTACATAGCGGATTCCAGGTCAGCCTGAGCTAGAGTGAGACCCTACCTCGAAAAACAAAGAAAAGAAAATGGTGATTTCAGCCAGGCGAGGTAGCACGCCCCTTCAGTCCCAGCGTTCATGAAGGAGAGATAGAAGGATCCCCATGAACCTAGCCTGGAACCAAAGAGTGAGTTGCAGGTCAGCCTGGGCTAGATTGAGACCCTACCTCAAAAAAATAAAATAAAATAAAATAAAAGAGTGATTTTACGGGACAAAAGGGGAATGAAAACCCCGGATGGCACCTGACAGCCCAGTTTGGTGACCTTAGCCAAAATATTTCACCCCATTCCTCTGTTTCTATGATGAGAAAAATGAGGTTGTTAAATCAGACGCCCTCTAAGGTCCGTCAGAGCTCTAACATCCTGTGGTTCCTTTAAATATGTTGTCTGGTCAAGTAAACAAAACATAAAGTGTACTGTCAACATTTCCTTCTAAAAATAGTAAAAACCCAAATCACAAATGTGGAGGACTCCCAGAGAGAGAGAGAACAGCCTTAAACAAAAAAAAAAAAAAAAAAAAAAAAAAAAGGGAATTTTACTCAAATAACTTTTCACACTTTGCTAAAAGACTGGCATTCCATTCAACCCGTCCAATTTCCAACAAAACACACGTGTAAGAAGGGTAGTTAACTTTTTAAAAACACTATAAATGTGTCTTGTAAAATTTATACTGTTTCTTCACAGCAAACTTAAAATAGATTTCTGGTCCAAAATGGTAAGGGTTGTAGCTGCCCAACCAGCTCCGGCCACTCGTCAGAAAACCTCACCGTTGCTACCACAGCTCCAAACACTAATGAAAGATAAGGCAGCCCGAATGAGATGGACTTCTGAGATGGCCCTCAAATGACCACCGTGTCAGCAATGCAGTGCAAATTAATAATAATTTTTAAAAAACACGGGAGATCATTAATGTTCCTTAAGAAGTAAGGTTTTCCAAAGGAACCAAAACCTCTGAGTGAGTTAAGCCAAATGGAGAGAGAAGAGGAGAGGGAGAAATTTGGGAGGAAAATCCTACTTAGCAAAAATATTCCTATATTTCTCTGGGAGATCAACTTCAGTGATATAACAGAGGTAATCAAATTCTGTCCAATGAGTTGGTCATAACTCATTTTAAAAGAAAAAAAAACCCAAATGAAGTGAAACTAATGCTCAAAAAAATTAACGCAGAAAATTATTTTTAACTTAGTGCGTTTAACTTAATATTTAGAGTCTTGAAAGTGGGCAAAACTTAAATCCATTCCTTTATTATTTGAGAGGATGCAATTTGTAGAGATTGTAATTTACTTGACTGCCAATTAAAACTTTCTGTTACAGAGAACACTTATTAAATTTGAACACATGTGTATGAGAGAGGACTTTAAAGACAGGCCAAAATAACAATGTACTAAATTGATGGCAAGAAGGGAAGGAGAGAAAGAGAGAGGAAGGGAGGGGAGAAGGAAGGGCAGAAGGAAGGGAGGAAGGAGGCTCCCTGCATGTTTAACAGAGGATCTTTATTAGCTAACTTATACCACTATGCCACTACCAGGAGGAGGAGGAGGCCGGGGGTGGGGCGGGGGGGGGGCGGAATAAGATTCCCTTGCAGTGAGAAATCCGTAGGGACTCTGTCCCTAACACAGCACACAAAGGGGCTTCCCCAAATGCCGGGGTCTCGCTCTCTCGGAGAGATAAAAGAACTTGCTTTGAAAAATGCTGCAGCTTTCCGCCTCCACCAAGTCATTTCCCAATAAACTGTCTGCCATGAACTCAGCATTTTAATCAACTCCCCCCCACCACCCCACCCCCAGCCTGCTCGCCATTTGTCATTTACACCCATGTATAATAGGAGAGCGCATTTTCAGACAAGCCTCCGCACGTTCAGGATGGGATCAAGCCTCACTCCTCAGACCACTTTGGACCAAAAAAGAAGAAGAAGAAAAAGAAAAGTCTGAACAATATCCATCCCCCCCCCCACACACACACACCCACACCCACCTACACGGAAAGGGGCGCTCAGGAAGTTTAGCCTGGGACGTCCGTAGCCTGGGTGATTGAGCGCTGCGGAGGGTTTGGGTCATATTTATTTATTTATTTATGTGAAGCCCTTGTGTCTCCCTCCCTTCCCTCCCAGGAACCTGTGACTCCCTCGCACAGCATAGTAGCTGTGACCCCACGCTGGAGGAAGGTCTGATCAAAGCGGCCTGGCCAGACTTGGGAAAACACTTGCGCTGAGAACGGACATACTGCCTGTCAAAACCTTATTCCCACCGCGTTGGAGCAACGGATCACGTTACTCCCGAGTAACAACATGAAAGGGCAAAAGCTGGCCACAGTCACCCACATACATGTTTTTCTTTCCAACAAGGGCAAATGGGGAGACATCAGCCTCAGAAGAACATCTTTCTTATCACTTAAGGGGGGGGGGGCGTGCGCCGGGGAAGGTGACTTTCCTAATCGATATAGCTCCTAAGCTGCAGCCACTGTGTAATTCCTTTTCTCTTTTTCTTTTTCATTCAGAAACAGCTCACATTCAAGCAAGACTTTTCTGTCTTAAACTTTTTTTTTCTTTCTTTTTTTTTTCAAAATCCAAGCAATCACAAGCTATATTCTGTGGAAGACAAAATAACTTTGGAGGCGTAAATCTTAATGTCAATGACAGGAAGGCTTTGGTGAACCATTACCATAAATCTGACAAACGCTAATTTGATGGGTGGCGGTATCTGTCTGCTGCATGGCCAGTCTAGACAGTCTATTGAGAAACCCTAAAACACAACTGTTTGTTCCCTGTAACACCATCTGGATACGGCAGCGAGCGCCGACCCAGCGCCATTCACACATTGGATCAAAGCGCATGCTAATGCTATCATGAAGTCATACATATAAAAAATTCAATCTGAGACCTCAGAGCAATTTTCCTAAGTCCTCAGTGAAGAAACCCCAGACTTAGTGCGACTGAAGCTAAGTGCATGAAGGGGTGGGGGGTGGAGGGAGGGGGAGAAAAAGGAACCGAATATTTAATGAGCTTGGCTTCCAGAGGAATGTTAGGCCACCCATTGTATTGGAAAAGGCTCATGTCACACTTCAGTCATGGTACCCGCCAGGGAGCCCCTTTACAAAAATTGATCTGAGGACCTTTGTAATTACCTGTTTCAGCAGAGGGAGGAGGGCAGATTCATGACAAGAAATAAAAGAAGAGATCCAAGATGCAAATCGAACACTATATTAGTCTGAGCTGAAAGAAATTTTCAATATTGCACACAATATGAAAACCCTTTCTCATTAAACTTCTCTGTGGCATTAGATCAAAGAATCAAGGGCCTCCTATTGAACTTCTTTAAATATTACAAACATAAGAGCAAGTCTGGCTGTGCATAAAATAGAAACAAAGCAATTTTTTCTTTCTTTTTTTTTTTTTTTTTTTTTTTTGGTCTACCCCTCATCCTATAGCTGGCTGGCTGGAAAGGAAAACTGCTTGCAAAATCTATGTTGCAGGTCAAATAGGAGGAGTCTTGACTCCTGAGATTTAACAAAGTAGAAATGAACTGAGAATTGAGTTGGACAGGAATGTGGGGATAGATACGTTATCATTTCAAAACTGTAAGACACTCTTGAAAATACATCACTCCACAGTACCCCTCCCAGGGCAGACCACACCTGCGACCCACACGGTCCAGGGAGGTAAGTTCATATCCCACTGTGACCCCCTCTAAATAACTCTGATCCTAGTGCTTCTTGGCCCAGCTGATACTGTCTTTACCCGAGGAATTTATTATTGCTACATTCATCTCTGCTTGGAGGCACTAATTACGCTCCGTCCCAAATCACTCAGCGTAAGTTAGACACAAATTCCCACCAGCATGTTTTATTTTCCAGAAGTTAAAAACAGTTGTGCCTACACGATAGGGTTATGCAGCGAAACCAGCCAGTAATTAATTGTTTTGTTGAACATAGGTTGTGGCTTATGTGGCAAGTTTCAAGTTTTTATAGTTACTGAAGGTTTTACCCACAGAAGCTAAACACAGAATAACTGAGCCAAATCCCTTCTACTCGACAACACACAGATGTTTATCACTGTCTACTTACAACCTGCTAAAAAATATTAATGTATTTTGAATTTTTTGTTAAAAAAAAAAAGAAAGCTAGATCAAGTCTACAGCCATTTTACAATTCTAAACGTGTAACGTTAGTAGAGACATGGGAAGATCTCAGTACAGAGTTAAGCCATAGTTTCTTAAAATTCAGTTCAATTTGAAAGGAAGACTTCCCCTAAAGTATTTCATAACACAAAACATCTAAAATGGAATTTTAGTAACACATTGCTTTTGTTTCTTAAAAGAAGGAAAAATATCTACCAATTTCATTTTCCTACCCAATGTGAAATCTTCCCTAAAATGATCTTAAAATAAGAAATAAGCAAACTGCCAACCAAATAGAAAAGTTTCTGTTTTAAATGACCAAACTGTTATTTTATGTTCAACCTAAACTACAGAGTTAATTATTACAACATAATCTGGTCCACAAAGAAAACCAGGGAACAGCCTATTTTTCTGTACTGTGCATTTCCTGAGAAATCTGCAAAAGAAAAAAGCTGAAAGAAGGTAACATAACCTTCCCCAAGGACAACTCTAGTCCCCAAACTTCCAAATAAATAAAAACCGCACAGATATTAGCTATCTTGGTCTACAACTTAATTATACACCAAGATATCTTAGTAGAATTCAGAAGTATCCCATTAGCATGACTCACCATGATGATCGGATGTTACCCTAGAGAGAATTAAGGGGAAAAAAATACTGATACAAAATAAGTGGGAAATTATAATCATTCTTGTTAACCACTTTACATATTTATGCAGACTGTTTTCACAAATATAATTAAAAGTCTATATGCTGTGCTCCCCTTGTTAGACTGACTAAATTACAACTGATAATCATGTTGTCTACCAAGAATGCTTTTCTCTCCGGCTATGGCTGTAATTCTGTAAGTTTAAAAGGGGGGAAAAAAATCACCCAAACATTGCTTAATGTAGCTAATCAAGCATTTTCAAAATTAGACTGGGAATGAGATGTTAGCATTTGCAGTGATTTTTTTTTTAATGCTGCAATGGAACAGTACTGCCATCTACTGGTGACTGTTGAATAGACCGGGGGGAAGGTTTCCAAAGGCAGCCTCCCATTTCTATCTATCTGACCAAAAGGAGCTTACAGGGAGTCAGAAAGAAACCAGAAAATTCAGATCGTCCACGGTTTCACCTCTGACTTTTAACCAGATTGTGACTCTTTCTCCCCCCCCCCATTCAATGCTATACCACGGGATTTGTTTTCTCAGTTCTAAGAAACGTGAAAGCATCGTGACCCATACACTAGACAGTTCCTAGTAATTAACTAGGAACTTGCTCCTGCATTTATGAAATGGTCATGCACATTCGGGCAGTTCTTTCCAATCCCTCAAAATGACATGCCCTTATGAGAAAAGCAGATTATCGACCTGCCTAAGCTTGCCTAAGCACGCATGGATATTTTTCACTCCCACATCAACCCGTATCAGAAGACATACAACCACCCAGGAAATCACTATATTAGAGATGGTCATTGGCTGAACCTGGCCCTGGGTTCCTGTCACAGGGAAGAAAAAAAGAAAAAACAAACAAACAAAAAAAAAAGCCCCAGGAGGAAGTGTGATGGGTAAGTCATAATGCATAATGATGTTGTAGATTCAACTGTCTTGGATCAAAATTCACACCTATCAGGTGAGACCACACAGTGGCACCCCAGAGGGAGCACACACACCTTTCCAGGACACGTTACACCAGCTCAACTGATTTTTTTCTTTAGTAGCTTACGAATAGACGTCAAGTGAAGATTCTTTACAGAGCCTTGTACTAGTTTTCTATCCATGTCCATGAAAACTATGGATTCAAATATATATGCTGGAAGTATAGGTTGTACGTTTTTAAAATTTTAGAGAAAAGCTGCTACGGGCTGGGTTGCTTTTTTTTTTTTTTGGTATTTGCATGGTCTTTTTAAAACAGTAACGTGAAAACAGAGATTACAGACAGAAAACACATAAATGACAGATTTTTTTTTTTTTTAAGGGATTTAAGTCTCCACTAACATAGCCCTTTTAGGCCATGTAATTGAAGAACTCTAAAGAACCACAAAATAAACCCGAAATCCCAGACATAAAGAGATCCACTTATTAATTAAAAGCAGCTCTCTTTTGCTATTAAAATAAGGTTCCCCATGCATACTTATCGCTGCCACAGTCTCGCATGAGGCAGTATTCAAAACACATGAAAGTAGAGATGAATAGTTCTCTATGGACGGAATGGAGTTAAGTCATGTCTGCTTGTACAAAACTGTTTTGCAAAGCCGCCGGGGAGAGAGGGGGTGAGAAAGAGAGTAAGAAAGGAACAAGTCTCAAATCCACGGCTCCTCCGTGCTGAGGAGAGTGAGGCGTGTTGTGGACAACATGAGGTGAACCAGAAAAAGGCCTAAAACGGTCCCTGTTTTAAAAACTGGAACCAGGAATCGAGACAATTGGCACAAAAGAAAGAGGCAGGGAACTAATTAAACAAATTACATATTAATTAAATACAAGTTCTTTGGCAGCTTTTGTAAGTCTGGTTTTGTTCTTAAACCTGTGTCTATATCATGCAGGTCATGTATGAGAAAAAGGCAATGGTCTCAAAAAAAAAAAAAAGAAAAGAAAAAGAAAAAGAAAGAAAGAAAAAAGAAAAAGAAAGGGAGAAAAGAGAGAAAAAAGAAACAATGATAATAGTCACTACTAACATTTTATAAGTTAGTTTCTAAGAATTTCCAAAACTCGCATTAGAAACATTGTGGCCCATTCTAACTGTCCTTTTAAAACCTAAGAGTGACCAGACAAGAAAATCAGAAACTAAAACAAAGAGGGAAAAATTTCTCTTTCCATATTTGAACAGTCATCTCCCTGTGAAGAAAATAATCCATTGGCACCTTGTCCTTCCTTCTTTGTAGTGACTAACGGAACAACAGAGCACACAAAATAATGATGATCTTAAAAGCACGCAAAGAAGACATTTCTGTTATAGATTATAAAGCCAAAAGCCACCTGAGTACTAATTACCTCATAATAATAATAACTATTATTATTATTTTGTTCCGTTTTGTTTTTTGAGGTAGGGTCTCACTCTAGCCCAGGCTGACCTGGAATTCACTATGCAGTCTCAGGGTGGCCTTGAACTCATGGCGATCCTCCTACCTCTGCCTCCCGAGTTCTGGGACCACGCCCAGCCTAACATTTCAACTGTGAGGCAACTCCACGGCCGTGCCCAGCGAGCTGTGTGCTGAAGATCATATACTGAAGTGTCACCTGGTAACACATATAGGCAACTGTGATTGGCAGAGGTGGAACACAGCTTACGATCAAGGTCAAAATTGACTTAGAAAGTGGCCCGGCATATGAGCATGGTTTCTTCTCTTTATTTTTTTTTTTTATTATCGTTATTATTTTTGTTTTTTCAAAGTAGGATCTCACTCTAGCCCAGGTTGACCTGGAATTCACTCTGTATTCTCAGGCTGGCCTCGAACTCACGGTGATCCTCCTACCTCTGCCTCCCGAGTGCTGGGATTGAAGGCGTGCGCCACCACTCCCGGCCCTGGGTGTGGTTTCTCTATCTCCACCCTCCCCCTCATCTCCATTTTCTTTGCCTTTGCTGGGGATGAAAGATGGGAATATGGAAAGACGATTCTAAAGGACACAGACAACTTTCCACATCTGCTCCTGAACTGCATTAAGACTACTTGATTGAGGAGTGACATCTTCCACTACCTTAAGGAAGTCCGCCATGGAATTCAGATATTTAGATATTTTTAACGTAGCAATGGCCCCTTCACGCCGTCTCTCGTTCCACAGTACTGTGGAGACTCTTGACAGAATGGGAGTTAGCTCCATTCACTTCTGAGTCTGTTTTGTAATGAAATTAAACAGCAAATCACATTCAATTTCTCTCTGAAATTAGCAATACCCGGCAGGAGACAATGCACAACATGGAGTTGATTGTTCTTGGTTGAGCTTGGAGAACTAGTGGTTACCAATAAACTGTGTGGTGAGCCCATCCTAAACAGCCCGGTGCCCTGGTGAGACCCCCAGCGTGGGCTCTCATCCTATCACGGAGATGCTAATTCTAAGTGGGATATGTGGACATGTCTGTTCTTCCACTTTATTTCTAAATAAAATTCCAAAATCGGGGGCAGAAAAAAAAAAAAAAACGCCCCTCTGCTCATCTGGCACTTTCTTCCTGCCGAAAATCTAATTTCTTTCCCCAGAATGTTTTACCATCCATAAGAAGAGAAGTTCTACTTTTTACCTTTCGTCCATACCAATGTTTGGAATTGTACGAAAATTCTGGGTTTGCTTATGACTTTCTTGGTTAGTAATGTTACGACTCACAATATGTCCTTCAAGAGTCACCGGTGCGTGGCGCGGAGGCCAGGAGAAATGAAATGACTTCGGATGACTTTGCTATAATGGGGATTTTACACAAGGGCTTTTCCTGGGAAGGCATCCAGGCGAACTGTATCCAGAGCCCCAAACAAGGGGGAAATCCACCTTGATGTAACAGAGTTGAGCAACATTTGCTGACTTGTCATTTAAACTGAAACATGAACTTCCATTCCAGGACAGCCTAAAGAGCGTTCCTTTGTCTTCTTCCTGAAGGGATTTCTTTTTCCTTGCTTATTTTCCTTTCAAATTTGACAATTGAGAAGCCATGCAAGAAGCTGCTGCATACACACACACACACATACACACACACACATACATACACACAGATATACATACATGTGCACACACACACATACACACATACGCACACACATACATAGGCATACATCTTCAAATAAGGGTTGGTGAGTCCACTTGGTTTAAGGGAAAACATACCCCAAACAATCTTACTCTTCCTAAGTATGAATTTCACAAAACAAATGAGATAGAAACTAACCACGTTTTATGAGCACAAATAAAATATTTGTCAAGCTTACTATGAGACCAAAAAACTTTTTGAAAAAGCCATGAAGGTCCAGAGAAGTAATTTTAGGTTACTAGGTTACTTGACCAGAAACTAACACACACACAGAGAGAGAGAGAGAGAGAGAGAGAGAGAGAGAGAGAGTTTTTCTTCTGGAAGGTTGGAATGATTCTGAACAATGAAAAGCCAAAGTAACTTTAAAAAAAAAAAAAAAGGCCAAATAAGCATAAATAAAATAGAGGGGCTGGAGAGATAGCTCAAAAGTTAAAGGTGCTTGCTTGCAAAAGCCTGACGGTCCAGGCTGAATTCCTCAGTACCCACATAGAGCCAGACACACAATTCCCTCTCTCTCTTCCTCTCTCTTTGCAAATAAGTAATAAATAGAAACTTTAAAAAATAAACTCTTGGGCTGGAGAGATGGCTTAGCGGTTAAGCGCTTGCCTGTGAAGCCTAAGGATCCCTGTTCGAGGCTCGATTCTCCAGGACCCACGTTAGCCAGATGCACAAGGGGGCGCACGCGTCTGGAGTTCGTTTGCAGTGGCTGGAGGCCCTGGAATGCCCATTCTCTCTCTCTCTCTATCTGCCTCTTTCTCTCTCTCTCTGCCCATCACTTTCAAATAAATAAATAAATAAAAAATAAACTCATATCAAATGCCAAATACTAGAGGATAAGAAGTAAGTACCAATCAATTTGCAGTGAAAGATGTATCCTTAAAGGGCAAGAAATCAACCTGCCCTGAGCCCCAGTGCATCTCACGTTTCTAAGGGGCGTGACACCGTTGCCTGCTCTGTCCTTTGAACGGAAATTTAAACTCGGAGAGGCAGCAGGGTTCAATCCACCCCTTGGAATTTCATTTTCACAAGTGATGCTCATCACCTTCCCCTAGGGACTTGGGAATGAAGTGAGGCCACAAGGTGGTAGGTACGTGATAGAGCCAGAGGCCAGCATCCCATCAAGGCTGATGAGCAGTTTAGCAAATGCTTTGGCTGGGACTTGCCACATTAAAACAATAAGGGCTGGAGAGATGGCTTAGCAGTTAAGGCGTTTGCCTGCAAAGCCAAAGGACCCAGGTTCGATTCCCCAGGACCCACGTAAGCCAGATGCACAAGGGGGCGCACGCGTCTGGAGTTCGTTTGCAGTGGCTGGAGGCCCTGGTGCGCCCATTCTCTCTCTCTCTCTCTCTCTCTCTCTCTCTACTTCTTTCTCTCTCTAAGTAAATAAAAATAAAATATTTAAAATAACAGTAATTATTATTATCTGAGCTGCCTATTTGGACACTGTGGTACATGGCCAACAAAAGCCCTCCCAATGTTCTAGGGGCTTCTGGTCTCAGTGAACAGCAATAACTCAAGAGCTGTTTGTCCAGCAAGTCCCTAAAGCCATCACGTTCGGCGCAGGACGGCTCGCCTGCTGCTGGAAGGCGGGGCGAGGGAGGAGAGAGAGGCAGGGTGCGTATTCCTTCTGACTCAGCGTCCCAAGGACGAGGGGTGATAGGAAACTGTTCGCCCCTGCAGGGCACCGGGGAGAGATGCGAGCATCCTTCCTGTGGAGCCTTGACCTTGAGCTCCGTCTGGGTGTAGTGCAGGAGGCGGGACAAGTCACCCAGGAAACACCTGGGCCTGCCTGTGACTGCACATTCGGGTGTCCCGTGTCAGTGACCACTGCAAGGTAAGATGTCTTCCGTTTTCTTTCCACGAAGGTAGCACAACACCTTTTCCCCATTAAAATAAGCTACTTATAATTAATTAAAAGTTTAAATCATTGTATTTCACACAATGTTTAGAGTTACAAATTTAGCACTTTAAGAAATATTAAGTCAGGGGTTGGAGGGATGGCTTAGCGGTTAAGGCATTCACCGGCAAAGCCAAAGGACCCAGGTTCGATTTCCCAGGACCCACGTTAGCCAGACGCACAAGGGGGTGCATGCATTTGGAGTTCATGTGCGGTGGCTGGAGGCCCATTCTCTCTCTCTCTCTCTCTCTCTCTCTCTCTCTCCCTCTTTCTCTGTCAAATAAATAAATAAAAATACTAAAAAATCGCCGGGCGTGGTGGCGCACGCCTTTAATCCCAGCACTCGGGAGGCAGAGGTAGTAGGATCACCATGAGTTCGAGGCCACCCTGAGACTCCATAGTGAATTCCAGGTCAGTCTGAGCTAGAGTGAGACCCTACCTCGGAAAACCGAAAAAAAATACTAAAAAAAAAATATATATATATTAAGTAATATTAAATATTTATATTTATATTAGTATTTGTTAAGATATGGAGACTGAAAGGTGAAGATGACAGCCCCTCATTACAGAGTGTAGACTATTTCCAATATTCTGTAGTTATTGAAAGACCGGAGTACTTCGTAGCATTTGGGGTTTTACATACTGTACATCATGGTTCTGAAGTGAAAAGTTAATGCAGTTCCAGAGGCCCTGTAAGCCCTTGCAGGGATACGAAAGGACTTCCACCCTGACTGATCATCAACCTGAACTATCTGACCACCAAGCACGGACTCCACTGCTCGGAGACCCGGGGCTTTCAGAGATAAGTCTGTTAGCAGTGTTATCTAAACATGAAATTAGACTCAGGGGCTGGAGGGATGGCTTAGCGGTTAAGGCGTTTGCCTACAAAACCAAAGGACCCAGGTTCGACTCTCCAGGACCCACATAAACCAGATGCACAAGGGGGCGCACGCTCCTGGAGTTCATTTGCTGTGGCTGGAGGCCCTGGAGCACCCATTCTCTCTCTCTCTCCCCCCCCTTTCTCTCTGTCAAACAAATAAATAAAATATTAAAAAAGCACTATTAGGCTGGAGAGATGGCTTAGTGGTTAAGCGCTTGCCTGTGAAGCCCAAGGACCCCGGTTCAAGGCTCGATTCCCCAGAACCCACGTTAGCTAGATGCACAAGGGGGCGCACACATCTGGAGTTCGTCTGCAGTGGCTGGAAGCCCTGGCACGCCTATTCTCTCCCTCTCTCTCTCTCTCTCTGCCTCTTTCTCTCTGTCGCTCTCAAATAAATAAAAATAAACAAAAAATTATTTTTAAAAAAGCACTATTATGAAATTAGACTCAGTTTTAAGATTCACAACTCAAAGACTCAGGAAAAATCCAAATAGTATATCTAAGAATTTAAGGTGTACCTATTAAATGGGATAAAATTATCTGCAATGCAAGCTTTCCCCAAAATTCATAATCTAGTGAGACAGCATATGTAAACTATAATATATTTTAAATGTTTTATTTATTTGAGAAAGAGAGAGAGGGAGGAAGGGGAGAGAGAGGCAGATAGAGAGAGAGAATATGTGAGCTAGGGCCTCAGGCCAAGGCCTTTAGCCCCAGGTGCATGCGCCACTTTGTGCGTCTGGCTTTATGTGAGTACTGGGGAATCGAACCAGGGTCCTTAGGCTTTGCAAGCAAGCGCCTTAACTGACGAGCCATCCCTCCAGCTCTAAACTATAATCTTAACCCAAGGCTAAAGGGTTCAGTTGCTATACTGAGAACAAATTACAAGCACAAGAGGGCAGGGGACCAGAAGAGTGTCCCCCGGGGGAGGAGGGGGGGTCAGAGTCGGCATCCAAGAGGGCCTTGAAGGGCCGGTACACTCCGTGCACAGAAGGCATACACACCAGCAGATGGATGAGGTCGGGGCAGGGTCCAGACCAGATGTGGTCCGAGCTTAAATTACCTTAGGATAAAATGTGCTTGTGACCATGCAATGAAGGACACAATGACACTTAGGGTTAGGAAGTTAAGTCTCAGCACAGGGGAGCTGGGAGGAGGAGCCAGGGTCATGGGCCAAGCTCAAGGGCGGCGTGCTCAACTCCCACAGCAGAGGGGAATGCGGGGAGGTGATGGGGGCCCACCGCGCAGCCCTGTCGTCCGCGCGTGGGGAAGGGAAGATGGGATCCCAGCAGACAGGGCGCAGGAATGGGATTGGATCGGGAAAGAGCCAAAAGGAATTTAACCTGAGGACAGACAAGTAAATACAAAGGGGGGTGGGGGTGAAAGATTAATTAGTGGGTTTATTGATGGGTAGACTGGTTTCCTATCTGCTACTATCCAAAAGGATTTCAAATGGCTCAAACATGTGAATACAAAAAAAAAAAAAGAAGAAAGAAATGATATGGGAAAATATAAATAGCTACAAATTCGCATCTGGGCTCCACGGTTTGAGATTGGATTGTGCAACTCAAGAGGGACCTGGGGACTGAAATTGAAAACTTGGACATCATCAATGTAAAAATGATTGCTGTTACCACCCCTTGAGAGAGGGAGTGGTGGGGAGGGGAGGGGAGGGGAGGGGAGGGAGTTTTCTTTCTTTCTTTCTTTCTTTTTTTGTCTTGTAGCAAGCTCTTATTGTTTGAGTTTTTAATCAACAAACATATATTACTACTAGAGATTTTTCATATACCCATATTGCAAAGAAAAAAAAAAATAAAACGTAAGATCAGACCACATGATGGATTTACTACTAAAGTATGCAGACTTAACATATGTAAGCAACAGGTCCAGCCCTGAATGAAAACACAATGACAATTCCGCCCTGAGCTCTGGGGAGCCGGCAAGAGAAGCAGAGACACCAGGATTAAGTAGGAAACACTGACTAATGGGTATGGAGGAGCATTCTTTTTCTTTTTTTTTTTTAAAAAAAAATTATTTTTATTTGTTTATTTGAGAGAGAGAATGGGTGCATCAGGGCCTCCACCACTGCAAACAAACTCCAGATGTGGTGCGCCCCCTTGTGCATCTGGCTAATGTGGGTCCTGGGGAATCGAACCTGGGTCCTTTGGCTTTGCAGGCAAACACCTAACAGTTAAGCCATCGCTCCAGCCCCTGGAGGAGCATTCTTACAACATCACATGAAGCCAGGCATGGTGGCGCACGCCTTTAATCCCAGCACTCGGGAGGCAGAGGTAGGAGGATCGCCGTGAGTTCGAGGCCACCCTGAGACTCCATAGTGAATTCCAGGTCAGCCTGGGCTATAGCGAGACCCTACTGCGGAAACACAACAACAACAACAAAACAAAAAAAAACTTGAAGAACGACACTAGAGACCCATAGGCACATATGAACTCACCCGCCCCCCATACACACACACATAAAGATCAGAAACAATTAACCTAACTGACGTCCCTGAAGAGCGGCATCCGACACACGGTAAGTACCATTTAGGATTCCTTGATTTCTTATCATTCTGCCAGATTCGGAGAACTCAAAATTTAAGATTCCGGCAGAAAAACAGAATAGGAGCAGAGACTGTAGGTGATGGCACTGTGTCACAGCAAGGAAGGAGAAAGGGGAAGGATGTCTTTCACCGCTCCCCTCAGCACAGACGTCTGAAAAGGGCTTCTCGACCATCTGGGACATGATGTGCTAAGGGCAGCGGAGGTGACCAGGAAAGAGGTCCCTGTCAGCCCCAGGGGATGGCTCCAGAGCAGCCGGGAAGAGGAGGTGCCACCTGGGCCTGGGGCGATACAAAGTGAGAGTCGGGGGCTGGGGAGATGGCTTAGCGGTTAAAGCACTTGCCTGCAAAGCCTAAGGACCCGCATTCAACTCTCCCAGTCCTGCATAAGCCAGACACACAAGTTGACGCAAGCGCGCAAAATCGCACAGTGCCCACAAGGGGGCACACGTGTGTGGAGTTCAATTACAGTGGCTGGAGAACCTGGTGTGCCAATTCCCTCTCTCTCTCTCTCTCTCTCTCTCTCTCTCTCTCTCTGTCTTGCTCTCCTGCATTAAAAAAGGGGGGGGTGGAGAAATGGCTTAGTGGTTAAGCGCTTGCCTGTGAAGCCTAAGGACCCCAGTTCGAGGCTCGATTCCCCAGGACCCACGTTAGCCAGATGCACAAGGGGGTGCACACGTCTGGAGTTCGTTTGCAGTGGCTGGAGGCCCTGGCGTGCCCATTCTCTCTATTTCTCTCTATCTGCCTCTTCCTCTCTCTGTCACTCTCAAATAAATAAATAAAACTGAACAAAAAATAAAGTAAAATTTTAAAAAAAGGCCAGTCTGTTGGGCTTGCCTCAAAAAAATAAAATATAAATAAATTTTAAAGAAGGGAGAGCAGGAAGAGAAAGTGGGTCTCCTGAGAGAGGGGCAAGAGGCTCTGGTGCAAAGCAGGCGTCAGGAGGGGTGAGGGGACACAGGAAGGGACAGTGTGACATGGGGGGGGGGGAGTCAGCGGTGTGAAGGGCTGAGGCAGGTAACAGGCAGCTGTGGCCAGAGACACTGACCCTGGGAAGAGGTGAGGCCGCCACCGCGCTGGAACAGGAAGGCAGGTGCTGGGATGGCTGAAAAGACAGACGGTCGTGGAGACAGAGGTAAAGAAGAGCTGGAGAGGGCTGGCAAAATGGCTTAGTGGTGAAGGCGCTTGCCTGTGAAACCTAAGGACCCAGGTTTGATTCCCCAGGACCCACGTGAGCCGGACGCACATGGTGGCGCATGCGTCTGGAGTTTGTTTGCAGTGGCTGGAGAGCCTGGCATGCCCTTTCTCTCTCTCTCTCTCAAATAAATAAAATATTTTTAACATTTTTACCTTAGTAGTGGGACAAGACGTAAGGTTGTTAGCCAAGTCAGGAAAGTTGGGCCTGGCTCTGAGGGAAGAAGTGTTTGCAAGAGAGCTTCCCGGGGCACTGAGACGGGCACACAGACAGGGTGGCACACACCAGAGCTCAGCACTGGGCACATGGGCATTTCCTCCAGAAGAGTTCAGTGGCCAGGAAGGAAGGAATGGGGGTGAGAGAGGGGGCAACAGAAAGGCAGGCGGAGGGCTGGGGAGATGGCTCGGTGGTTAAGGAGCTTGCCTGTAATGCTAAAGGCCCCAGCTTCAATTCCCCAGCACCCAGGTAAAGCCAGAGGCACAGAGTAGCGCATTCGCCTGGAGCTTGTTTGCAGTGGCTAGAGGATGTGGTGCGTCCATTCTCTGCCTCTATCTGCCTCTCTCTCTCTCTCTGTGTGTCAAATAAAGAATTTTTTATTTATTTATTATTCTATTTTATTTGTTTGTTTTTATTTATTTACTTTTTTTGGCTTTCTGAGGTAAGGTCTTGCTCTAGCTCAGGCTGACCTGGAATTCACTATGTAGTCTCAGGGTGGCCTCGAACTCACAGCGATCCTCCTACCTCTGCCTCACGAGTGCTGGGATGAAAGGCGTGCGCCACCATGCCCGGCTAAATAAAATACTTTTTAAAAGGCAGGTGGAGTACAGACTAAGGGTAGCAGGGACCCGACAGCTGACCTAAAGGCCTGAAGGGCCACAAGGGAAGGAAGACCAGGCAACAGCAACCCCCTGGCACAGGGTGCAGAACACAAAGTAGGTTAGAGTGCGCAGGAGCAAGCAGGCCGGGGAACAGGACTGTGAAAAGTACAGCGAGCTCAGGGTCTGCGTCCTGGGCAAGGAGGCACCCTCGGGAGGCCAGGCATTCGTGGAACTGAAGCTGACGTCACCCGTGGCCACGCTGCCAGAAATCCAGCTCGGGAAGTGAAGAGCTTTGAAACAAACCCAATGGGGGAGAAAACGGGACAAACAGAAAGGAGGCCAAGAGGCTGTTCTCAAATTCTGTGTCACATCGGTTCATTACAAACAGTGCTTGCTTTGGGGGCCTTTTGGAAGGGCTGTGTCACTGAGAAATTAGCATGTAGGACTGGAGATATGACTTAGTGGTTGAGGTGCTTACCTTCAAAGCCTAAGGACCCAGGTTCGATTCCCCGGTACCCACAAGCCAGATGGACAAGATGGCACGTGGATCTGGAGTTTGTTTGCAGTAGCTGGAGGTCCTGGCATGCCCGTTCTCTCTCTATGCCTCCTCACCTCTCAAATAAATAAATAAAATATATACCCCCAAAAATTTTTTTTAAAGAAAATGCAGCACACCTTTAATCCCAGCACTTGGGAGGCACAGGTAGAGGATCACCGTGAGTTTGAGGCCACCCTGAGACTACATTGTTAATTACAGGCCAGCCTGGACCAGAGAGAGACCTTACCTCAGAAAACCAAAAAAAGAAAGAAAGAAATTAGCATGTGAATGGGCACGTTGGGCCCACCAAACTGCCTTCTAAATATTCATACCTATGCCCCTGGTCGAGTGCTGCTCTCACCTTTGGTCAGAGAAGTTTCTTTTGCCAGGTGATGGTGACTATTGGGGAGACACAAAACTCATCAAAGTGCTGAGAAGAAGTGACTGCTGGGTCCTTGGCACTAAACCAGACATCTATGTATCACCTCTTCCAAGGCTCAGGAGACACTGTGGAAGAGGCAGTGTAAAGAATGTAAGAGCCAGGGCATGGGAGGAGGGCTTTGGAACTCCATCTTCCCGACATGAAGCGGCCACTGCTTTCCTGATCTTCGAGCCACTGTCCATATCTTGAGCACAGGACGTGTTTAATAATGGCAGACCCATCGAGGAAAAGAGAAAGAGATCAAACTAGAAGAGGAACTAGCCAGTGGAGAGGGGGTTGAAGGAACGTAATGAGGAGTTTATGGTCAAATACATCATGTACGTGTATAAAAACCGTCAATAAAATGCTTAAGAAGTTAGTGTGTAAATAAATGCCACACCCGAAAAGCCACCCCACCATTCTTTTTTTTTAAATTTTTTTCTGTTTATTTTTATTTATTTATTTATTTGAGAGTGACAGAGAGAGAGAAGGAGGGAGGGGGGGGAGAGAGAGAGAGAGAGAGAATGGGCACGCCAGGGCCTCCAGCCTCTGTAAATGAACTCCAGATGCGTGCGCCCCCTTGTGCATCTGGCTAACGTGGGTCCTGGAGAATCAAGCCTCGAACCGGGGTCCTTAGGCTTCACAGGCAAGCGCTTAACCACTAAGCCATCTCTCCAGCCCAACCACACCATTCTTGTGGCTTCTCATAAAGGTAAACCTATGGACCCGAAGTCCCCTGCCTTCCCTCAACTTTGCCCACGACATGGACAACTGCTCATTGCACATGCTGTCAATCTTACTTGAAATACTCGGGGCCATGTTTCAGATGCGGGGTATTTTTGGATTTGGGAATATTGATAAGTTATTTGGAATATTTGTGTAAATAATGGCCCATCTTGGATCCAGGACCCTAACCTAATCATAAAATTTCTGTTCTCATGGTCTCAAGATGATTCTGCGTGGTATTATCTAATGTATGTGTGTAACAAGGCTTTGGTTTTTGTTGTTGTTGTTGTTTGTTTTTTCGAGGTAGGGTCTCACTCTAGCCCAGGCTGACCTGGAATTCACTCTGTAAGCTCCAGGCTGGCCTTGAACTCACAGCGATCCTCCTACCTCTGCCTCCCGAGTGCTGGGATTAAGGGCATGTGCCACCACGCCCAGCCTATAAGAAGGTCTCTTGGCATGGAATTCCCAAGATTTTGAAGCCCTTTAGATTCCAGGTTTGGGGGTTAGGAATGCTCGCCCTGTGACTGACAGAGCACTGACTGCGTGACTTCACCCTCTCCCTCCTCCACAGGGAAGCCAGAGGAGCGACAGGTCGATCCCTCACCAGCCTGTGGATGCAAAGGTGGGAGCACCACATCACCCTCCCACAAGAACTACCTCAAGACGTAATCACTGTGCTGACACGCCCCTTCAGATCTTATGATGAGCATGTTTCAAAACATGAAAAGGGTAACCAAAAATAAATAAATGAGCCGGGCGTGGTGGCGCACGCCTTTAATCCCGGCACTCGCGAGGCAGACGTAGGTGGATAGCTGTGAGTTCGAGGCCACCCTGAGACTACATAGTGAATTCCAGGTCAGCCTGGGCTACAGCAAGACCCTACTTCGAAAAACCAAAACAAAACAACAACAACAACAACAAAAAAAAAAAACATGAAGAAGGAGCTTCGAGAGGCTGGTGGGACAGCTTACGTCACCCAGGCTGGCAGAAGCCGAGGTCTTCGGGCCCCTCCAGTCTTCTCTTCACAGTGAAGTGTGGGCCTGAGCAGCACAAGGCCCCAGCAACAAGGGACAGGGACAGGGACAGCTCTGCCAGCGGTCCCTCTGCCAGGGACAGACCCCTCTGCCAGCCTTGCCTGACTCTCACACCACATGAATAGGGACCCAGCAGACGTCTCCTTGCTTGAAACTCTTGAGGACGCAAAGTGACAGATGCCTGCGCCCTCCGGGGCAGCTCTCAAAGTGGCCGAGGGTAGTCAGCACAGGCTCAGCAAGCACTCTTCAGGGGGGGTGTTACCATACACGCTCAGTGCACTCTCCTGTCCTGTGTAAACAAGCGTCAGTACACTCATGAAAACAGAGAAGAGGGCCCGGGAAATGCAGTTTGCCTGTGAAGCCTAAGGACCCTGGTTCAATTCCCCAGGACCCACGTTAGCCAGATGCACACGGGGGCGCACGCGTCTGGAGTTTGTTTGCAGTGGCTGGAGACCCTGGTGTGCCCATTCTTCCTTTCTCTATATCTGCCTCTCCCTCTCTCTCTCTCTCCTAGATAAATAAATTAATTAATTAAATATATTTTAAAAAAAAACAGAGAAGCCGGGCGTGGTGGCGCACGCCTTTAATCCCAGCACTCGGGAGGCCGAGGTAGGAGGATCGCCATGAGTTCGAGGCCACCCTGAGACTACAGAGTGAATTCTAGGTCAGCCTGGGCTAGAGTGAGACCCTACCTCGAAAAAAACAAACAGAGAAGACAAAAAGAAAACAAGCAAGGCCACAGAGAAGTCCACGGCACCAGGAGCAGCACCTCAGAGCTGTAGGTTAGAAGCAGTTGGTGACGTCTGGTGGGTGTGGGGGTGAGGACACAGCCTGCTCCCCGTAGCTCCTCTCCTGAAGAGATACAGACAAGCAGAGCAGGACACGAGGATGGGTGGGAAAAGCCACCCACAGCCCCTTCCCAAGCCAAGACGGAAATGAGACAGAAAGAGACGGAGGAACTTGGGACCTTTGGGTCTGCAGAGCGAGAGGGCACTGGGCACTTTCCATGGAAATTACCAGAAGAGGGCCTGGAGAGATGGCTTAGCGGTTAAGCGCTTGCCTGTGAAGCCCAAGGATCCCGGTTCGAGGCTCGATTCCCCAGGACCCACGTTAGCCAGATGCACAAGGGGGGCGCACGCGTCTGGAGTTTGTTCGCAGTGGCTGGAGGCCCTGGCGCGCCCATTCTCTCTCTCTCTCTCTATCTGCCTCTTTCTCTCTCTGTCTTTCACTCTCAAATAAATAAATAAAAATAAACAATTAAAAAAATGTTTTCTTTATAAAAAAAAAATTACCAGAAGAGAAAAAAACTTCTCAGAAAGCTAATTTCGATAGGTCATCTGGTTTGGTGCCTACCCAGCTTCCAGTCTGTGCTGTATTTCCAATCCTTATAAAAGAGAGAAAGGAAAATTCATCTCCCTAGCTTTGTCAATCCACACGAAGTCAGCCCAGAACTGGCCAACTCAGGCAGAACACTTCACTCTGGGACCGTCTCACAGGACACTGTCACAAACCCTGAGATTTCGTTCACCTTAATGAAGAGAAGTTAATAAAAGGAACGAGTTAAGCAAGGGGGTGGAGAACTAGAAAAGCAAAACGGAGCCCATTAGGGGTCCCGGGATTAGCGGTGGAGCCCAGACAAGGGGCGGCGGGTCCTTGTGAGGAGGGTGCCCCGGAGCCTGGGGGATGAGTCTGAAACCCTGAGGAGCCGTGGTTGGAAGCGACTGGGCCCTTTAGCTGGTGCCAGTACCTCTGGGTGGCAGGAGAGGGTCATTCCTGCAGTGCATGAAAAGTCTGCACTTAACCAGCTCCCATTTGAACAGTGGGGAGGAGAGTCCCTCTCCCCTCCCGGCCAGCTACCTCCAGGGTAACAGGGAACCCTTGGCCAAGGGAGTCAGCTGAATGAGAGGGCGGCAAGAGACACATTGCTGAGCCCAGGGCCAGCTCCTCACCTTTACTGTCCCTAATGCCACAGGAATGGGAGGCATCAGAGGAACGAGACAACGGCCCTGCCCACCTCCGCCTCCTCGACTGCCTGGATCAGGCCTCAGTTAACGCGCATGCCCACCTGAAGGGTTCGAAGGGTTTCCACGACCAAGCTGTCCCTTTTCCTCCAGCCCACCTCAACACCAAGGGCACCTTCACTCTCCCGGTCAGAGACCCACTCTCTTGATGGATGTTCAGAATCAGAAAGGAAACTTCCCTAGATTGACGAAGGCCAGCGATCACGATGCCCGCTTCACCTTTAAGTGGCCAGGGTACTTTAGAAGTGTCACACGTCATCGGCCAGGCGTGGTGGCGCAGGCCTTTAATCCCAGCACTCGAGAGGCAGAGGTAGAAGGACCGCTGTGAGTTCGCGGCCAGCCTGACATAGTGGATTCTAGGTCAGCCTGGGCTGCTTCGAGACCCTACCTCAAAAAAAAAAAAAAAGATAAAGAAAGAAAGAAAGAAAGAAATGAGATGTCGTGACGCTATGTCTAAAGTACCCCTAAACATAACTAGATTCCATTTGGGGGTACCCGTGAGAGAGGTGCTCCCACCATGTTTTGAGGGCACACCTTTGACATCTTACGCTGTCAGCATTCACACCACACCCTCTTCACTCTTCATCCTTCTATTGAGTTGTGTCAATATATTAAGCATTCCCTGAGCTATGGGCCAACTTCAACCATAATGGCACACCCACCAGTACAGACCACTCAACTCTGGCAAAAGCTGAAGCCATAATTAGATCCCTTTCTTGATTTTTCACCCCCTCTCTCACCAGTTACAACATACACCCTCGAAGGATAATTTCCAAGTGATTGGATTTGACTGACTATAGCTGCCCCCTGGTGGCCACCAGGGTGAAGGACACAATTAGGAAACCCTGAATTGGCACATCAGAATCCTAGGTAGCCGAGAAAACAGAATTTACTCTTGGAGAATTAGGAAGAGATAGCAAAAAAAAAAATAATAAATAGATAAATAACAATAAAAATCCGGGCGTGGTGGCACACGCCTTAAATCCCAGCACTCAGGAGGCACAGGTAAGAGGATCGCCATGAGTTCGAGACCAGCCTGAGACTACAGAGTGAATTCCAGGTCAGCCTGGACTAGAGTGAGACACTACCTTGAAAAAAAAAAAAAAAAAGCAATAAAATACAATGTGAAAAATAGGGCTGGAGAGATGGCTTAGCGGTTAAGCGCTTGCCTGTGAAGCCTAAGGACCCCAGTTCAAGGCTTGATTCCCCAGGACCCACGTTAGCCAGATGCACAAGGGGGCACACGCATCTGGAGTTTGTTTGCAGTGGCTGGAAGCCCTGGTGTGCCCATTCTCTCTCTGTCTCTATCTGCCTCTCTCTCTCTCTCTCTGTCACTCTCAAATAAATAAATAAAAATGAACAAAAAAATAAATAAAAACATTACTAAGGATAGTTTCGGAGACAAGGCACCAAGATCACATACACACATGTAAAACAGAATAGGTGTCTAAGGCCCAAACAGCTTGCTGAATTATGAGCGATTGTGACTAACAGCCCATGTACATGGATGGTTTGAGTTTCTCCCAATCAATTTAGAATAGTGACGGGGGGGAGACCAAGCGGTGGTACTTACAGAGCCCCAAGGTGACTTCTGCACCCAGCCAGGGTTCAGAAGGACCCAGCGAAGGCCCTGTCTCCAAGAGTGCGTCCAGGTACTACCTGGAGGACAATCAGATCCCACCATAGACCTACTGGGTCAAACCTCATGAGATGAGCACCCTGTATCTTACGGTTTCCCAAAGCTTTCTGGACCATTACTGCATTAAGGGGAAGACCGTTTGAGAAACGATGTGACGAACTTCTCCCGGGTTGGGTTCAGGATCGCAGCCACAGAGATAGTAAGCTTCAGGACAGTGAGATTTACCTGACAAAGGAACTGGCACGGAAGGGCTTGCCAAGCCTAGTAGCTGTTTGAAAGATATTCCTCTTTTCTTGGTAGGGTGACTTCTCTAATCCACCCTCTGTCCCCACTCCCGAACAACTTGCAGACAGCAGGCAGAGGAAAGTACATGTTGGGGAAAGAGACACCTAGCAGGCTTGTTTCCCCACTGCCTTCTCCTTAGAAAGGAGAGGTAGTCAAGGCGCTTGCCTGTAAAGCCTAAGGACCCAGGTTCGATTCCCCAGTACTCACATAAGACAGATGCACAAGGTGACATTATGTGGCTGGGAGTTAGTTTGCAATGGTTGGAGGCCCTAGTGTGCCCATTCTCTCTATCTGCTTCTCCCTACACACACACTTCTCTCTAATAAATAAATCAGTATTTTTAAATATTTTATTTACTTATTTGACAGAGGGAGAGAGAGAGAGAGAGAGAGAGAATGGGGACTCCAGGGCCCTCCAGCCACTGCAAACAAACTCCAGACACCTGCGCCCCCTTGTGCACCCCCCCCCCTGGCTAACGTTGAGAATGAAACCTGGGTTCTTTGGCTTTGCAGGCTAATGCCTTGACCACTAAACCATCCCTCCAGCCCAATAATTAAAAAAACAATAAGGAATTATTTGGTGAACAGACACTTCTCAGAGTTCCTTGGATTAAGTAAGGTCTGTTTCACCATGGGATTTCTTCTCCCTTTTCCCCATACACATGTGCAAAACAAAATAGTTATCTAAGGCCCACATAGCTTTTGGTAGTACAAAGAGATCCTAAAGCCAACACTGTGAGCTCAGTTAGTCCTTCAATGCCACACCAGGTCCCTCCTTGTCTAGGGAATCCATCACCATTCCCGCCCAGCAGGGAAGGTTCTTTGCCATGCCCACCTCACAGGGTTCCCTTCTGGTCCGATTACACCACTCCCCACAGTGGCAATTATCTTCTTGCTGCTTAAACCAAGCACCTGACCCACGGAGCTAATGGCTTACAGTCTGGAAGGGAAGTTTCACCCGCAAAAGCCTGGCAGAGCAGAGGCTGGGATTTCATCCAGCCTCAGCAGCTGGGGGAGCAGCAAGACTGAGCTGAGTCTGGCAAGGGGGACACCCCAAAGCCTGTCCTAGGCGACACACCTCCTCCAGAAAGGCCCCTACGTCCCAAACTGCCCCCAGCTGGGGACTGAACAGGCTTAATCAACCCACAGAGCCCTGGAGGACGGCTCGCGTTCAAACTCCCGCCACTGTAAAGGCCACTGTCAATGCTGACTGTTAATGACTGGGTTTGCGCCTGGCGTGTAGGCTTGAAGAATTTCAGCAAATTTGCATTGACAGTTGTAAATGCAGTTAGCTCCGTGACGCTGAAAATAAAATTATGCACCTGAACTTGTTTTGTGTCCAAGAATAAGAATCAAATGCACCCTCTAGTGGACTTACAGAACCCAGAAGAGATTTCTGAATTGTCAGATCGCTAGGTCACCTGGGAAAAATTCAGATAAAAAGTATAATATGAATATGATCAAATGAAGTTTCTGAGGGCTCATCGTAAGAAGCACAACATTAACTCTTACTGAGATTTTGTGAAATGTGAACTTGAGATCCTAAAAACCCTTTTCCTTTAATTCTTTTCAGTTGATTACCCAACAGCTACCCAACGTAGTCTCCTTAAATTATGTTTCATGGGGCTGGAGAGATGGCTTAGCGGTTAAGTGCTTGCCTGTGAAGCCTAAGGACTCCGGTTCAAGACTCCATTCCCCAGGACCCACGTTAGCCAGATGCACAAGGGGGCGCACACGTCTGGAGTTCGTCTGCAGTGGCTGGAGGCCCTGGCGTGTCCATTCTCTCTCTCTCTCTCTGCCTCTTTCTCCCCTATCACTCTCAAATAAATTTTAAAAAAATTAAAAAAACATTAAAAAATTACGTTTCATTGGCTAAGTAATTATGATTTCAAACACTCAGAAACATTAACTGATGGAGAATTAGCCTAACCTACGGACATTAGACCTCTCAAATCACACCCAGGCATTCAATGACCTTCACTCGATCGTCAAAGATGTTGGAGAGCCCGGCGTGGTGGCGCACACCTTTAATCCCAGCACTCAGGAGGCAGAGGTAGGAGGATCGCCATGAGTTCAAGGCCACCCTGAAACTACCTAGTGAATTCCAGGTCAGCCTGAGCTAGAGTGAGACCCTACCTTGAAAACCAAAAAAAAAAAAAAAAAAAGATGTTGGAGAGAAGAGAGCCAATAGCTGGTGTTAGCTTCACATATTAATATGAAGAAATTAATTATATATGTACCTCTCTCTAGAGGACATAAACTTAAAGAGGTATGGAAATATGTTCAGCTTATGCTAATCAACTAAAAATGTAATAACATGGGAAATACATGGATTAATTGAAGAAAAATAAAGTTAAAAAATAATAGGTGGAAGCCAGGCGTGGTGGCACACACCTTTAATCCCAGTACTTGGGATTAAAATAAAAAAATAAATAATAGGTGGTATCGTCCAATTTATGCGTTTGCAGCATATAGGTATACCCAGGCTTATGAAAACCCGCGCATATTAATTTACTATTCAAGGGGAGGCATGTGCATCAACAGAAAATGTAATGGGAGAACAGTCAACTCATGGTTACAATGTTTGTCATAAGCATTTTGGGGTTTTGTTTTCTTTTGTTTTTTTGCTTGTTTGTGTTTTCAAGGTAGGGTCTCGCTCTAGCCCAGGCTGACCTGGAATTCACTATGGAGTCTCACGGTGGCCTCGAACTCACGGTGATCCTCCTACCTCTGCCTCCCGAGTGCTGAGATTAAAGGCGTGTGCCACCACACCCGACTCAATGTCATAAGCATTTTTAATTGAAAATAATCAACTAGGGAATGGGCACCTTAATGAGTTACAGACATATTTCTCATGAAATGGAAACAATTAACAATTTCATCCACTCCTCCATCAAAAGTTTTGAGTGACATCCAGGAGTGGTGGTGCACGCCTTTAATCCCAGCACTCGGGAGGCAGAGGTAGGAGGATCGCCGTGAGTTCGAGGCCACCCTGAGACTCCACAGTGAATTTCCGGTCAGCCTGGCCTAGAGCGAGACCCTACCTCGAAAAACAAAAAAAAAAAATAAAGTTTTGAGTGACAACAGGAGATCTGATCTAACCATTTGGTTTTTAAGTCATCAAATGGGTGTCTGGGAAAGGAATTTTAAGGTTTTTAATCAAGAGAACGCACCGGTCTAACTCCTCCTGAGTGCTCTCTCCACACTTAACCCTTACACTTAAAGCAGGGACGGCTACTCCTGCCAACGGCTCCTTCTTTAGGATCTTTGAAGCGCTGAGGGATTGTCACGGCCACTTCTCCCGGCTTTGAACTTGGAGTTTTTCTAGGGCTGGCCTCTACCAAGTACAGCGCTGGTTCATGCTCCGTGCTGTTGCCCACTGTGGCCACAAGAGGGCGCAGTCTTGCAACTATAGTCTGAGGATGAGGCATTAGGTAGCGGAGAGACTCCCTCAGCTTTCCTTCCTTCCAGAACGAACTACAGTATCTCCCGACAGATCGGCCAAGCAAAACATTTCTGTTGTCAATATGTCTATGAACTGTTACTAGTCCATAAGGTGTCACGGTTCCACTCTCTGGTCATTTGCTGCCCTACTGGCTACATCCATGGAAAAAACTTTTTTTTTTTTTTTTTTTTTTTTTTTTGTCTCTTCAAGTAATTAAAACTCTTTCATCTCTGATTCTATTTTTTATTAGAGTTTTTTTTATGGACAATTTTCATGCATGTTCTGACCCTATTTTTTTACCTCCACTATTCATGGTTAGAAGCTTGTTTCATTGTACTGAAATGCTCTGCAACTTCTTTTTTTTTTTTCTTTTTGTTTTATGTTTATTTATTTATTTGAAAGGGACAGAGAAAGAGACAGAGAGAGAGAGAGAGAATGGGTGCGCCAGGGCCTCCAGCCACTGCAAACGAACTCCAGATGCGTGCGCCCCCTTGTGCATCTGGCTAACGTGGGTCCTGGAGAATCGAGCCTCAAACCGGGGTCCTTAGGCTTCACAGGCAAGCGCTTAACCGCTAAGCCATCTCTCCAGCCCTTGCTCTGCAACTTATTGGTCTATGGCAAGCAAATTTAAATGTTGTATTTCCTTGGGCATAGGTAGAATAAGATTAAAAGGTAGAGATAAACGTGAGAAACGGATGGACGATTCGGGAAGCCCTGAAACGAGTATGCTACAGTTATGTGGGAGAGCATTACTTCATAAGCTTCCTGAAACTACTGGTCTGGTCCACGACAAAAACCTTGGTTATCCTACGTGTGAAACAGGAACACCACATTGTGCTAGGTCTCTCTCAACGGCCACTATAAGACGTACTCTTACTTAATATTGCCTCAAGCTTCTAAATCCATGATGCAAGAGTATCAGTTTTATCTCACTGGGCATACCTTTCTAAGAGCATGGAAATAAAGTATATGAATTTTTATTGAAATAAGAATAAAGTCTCGGGCTGGAGAGATTGCTCAGTGGTTAAGGCACTTGCCTGTGAAGCCTAAGGATCCAGGTTCGATTCCCCAGGACCCACGTAAGCCAGATGCGCAGGGTGGCGCATGTGTCTGGAGTTCGTGTGCAGTGGCTAGAGACCTTGGCACGTTCATTCTCTCTTTCCCTCTCTCCCCCTCTGAAATAAATAAATAAAGTTATTTGTTTAAAAATACAAGCCAAGCTAGGCGTGATGGCGCACACCTTTAATCTCAGCATTCGGGAGGCAGAGGTAAGAGGACTACCGAGAGTTCAAGGCCAGCCTGAGACTACATAGTGAATTCCAGGTCAGCCTGGTCTAGAGCGAGACCCTACATCGAAAATATATATATATATATATACAAGCCAGGCATGGCCCCACATGCCTGTAATCCAGTGCTGAAGCAGGCGAGACAGGGTGATTGCCGGGGCTTCCTGGACAACCCAAAAAAGGGGGGGGGGCTCCAAGCTCCAGTAGAGAGAGACTTTTTAAAAATACTTGTGTTGGGCCTGGAGAAATGGCTTAGTGGTTAAGCGCTTGCCTGTGAAGCCTAATGACCCCGGTTCGAGGCTCGATTCCCCAGGACCCATGTTAGCCAGATGCACAAGGGGGCGCACGCGTCTGGAGTTCATTTGTAGTGGCTAGAGGCCCTGGCGCGCCCATTCTCTCCCTCTCTCTCTCTGTCTGTCACTCTCAAATAAAAAATATTTTAAAATACTTTTATTTACTTATTTGAGAGAGGCAGAGAAGACAGACAGAGGCAGAGTGAGTATGGGCATGCCCAGATCTCCTGCCACTGCAAATGAACTCTAGGCACACGTGCCACTTTGTGTATCCGGCTTTATGTGGGGACTGGGGAACGGAACCCAGGCCATCAGGCTTTGCAAGCAAGCGCCTTTAACCGTGAAGTCATCTCTGCAGCCCCAAGAGACTCTTCTGGGAGGAAAATAAAGGCACAAGAGCAACACAGACCCGGGCTTGACCCAATGCCTTCCTCTGGCCTCCACATGGGCAGTGCCCAACCGTGTGTACGCGCACACACAAACACACTCCAGTTTGAAATCTGAAACAACAAACACACACTGTTTGAAAGACTGTAGCCATTGCATGAGGAGACTACTTCCGCTGTTTCAGGAGGAAAAGGAGGTGAACTTTTGTAGAGTTTGCCTTGGCTATGGCACATCTCAATATACACTTTTTTAAAAAATATATTTATTTGCAAGCAGAGAGAGAGATAGAGATGAGAGAGAGAGAGAATGGGCGTGCCAGGGCCTCCAGCCACTGCAAACGTACTCCACATGCATGCACCCCCTTGTGCATCTGGCTTATGTGGGTCCTGGGGAATCAAACCTGTGTCCTCTGGCTTTTGCAGGCAAGTGCCTTAACCACTAAGCCATCTCTCCAGCCCCTAAGCTTTTAATTAGAACGAGCCAGTGTGCCGTGTTCGACTAATACAGCAGTCCGAACAGGTCAACAGATGCCCGACTTGACCAGTAGAGCTGAGCAACACCAACCTCAAAGGAAAGGAAGGAACATTCCAGACATTTGACTCCGAAATAAACTCCAGTTGGACTGGTATTTTAAATGAAAACGAATGAAATCACGAGGGTACCAGGGGACATCTAAAATAATAATAATTCTGAAATTGGAACATTCTCGGGGTGGGGTCGGGGACTCAGTAAGGACAGGAAATACCTGACTGATTTTTCCACATCACTCTCTCCCCCATACTTCCCGCCCCACCCCTGCCTTTAATAAAGTTGAAAACAAAATGGGAATGGAGGAAGAGGGAGCCACCTGTCGCTCAGATTTAGGATTGGGTGACCCTTGACCCTTTGAGCCCCAGAGACATGTGACCACAGCATGGCCACCTTTGAAAATTCTAGAATACCCTTTACTCTAAACTTAGTCCTAAGATGAACAATGAATTGTGACTGGGGCAGCTAAAATGCTACCAGTGAGTACCCCCTTCCTGATTTCTAGAACAAGCCTGAAGTGCGAGACCCAAGGCTGTGAACTGGACTCTCAAAAGGCGCCCCAGACCTCCCACATTTCCCACAAAGGGCCATATTTTGGGCCACGGAGTACTAGAATTTGGGATTTTCTCCAAAGCTGTCTGAACTTCAGATTCTCTGACACTTCTCGCTCAAGAATGTCACCTTGATATGGAGCCAACTTCATAGACCAAGTGTCTCTTCAAAGAACAAAAAAATCCTAGAGTAATGGTCAGTTCTTTTCAGATAGGTCTCAAGGAAATAGACTGCTGCTGTAATCAAGAATGCCACCAGTCTGGTTCACGGCAGAACAGGCGCTCTCACGGTGAACACTGGCCCCAGGGGGTCGGATTCTAACTGTCACAGGTTTGGGACTTGATGTTTACAAATGGCAAATGAGGGGCTGGAGAGATGGCTTAGCAGTTAAGGCATTTGCCTGCAAAGCCAAAGGACCTCGGTTCGATTCTCCAGGACCCACGTAAGCCAGATGTACAAGGGGGCGCACGCATCTGGAGTTCGTTCGCAGTGGCTGGAGGCCCTGGCGCACCCATTCTCTCTCTCTCTCTCTCTCTCTCTCTCTATCTGCCTCTTTCTCTCTCTCAAATAAATAAAAATAAAGTTTAAAAAAAATACAAATGGCAAATGACAGGGATGGAATTAACTAATTTTAAACCTTTTTAAAATTATTTTACTTTATTTTATTTGAGAGAAAGAGTAAGATAGAAAGAGTAGGGCACTTCAGGACCTCTAGCCACTGCAAACGAATTCCAGATGCATGCATCGCCTTGTGCACCTGGCTTGCATGGGTCCTGGCGAGTCGAGCCTGGGTCCTTAGGCTTCGCAGTCAAATGTCTTAACTGCTGGGCCATCTCTCCATCCCAAATTAACTAATTTTTTTGTTTGTTTTTGCTTTCCGAGGTAGGTCTCACTCTAGCTCAGGCTGATCTGGAATTCACTATGTAGTCTCAGGGTGGCCTCGAACTCACAGTGATCCTCCTACCTCTTCCTCCCAAGTGCTGAGATTAAAGGCACGCACCACCACGCCCAGCTTTAAATCAACTCATGTTAATGTACGAGAGTTATAGTCAGCAAACTGAGCCCATGGTAATAACGTTCAGGGCCACCGTGATTCTACAGTGGTCACAGAACCACGGTTCCTCACAGGACTTCTGCCACCAAGGTCCGAGGTGCTCCACCGTAAAGTGCCCTCCATGAAGGACACGCCATTGGGTCATTTAGTTCAACTGTCGTGCGAAAAAGGCAGTAAGACTGACTGTATCACTAGGTATGAAACCAGTCATGGTGAGGTAATCCAGAGTTTCAAAACAGCTTCTAATAATGCCACATCTTTTCATTTTCTAAAAAACTCTGGGCTGGAGAGATGGCTTAGCGGTTAAGGCGCTTGCCTGCAAAACCAAAGGATTCAGGTTTGATTCCCCAGGACCCACGTAAGCCGGGTGCACAAAGTGGCGCACACATCTGGAGTTCATTTGCAGTGGCTGGAGGCCCTGGTGCACCCATACTCACTCACTCTCTCTCTCTCTCTCTCTCTGTCAAATAAACAAATAAAATATTTTGAAAACTTGGGCTGGAGAGATGGCTTAGCGGTTAAGCACTTGCCTGTGAAGCCTAAGGACTCCGGTTCGAGGCTCAGTTCCCCAGGACCCACGTTAGCCAGATGCACAAGGGGGCACACGCATCTGGAGTTCGTTTGCAGAGGCTGGAAGCTCTGGCGCGCCCATTCTCTCTCTCTCTCTCTCTCTCTCTCTGCCTCCTTCTCTCTGTCGCTCCCAAATAAATAAATAAACAAAAAAATTAAAAAAAAACTTTATTGACAACTTTCATACATAGATAATATACAACAATAATCCCCTCTCACCACCCTGCTTTTCCTCCCTCTTCTAGTCCCCCTGTGGTGGTTTGATTCAGGTGTCCCCCATAAACTCAGGTGTTCTGAATGCTGGGTTCCCAGCTGATGGAGATTGGGGAATTAAAGCCTCCTGGAGGCGGTGTATTATTGGGGGCGGGCTTATGGGTGTTATAGCCAGTGTCCCCTTGCCAGTGTTTGGCACACTCTTCTGTTGCTATGGTCCACCTTATATCAGCCAGAGGGTGATGTCCACCCTCTGCTCATGCCATCATTTTCCCCTGCCATCCTAGAGTTTCCCCTCGAGCCTGTAAGCCAAAATAAACCTTTTTCCCACAAGCTGGTCTTGGTGAGGTGATTTCTGTGGGCAATGCGACCCCGACTGCAACACCCCCTCTACTGAATCCCATCTTCTTTCCAACTAGTAATAATATCATTTTTGTCTGGAAATTTCATATGCTATAATCTAGAAGCAGCTAGCTCTATTATCCGGAACTACGGACCAAAAAAAAAAAAAAAAAACAAACCCACATGTGAGGCACAATTCCAATTATCACTTTTTCAGTCCCACTTATATATGTAACTAATGATTAAAAAAAAAAATCTCTTTTCTGGGTTGGAGAGATGACTTAGTGGTTAAGGCGCTTGCCTGCAAAGCCAGAGGACACCGGTTCGACTCTCCAGGTCTCACGTAAGCCAGATGCACAAGGGGACGCATATATCTGGAGTTCGTTTGCAGTGGCTGGAGGCCCTGGTGCACCCATTCTCATTCTCTCCCTCTCCCTCTCTCTCCCTCTCTCTCTCTCCCTCCCTCCCTTCCTCCCTCTCAAATAAATAAATAAATAAAATATATTTCTCAAAAAATCTCTTTTCCATCCCAAATGTTAGTGTAACTAAGGGCATATAGTCATGTGAGTAATCGTCACCCCCATACTTACTATGACTTTGGCTTCCCTACGCGGGTTAGCATAAGGGATCTACGTCTGTATGGGAAAGGCCTCTAGAGGTACCCCGACATAACTCTCCTTCCCAATGGGAGGAAGATGAGAGGAAATGCTGTGTTTTTTCAGTCTCATTTGTAGTTAAATGGGACCATTTGTCTATGTTTTGAAACAGGCAGAACTTGGGCTGGAGAGATGGCTTAGCGGTTAAGCACTCGCCTGTGAAGCCTAAGGACTCCAGTTCGAGGCTCGATTCCCCAGGACCCACGTCAGCCAGATGCACAAGGGGACGCACGCATCTGGAGTTCATTTGCAGTGGCTGGAGGCCCTGGTGCACCCATTTTCTCACCTCTCTGCCTCTTTCTCCCTCTGTCTGTCGCTCTGAAATAAATAAATAAATAAATAATGAACAAAAAAAATTTTTAATGGGCAAAAATTCTAGAAAGTTTAAACAATACAATAGGTAGATGCACGTCTGCCTTTCTTCCCTCCTTAAAACGTGGGCATGGGCGCTTGGGTTCAAGTAGCCATTTTGCACAATGAGGCTTAAGCTGAGCATTGCAGAGAGTGATGCGACAAGACAGGAGGCCGAGCCGGGCGTGGTGGCGCACGCCTTTAATCCCAGCCCTCGGGAGGCAGAGGTAGGAAGATCGCCGTGAGTTCGAGGCCACCCTGAGACTATATAGTGAGTTCCAGGTCAGCCTGGACTAGTGTGAGACCCTACCTCAAAAAAAACAAACAACAACAACAAAGAAAGACAGGAGGCTGGGCCCTGGAGGATCAGAAGCCACCAACCACACTAGCCTTCGGTGACGTCACTCCAAATGTGTTTTCCCTGAGACGGTGTCAACATTACAACTTGTTTAAACTGCTGTTCTCTGGAGAGCAGAAGCTGATCCTGAGCGACATGACACTCGGGTTTGCCAGCGCTCTGCAATATTCTGGGGCACTTCAAAAGGTCTCATTCGATCCCCAAAATGTTAAAATAAGCATTTCCCGTATCTCTAAACGTACACACATACAGAGCAAGGACACTTCCAAAATAAAATTGCATCCTGGGGCTGGAGAGATAGCTTAGCAGTTAAGGTGCTTGCCTGCGAAGCCTAAGGACCCAGGTTCAATTCCCAGCACCCACGTTAAGAGAGATGCAGAAGGGGGCGCATGCATCTGGAGTTTGTTTACAGTGGCTGGAGGCCCTGGCACACCCATTCTCTCTCCCTCTCTCTCTCTTATTCTCTCTGCCTCTTTCCTTCTCTCTCACTCAAATAAATAAATAAATAAATAAAATATTTTTAAATGCATTCTGGGGCCTGTCAGGTAACTTTCATCCTGTTTATAACACCCAACACACATTGATTATGTTTGTCTCTGAATCTGTCACACATATGCCCACCGCCAACACCACTAGGAAGTTTCTTGCTCACCATCAAATCCTTCATGCCGAGCAGGCTAGGTACTTACAAAATGTTTTGGGCTGGAGAGATGGATCAGCAGTTAAAGGTGGCTTGCTTGCAAAGCCTGATGGCCTGGGTTCAATTCCCCAGTACCCACAATAAAGCCCTAAGCACAGAGTGTCACACGCCTCTGGAGCTCATGCGTTCATTTGCAAGAGGTGCTGGTGTGCTCATTCTGTCTCTGTCTGCTTGCAAATAAATAAAATATATTTTTAAGTGTTTGGAAACCGAGCAGACAAGTGACAGACTGACCTCAGAAATGCGAATCTTCTCGGGATTCGGAATCATCTCGAAGTACTAGCTAGACAATGGTGCCGAGTGAGTGAGGGGCTATCAGCACCCCAGGGACAAGCAGTCACCCACATGAACTCTCTCCAGCCTCGGAACTGCCAGAGATGCCTGATGCTGTCTCATGACGCTGAGTCTAAGGCCTGGTTCTTCTCCGTGAAAACTGACTGCCGAGGGCTGGAGGGATGACTTAGTGGTTAAGGCATTTGCCTGTGAAGCCAAAGGACCCATGTTCAGTTCCCCAGGACCCACAAGCCAGATGCACAAGGGGCACGTGTGTCTGGAGTTCGGCAGTGGCTGGAGGCCCTGGCGTGCCCATTCTCTATCTGTCTCTCTTCTCTCTATCTCTCTCTGCTTGCAAATAAATAAATAAAAATTTTAAAAATGACTGGCAAATTCTGTGTCACCGGACACTGATCATCTTAAAATAACAATCCACCCAGTAGTTGTATTACTAAAAATACTCCCAACATATATCACTATTACTCACCACCGTAGGCAGTAAACCTAACGTGAAAGTTCTTCCTACAACACAGTAGCTATAGCTCTTGGGTCTTGCATTTCCTCATCCAAATATGTAGGTAATTATTATCACAGCCTCCCTGCCTCCAACCACATAGTTTTTAATGTGCTTCTCATATAATAATCTCCCAATACGTGGCAGGATAATAGTATTATTATATAATTTGCCGCCTTCTTAAGTACGGCACAGAATATAATTCAACTTTCTTGTTATGACTCAAATACATTTGAGTACGGGTCCTCTCAAAATAAGCAATTACATAATTTCGTGTTAAATCAGATTCCCCGTATAATAGAGACATGTGTAGACAAGCTACACAGCAAACATCTAAGGTTAGAAAAAGTGAGCCAGCCAAAAAAAAAAAAGAAAAAGTTGCCAGGTATGGTGGCGCATGCCTTTAATCCCAGCACTCGGGAGTGAGGAGGAGGAGGATCGCTGTGAGTTCGAGGCCACCCTGAGACTCCATAGTGAATTCCAGGTCAGCCTGGGCTAGAGTGAGACCCTACCTTGAAAAACCAAAAGCAGGCCGGGCGTGGTGACGCACGCCTTTAATCCCAGCCCTTGGGAGGCAGAGGTAAGAGGATTGCCATGAGTTCGAGGCTACCCTGAGAGACGACATAGTGAATTCCAGGTCAGCCTGAACTAGAGTGAGACCCTACCTCGAAAAACCAAAAAAAAAAAAAAAAAGAAAGAAAGGAAAACCAAAAGCAAAAGAAAGAAAAGGAAAGAAAAGACAAGAAAAAGTGAGCCAGATATGTACATCAGTGGTAGAGCGCTTGTCTGGTTCGTTTGAGGCCCTAAGTTGGACCTCCAGCCATGCCAAAAAAAAAAAGTAAGCACATCTTGCAATTGGGGGGAAAATGTTTAAATTTCTTCTCTTTCAAGATTTTTAAGTTGTCCCAGAAAGTGTCATAATTTGGGGCAGCAGGGGGAGGGGAGGCTCTGTCGAAAGACGTCAGAGACAAATGACGACGATCATTGTGGAAGGGAGCGTGCAATCTAGATTTGCTTTTGTGACTAATCTCAACATCTGTGTCACCAAGAGTTTTAAAATTTTTTTTGTTGTTATTTTTATTTATTTATTTGAGAGTAACAGACAGAGAGAGAAAGAGGCAGACAGAGAGAGGGAGAGAGAAAGGGCACACCAGGGCCTCCAGCCACTGCAAACGAACTCCAGACGCGTGCGCCCCCTTGTGCATCTGGCTAACGTGGGTCCTGGGGAGTCGAGCCTCGAACCGGGGTCCTTAGGCTTCACAGGCAAGCGCTTAACCGCTAAGCCATCTCTCCAGCCCTCACCAAGAGTTTTAACCGAAGGCAAGAACGTGCCAAGAACAGCCACAAACACACAGGGATGGGAGTCAAGGTGATGACAGCCACGGGTCACAGGCAGTCGGGGTCAGTCAACGCTTCAGTCCATCTTCTCAGCTGCCTGGGTCAGAAGGATGGCCCGGAACACCCGCCCGAGGGGCCTGGGTGGCCCCCTTCTTCTCCTGCATCACTCTCTCCCCGCACGTGCACGCACACGAACACGCAAGCAGATGTATTTTGCCACCTTTTTAAATTATTCTAGCTCGGGCTGGAGAGATGGCTTAGCGATGAAGGCACTTGCCTGCAAAGCCAAAGGACCCAGGTTCGATTCCCCAGGACCCATGTAAGCCAGATGCACAAGGTGGCCCATGCATTTGGAGTTTGAGTACAGTAGCTGGATACCCTGGCATGCCCATTCTCTCGACCTGCCTCTTTTTTTTCTGTCTCTCAAATAAATAAAAGTAAAATATTAAAAAAATAAATTATTCTAGTTCTTAGTCCTTTTTTTTTTTTTTTTTTTTTTGGATTTTCAAGGTAGGGTCTCAGTCTAGTTCTGGCTGACCTGAAATCAACTCTGTATTCTCAGGGTGGCCTCGAACTCACGGCAATCCTCCTACCTCTGCCTCCCGAATGTTGGGATTAAAGGTGTGCGCCACCAGGCCTGGCTTTAGCTCTTAGTTCGTTTTGCAAACGTTTATGATGTGTGCGCTCTGAAAGCTTATCTGAGGCTTTGGCTGTTTTCTAAAAAATATTTTTTTTTAATTTTATTTATTTATTTATTTGAGAGAGAAAGAGAATGGGCACACTAGGGCCTCTAGCCATTGCAAACGAACTCTATATGCATGCGCCACCTTGTGCATCTGGCTTACGTGGGTGCTGGGGAATCGAACCTGGGCTCTTTGGCTTCACAGGCAGGCGTCTTAACCACTGAGCCATCTCCCCTGCCCTTGAGTACTTTTTATTATTAGTTGCATGTCTGGGTCCAAAAACCCAGTGCGCCTACAGTCAAGTAAACGCTCCTCAAATACAACTCTTGGTCAGACACTCTTGTGTTTCTCATTCGTCCGTCCTTCCATCGACCTTCAAGGAGCAAGCGCTAGCCGGCCGTGAGCGGAAGGCGGGACTGGAACTCGGCCGTGCCGAGAAAGCACTGGGGTGGGGAATGTTTCAGGGGGGCACATGCATGCACCCCACACTTGACAAGGCTGCCTGGGTATGAAACACAGGGGGTAGAAGATGGATGGGGGCTTTCGTCCCTCACAATTAGACAGGCAGTATATTCATGAGGGAATGTCAAAAAGAAAAGCAATTGCCATTTCTAGTATTTCTCAGCTTAGAAAAACAGCAGAGTTCGTTCATTCCAGCCACTGTGTTCTTCTGGGAGCACCTGAACTTAACCCAAATCTCACTGGATCCTGGCACCTCCGGCTTCCTTCAGCCCTAATCTCTGGTTTTTGCCCACAAGCCTTCCAAGGGCTCAGCAGGATCTGGGCGCCTTGCCTGATCCAGCCTGGGTCTCAGTACCATGGACACCCCCAGCCTTCACATCCGTGGTGTGGTGCTCGAATCCTTACAGAAAGCACTTCCTAAAGGCTGCTGGAAACACGGACAGATCTGGTCTCCACCTTAGGTGCAATCTGGTGAAAGTGATATGAAATTCGGTTTTTTTTCCTCCTTACTTATTATTATTATTATTATTTTACCTGGGGCAGTGTGGTGGTTTGAATAGAATAGATGGCCCCCAATATATTCAGTTGTTTATTTGTTTGTACTTTGCATCTTTAGCCACCTGGCTGGAGGCAGCGTCACTGGGTGGATCTTAAGGTGTGGTGGTGGGTTTCAGATTTCAATCTAAAGATATGCAAAGTGTGCCTAGCTGGAGTTCCTGAAGTGTGCTTGACCTTTAGGCTTGTACTTCTCTCTCTCTCTCTCTCTCTCTTTCTCTCTCTCTCTGCTTGCTCCTGTGAAGGCAGGCCAGTTTCTTCTGCCATTATGGAACTTCCCCTGGATCTGTAAGCTTCAATAAATATCCCTTCCTCCATAACTGTGCCTGGCCTGGAAGTCCATCTCAGCGAGCCTGAAGCCGTCTGCCACAGGCAGGGTAGACACAGACAGCCACCAGCCTTCTGCTGGGACCCAGGTAGGCCTGCTCTGACCATGAGCAGTGCCACACGAGGCCCCTGGGGGACCTGTCCTGGGGCCTGGGCTGTCGTCCCTGTATCCATCCTGCCAGATGCGTTTGGGTGACATTTTCCTTAAGAGATGTGAACAAGCAGCACCAGTGACAGAACAGGGAAATGGGGAATAGAGAGATTGCTCAGTGGTTAGGGCACTTGCTTGCAAGCCTGACAGGCCAGGTTTGAATCCCGAGTCCCCACGCAAAGCCAGATGAACACAGTGGTTCATAGGTCTATAGGTCGTTGGCAGTGGCTAGAGGCCCATTCTCATATTCTCTCTCTCTCTCTCTCTCTCTCTCTCTCTCTGTCTCTCTCTCTGTCTCCTCTCTTTCTCAGCTTGCAAATAAATAAAAAGCATTTTTTAAAAAAAAAAGTTAAACATGAGCCGGGCATGGTGGCGCACACCTTTAATCCCAGCACTCGGGAGGCAGAGGTAGGAGGATCACCGTGAGTTCGAGGCCACCCTGAGACTACAGAGTGAATTCCATCCAGGTCAGCCTGGGCTAGAGTGAAACCCTACCTCGAAAACCAAAAAAGCAAAACAAAACAAAAAAAGTTAAACATAGGGCTAGAGAGATGGCTTAGCAGTTAAGGTACTTGCCTATGAAGCCCAAGGGCCCATGTTCAACTCTCTAGATCCCACGTAAGCCAGATGCACAAAGGTGAGGCAAGCACAAGGTCGTACATGCCCATTAGGTGACACAAGTGTCTGGAGTTCGATTACAGTGGCTGAGGCCCTGATGCACCAATTCTCTCTCTCCCTCTATCTATCTCTCTCTCTCTCTCTCTAAAAAAAAAAAGGCTTGCCTTCACCAGTAAAAAAATGAAACAGAGCCGGGCGTGGTGGTGCACGCCTTTAATCCCAGCACTCGGGAGGCAGAGGTAGGAGGATCGCCGTGAGTTCGAGACCACCCTGAGACTCCATAGTGAATTCCAGGTCAGCCTGGGCTAGAGTGAGACCCTACCTCAAAAAAATCAAAAATAAATAAATAAATAAATAAAACAAATGAACAAAGAAATGACCCAAACCCAGTCCCTTGTAAGCAATGAATTTAACTGGCGTTACTTACAGGAGCATGGACAGTTACTGGAGTTACACTACCAAATGCGTTATTGACCCCCCCAACGCACATACCAATAGCAACCATTCCATTAACCCTTACATATCCTCGGGGAAGAGCGGGGCCTCCTGAGCCCTGCCCTCCCTCCAATCTTGTGCAGGTCTCCTGTGAATAATCACAGCTTCGGAGAGTTCGAGAGAGCAACGGTCATGCCACGGCTGGAGGAGAGCACACGCCTTTCTCAGAGTGGCATGTCCCACTGGGATCCGCGTGGAGCCGGCAGCTCTTTGAACAGGCCGCGACCACTGCAGGGGTGTGGCAGCGTGGCATGCCACCGGGTCCCTGCTTCCAGCCACGGCGATTTTCCGGTGCCTGGGATGGACTGTCCTGGCTGGAGGAAGGCGCTCCCCGGTCTCCCCGTGACTGTTGCCATGCCAACAGAGTCCCAAAACAAGCATCCAGGGAGAAGCCAGCAACCTCCCTTTGCCTCTGAACACAGGAACTGCCAACTCCTCCTGTCTTCCTCGCAGGGTTTCTCAGACACCGTCTTTTCTTTTCTTTTCCTTTTATTTTGCCACTGCAAGCATTGCACTTTAGAGCCAGTTGCTCCCAGGTCACATGTCATTTGAGTCACATCCTTCCTGTCCATATTTTTTTTTTTTTTCCGAGGTAGGGTCTCACTCTAGCCAAGGCTGACCTGGAATTCACTATGGAGTCTCAGGGTGTCCTCGAACTCATGGCAATCCTCCTACCTCTGCCTCCCGAGTGCTGGGATTAAAGGCGTGCGCCACCACGCCCGGCTTTTCTGTCCATACTTTTTTAATAATATTTATTTTAGTTATTTGAGAGTGAGAGAGAGAAATGGGCGTGTCGGGATCTTCAGCCGCTGTGAAATGAGCTCCAGGCGCATGCGCCACCTTGTGCATCTGGTTTACGTGGGTCCTGGGGAATCGAACCTGGGTCCTCTTGCTTCGCAAGCAAAACGTCCTAACCACTAACCCATCCCTCCAGACCTCCTGTCCATACTTTTGACTAAATGAGTAGCTGTCATTTCATAATAAAATAATCTTACAGAAAGCCAAACGTGAAAAATGATTAGAGGTTTGTTTTTTTTTTAATATAGGGCCCTTCAGTCAATCATGCAACCTTACCTACGAGGCAGGATTTTGTTCCATTGCCACAAAATCTTGACAGGCTGAGCCAGAGTCCCCAGCCCTGCGTGAGTGACTCCTGGGCCTTGGGCAAGTCAAGGGGCCTCCTGAAGATTCAGCTTCCCTATTTACAGGACAGGGCTGGCAGGCTACACAAAGTGTTATTTGCCCAGCAGACAACCCAGAGATCCCTTCCATGGCGGTTTGAGTAGATGACCCCCAAGACAGCAGTGTTTTGTGAGTTTGTAATTTGTATCTGCAGCCACCTGGCTGGAGGCGGTGTCACTGCGAAGGTCTTAAGGTGTGGTGGTGGGTTTCAGATTCCAATCTAAACATATGCAAAGTGTCCAAATTCCCCCCGGAGTTCCTGAAGCGTGCTATGTGGCTTTTTAGCTTTTTTCTCTTTTCTGTGTGGCTTCTCTCTCTCTCTCTCTCTCTCTCTCTCTCTCTCTCCCTGGACCTGGGAAGGCAGGCCAGCGTCTTCTGCCATTATGGAACTTCCCCTTGGGTCTGTAAATTTCAATAAACATCCCTTCCTCCATAACTGTGCCTGGTCTGGAAGTTCATCTCAGCGAATGCAAAGGTGTCTGCAACACCTTCCAATTCTAGAAATCTCTAAGTCTGTCTTGAACCTTGGCTCTTGTAGAATGGAGGAGGAGACAAAAAAAAAAAAAAAGATCCGTAAGAGCTGTCTAACTTGGGAATTAAATTCTAAGCCACATGTTAAATCCAGATGGATTAGAGAATTAAGTGGCAAGGTGATTGGAGGGCTGATAACAGTTACAGTAATAAGAATTTATAGAATAGGAGCTGGAGAGATGGCTTAGTGGTTAGCATGCTTGCCTGCAAAGCCAGAGGACCCAGGTTTGATTCCCCAGGACCCACAAAGGATGCACGCACAGGTGGCGCATGCATCTGGAGTTTGTTTGCAGCAGCTGAAAAGCCCTAATGTGTCTATTCTCTCCCTCTGTCTCTCTACCTCTCTATCAAGTAAATAAAACAAATTTAAAAACAAACTAAAAAAAAAAAACCAAAGAATTTATGGAATACATAGGAGGGTATTTTTTATAAAATCTTGCTTGGCCTTCTAGACCCTTCTGGCAATAGCTCTTTAACTGACCACTTCTCTCCACTCAGTCCATACGATGTGGTAGGCTCCAGAAGGCATTGACTGACTCAAGCCTGGCCCATCGCAGCCCATCATAAACTCCTCACTCTTCTAGCCACCAGGTGGGGTTCCCGGGAGGACATGTCCTCGTAGCCAGGACAGCCAATGGAAATGAGGCACTAGGAGAGGGCTTTTGGTTGGAAACAATGAAAACACATGTTTTCTCCAAGGGCACGTGCCTGAGGCTGCAACACAACCCATCTTGAACCCAGGAGGGGAGACCAGGCCTGAGTTGGAGCCACCAGTGCAGCATTTAAAAAAAGGGGGGGGGGCGGTCGGGCCTGGTGGCGCATGCTTTTAATCCCAGCACTCGGGAGGCAGAGGTAGGAGGATCACCGTGAGTTCGAGGCCACCCTGAGACTACACAGTGAATTCCAGGTCAGCCTGAGCTAGAGAAACCCTACCTCGGGTGGGGGGGGGGGGGGGGAAGGTTGGAGAGATGGCTTAGTGGTTAAGGCGCTTGCTTGCAAAGTCTAACGACCTGGGTTTGATTCCCCAGTACCCGCATAAAGCCAGATGTGCAAAGTGGCGTGTGCACCTGGAGTCTGTCTGCAGCTGCTGGAGGCCCTAGCACACTCATTCTCTCTGTCTGTCTCTCTTCTCTCTCTGCTTGCATGTAAGTAAAAGTAAATAATAATAATAATAATAATAATAATAATAATAAAGAGAGTGTTCAGCTCTAGATGTGCCATTTATGCTTCTGAAGCAAGGTTTGCCGGAAGCTACGCCTGCCTTTCTCTTAGGCAATTTTGCAGCTTGGGGCTGTACCCGGTGTTCTATATAATGTAGTCCCATGTTAAGATGCCTGGGCGCAAATGTCCCCATAGCCTCGGGTGTTTGTGATTGAGTATCCTGCTTGGTCCCAGGCTGAGGGAGCATTGAGGGGTGCAGTCTTGTTGGAGGAGGTATACTGCTGGGGCAGACCTACTATGCCTTCAGAGCGGCTCGGCCTTGGTGCTCTCTCTCTCTCTCCCTGCTGCGAATGTGTGGTGGTGTCAGCCTGCCGCTCTTCTCCACCGTGGGGACTATAAATTGACATAAATCCTTTCCTCCCACGAGCTGCTTCTGGCCGCGTGTTCTGTCCCAGCAGCAAGCAGCTACAGATGAGAACCCTCATGAAGGAAAATCAATTGCTTTGCTCAGACCTTTCCCATAAATGAAGTCAAGTCTCCAGATGTGGGCTGGAGAGATGGCTTAGCGGTTAAGGCGCTTGCCTGCAAAGCCAAAGGACCCAGGTTCAATTCCCCAGGACCCACTTAAGCCCAAGATGCACGAGATGGTGCATGCATCTGGAGTTTGTCTGCAATGGCTTAAAGCTCTGGTGCACCCATTCTCTCTCTATCTGCCTCTTTCTCTCTCTCTCTTTCTTGTGCTCTCTCTCTCTCTCTCTCAAAATCAATAAAAATTAAAGTCCCCAGATGCAAATCTTCAGATGAACCCAGACTTAAACAACCTCCTGGTTTACAATTACAACTGCATCTCACAGCATGAGAAGCTACTGCTCGTACAAACAGCTGCAGAGACGACTCTTCATCACTCACTTAGTTGAGACTGGGCTTCGAGGCATTGTTACTAAGCAGATCATTACCTGCTCAGGAACAGGCAGATTCAAAGACTGGAGGAACAGGCGGCAGCCAAAAGGACAAAATCATTCCCGTGCAACTATGTATGATAACTGTCAGGAAATGTCTGTGGGAATGTCTCTTGAGAATGCATGCCAGAGAATCCTTGAAACTGCGATGCTAACTCTTGATTAGAGGTGTTTTTTTTTTCTTCTGTTTTTTTTTTTTTTTTTTACAAATACAGTAATCTAGGAAACTCCAAAGCCTGTTATTTGTACAAATGTAATACATTCGAACTGACAAGCGGAAATTATCCACCCTTTTTTTTTTCTTCTCTCTTTACAAACAGACTGTCGTAAATAAAGCCTTGCTAATCTGGGCACCAGTGGATTTCCATGAAAATGGGGGTTACTGAAAAAGCTTGTAATAAATGGTGATACAACCAGAGGAGCTTTTGTGGTGACTGATGTTGGAACACTAACACGCAGATGTTTCCAGACAACAGAGGCGTCAGTGCCAGACGGGGCACTAGGGGCGGTGGGGGAGGGAACACACGTGTGTGCACGTGCATGGGCCCGTGTGGCACCACGCGTGCCGGCCTGTGACAGAATGCCCTCGCCTGCAGTGGCAGGAGGGCACACAGGTGTGTCCTGCTCCGACTTGAGCAGCGCTTCTTACTGATCCCGGGCGTTCTTCTTTTTGCCGCCCCCCACAGTGCTCTGGTCTCTGGGTCCCACAGGACTGGGGTTACAGATGTAAGTCCTGAGGATCAGAGGGAGCAGTCTGGGTCCTCAGGCCCTCATGCCTGCACAGGAAGTGCTCTGTATCACGAAGCCATCTCTCCAGTCCTGAAAACTGGCCCTTTCTGTGAACCCTGTAGAGCTCAAAACAACAAGTAACCCAGGAGCCCTTGCCCTGTGATTAATCAAAAATCACTGCCAGTATTTAAAAATCAAGACAGTTCACACAAAACATCATGAGTGACTGCTGCCCTCGGGGAAGAGAACAAGAGAAAGATGACTTCTCTTAGAAAGCTTCAGTGAGTCTCACTTTCAGATCACCTGGGACCATCCAGTTATAGGTGAGTTTTTCCCTTGTCTGGGCCTAGGAGGGGTTCAGCCTAGGCCAGAGCCCAGGCCCAGCCAGGAGGTCCCCCCTAGACCTGACTCTCCACATGGGTTCTTTATCTCCTCCAGCTCCCCACGTGGAAGGAGCTCCTTGAACTTTCTTTCCTCTTTTCCTTCCATGCTTTTTTCCCCAGATCTCTATCTGGTCACATGACTCCTGAGCTACAGGGGCCCAATGGGCTTTTGGGTTCCGCGTGGTGTACTTCTCTTCTCCCCTCCTTGTTTCCCCCTATCTCTCATCCTTCCCCTTTCCGCATTACCTTGTAAAATCTGAATAAAATGTGGTATTTTGAAAATCAAAAACAAAAAATAAAAAAGAAAGCTTCAGTGAGAAACTGAGGCCTAAAGCCGGGAGTGGTGGCACATGCCTTTAATCCCAGCACTCGGAGGGCAGAGGTAGGAGGATCACTGTGAGTTCGAGGCCACCCTGAGACTACAGAGTGAATTCCAGGTCAGCCTGGGCTGGAGTGAGACTCTATATCAAAAAACCTAAAATACTAAAAATAAAAATAAATAAATTAAAAAAAAAAAGAAACTGAGGCCCAAAGAGGACCAGAAGATGTCACTGCATGTACCACCTCACCCTGACCCAAGAAGGAAACTCTTGGGCAGAAATGAAACCAACGTCCGATCAAAACAGCGCCCCCTGCTATCCACAGTCCAGCGCTTCCTAGATAGACGGCCCACATGGGCTGGCTCTGGGGTCTGCGCTGCAAATCTACAAACCGATCGGGTTTTTCCCTTGCAGGTAAAGGCTCATCTTCTCCCATCTTGCCTTTTTTTTCTCTCTATCTGTAGGTTTTCCCTGGACCTACCCTGGGCTGCTTGGGTACACATGAGTCTGGCTTCCCCCTCACCCATCCTGGCACGGGGAGGGCAGAATGTTGTTTCTTGTCTGAATAATTCTCCGCCGGCCTCTGTTTCATACCTTGAAGGAATAGCTCACTTTGATCACCCGCCTGATTTTCCTCTGGCCTCTGAATCTACCCCGTGCGCATTTCCCTTACGCTCCGGCCCCACCACGTGGGCACTGTCACTAACCCCACTCACTACCTGGGTACTTTCTTTAAATCAGGCTAACCGTGAGCGTAACTCTCTTCATTACCCATCTCTCCTCTGGATTTCTCGGTCTCTGCTTTGATATTTTCCCTCTTATTCCTCCTTGAGCCTCACCATTTGTCCTCTTAACTCCCCTCCATGGGAAAGCTCAGGGCAGATGCCATGGGAGTTCCTTCTAAGTCTCCCTACATACATCGCTAAGTTCTACCTTCCGTGTGGCTGGGGCTCTACTCTAATCTCTGCTTGAAAGCTTAAACTTTTCTTTTTTTTTTAGTTTGAATCTTTTTTTTTATTTTTTTTGTTTTGTTTATTTTTACTTATTTATTTCAGAGCGACAGAGGGAGACAGAAAGAGAGAGACAGAGAGAATGGGCACGCCAGGGCCTCCAGCCACTGCAAACGAACTCCAGGTGCATGCGCCCTCTTGTGCATCTGGCTACTGTGGGTCCTGGGGAATCAAGCCTTGAACCGGGGTCCTTAGGCTTCACAGGCAAGCGCTTAACCGCTAAGCCATCTCTCCAGCCCTTAAACTTTTCTTAAATGAGCCTTATGAACTACCCTCCACGTGCTTATGGCTTTACTCCATTCCCCAACCCCCCCCAAAAAAAATCCTCAATTTTTCTTCAATGATCCTTATAAACTATGCAGTGTTTCCCACAATGGAGCATGTTTCCTACTTCCCACACGTTTAGGACTCTGCTCTAGATCCTAATTTCCCTGAAATGAGCCCGAGAATTTGGGATTTCTCCCTAAATAAACACCTTAATTCATAGTTCATCCTTCTTGAGTTCATCTTTATCAATTCTTTGTTAAAGACAGGACAGAGCCCAAACTTGGGATTCATAAATTTGGAGTACCCCTCCCGAACCTCCCCCCAAATCCTACTGACCGGTCCGTGACCCAAGTGAGAGATTTGGGCCTGGTCTCTAAAGGGAACCACCTGGTGTGGCCTGGAATCTGTTCAATGACCCAGAGGCAGACGGCAGAAGTTAGGGCAGAGAATCTCTCTTAGATTCTTTCATTCTCTAAGAGTTCCCCCAAGTGCTGTTCACAGATGGAAGAGAAGATGTCACTCACATTTCTTAATGTACAAAAGAGCTGATAAGAGAAACAGCCACCACCTCCCCGGACCGTCCACACTGGGAACAAGATGAGTCTGCCTAAAAATAACCAACGAGGGCTGGAGAGATGGCTCAGTGGTTAAGGCGCTTGCTTACAAAGCCAAAGGACCCAGGTTCGATTCCCCAGGACCCACGTAAGCCAGATGCACAAGGTGGCGCAGGCGGTCTGGAGTTCGTTTGCAGTGGCTGGAGGCCCTGAAGCGCTCTCTCCTCCCCTCCCCCTCCCTGCATCTTCCCCTCTCTCAAGTAAATAAATTAAAATTAAATATTTTTTTTAAAATAACCAACTAGCCAATGCGCTTCATAGCCTGTGTCACAGCAATTTCGTGAGCTTTTCTGAAATGTTTCATGTCAAACATCATTACACAAAGACACACCCAAAGCCAACAATCTCACAATCACAGAAAGAGTCTTTATCTACAAGGGAAAATGGAACATGGAACAGAGCTACTGGACAAAATGAATGTGTTTTGTTACCACTCCCTAAAACACAGAATAGGGATTCTCTTTGGTCTACACCCAGAAATATATATATATATAACATAAAGGAAAGATTGAGATCACAAAATCAAATAGAATGAAGTTCAGGCTAGAAAGTAATCTGTAATCGCAGCTACGCCGTAACTTCCTGCTATGAAAGACACAGTGCTGGGTTTTAATCAGAAATGCAAGGTGATTGAAAAGCCATCCTCCCAGGCCCTGGCCACTGAGCACCGTCCCTCCCCATCATTTCCCCCCATTAATGATTTCTGGTCCCACAAATCACCGAAACAAAGGAAAAAAGGGCCATAAAAACATCATCAGAAGGTTAATCACTGTCACTAATTACAAGCTACAGCCCTGCTACTGTTTTCAGTACCCCCCCCCCCAGGTAGGGTCTCACTGTAGCCCAGGCTGACCTGGAATTCACTCTGTAGTCTCAGGTTGGCCTCGAACTCACAGCCATCCTCCTACCTCTGCCTCCCGAGTGCTGGGATTAAAGGCGTGCGCCACCACGCCCGTCTCGGTATTTATTTTTAAAGCTTAAGTTTTTGAAACTAAAAGTATAATTTGGATTAATCACAATACTGCTTTTCAGTGGACTTCATATCTAAAATGAATAAAGGAAAAGGTCTAACAATGTTCCCAAGTAGATTTTCTTTAAGAACCTCAGGTTGAATTGAGTGTGAATATCCCTCCTAGGTATAAGTACCTTTCAAGCTGCCTTTCATCAGCCGCAGTCTTCTTTCTAAACTAAGAGTCTATCCCATCCCTTTATTTAGCCTCTCTCAAAAGACTTTTAAAAGAAATCTTTAAGAATGTTGCCTGACACTTATCAGGCATGGTATAATTCCAACATTGAGAAGGCTACGGCAGGAAGATCGTGAAGCTACACACTGAGACCTTATCTCCAAAAAATTGACTGTTGCATGATATTCAAAAGGAATTAGAATTCACAATATGTAACTAGCAGTCTCTGGATTGGTTTTTTTTTTCTTTCTTTTTTTTGTTTTGTTTTTTCGAGGTAGGGTCACACTCTAGCCCAGGCTGACCTGCAATTCACTATGGAGTGCCAGGGTGGCCTCGAACTCACAGTGATGCTCCTACCTCTGCCTCCTGAGTGCTGGGATTAGATTAAAGGCGTGCCACGCCCGGCTCAATCTCTGGATCTTAAAAGGAGTTATCTAAAAGAAATCTGGAGCTTTGGTGGCCAGCTAGTCAAGGCTAATTCGTGAGCTGCAGGTGCAATGAGAGACCATGACTCAAAAAACAAGGTGGAGGACTGGAGAGATGATTTCGTGTTACGGTGTTTGCCTGCAAAGCCAAAGGACCCAGGCTCGATTTCCCAGGACCCACATAAGCTATAAACTGGATGTGCAAGGTGGCACATGCATCCGGAGTTGGTTTGCAGTGGCTGGAGGCCCTGGTGCATCCATCCTCTCTCTCTCTCTCTCTCTCTCTCTCTCTCTCTCTCGCTCTCTCTCAATTTCTCTAATAAATAAATAAAAATATTTTTTTAAAAATACGGTGGAGTGGCCAGGCGTGATGGTGCACACCTTTAATCCTAGCACTCAGGAGGCAGAGGTAGGAGGATCGCCATGAGTTCAAGACTACCCTGAGACTCCATAGTGAATTCCAGGTCAGCCTGGGCTACAGCGAGACCCTACCTCGAAAAAGAAAAAAATAAGGTGGAGTGTGACTGAGGAAGACACTTGATGTCAACCTCTGGCCTCTACACGCACGTGTGCACACACTTGCACACACACATAAACATATGCATGCACACTACACATGCACATACGCATGCAAATAAAAGACCGTTAGAAGAAACGAGCAAGGAAGGCTCTCTCAACTAATAAAACCCTAAATGTGACTGTCGTTTCAAGAGGAAACCAGACGAGTTAACGAGAACAGAGGCAAAGTGGCAGGGCTTCGGGCTCCAGGGTTACTTACGTTGCTAAGGTACAACCTCTGGAGAGCGCCCAGAAGCACCCTGGGCCCTGGTGACCTCTGTTACCTGAGGGTCCCCATTTCCATGCAGAAGGCCTTTCTGACAGCACTACGTCCAACTCACGTGGCATTTAAAATAGGTCAAAGGGGGCTGGAGAGATGGCTCAGTGCTTAGGCCTGCAAAGCTTAACAACCTGGGTTCAATTCCCCAGTACCCACATAAAGCCAGATGCACAAAATGGTGCATGTATCTGGAGTTCATATGCAGTGGCTACAGGCCTTGGTGCACCCACTCTCTCTCTCTCTCTCTGTGTCTTCTCTCTACCTCTGTCTGCTTGCAAATAAATAAATAAAAATACTTTAAAAGGCCAGACATGGTGGTGCACGCCTTTAATCCCGGCAAAGGTAGAAGGATCGCTCGCTCTGGGTTCAAGGCCATCCTGAGACTATAGAGTGAATTCCAGGTCAGCCTGGGCAAGAGCGAGAGCCTGCCTTGAAAAAAGAAAGTAGGTCAAAGGGATAAGCAACACTAACCTCTTTGTCAGGTCGTCATTTTTACATCTACTCAGAGGAAGTGAATTGGGAGATTTCTGAGCCTGAATCCCTTGAGTCATAACAATGTCCCAGAAACATTGATATGCCCCAGAAAGCGTGAGGATTCTCTCTGATGGACCATTTCCTGAGCCAAGTCTCCTCACTTAACACTCATTCAAATTTAACATGTTCACAAAATCTACAAAGACAACAACTGACCGTTTGGAAGCTACCAAGATGGGCTTCACTTTAACCTCCTGATATTTATCTTTGTCAAGTTAAAATCACCGAGATCTGCTCCACAAAGATGAGAATGTCTCACAAAACTCCAGTCTGGGTTAGAAGCTGTTCTCATGGACACAACTGTCAAGGCACGCAAGCTCATGGACTTCAGTCTACTTCCAAGATCGCCACCACCTTTAAGATGAGCCCCCCCCCCCCCCAACGCCCCGGGCTGGAGAGATGGCTTAGCGGTTAAGACAGCTGTGTGCAAAACAAAAGGACCCAAGTTCAATTCCCCAGGACCCACATAAACCAGATACACAAGGGGGCGCATGCATCTAGAGTCTGTTTGCAGTGGCTGGAGGCCCTGGCACGCCCATTGTCCCTCTCTTTCTCTCTCTCTCAAATAAATAAATAAAATATGTAAAAAAAAAAAAAACCACACACACAAGATAGATGGCTTGTTCCTCTTCAAGGGGTTGTCAATCCACCTATTCCTCTTCTCTCTGTACTACATTGAAAGTTCAGGTAACTTCTTTTGTTCATTATGTTAGCACCCAGCTTGGACATCTGTGAAAATGTAACTCTTTTTACAGAATCCTTTGTTAAGGGCAGACATGTGTTTGTATACACACAGTACATAAACACGTATAATGTTGTGGTGTACAAATACTAAGGAGGGAGGCTGATTAAGAAATAAATGTCTCTCTCTCTCAAGTAAATAATTAAAAGTTTTAAAATATTTAAAAAAGAAGGAAGGAAGGAAGGGGGGAAGGAAGGGAAAGAAAGAAATATCTAGCCAGGCGTGATGGCACACGCCTTTAATCCCAGCACTCAGGAGCTCAAGGTAGGAGGCTCACTGTGAGTTCAAGGCCAGCTAGTTCAGCCTGTGCTAGAGCAAGACCCTACCTTGAAAAATAAAAAAAATAATAATAAAAAAACTAAGAAATTCTAAAGAGGCCACAATGATGACGAGGCTGAGAAATGCTGAATGTGTTAGGCTTATAGCTCCAAAGACTGTGGACATTTAAAAAAATTTTTTTGCAATATTTTATTTATTTATTTGAAAGAGAGAAAGAAATATATAGACAGAGAGACAGACAGAGAAAGAGAATGGGCGCGCCAGGGCCTCCAGCCACTGCAAACGAACTCCAGACGCATGTGCCACTTTGTGCATCTGGCTTACGTGGGTCCTGGGGAATCAAACCTGCGTCCTTTGGCTTTGCAGGCAAGCACCCCAACTGCTAAGCCATCTCTCCAGTCCCCAATGGGCATTTTAAAACGTACAACATGGGGCTGGAGAGATGGCTTAGCGGTTAAGAACTTGCCTGTGAAGCCTAAGGACCCCGGTTCCAGGCTTGATTCCCCAGAACCCACGTTAGCCAGATGCACAAGGGAGCACATGCGTCTGGAGTTCGTTTGCAGTGGCTGGAGGCCCTGGTGCGCCCATTCATTCTCTCTCTCTCTCTTTCTTTCTCTCTCTCTGCCTCTTTCTCTCTCTATTGCTCTCAAATAAATAAAAATAAGCATGGTGGCGCACGCCTTTAATCCCAGCATTCGGGAGGCAGAGGTAGAAGGATCACTGTGAGTTCAAGGCCACCCTGAGACTACAGAGTGAATTCCAGGTCAGCCTGGGCCAGAGTGAGACCCTACCTCGAAAAACCAAAAAAATAAATAAATAAATAAATAAAAATAAACAAAAAAATTAAAAACTAAAACGTACAACATAAATAACTGAAAGGAAAATAATTTCAAGTTTCAGAAAGCTTTTCTTGTATGTCCAGATCGCCACTAAATGTAATTTTTCCCACTGCTAAAGGATGTAGCAAATGGACATTAAGGTGAGAAAACTTTCTTATTAAAAGTGACCTGGAAACAAAGGAATTAAAGTGTTTTTTTTTTTTTTTACAGGAAATTACTTTTTAAAGTACGGTATAAAGTAAGTGTGAGAAACTAGCTCGGACTGAATTAAGATTGAATAGTTATTTATATCTGTTTCCTGTTTGACAAAGTTCAGCCCCATATTTCGTAGTCAACCTTGGATAAGACTTCCCAGAATAACCCTGATGTGGGGTCTGCTGGTAGGGAGGACCCCAGAACTACATCCTGCAATTCACACTCCACAAACTGAACAACTTCAAAACAAACAACATAACGCCCCTGTCCCATTTCCTCGGCAAAGCCCTTTTTGAAACTCCAAACACAAAGAGGAAAAACCCAAAACAAAAGCAGGGAGCATTAAACATGCTGGGAAACAAAGCCTCTCTCTGCTATTGAGCCAAGTCTTGTCTTTTCTTTTGGCTTTTCGAGGTAGGGTCTCACTCTGGCCCAGGCTGACCTGGAATTCACTATGTAGTCTCAGGGTGGCCTCGAACTCTCTGCAATCCTCCCACCTCTGCCTCCCGAGTGCTGGGATTAAAGGTGTGCGCCACCACACCGGGCAGTTCTTCCTTCCTTTCTTTCTTTCTTTCTTTCTTTTCTTTCTTTTCTTTTCTTTTCTTTTTTAACTTAAGCCATAAATTCATCTTTACAGTCTGAAAAATGTACTATGTGAGACTCTTGAGATGTTGACAAAAACCCATCCCCTTGCATATGGTGACATGCACCTTACACCCTTGCCCAGTATCAATATACTAATCAACAGATTGATGTTTTTCAGGTCGGGTAATCATGAAAACCTCAACTCAGGCTGCGGGGGAGACAGCTTTGTGGGTAAAATGCTTGCCATGTAAACATGAATCCACGAGTTCAGATCCCCAGAACCAGCTCAAACTGGAAGCTCTGGCACGGGAATCTGTAATCCCAGCGTGCCTAAGGCAAAGACAGAATTCCCCCCAAAGCTCACAGGTCAAATAACTGAGTGAACTGGCGAACAAGAAACCCTGCCTCAAGTAGAAGATGAGGTACAACACCTAGCATTGTCCTCTGGCCTACACACACACACACACACACACACACACACACGACAAAAACAAATAAAATCTCAAGTCATAAACATAAACAGGGCTGGAGAGATGGCTTAGCTGTTAAGGTGCTTGCCAGTGAAGCCTAAGGACCTATGTTCAATTCTCCAAGGCCCACATAAACCAGATGCACAAGGTGACACAAGCACGCAAGGTCACACATGAGCACGAGGTGGCGCACGTGTCTGGAGTTCAACTGCAGTGGCTGGAGGCCCTGGCACACTAATGTTCTCTCCCTCTCTCTTCCTCTCTCTCCCACTCTCTCTCATAAAAAAAAAAAATTACAAACAAAAAACAAATGAGGGCTGGAGAGATGGCTTAGTGGTTAAGGCGTTTGCCTGCAAAGCCAAAGGACCCAGGTTCGATTCCCCAGGACCCACGTAAGCCAGATGCACAAGGGGGGGGTGCACGCATCTGGAGTTCGTTCGCAATGGCTGGAGGCCCTGGCGCGCCCATTCTTTCTCTCTCTCTCCCTGCCTGGATGCTGAACCAGAAGACTTCTGATTTCTGACCTGAGATACGGACAAACTGGCCAGATTCCCCTCTGGTAGGGATTCCTATTTGAAAAGTGAATCAAGCTTGCAGGAGCTCTACATACGAGGTTATGAATCCGCACTGGGGTCAGTGGTCATAGGGAATGAGGAACCAGATTCAACATGAACCTAGCAGGCAAGTTGACTTGATTCATGTTTATCATAATCATGTATAACTTTCAAACTTAAAAACACATGAAAAGGGTAGACGAGAAACAACCTCAGTATGGATCTACTTGCTTGTGGGGAAAGACGATACCGGCTTCCTGATGGCACAAGCCATCTGTGCCCTGTCCTGGCCCACACAAAGAAGGCATGATACACAGACAGACACAGGAGTACTGAACTGTAACACTTGCAACCACGGCAGTAACAGCTTGTTTGTGCAAGACACACCGGAGGGAGAGTACTGGAGCTGTGTTGTACACACCAACTAAGAGGGTCTTCTCTCTCTCTCTCTCTCTCTCTCTCTGTTCTTCTTTCTCTCTCAAAATAAATTTTAAAAATATTTTTTTAAAAAAGAAAGAAAATACAATGAAAGAGAGCCCACCTTGTAGAAGGATTCCTAGAAGGCAAGCTGACCTTCAACTCAATTCCAACACTGTCTCTAGAAAACCTCCAGAGTTCCAGAAAACACCAAGTTCCAGGGCACACAAGGCTTTCTGCAGCTCTAGTGACAGGGTGAAGCAACGAACCCCACAAGCCCCATTCACCTCTCCTACCCTACGCTCACAGCAGAGGTTAGCCAAGAGGCGAAACACAGCCCTTCGCTGTCTGATCGATTCACTACAGCCTCCCACAGACCACAAGAAACACGGGTGCTCAGCAGTTTATTGAAAGGAAGTGACTAAAGACACAGAGATGCCTTGGAAGGAGGCATGTGGAAAGGGGCGCAGAGCCGTGGGCCCCCCTTGGCCTGTCACCACCCCCCAAGGACTGCCCTACGTCCCATGTCCTGGAAGCCACACAGACCCTCCCCCTGTGCTCTTCGGGGGTGCAATGCAGGAAGGACAACGTGACTGGACAAGAGTGTGACCTAATGCTGGTGGTCTGCGAAGAGACCCCAGGGGACACATGCCCCGTGGCTGTCTTGTGTGGCCTTCCTCCCCACCCCTGGTATGGGGCAGGACCTCTTCTGAAATGGGGGGGCTTGTGAAATGGAGGGGGTCTTATGATCTACTATCAGACAATCGGGTCAGAGATCGCTTTATGGCCAGCCCCAAAACAGAAGGGAGAGAGAAAATGAGGGTGTATTTTTAGATTTTATGACTTGCCTTGAGGAAAGGAAATTCCTGTTTCTCTGACCTGCCTGGGAGAGGAAAATAAAAAAAAGGAGAGCGACGAGGAAGGGCAGACGAAGGTTGGGGAGTTCTGTCCAACTTCCCCAGGCCTGCAGCAGACCGACAGTATTTTAGCCCCTTAACAAATGACAAGGACTAGGGAGTATCATCAGGCAGGTACACCGACCAGAATATCAGAGGAGGCAAAGTCCCAGGGGCAGCTCGGTGTCCCCGAACAGAGAAAAGCCACGGAGATCACGGAGGGGCAGAAGGTCGGGGCCAAGAGCAGCCACGATCCGATCCTCGCTGAGATTAGCAATCGAGCTAATGCGGCCACAGGCCCAAAGCCACTCCAGGCAAGACGAGGGACAGTGGGATGGGAAGGACAGAATCCCACAGGAAGCTGCCTTGGGCCTCAGTATGTTCCTGGGGGATGTGTATCACCCTCACACACACCCACACACGCATGCATGCACCTACACACACACACACACACACACACACACACACACATGCTTGACCTCTGGGACGGCTACTGTCAAACAGTTATTCACAGTAGGACACAAATACAGAAGTAAATGGAAAAGCTACAGCGTGCTTGGACGTCATAACTTTCCAGGATTGAGGAAATGATTTTACATATATATATACATATATATTTTATGATTTGAAAGAGCAAGAGAGAGAGAGACAGATCGAGAGAGAATGGGCACGTCAGGGCCTCCAGCCACTGCAAACGAACTCCAGAAGCACGTGCCACCTTGTGCATCTGGCTCACATGGGTCCTGGGGAATCGAACCTGGGTCCTTAGGCTTTGCTGGCAAGCGCCTTAAGCACACGGCGCCGTCTCTCCAGCCCAAGAAAGTGATTTTTGCAGGAACTCCGAGTTACATGTGGTTAGCTCCTTCCCTGGACTAGAACTTCTAGAAGTGCCTGCAGACACTGCCAAGGGAGAAACCTGGGTGAGGGTGAGCTGGGGGGTGCGGGTGGGGGGGCTTCGCCTGGATACCGAGTCATCAATACTAAAAGTCAAACATGTTTAAGAGCTTCTTATAGCACAGGGGAGGTAATTACAGTAACTCTCCCACACCTCAGACAAAGATAAACACAATGGAAGGAGCAAGTAACTTGTTCTCCGACAAGCAGGAAAATTAGCAGTGGAAGAACATGTTATAACGTTATCCGACATCATAATGTAATTACAACACTGCTTTGCAGTTAGTAAGCAGCCTTTTCTTCCCCACCTGCAATTTGACTGCGATGCAGACACTCCACGTTGACCGAAACTCACGCAGGGAGATGCCAGCCCTTGAGGCCACCCACAACCTCACTCGACCTACAATTTATAGTCAGTGGAGACTCGTCAATCTGGACTGAATAGACACTGGGATTAAACGCACAGGGGTCTGGGTTTTATATTATCCTCTTGGTGATCATACAACACGTGCATTGAAAAATATCCTTATAATATCTAGCCTAGCATTCTGCCTACACACGGCAAAAACCTGAAGCTCAGGAGAGGAGAGAAGTCTTCCAAACCCTTCCCCGCGCCAACAGTTACACGGCCAGGATGCCCACACACGCCCCAGTGACCACCACCTTCGCTTGGGGAAGGTCGTTTGCTCTTATCGCGATGAATGAACGCATGGACAAAAACAAAAACGCATCGACCTGAGTTACCAAATTTATGTTACACCTTAATGCGTCCCAGCTGGATTCGTGTGCTACGTTTACATGAACAGCTCAATGGCTCAGCTCATGTGCTAAATTTAGCTGTGATAACGTATACTGTTAATGTAAAGTCTTCCTGAAAAGTCATTAAATCAATTAAAAAAAAAAAAAAAACTCCAGGCATGGTGGCGCACACCTTTAATCCCAGCACTTGGGAGAGGCAGAGGTAGGAGGATCGCTGAGAGCTCGAGGCCACCCTGAGACTACACAGTTAATTCCAGGCCAGCCTGGACCAGAGAGAGACCCTACCTCAAAAAAAAAAAAAAAAAAAAATCTTCAACAACCTGCATTCCTAAGATTAAAACATTTAAGCTTGTGCTTTCAATACAGTGTACAGATCAGGACAGACTCACAGGAAGCAGAATTAAGGCCAGGGTCACCCATGCCTACAATCCCAGCACTTGGGAGGCTGAGGCAGGAAGATGGTGAGTTCAAGGCCAGCCCGGGCTACAGAGAGGAGGAAAAAGGGGGGAGGGAGAAGGAAGAGAAGGAGCTGATGACGGCTTTTATCCAGAGTCCTTAGTGAGAATTTCATGTAGCCTCGCTGTTCTTCAGAAGCAATGGCCTAGGTATAAAAATATTGAGCTCAGGGTTCGAGGCCACCATGAGAACACAGTGTGAATTCCAGGTCAGTCTGGACTAGAATGAAACCCCACCTCAAAAAAAAAAAAATAAAGTTTTAGCTCAGGGGCTGGAGAGATGGCTCAGCGGTTAAGGCACTTGCCCACAAAGCCTAAGGATCCTGATTCGATTCCCCAGGACCCACGTAAAGCCAGATGCACCATGTGCTGTGTGCATCTGGAGTTCGTCTACAGTGGCTAGAGGCCCTGGTGCACCCATTCTGTCTGTCTGTCTTTCTTCTGTTTCCCTCTGCTTGCAAATTAATTAATTAATTTATTTATTTAAAAATATTTAGCTCAGGGTCATTCAATTAAACCAGAACCTGATTTTATGGAACTGATGTTGAGAACCTCAAAGTTACCTATTACTAAAGAACTGTGGCTTCCTTTAAGGAAAGAAAAGAGGGCTGGAGAGATGGCTTAGCGGTTAAGCACTTGCCTGTGAAGCCTAAGGACCCCGGTTCGAGGCTCCATTCCCCAGGACCCACGTGAGCCGGATGCACAAGGGGGCGCACGTGTCTGGAATTCGTTTGCAGTGGCTGGAGGCCCTGGCGCGCCCATTCTCTCTCCCTCTCTCTAGCTGCCTCTTTCTCTCTCTGTCTGTCGCTCTCAAATAAATAAATAAAAATAACAAAAAAAAAAGGAAAAAAAGAAAAGAAAGTCTGGTTCCCCTTCTCCCCTTCCACCAGTGCCAGGGGATCAAACCCAGGGCCTTGTACTTGCTAGGCAAGCACTCTTACCACTGGGCTAAATCCCCAACCCGTCGTGTGTTCTTACTCATTGATTCGTCACCATGACCCTATGTCATATTCGGTGACTTAAAGGTGCTTGTTGTGCCCTTTTTTTACTGCAATTACTTCCTCCTATCTCATAACTAAAACAGACTTGAAAGAGAGTGATTTCCCTTTGGGGCTCTTCATGTGATCTCACTGCAGGGAGGACTTTTTATGTCCCCAACCTCCAGTGGTTTTTTATCTCATGGCTAAGTTCACTCATTTTCGACACACAAGGGGAAAAAGAAAAAAAAGAAAAAAATGGGGGGGGGAGGAGGTCACGTTCCTTTCACATTAAAAGTTCAGACAGGAAATTCGATGACAAAATTTAGTGGAATGAACAGGCACTCGAATTCCTTTGGGCACACACTGGCAGCACAAAGCAGCATTTGGGAACACAACGGGCACAAAGGCAGTGGCTGGGCGGTACAGCGCCCGGCTTATCTCCTGCCCCAGGTGGAATTCACTGGACGGCCGCGGCGGGAAAGCGGGGCGGCGATATAGAAAAATTTTCCACTGCGCCGCTTACAATTGCTGGGGGAAATGTCAAGGTGGAGATTACATGACTGGCAGCACAACACTGTTGCTTTTTAAAAGAACCATTAATCACAGGTTGAAGTGAAGCATGCATTTATGAAAAGTAGGAGTAGGGGGATGGAGAGATGGCTTAGCGGCTAAGGCATCTGCCTACAAAGCCAAAGGATCCTGGTTTGACTCTCCAGGACCCATGTAAGGCAGATGGGCAAGGTGGTGCATGCATTTGGAGTTTGTCTGCAGTGGCTGGAGGCCCTGGGCATTCGCTCTCTCTCTCTTAAATGAATAAATAATAATAATAAAAATGAATAATAAAACAAGATCAGATAGAATTAAGACACAATGAAATACAGTTTGTTTAAAGATATTTCTACCCCCACAATGTAGTCAGAAGCGTAAAAGGAATCACCTAATTTAAAAACGTAAGGACCAGACGGGGAAGTTTCTTAGCCCACAGTCTACTACCCTACAGTTCTGTGCAGAAGGAAACAGGAAACTGGACTCAGGAGGGTCAAGAGGGTAAACCAGCAATCCTCTCTACCTGGATGACTTCTAAAATCGAACCCATCCATCCAGCAAATGACCACTGGATGCTTACTTGGGTCAGGTGGTGCTATGAACAGCAGGAACAGCAATAGACCATGCAGAGAGAGAACATACTGGTACAAGTGGTACCACTGCTTTTTAAAATTGTTTTTTATTTTTATTTGTTTATTTGAGAGCGACAGACACACACACAGAGAGAGAGGCAGATAGATAGAGAATGGGCACGCCAGGGCCTCCAGGCACTGCAAAGGAACTCCAGATACATGCACCACCTTGTGCATCTGGCTAACGTGGGTCCTGGGGAATCGAGCCTCGAACCGGGGTCCTCAGGCTTTGCAGGCAAGCGCTTAACCGCTAAGCCATCTCTCCAGCCCTGTACCGTTGCTTTTGGATGACAAGAATGTATTTCCAGCACAGTGCCTCCAACTCACACATCTGAAGCCAAGGTCATCTCATTTCCGAAACTTTTCTTTCTACATATTCCACGCATCATTTAACTACCACCTTCATCTTTCCTGACCACTTATGTTTTTCTGTGATGAGGGTCTATGAAACCTCTACGTAGCTTAGGCTGGTCTCAAACTCGCAATCCTCCTGCCTCTGCCTCCCCGGCGGTGGGCACTACCGTGCTCAGCCTGACCACTAACGTTCAAGTAATATGGAAGTCTAAACTCTCCTTCACCTCTACCATACCAACCCCTTCAGAAGATCACCAAAGACCTGATCATGGAACGTTCCCCAAAGTGTCAGCCCTCCTTTCATTCCCACCCAACACTTGGTTAAGGAACTTGGTTACTCCTTGGGCCTGGGTTTATTGTAAGGGCCTCCTGAAGGTTTTGGTGTCCCCTCTGGAAGCTTCTCCTGTCGGGCACTGCCAGACACAGGCTGGAGCCTTCAGGAGAGGGGCCTCAGCTTCCAGGCAGGGCTAAGGACCCCCAGGCTAGAGGAGGCCACTCCCTCTCCAAGCCCAGCACACCTGAACTTAGGCTCCGCCCATAGCCCTGTGACCTTGGGCCAGTTGCCTAGGAAAACTCCTTATCAGCCTTCATGCAGCCCATCCCCCTGAGACCCTAGATCACCTGACCCCCCCCATTGAATGTCCCCATATGCTAATTAGGCACCTGAAATGAACTTGGTACATCCAATCCCCTTGGGACCCTTCCCCCACCCTCAGATGCTTATAAACCCATTTCACTGACAGTAAACTGAGAGAGCTGTTCAATTTTCCCCAGGGAGTGTTTCTCTTGTCACGTGCTCACCCACCCTCAGTTGCCTGGATGTCTTCGGGGGGGGGGGAACCCCGGATCAAGAATCCAGGAACCCACATTCTCCAGTCATCCTCTCCAGTTCAGTTGGTAGCAATTATTCCTTCCCTCCAAAACCTCACATGAAGTCTTGAGTCTGTATTCCTCCCCACATCCAATCCCTGGGAAATTCTACTGATTCAGGCTCTGAAATGTGCCCAGCCTCTGGTCACTCGTTGGCACTTCCACTCTCGACCACTCTTAAGTTCGAACACTCAAGTTCGTGACACAGTGGATTCCTTACTGGTCTCCAACAGTGTAAAAGCAGCAGCCGGAGGGAAGAATTATAAGGAAGTCACTGAGACCCCATGGGGGGTGTCACCCACAAGATCGTGAAAGTAACAGTACTTTAGACAACTGAATAGGTTAACAAAGTATTTCAGAAAAGCACTCAGCAAATGTTAACCACTCAATAAAATTCAAGACAGTGGACAGCTCAAAACCCTGAGGGGAGGGGCATCCCTGTTGCTCAGAGAAAAGGCAAAATCCTAGAAAAGGCCTCAAAGTTCTAAGGGATCTGACCACCCTCCTCTCTCTCACTCTCCCAATCTCGTCTCCTGCTCTCATTCACTCTCTCTCTCCCTCACTCTCCACTCTTTTGGCTCAGTAGACATTGGCCTCCTGCGACTTCCTCCAACAGAAATGTCCCTGTCTTAGTATCTTTCCAGTCAATCCTCTCGGCTAGGGACGCTCGTCTCTGCATAGCCCACAGTTAAGCACCCTCAGTCCTTCAAGACTTCTCAAATGGCCCTTCCTCTATGAAGTCTACCTGGGACACCTATTTTCTGCTCCAACTTCCTGCTTATACACCACAATCCCTTTTACCTTGGGCTATTTTTTCCCTCAAAGCAATGATATCTCTAACACTGGACACGTAGTTGACCATGTCTCTCGTTAGACAAAAACTCGGCGAGGGGGAAGGATTTTGTTAGGACAGTCAATTACAATTTCTCACAGACTTTTCACCCAAATCATCTTTTTTGTTTGTTTGTTTGTTTGTTTTTGTTTTTTCAAGGTAGGGTCTCACTCTGGTCCAGGCTGACCTGGAATTAACTATGTTATCTCAGGGTGGCCTCGAACTCTCGGCGATCCTCCTACCTCTGCCTCCTGAGTGCTGGGATTAAAGGCGTGAGCCACCACGCCCGTCTCAAATCATCTTTCTTAAGCAGAGCCTGTGATGTGACTTCCCTACTGACATTTTTCTACAATAAATCTTTTTAGGCTTCCACTTAAAAAAAAAAAAAAGTCCAACTCTTTTTACTGATTCCTTTAAGCATTTTGGCTTTGGTACCACTTTTGAGTGACACTGCACTGTTTTGGTCCACTGGTCAATATTTACTAAATACCCCTTTGCATGTTATTTGACTTATTTTTTAAAGAGCTTTTTTTTTTTTCTTTTTGAAAACTGTTACACATTTGGCATGTGTGTGAGCGTGGACACACACGTGTCATAGCACATATGTGGTGGTCAGAGGACAAGTTCAGGTTGGTTCTACCTACCACCTAGTATGAGGAAGGGGTCTCTCGATGTGATCCACTGCTCCGTTGTCGAGCTTCCAGAAAATTCTCTATCTCAGCTTCCCTTCTCGCCACAGGCACACTGGGGTTATAGAAGCCCAGCAAAGCTTCTGACGTTTTACATGAAGTCTGGGGATCTGAACTTGGCATTACACAATAGAAAATGCTATTATCTTCTGAGCCATCTCCCCTGTTTCTCTTTCTTTCGATTCTCTTTCTCTCTCCCTCTCTCTCTCTCTCTCTCTTTTCTTTCTTTTTTTCTGAGACAGAGTTTCACCATGACTCCCAGGAGGCTAGCCTTAAACTCACAGAATTTCTGTCTTAGCTTCTCTAGTACTAGGTTATAGGAATGCATGACCACACATGTGACATCTTTATTCAGCTAATTCCCTCTATAAAGTTATTATGTTAATTTTTTTCTCTTAGCATAAGTACTGCCATTTGAAAGACTACTTAGAGGAGATAAAATCTTAAGCTGGGTATCTTGGCAACACTCCTTTGATCCCAGCTCTTGGGGGGGGGCTGAGGCAGGAGGACTGACATGGGTGCAAAGCAAACCTGGACCACATAGTAGGACCCTGTCTCAAAACAAAGCAAAAAGCTTACAGCCATTAAAACTATGCCCGGTGTGGTGGCGCACAGCTTTAATCTTGGGGGCCAGAGCTAGGAGGATCACCATGAGTTCGAGGGCACCCTGAGACTACATAGTTAATTCCAGGTCAGCCTGGTCTTGAGTGAGACCCTGCCTCAAAAAACCAAATAAAAAGAAATTAAAATAGGCATGAACATTTGCTCAAGTTCCTATAGGGATAAAGATTTGCCAGGGTTGCCTGATTGTAACAGCCATGTACTCCACTCAGGCAACTTTAAGACTGGATAAACGAGAAGGAATTTTTAATTGCAGGATGATTCTGAACTATGTAAAATTTAGCACATGACATCATACTTCATGCCATACTTTTTTCAAACTTCTATAAAAATGTGAATGTACTGTACCTAAGTTTGCCAAGAAAATACTACTTCTTAAAAGTTCTTTTGGGGGCTGGAGAGATGGCTTAGCGGTTAAGCGCTTGCCTTTGAAGCCTAAGGACCCCGGTTCAAGGCTCAATTCCACAGGACCCACGTTAGCCAGATGCACAAGGGGGCGCACGCGTCTGGAGTTTGTTTGCAGTGTCTGGAAGCCCTGGTGCACCCATTCTCTCTCTCTCTCTCTCTATCTATCTTTCTGCCTCTTTCTCCCTCTGTCTGTCGCTCTCAAATAAATAAATAAACAAAATTTTTAAAAGTTCTTTTTGCAGTTCAAACTTCTCTCTGCAAAATTTTTACGAGTATCCATTCCATACATGAAGAAATACTTGTATTTAAGGGACATACTTAAAATCCCTTATCACAGCTGTCACCAAATGGAAGCACTAACACCTTGCAAACCTAAGAAGATTTAACTAGTCCCAGGCCCATGGAAGCTATGTGACGACAACGAAATTCTACCTCTGAATGCCAGCAGTCAGAAAGATACCCAGGCTGAGCACGGTGGCGCATGCCTTTAATGGCAGCACTTGGGAGGAAGAGGTAGGAGGATTGCTATGAGTTCAAGGCTATTTTTCTAAGACTCCATAGTGAATTCCAGGTCAGCCTGGGCTAGAGCGAGACCCTACCTCCAAAAACCAAAAGAAAATGAAAAGAAGAGAGAAAGAGAGAGAGAGAGAGGGAAGGAAGGAAGGGAGGGAAGGAAAGGAGAAAGAAATTCAGTTAACTTAAAGAATAAGTTCCCCTAGACTAACAAAACCGTGACAGCCACAAGACCTTATGAAAATGATGGTTTTTACCTTGAGAACTGGAAGATGAGCTGAACTTACAGGAAAATCACATAATATACTAAAAAATCAACCACCAGCAGCAACAGCAATAGAAGATAATCCACAAGCAAGCTTCTTCTTCTCTTTCTCTCTCTCTCTCTCTCTCTCACACACACACACACACACACACACACACAGGAAACAGAAAATAATAGGTCCCGTTTTCCAGATTAAAAGAAAAATGTAATTTCTTTGCGGCCATGAGGTAGAGTGTACAAAGAAACACTAGTCAATCCCTTCCTGTCATTTACAACACTACAAATAAAACAAATGCTTCTAAAATATAGGCAATTACCTTCTCTGAAGTTCTGGAGTACTGGAATTAACTCACACTTTGATTCCAGCCACCTTAGGAGGAAAATGAATTATGCACCATCTCAAACAATCCATTAAAACAATATGTCGAATGGTAATTGATGTTCCTCTCACAAGCTACATTCATATTGAGTTTATTTACTGCGTTAGTCATACCCCGGGCTGGGTCCTAGAGGTACCATCTCAAACAATCCACTCAAGACTATACATCTAGGCTGGAGAGATGGCTTAGCTAGCGGTTAAGACACTTTGCTGCAAAGTCTAAGCACTCATGTTCTTCTCTCTAGGTTCCACGTAAGCCAGACGCACAGTGGCACAAGCGCACAAGGTCACACATGCACACACAAGGGGACGCACCCGTCTGGAGTTCGATTGCAATGGCTGAAGGCCCTGGTGTACCAATTCTCTCCCTCTCTCTTTCATTAAAAAAAAAAAAAGGCCAGTCTAGGGCTGGAGAGATGGCTTAGCAGTTAAGCGCTTGCCTCTGAAGCCTAAGGACCCCGGTTCGAGGCTCGATTCCCCAGGGCCCACGTTAGCCAGATTCGCAAGGGGGCGCACGTGTCTGGGGTTCCTTTGCAGCGGCTAGAGGCCCTGGCGCGCCCATTCTCTCTCTCTATCTGCCTCTTTCTCTCTGTCTGTCTCTCAAATAAATAAATAAAAATAAACAACAACAACAAAAAAAAGGCCAGTCTGTTGAGCTTGCCTAAAAAAAAAAAAAAAAAAAAAGCCTATACGTCTAATGGTACTGATTTTCCTCTCACAGGTTATATTTATATTGATTTTATTCATTATTTTAGTCATACCCCATATCAGCTACTGGAGAAAAACAGCTATCTCAGTGAGACTCTGGGCCCCTTCTCCCCACTCTATATAGTGACAGACCTATGAAGTCCTATCAAGTGCTGTAACTGCCCCAGGGAGGGAGGAAGAGGAGAAACTTTTCTGTAGTTCAGTGTGAAAATTGTCGGCGAACAAGGATGTCACAAAGGCTGAGGACATACAGTCTTCCTGCTCGTCCCTGCTGGTTTATTCCGGTAAGCCAGCCTGGATCCTTTCTAAATATTATTATTATGTTTATACTTAATCTTTATTTTGAAGAAACAAAGTGCTAAGGCCCCATGTGTCCCACAGAAAAGGAAGCCTTGGTTGTTTTGCACGCACTCTGAGTTCCGCTTTCACAAGTTGTTGGCTGGGATATACGAAATCACTCCCGAATCTCAATTTCTCACTTTCCCCTCCTTAGACTGTCGCAACCTAATTCTTCCAGCTGATCTTGAAGGAGTAGCCCGTGCATTCCCCATGTCCTCTAAAGTTTTTAGGTGGCAGAATCGCTTGGGATTGTTATTAGAAGTTATATTCCGAGGCCCCAACACAGACCTATAGAATCACCCCTGGGAATAGAGCTACAAGAACTGTTTCCTATAGCAATGGGGGGGTTACACAACTCTTATCCCACCACCCTTAATGACCTCGTAAGCAGAAGCACCCATCAGTCAGATCCACTCGCTGCGTGCGGGGGAGCTGCCAAAGCTTCCTAGATCCAGGGCCAGGGCCCTCTGTTCTCTCTACCACAGAGCACTCAAGAGCATCTGGTCAACCAGTTCTTACCAGGGCTCTACTGCGCGTCAGAGCTTTCGGTGCCCTATGAAGTGAGAGAAGACGCCCTCCTCCCTCCCCCTTCCCATCCTCCCCCTCCTGCTCTCCAGAGATGTCTTCCCTCCCTCCCCCTTCTCACTCACAGCTCTCCTCTCCATCCTCCCCTTCCCCTTCTCAATCAGTCTGTCTTTTATTTTGATGTCACATCTTTTCCTCCCCTTATAATGGTCTTGTGTAGGTAGTGTCAGGCACTGTGAGGTCATGGATATCCAGGACATTTTGGGTCTGGAAGATCACGTTGTAAGATCTTCACTTGGGCTCTTACATTCTTTCCGCCACCTCTTCCGCAATGGGTGCAGAGCCTTGGATAGAGATGCTTCAGTGCTGAGCACTCCACAGTCACTACTTCTCAGCACCAAGGCGCCTTCTGAAGACTCACTCACCTTTTGTAATGCACTAGCCTTATTTTTTAAATTTTTAATTTATGTATTTATTTGACAGAGAAAGAGGGAGAGAGAGAGAGAAAGAGAGAATGGGTGCACCAGGGTCTCCAGCCACTGCAAACGAACTCCAGATGTGTGCGCCCCCTTGTGCACCTGGCTATCGTGGGTCCTGGGGAATAGAACCTAGGTCCTCTGGCTTTGCAGGCAAATGCCTTAACCACTAAGCCATCCCTCCAGCCCCACTAGAGTTATTTCTAAAAGAAATCTGGCCAGGCATGGTTACGCACACCTTTAATACCAGCACTTGGGAGGCCAAGGTAGGAGGATTGTTGTGAGTTTGAGACCAGTCTGAAACTACATAGTAAATTCCAGGTCAGCTTGGGCCAGAGAAAGACCCTACCTCAAAAAATAAATAAATCTGAATTTCACTAGCAAGGACTATATACATATTAATCATCTATTACCTGTGGTTAAAATCTGAAATACAGGGCTGGAGGATGGCTCAGCAGTTAAAGTTGCTTGCTTGCAAAGCCTGACAGACTAGGTTTGATTCCCTGATGCCCATAAAAAGCCAGATGCACAGAGTGGTGCATGTGTCTGGAGTTTGTTCTCCCTCCCTCTCTCTCTCGATCTCTCTCTGTGTTTCTATCTATCTCTCTCAAATAAATTTAAAAAAAAATTAAAAATCTGAAATATAACTTTGTTGCCAAATTGGATTTATAAATAAACTTTATACTGGCTTGTGATGACATTCTAGAATAATCCTTAAACACTGACAGGAATAAAAGTACTGGTTCCCCACCCCCCTTTTGTTTGGCAAGAGAACAAAACCAATCATCCATAAAAAGAAACATAATAAAAATCACGTTCCTGGGGTGGAAATTTCCACCAATCAGATATGCTGAAAATGAAGGCTTATCATGTCATTTAAGTTGGAAAGTTAAAAGCATTTTAAGTCCCTATGTTAGAGAGCAAATGTTTTATCAAGAAAGAACCTCTCCACCCAGCCACACAGTTACAGTTTATAATAACAGAAGAGACCCCATGAAGGCTCTTTATAAAGCATGTCACTTCTATCACTAGTGAAGTTTCCTACCCCATTGTTGTGCCTTTAAAATACAGTGCCCACAGTTAGGAGATAAGGATGCTTAGTTACAATGGGACCTACGATTAGAATTCTGTCTCCTCGGCAGCAGTTACAGCCACGACTTCACACCACTAACCGTTGGAAGCAGAGCTGGCAGCAGAATGAGGAAGGAAGCAGAACCGAGTGACAGGAAGGCAGCTGGGCCACATGAATGGGGAGCACAGGTCCAGGAGCCTAACTAAAGGAAGCCCGCAGGGTAGACTAACGCTGCAGCCATACCCATCTGTGGTAGTTTGAATGCATGCCCCCTAATAGACTCGGGTGCTTTTTAAAAAATATATTTTATTGGGGCTGGAGAGATGGCTTAGTGATTAAGCACTTGCCTGTGAAGCCTAAGGACCCCGGTTCGAGGCTCGATTCCCCAGGACCCACGTTAGCCAGATGCACAAGGGGGCGCACGCATCTGGAGTTCATTTGCAGTGGCTGGAGGCCCTGAGGGCCCATTCTCTCTCTCTCTCTCTCTCTCTCTCTCTCTCTCTCTCTCTCCCTCTTTCTTTCTCTATCGCTTTCAAATAAATAAATAAAAATAGACCAAAGAAAAATTTTTTAAAATATTTATTTATTTATTTATTTGAGAAAGAGAGAGAAAATGGGTGCTCCAGGGCTTCCAGCCACCACAAACAAACTCTAGGTGCATGAGCCCCCTTGTGCATCTGACTTATGTGGGAGCTGGGAGGGGAGGGGAGGGGAGGGGAGGGGAGGGGAAGGGAAGGGAAGGAGAAGAGAAGAGAAGAGAAGAGAAGAGAAGAGAAGAGAAGAGAAGAGAAGAGAAGAGAAGAGAAGAGAAACAAGGGCTGAAGAGATGGCTCAGTGGTTAAGGCACTTGCCTGCAAAGCCTAACAACCCAGATTCAATCCCTCAGTGCCCACATAAAGCCAGATGAAGAGTGACACACGCATCTGGAGTTCGTTTGCAGAAGACTAGAGGCCCTGGCATGCCCATTTTCTCTCTTTCTTCCTCTCTCCCTCCGTCTCTGAAAATAAATAAATAAAATATTTTTTTAAAATTCCAGACACGGAGGCACACACCTTTAATCCCAGCGATAAATAGGGAAATTCGCCGGATGTGGTGGTGCACACCTTTAATCCCAGCACTAGGGAGGTGAATTCGAGGCCACCTTGAGACTACATAGTTAATTCCAGGTCAGCCTGGACCAGAGTGAGACCCTACCTCAAAAAAACAAAAATTAAAATTAAAAAAATAGGGAAATTCAATGCCACTCTTCCCCACGATGGTCATATATTCATTCTTCCTGCTAGATCTGGTAGGTGCAGAGCCCGTGTGAAAGACTTACAGCCTTCATGACAATTTTTTTTAAATTTTTTAAAATTCTTATTTATTTATTTAAGAGTGACAGACAGAGAGAGAAAGAGGCAAAGAGAGAGAGAGAATGGACGCGCCAGGGCTTCCAGGCACTGCAAACGAACTCCAGACGCGTGCGCCCCCTTGTGCATCTGGCTAACGTGGGTCCTGGGGAATCGAGCCTCGAACCGGGGTCCTTAGGCTTCACAGGCAAGCGCTTAACCGCTAAGCTATCTCTTCAGCCCTACATGACAAATTTTTAACCCTAGTAGTATGACTTTCCAAACCCATCATCAGGCTTGCCTATACTGATCCCTTCCCCCAGGACACCGTGCTCTGAGAACTCTTTGATGTCTGTGGCTAGCAGAACACTGTTCCTCTGCTCTGTACCCACAACAAACCCACATCCTCATCCCAGGACCCTGTAAGTTCGGAAAGCTTTCCCGGCAGCAGGAACTTCACAGATTTGATTGTACGTCTTGCCACGGAGAGGTTACTGTGCCAGGCCCAACTCAATCACAAGGGTATGTGGCAAGCAAGAGACAGGAGCATCCAGAGACATGGCAGAGATGTAACAGTTGGAAGATGTCAGTGCTAGAAGGGACTGTGAACTAAGGGATACAGATAGCCACTAGATGCCCAAGATGTCAAGGAAAGGATTCTCGCTCAGAACCCCCAAAAGAACAAAGCTCTACTGCCAACCTGAATTTACCCAATGAAACCCACTCAAGACTTCTGACTTTCAAAACTCCAAGAGAACAACTCCACTAGAGGTGTCCTCATGTGTTAGCCTGTATTACTTAAAATGAAGTCTAAGGTGGGCTTCTCCAGACCTACAGAGCTAGAGCGAAATAAGCACGTTAGTAATATACTGTGTTAATGGTATGACAATCAGCAAATGGTATTAATAATGAGAGCAGTAATAATGCGCCCCTGCTTTGCTAGTTTATTTTAACCACACAGGCAGCTCTCCTTATCTGCCTCTTGTCATAGGAGTTGAATAATGAGAAGTATGATAAGTCCAAGCAAAACTTATAAGCCAGGTTTAAAAAAAAACTTAAAACCAGGGCTGGAGAGATGGCTCAGTGGATGGAGATGTTTGCTTGCAAAGTCTGACAGCCCAGGTTCAATTCCTGAGTACCCATATGAAGCCAGACGCCCAAAGTGGCACATGCATCTGGAGTTTGAATGTGGCAAGAGGCCCTGGCATCCATTCTCTCTCTGACTCTCTCTCCTTGTAGATAAATAAATTGCTTTATTTTTATTTTTATTTATTTATTTGAGAGCGACAGACAGAGAGAGAGAGAATGGGCACGCCAGGGCCTCCAGCCACTGCAAACGAACTCCAGACGCGTGCGCCCCTTGTGCATCTGGCTAACGTGGGTCCCGGGGAATCGAGCCTCAAACCGGGGTCCTTAGACTTCACAGGCAAGCGCTTAACCGCTCAGCCATCTCTCCAGCCCAAATAAATTGTTTTCAAATTTATAACCAGATTGAAAAAAAAAAAAAGGATGAAACTCAAGGCCATGTTTACTATTTTGTTACTGAATTGAAACACAGAAGCTTTCTAGGCCAGTAAAACAACATTCAATGATTTCTGCAAAAACAAACATGTAAGGAGGTTTAAAAACAGATTCCTGCCGGGCGTGGTGGCGCACACCTTTAATCCCAGCACTCGGGAGGCAGAGGTAGGAGGATCGCTGTGAGTTCGAGGCCACCCTGAGACTACATAGTGAATTACAGGTCAGCCTGGGCTAAAGTGAGACCCTATCTCAAAAAAAAAATAAAAATAAAAGATTTCTAGCCAAACTCTATGGTCATGCATATTTCCTAGTTGCTTAGTTGAAGCTTCACACAGCGCCGGGTTGAATCTGAGTTCAGCTGCTGAGGACTGAGACGCCATCAATCACTTGCACGTGGTGCTCCTTAAACAGCATTGCGAGTTAACTGGGCATCTCCACTCCCCGATGCCCACCCCCTGTCAGCGTGAGTCACGGGGGTTCTCAATCCCACAGGAGGGTCAGAAGATAAATTCTGCCACCCACCCTCATCCCATTCTGCCCAGTGCCAGCTACAGTGAATACCAGTGTGCTTCTGGCTCCCTGGCGACCACAGTTCCGATCTCAGAGAAGCGTGGAGGTTAACTGCAGGGTCCTTGAGGAGCCCTTTGCCCCGGTGCTCCGGGGAGACGCCCCATGGCGACATGCGGATGTGCCGCTGTGACCCAGAGTTCACCTGCACCTGACCGCACCGGGTTCACGGCACGTTCTTCGCCCTGGCCTTTCCGCATCGTCAGCATTTCACGAAAGTCACAGGACCACAACTGTGCTATATACGCTTTTGACCTAAATTTGCTTCCCCTCTTTCTTCCTGACCCAGAACCCTATGAATGTTGTTTAATACCCAAAATAGTCTTAGATCCACCCAACAGAACTCCTTTTGTTCCAGAAACTCAATAACCTCTTTGTGTGGCATCCCTATATTACATTCAGGAGAACACAGAGTCTCCTGAGCTACGCGCACGGCAAGTGCCGGGTTATCTCCTGGGAGCAGAGGCTTGCTTGAGAAAAACGTCTTTCCCCCACCCCACCCCAACCCCCGGTATCAGTTTATGTTTCTTCTAGTTTTTTGTTTTTTCTTTCGAGGTAGGGTCTCACTCTACCCAGGCTGACCCGGAATTCACTATGGAGTCTCAGGGTGGCCTTGAACTCACGACAATCCTCCTACCTCTGCCTCCCGAGTGCTGGGATTAACAACTACTCCACTGATAAGATGCAAGCATTGTTACCTGTATCAAAAGCGGTCCTTGTCCTCTTGAGTGGAGGCATCATAGATGAACCTCGTCAGCTTTGAAGAGACAGTAGTGAGAGCACATGGGCTGTTATCTGTTATCTCTGAGACATGATCACATTGAACTTTTTATGGACGAATTTCAGACGTGCATAATGTATTTTTTTAGAGAGACAGAGAGAGAGAATTGGTGCACCACGCCCTCAGCCGCTGCAATTGAACTCCAGACACTTGTGCCACCTACTGGGCATGTGCGACCTTGTGCTTGCCTCATCTTTGTGCATCTGGCTTACGTGGGATCTGGAGAATCGAACATGGGTCCTTGGGCTTCGCAGGACAATCTCTTCAAGCCAGCATAATGTATTTTTAATCATAGTCGCCTCCCTTCTCTGTTGTCTCCCATCCCCATTCCCTGTCGCTTCTTCTTTCAGATTAGTCCCTCTTTTTTCATATATTTTATTTATTTATTTGAGAGAGAAGAAAGAGACAGAGAGAGAGAAAGAGAGAATGGGTGTGCCAGGGCCTCCAGCCACTGCAAATGAACTCCAGACGCACATGCCAACTTGTGCATATGGCTTACGTGGGTCCTGGGGAATCAAACCTGGGTCCTTAGGCTTCGCAGACAAGCGCCTTAACCACTGAGCCATCTCTCCAGCGCCCTCTTCTATTTCTGTCTTTTTTTTTTTTTGCTTTTTGTTTTTGCCTGCCCCACCATCATTCACGTCAAAATGTTGATGGGCCACCATTGTTGAGGTCTGGCAGTAACAACCGCTGTCAATGTCAAAAGGTCATGCTACTTCATGTTCAGAGGACAGTGCTCAAAGCACTCCTCCCCTCCTGTGGCTCTTAAGAGTCTTCCCACTCACCCCTGTACAACACAGCCATTTATATTCCTTGTATCTGTCTGATTTCTACTTCACTGTGGCCTTGCTCGTTTCAAATTGTGCCTCGAACTCACAGCGATCCTCCTACCTCTGCCCCCCAAGTGCTGGGATTAAAGACGTGCACCACCAAGCCCGGGAAGAACAGACTTTATTTGTCTTTAAATGAGTCCACACATGGGCTGCAGAGATGATGGTTCAGTAGTTTAAGGCACTTGCTTGCAAAGCCTGCCCTCCCACGGTCAATTCCCCGTTGCCCACATAAAGCCGTATGCACAACGTGGTGCATTCATGTGGAATTCGTTTGTTGGGGCTGGAGGCCCTGGGGTGCCCACTCCCCCCGCCACTCATTCATATTCTCCCTGTCCTCTATATGCTTGCCAATATATAAATAATGTTATATATATTTAAGAAAAAAAACGAGCCAGGCGTGGTGGCACATGCCTTTAATCCCAGCACTGGGGAGGCAGAGGTAGGATCACTATGAGTTCCAGGTCAGTCTGGGCTAAAGTGGGACCCTACCTTGAAAAGCAAAAACGGTAAGTCCACGGAGCCAGGCCCTCGTTACTAAGTAAGCAACTGTATGAACAGATATAATTCTGGTTATCAACGGTCCCAGCATTTTCAGGTTCTAGATGGAAACGCATGAGTAACTCCTCAGCCAGTGGGGGACTACATTCCAAGGTCCTCGATGAATGCTAGCAATCTCGGACAGAATGGAATTCTGTATGTACTAGGCTGTCGTGTGCACACACGTTTATGGCCAGGTTTAATTCATATACCAGGCACAACAAGTACAACCATTTATGTGAGTTAAATGTGCAAGCATCACTAGTCACGCCCCTTTGGAGCCATTAAAATGAGGATGACAGTTGATCTGATGACCAGGATGGCCACTAAGTGACCATTGCGCATTGTGTATACTGCATAGCTACACTGGCCCAAAGGAGAATTCACATCCCATAGGAGATGCAGCAGGACAACACAAAACTTCATCTTTTCATTTTAAACTTATCTCCACATCTAGAACCTGCCATGTTGACTCACTGGGGCAGAAATGGTGATGTGTCACTCAGAGGTCCCTTCCAGAGAGGCACAGTTGACTGACAGCCTCCAGCTCTCACAGCCTGGGATCCCCCACCCCCCACAACCTTCACGCTGAGGCCGTGTGCCTGACACTGTCTAAGCAGAGCCAAGTGCAGGAGCCAGGGCTGTTCCGACCAACAAGGAACTTCGGCAGTAGGCGGCCTTGCTCAAGGACGCCCGGCCTGGCCAGCACGACCCTCTCAGAACTCTCTAGAATCTGCTCCTCTCCTTCTATAGGCGTCTGGCCCTCAGGGAAAGCTGGAGGTGCTGTCTGCTTTCCCATGTCCTTCATCATGGTTTGAATACGACATGTCCCCACCAGGCTCAAGGGCTGAACACCTGGTCCCGACCTGGCAGTACTCCTGAATGTTCAGGAAACTTTAGGAAGCGGAGGCAGAGGCTGACTGGAGGAAGTTGGTCACTGGGTGAGTGCCTTTGAAGGTCACACCTGGCGCCCAGTTCCTCCTGCTTACTGTCTGTCATGGGGTGATCAGCTCTCCCCGGCCACATGTTCCTATCGCCATGGCGATGGGCTCAGGAACATGGGGCCAAGAACGCATGGAGTGAGGTCTCTGAAACCATGAGCCAAAATAAGTGTTTTCTGTTTTAAGTTGTTTCCTCGGGTATTTGGTAACAGTAAAGATAAAACTAATACACTTCCCTTTTTACTGACCACAAATATTTCTCCAATTCATCCCTTCATGCCAGAACTCAACTTAGCATCTGCTTCTCAGAGAATTCAGAAAAATGTGCCAAGTGACTTCGTGTGAAATAACAAGACTTATTCCATTCCCACGTGCCCTATTCATCTACCTGGACGAACATTCATCTGACATGCAGCTAACACAAAAGGTGATAGAAAAAATAAACCTTTTTTTTTTGTAAACTCAAACTGACACAAAAAAGCACTTATTTTAATATAACTGGACATTCAACCCCTGTATACCTGTCATGTGCCAGACGTGCAAGATCTGACGAAACATACAAAGATAAAGTTCTCAAGGGACTTATGATCTGTGCTCATACCTTTTACTGAGAATTCTTCAATCATTCATTTTAAAGTTGTATTAAGCCTTTTATACACACAAGCAGATATGTTTTCTTCTCTGCACAATAGATGAGAAAACAAAATCACTTTAGGCAAACCTTTTAAAATCCTTAGCTTCAAATATAATTTAGTCTTCAAAGTTAAACAATACAGTATCTCCTGGGCTGGAGAGATGGCTTAGGGGTTAAGCGCTTGCCTGTGAAGCCTAAGGACCCCGGTTCGTGGCTCGATTCCCGAGGACCCACGTTAGTCAGATGCACAAGGGGGCGCACGCATCTGGAGTTCATTTGCAGTGGCTAGAGGCCCTGGCGCGCCCATTCTCTCTCTCTCTCTCTGTCTTTCTCTCTCTGTCACTCTCAAATAAATAAATAAAAATAAAAAATATTTTTAAAAACTATAGTATCTCCTGCCTACAGTCTCAGAACCCCCTTCTTAGGTCTTCAAAGGAAAGATGCCAAGACACTATCGCTGAATTGTAAGATTTAACGACTCCTTTAATGGACGCCCATGCAGATGCAACCCCATATTCCTGAATAAAGATATTGTACCCAGGCAGCACACTGAACTCACACAGCATTGTGGGGGAAAAAAAAGAAAGAAGAAAATTCACCAAACAGCTTGATTTATCTTTCTTTCCTTGCTGTTGTTTGGTGAAATACACCAAACATATGAAGGAAACACAGAACTTACAGAATAGGAAACAGTTTCCTAACCTCTCACTATTGATATGTTAGCCTAGATAATTCTCTGGAGATTTACATGTGAACTGCTGGGTGAGCAGCCCTGGTTTAGACCCACTAAGAGCACTGTTGGATGAGCAGCCCTGGCTTAGACCCACTAAGAGCACTGTTGGATGAGCAGCCCTGGCTTAGACCCACTAAGAGCACTGTTGGATGAGCAGCCCTGGCTTAGACCCACTAGGAGCACTGTTGGATGAGCAGCCCTGGCTTAGACCCACTAAGAGCACTGTTGGATGAGCAGCCCTGGCTTAGACCCACTAAGAGCACTGTTGGATGAGCAGCTCTGGCTTAGACCCACTAAGAGCACTGCTGGATGAGCAGCCCTGGCTTAGACCCACTAAGAGCACTGCTGGATGAGCAGCCCTGGCTTAGACCACTAAGAGCACTGTTGGATGAGCAGCCCTGGTTTAGACCCATTAAGAGCACTGTTGGATGAGCAGCCCTGGTTTAGACCCATTAAGAGCACTGTTGGATGAGCAGCCCTGGTTTAGACCCATTAAGAGCACTGTTGGATGAGCAGCCCTGGTTTAGACCCACTAAATGAATTGCTGGATGTATAGTCATGGCTTAGACCCACTAAGTGCAGTGCTGAATGTACATCCCTGGCTTAGACCCACTAGGTGCCAATAGACTACCACCCAAGTTGTGACAACCAAAAACATCCTAGACATCGCCATCTACCTCTACAGAGCAAAGGACTGTTGAGAACAAGTGTCTTAGATAAACACAAGTTGAATTTCTGCTGTTTTTTTTTTAATCGTGCTCAGTTTTGCTGTATTTGTTTATAAGACTTTTCTGTGACTTCTTTCACTCAACCTGTGTTTATAATATACAGGCATGGTGTGCTGTGTGTATCCATAGAATACTTTGAGCTCACGTGTTTTTGCTGCTGTATAATAATTTACTAAATTAAAAATCTACAAATCTATAAAAGGTCTAGTCTGTTATGGAGCGATATTTAGATTACTTCTGGTGTTTTGCATCTATGAGTACACTGGCTATTTATGCTCCATACACTGGTCTTGTAATCACACAAGAATTTCTAGTTCATTTGGCTGGGCGTGGTGGTGCACGCTTTTAATCCCAGCCCTCGGGAGGCAGAGGTAGGAGGATCGCCGTAAGTTCGAGGCCAGCCTGAGACTACATAGTCATTTCCAGGTCAGCCTGGGCTAGAGTGAAACCCTACCTTGAAAAGAAAAATAGAATTTCTACTTCCTATCCAGAGTGTGAACAAGGAGGGCGCAGCATCTCCTGGAAGTGGAATTCTTCATACAAGGTACTTGACTTCTACTTGATTCAGTAGCAGTTGTATGAAGTCATGCTTCCCTAAACAATGGAAGACAGTTTTCATCACTCAACATACTCTCCAACACTCGGGTCTTCACTTGTTTTGTTTTGTTTTCTTTTGCTTTTTCAAGATAGGGTCTCACTCTAGCCCAGTGTGATCTGGAATTCACTATGTAGTCTCAGGGTGGCCTTGAACTCTCGGCGATCCTCCTACCTCTGCCTCCCGAGTGCTGGGATTAAAGGCGTGCGCCACTACACCCAGTTCACTTATGTTAGTTTTTTTTATGATATGTGGTACTACAAAAATATACACTGCTGACTGTATAATTGCCAGTTCTACAAATAGCAATGGGATCTGGATAGGTTCAGACATTTCTGTTTAAACCTAAAATAAAATGTTACAACTAAGTGCTTATAATAAGGAATTGGCTTCATTCCCCTTTTATTCTTAGTTCCCTCATTAAGTAAAATCTGAATTTATATATGTAACTGGGAGGGAGGAAAGGATTTATTTTGGCTTACAGACTCACGGGGAAGCTTCATGATGGCAGGGCAGGAGCAGAGGCCGGATGGACATCACATTTGCCACAGGCAGTTGGAAAACACCAGCAGGTGAGGGAGCCAAACTCTAACAAGGCTATAACATACCCAAGCCCACCCCCAACAACACACCTCCTCCAGCAAGGCCCCACCTCCTAAACTGCTATCAGCTGGGGACCAAGCAATCAAAACATATCAGTTTATGGATGACGTTTGAACACACTCCTCCCCTGGCCCCCATAAACTGATGACCGTCCATGACGTAAAATGCAATGCATTCAGCTCATCTTTAAAAGTCTCCATAGTTTTAACAATCCCAATACTGTTCAAATATCCCATATTCCAAGGCCTCTTAACTGGGCACTGTAAAACCAAGTTAACAATGATGCGGGGTAAACATTCACGTCGCAAAAGACAGCATTGAGCATAGCAAGGAGAGATTGAACTGAGGCAAGATCTAAAACAAACAGGGCAGACATCAAACCCTGCGGTTCCGCGTCCATGTGAAGTCTCTGGGGTTCCAGTGCTGTCCCTCCAGAAGAGCTGCCAACAGCCCAGGGGACAATCCATCCTGAGCTGGCAGCGCTCCTTGGCAGCCGTCCCTTAGTCCTGACTGGGGTCTCCCCTGCAATCCACGGTACATCTGATCTCCACTCAGGGATTCCAATAACCCTGCTTCACACTGCCCAGTGGCCATGTCCAACAAACTCATGTCGCACGTCACGTCCTGCACTTTTTAAAAAAATATTTTATTTATTTATTTGAGAGAGAGAGAGAGAGAGGAAGAGGCAGAGAGAAAGACAGAATGGGCGTGCCAGGGCCTCCAGCCACTGCAAATGAAGTCCAGATGCATGTGCACCCTTATGCATCTGGCTTACATGGGTCTTGGGGAATTGAACCAGGGTCCTTCGGCTTCATAGGCAAATGCCTTAACTGCTAAGCCAATTCCCCAGTTCCACATCCTGCACTTTTGATACCCCTGTAGTACAAGTTAGACTGCCAAGTTGTTAATCTGGGGGAAATAAAGCCGACTCTGAAGAGAAGGGAAATTCCTTCAGCATTCAGAGGCCCCGCTTTCAAAACTCAGTGTCCCTTCCACTGTCCCAATGCGGAACAGCTGGCCAGATCTCAATGGTGGTAATCTCTCTCAAACAACTGCAACTGAACGGGCACTGCCTGCAGCCCAAAACTTTCATTTCTTTCTGTTCCACATCTATCTGCTCACACAAGTTCATTTCTCCTAAACTCAACCTTGCCCAAGTTCTTAAAACATGGGAGAAACATAGCTAGCCTGTCACAACAAACTGCCTCTGGAGAAAGCTCTTTCTTCCCCTCATAAGCCAAGCCTGCACAGCCCATAGTTCTTCATTTCAATGCAGAGTTTCCAAGTTCCTCCACATTCCTTCAGCAAATCAGTTCCAAAAGCAAAAGCCACACAACCCAGCCAGGTTTCTAGCAGCAATGACCCCACGGCTCTGGTCCCGATTTTCCTGCTGTAGTTACTTTCTCCTTGCTGGGACAAAGCACCTGACCAGAAACAGCTGGTAGGAAGAAAAAACTTATTTTGGTTTAGAGTCTCGAGGAAAAGCTTCAGGGGTGCCAGGGCAGAGAATGGCATAAGGGAGGGCGGACATCACCTGTGCCACAGGAGGGAGAAACAGCACCAAGAGAGTGTGCCCACAATTCGCTATGCTTTGACATCTAACTTACAAGCAGGCGCTTGAATTTCTCCCCTGCTATCTCCTTTTTCCAGACTAGCTCAAATAAGACAAGGATAATAAGTACGGAGCGTAACACTGTGTTGTGGCACTTTATGCAAACACTCCACTCTCTACCTCAATAGCATAATTTACAGGCTAAGATTTATAATGGCTTCATTTCACTTTGTTTTACATTTTATTCTTTTTAAAATATATTTTATTTATTTATTTATTTATTTATTTATTTATTTATTTAAGAGGGAGAGTACTTTAAGAGAGAGGGAGAGAGAAAATGGACATGCCAGGGCATCCAGCCACTGCAAACAAACTCCAGACGCATGCGCCCCCTTGTGCATCTGGCTTACGTGGGTCCTGGGGAATCGAACCGGGATCCTCTGGCTTTGGAGGCAAGTGCCCTTAACTGCTAAGCCATCTCTCCAGCCCACATTTTCTCCTTATCTAATTATAATGGTAACGTCTTTAGCATGGTTTTGTAAATAGTTCCTTTAGTTCAATTCCTATTAGATCATAAATGTCTATAAATCTCATAATGAATAAAAAAGTAAACCAGTGTAAAGAGGAAAATACTCATGATTATGTACACATAAAGCAGTGAACAGGCTAAATTTCTGGAGTGAGGTCCTCAAAGGCAGTACAGTCTTCAGAGTATAGTCCACCACTTCTCACTGTCAAATCAAAGACAGGTCCCTAAAACTCAGCCCCCACTCACTAACCATGCATACTAACCATGAGTGCGTCTCCTCTGCCTTTACCTGGAGGAATATTTTTAGTGCATTCCATTGGTAGGTAGTCCAAATAACCCTAATTTTATACGTTCCGATATTACAGTGTGACGTTGCTAGTAGGGCTTATGACTGTCAGGTAAAAAGCTTCTCGGTTAAGTTCATAAGATGTCACAAGTCTCAGGCAGCACGGTTTTATCTGTTGTCAGGGAAGCAGACAGCCAGGGTCCCCGGGGAAGGGACTGGCTTTGAACGGTGTGTTCCTTTTGAAGGCCTACAATCGGCTTCTGAAAGAAAGCAGCTGTCTCTAGAGTCACGCGAAGGGGCTCTAGCGTTTGTCATTACAACGTAAACCTTTTTTCAAAAGCTTCACCTTTGATTTTCTTTCTGACAGACATTTTGACCGGGGTGAGGTGAAATCAGAAAGTGGTTTGAATTTGCATTTCCCTAATAGCTAAGAGTATTGTTGAACATTCCTTAGACATCTGCTGGCCATTTCTGTCTCTTCTTTTGAGAACTATCCATTTCTTTCTGTTTTAATATTTTTAAAATATTTATTTGCTGATTGATTTTTATTGATTAGAGTCAGAGACAGGGAGAGAAAAAGAGAGAGAGAGAGAGACAATGGGAATGCCAGGGCCTCTAGCCACTGCAAACGAACTCCAGATGCATGTACCACCATGTGCATCAGGCTTACGTGGGACCTGGAGAATCGAACTTGGGTCCTTTGGCTTTGCAGGCAAATGCCTTAACTGCTAAGCCATGTCTCCAGCCCCCCTCTCGGCACTGATTTATTGAAATACTAATCAAACAAGAAGCATTTGCAACCTGTTTAAAAATATATCTTGTTTAAAACAATATTTTTGAAAGCTTTTTTTAAATTTATTTATGAGAGAGAGAGAGAGAGAAAGGGTCCTTAGGTTTCACAGGTAAGCACCCTAAACACTAGGCCATCTCTTCAGACCTGTTTTAATAGTTTTATTTATTTGCAAGCAGAGAAAGACAGAGAGAATGGGCGCACCAGAGCCTCCAGCCGCTGCAAAGGGACTCCAGATGCACATGCCATCTTGTGTATGTGGCTCTATATGGGTTCTAGGTAGGGAATAAATCTGCTTTTTTTTTTTTTTTTTTTTTGTTTTTTTGAGGTAGGGTCTCACTCTAGTCCAGGCTGACCTGGAATTCACTCTGTAGTCTCAGGGTGGCCTCGAACTCATGGCGATCCTACTACCTCTGCCTCCCGAGTGCTGGGATTAAAGGCGTGTGCCACCATGCCTGGCTTGTTCATTTCTTTAGCTCACTTACTGACCAGAAGTTTGGGGTTGGTTTTTGGGGTTTCTTTTCTTTTTTGTGTGTGTTTAGTTTTTGCAGTTCTTTATACATTGCAGATATCAACTCCCTGTCAGAGGAGGAATAGCTGGCAGAGATCTTCCATCCTGTAGGCTCCTGTTCGCTCTGCTGAGAATTTCCTTTGCTGTGAAGAAACTTTTATTTTTTATTTTTTTTTTATTTTTTAAATTTTTTGTTTGTTTGTTTATTTGAGAGCGACAGAGAGAAGGAGGCAGAGAGAGAGAGAGAGAGAATGGGTGCGCGCCAGAGCTTCCAGCCTCTGTAAACGAACTCCAGATGCGTGCGCCCCCTTGTGCATCTGGCTAACGTGGGTCCTGGGGAATTGAGCCTCGAACCGGGGTCCTTAGGCATCACAGGCAAGCGCTTAACCGCTAAACCATCTCTCCAGCCCTGCTGTGAAGAAACTTTAATTCATGTGGTCCCATTTGCTGTTTCTTGGGACTATTTCCTGTTCCATTGGAGTTCTCTTTGGGAGGTTCATTACCTACAACTTCCAGTGTATTGCCTATATTTCTTTCTAGTATTTTCAGCATTTATGGCTTTCCATAAAGGTCTCTGATCCATTTTGAATTGATCCTTGTGCAGGGGGAGATATAAGGATCTAATAACAGTAAATGCTGGCAAGATTGTAGGGAAAGGGGAGCTCTTATTCACTGTTGGTTGGAGTTTAAACTGGTACAGAAATCAACGTGTAGGTTTCACAAAATGCCAAAGATTGGGGCTAGGAGATGACTCAGCAGTTAAAGGCACTTGCTCGCAAAGCCTTCCAGCCTGGGTTTGACTTCCCAGTACGCATGTAAACCCACACCAAAAAGGAAGAAAAAATAAAGCGGTACAAGTATCTGCCGTTTGTTTGCAAAAGAGACTTGGTAGTCATAGACACATACACACACACGCACGCACACACGCATGCACGCACGTGCAAATGAATAAATATAATTCTTGAGGAGCTAAAAATTATGACTTAGATATAGCACTACTGGGCTTATACCCCAAAGGACTCTCTAACCTACCACAAAGACACTTGCAAACCCATGTTTGTTGCTGCTTTATTCACAATAACTGGGAAACGGAGTCAACTGTCCATCAATTGATGACTGGATAATGAAAAAAAAATGTGGCACATATACACAATGCAGTTTTGCTCTGCTATAAAGAAACATGAAGTTATTAAATCTGCAGGAAAAACAGATGAAATTGGAAAGAATTATACTGACGCAACTCAAGTCCAAACAGACAAAAATTGCACATTCTCTCTCATATGTGGACCCTAACTTTTAATATTTGCTTGTATGTAAACAAGGGAACGTGAGACTGAGTATGTGGTAGTTTGACTGTATGTCCCTAGCAGACTCAGGTATTTTACTAAAGCTGATCTCCAGAGCCGGGCGTGGTGGCGCACGCCCTTAATCACGAGGAATAGCTGTGAGTTCGAGGCCAGCCTGAGACTACATAGTGAATTCCAGGTCAGCTTGGGCTAGAGCCAGATCCTACCTCAAAACAAAAAAAAAACAATGGTGGTGGGGGGTGCTGGAGAGATGGCCTAGAGGTTAAGGCGTTTGCCTGCAGAGCCAAAAGACCTCGGTTCAATTCCTCAGGACCCACACAAGCCAGATGCACAAGGTGGTGCGTGCATCTGGAGTTTACAGTGGTAGGAAGCCCTGGCGCGTCCATATTCTCTCTCTCTCTCTCCCTCTCTCTCATAAACAAATAAATAAATAAATAAATAAATAAAATTTACAAAGAAAAAGCTGGACCAGGCATGGTCCTTAAATCCTAGGAGGGAGGCAGAGGTAGAAGGATGGCTACCCGCTGCCTGGCTGGAGGAGGTGTCACTGGGGGTGGCTGGGATTTCCAGCCCAAAAGTATGTAGAGTCTTGCTGGCTCCCTGCTGTGTGCTTGTGGTGATGGCCAGTGGTTTCCCTGTGCTTGGCTTCATGAAGGGAGCCCACCTCTTCCGCCACTGATGGTACTTCCCTGGGAGCTGTCAGCTGAAATAAGCCCTTCCTCCCCTAAACTGTGTCTGTGTGGAGGCTCATCCCAGCGCTGTGCAGCTGACTTCGACAGGCTATGAGTCAAGAGAGAAGCCTAGGAGAAGTGACGGGGGGGGGGGGGGGGGACGAAAGGACACACGTATAAGAGCAGAGAGGAGGCTAAGTCGGGGCAGGAGCAGGGCGGGGGGAAAGAGGAGGGAAGGGAAACAAAACAATGTTTAAAAATACCATGAGGGCTGGAGGGATGGCTTAGCGGTTAAGGCGCTTATCTGCAAAGCAAAAGGACCAGGTTCGATTCTCCAAGACCCACATAAGCCAGATGCACAAGGGGGCGCACGCATCTGGAGTTCATTTGCAGTGGCTGGAGGCCCTGGTGCGCCCATTCTCTCTCTCTCTCTAATAAATAAATAAAAATAAAATACAAAACAATCATGTCTTCTTCACTACCTCATCCAAGGAAAGTACAAAATAGGACATGTTGTCAAAAACAAGTCACAGGGCTGCACAGAGATGGCTTAGCGGTTAAGCACTTGCCTGTGAAGCCTAAGGACCCCAGTTTGAGGCTCGATTCCCCAGGACCCACATTAGCCAGATGCACAAGGGGGTGCATGCATCTGGAGTTCATTTTCAGTGGATGGAGGCCCTGGCGCGCCCATTATCTCTCTCTCTCTCTCTCTCTCTCTCTCTCTGTCGTAAGGCACAGATGGGTCAAAATATGTTAAGATGGGCCTATTTAAAAAGTGTGCAAGAAAAAAACAAAGAAAGAAAGGAAAGGAATGTGCTCAATTTGAAATGAGTATGATTACTTACAGTTTACTGTTGTTTCCTATGAATTTTCAAAGGTTAGCATGATAATAAGGGGGAGGGAGAACAAACCTTAAACAAGATGACCAGGGAAAAAGCCATTCACCATATGGTGCAAAAAAAAAGCACCTCGGTTTCGGTTCTATTGGAGGGTGGAGCGAAAAACAATAATTTTTTTGAGGGGGGAGGATAGAAGGAGGGGCTCCCTCTAGCCCAGGCTGACCTGGAATTCACTCTGTAGTCTCAGGCGAGCCTCAAACTCACAGAGACCCTCCTACCTCTGCCTCCAGAGTGCTGGGATTAAAGGCATGTGCCATCACACCGGGCCAATAATGAATTTTTTTTCTTAATTTTTATTAACATTTTCCATGATTATAAAAAATATCCCATGGTGCTATCCTCCCTCCCCCCAATAATGAATTTTTAAGACACTGCTTTTTAAATCCTTCACGTAATGGTCAGCTCCAGTTTTGACATACTACACAATCTTTCATCGTGACAGACAGCAAGATAATGGTCATCTTTATTTGGCCCTCTGTAATCTTGCTGTGATAATAAAAAGTTTAATAGAGCCAAGTCAACTCTCCGGTCCTGAGAGTGGGACGAGAAAACTGGCAAAACCAGAAACGGGTGGGGAGCAAGGAAACGCCTTCTTGGCCTGGGCCGGGTACCCTGGCCCTGGAGCAGCGGGCTTGCTGGGCATCCTCTCCGCAGGGCGCCCGCACCACAGGGGCTGCAGCGCGGTGGCCAGTGCGGGCCCGGGGCGGGCTCCCAGGGTCACAGGAGCTCCCAGGCGCCCTGTGGGTGTCACCTCTGAGTAGAGGTCGCGTCTGTCTGTCAGGGTGCTCCAAGTCACTCCTTCAGATTGGAAGGACGCGGGATACCACCCACTTCAGAACTGGTGCCTCCTTCTGTGGGCGTTCTCACTGCAAGCATTAGCAGTGAATTATTTAACAGCTCTCTTAGGAGGCTCACGAGCTATTTTCCCCACATGGAAAATAAGTAACTTAACCAAAAAAAAAAAAAAGTAAGATTATTACAAAATGAAATGAGATGTTGTTTACAAAATGTGGGGGACTTTTGCTAACACTTGTTTCATAGCTTCTCCAACTGGAAAGAACAGACAACCAAGTCGACAACAAACGTGGACACCTCTGGACACGCTCTAAGGTGTTTTGAGCTGTCACAGGGTCACCAGTACCCTACGAACATCCCAGGCGATCTACACCTGGGACCAGGAATCTCCTCAAGGCCGCCGTCATCCCCTGTTCAGCACACGCTATCTCTATGAAATTTACTCACAAAGATTTGAAAGGCTACATCTGGCAAGATAAAGAAACTTCAAATTTGAAAGGTCATCTAGCAAAGATAATCCAAGATGGGCTGGGGATATGGCTTAGCGGTTAAGGCTCTCACTTGCGAAGCCTAAGGACCCAGGTTCGATTCCCCAGGACCCACATAAGCCGGATGTACAAGGTGAAGCATGCATCTGGAGTGCGTTTGCAGCAGCTGGAGGTCCTGACATGCCCATTCTCTCCCTCACTCTCTGCCTTTTTCTCTCTCAAATAAACAAATTAAATTAAAAAGATAATCCAAGGAAAGCACAAATCACAACAGAATTTATGGATTTCATCTCAGCAAAAGTGTAGCCAGACTTCTGTAAGACATCATCCCGTGTACTACCCCCCAAAAAACATATTTTTACTCAAATGCTAAATGTAAGAATAATTCTTTCTGAAAATTAAGATTAAAAAGTACAGAGAGCCAGGCACGGTGGCGCACGCCTTTAATCCCAGCACTCGGGAGGCAGAGGTGGGATGATCACCATGAGTTCAAGGCCACCCTGAGACTCCATAGTGAATTCCAGGTCAGCCTGGGCTAGAGTGAGACCCTACCTCTAAAGAAAGAAAGAAAGAGAGGGAGGGAGGGAGGGAGGGGAGGGGAGGGGAGGGGAGGGCAGGGCAGGGCAGGGCAGGGCAGGGCAGGGCAGGGCAGGGCAGGGCAGGGCAGGGCAGGGAAGGGAAGGGAAGGGAAGGGAAGGGAAGGGAAGGGAAGGGAAGGGAAGGGCGGCTTTACCCCTCTTGCCTTCTCATGGGCAGGCGCTCTTGGTACTTTCTCCTCTTTCCTTCTCTTAATCTAATAGTTTCTCTAAACCTTAACAACAAATAAAAAGACGACTGGAGGGATGTCTTAGCAGCTAAGGTGTTTGCCTGTGAAGCCAAAAGATCCAGGTTTGATTCCCCACATAAGCCAGATGCACAAAGTGGTGCACGCATCTGGACTTCGTTTACAGCAGCTGAAGGCCCTGGTGTGCCCATTCTCTCTCAATCTCTCTCTCTCTCTCTCTCAAATATATAAAATAAATATTAAAAATAGTTTTTAAAAAACAAAAAGAAAATAAATCTTCTAATTTAGCAGAATAAAATGCTTACCTTGGAGATGTATTCTTTCACTATCTATTAGACATTAGGAATTGAAAACTTAAAAAGAGGAAGGAGGGCTGGATAGATGGCTAGGTGGTTAAGGCTCTTACCTAAGAAGCCTGCTAAAGTCCAAGGTTCAGTTCCCCAGTCCCCATGTAAGCCAGAGGCATCTGGAGTTCATTTACAATGGCTAGAGTCCCTGGCGTGCCCTTCCTCCTTCCCTCTTTCTCTCTCTCTCTGCCTCTCTCTCAAATAAATAAATAAGTAAATAAACAAACAAGAAGCATCTGCAGATCTTTAATGTGGTATTTACCTCTAGGAAAATTTAAGTACACAACAATAAGTGATACCTAATCCTGACATCGATTCTCTTCCAGCTCAGGACAGAGCAGCAATTTACCACACGACAGAAATACGTCAACAGAGTAAGAGATGTTCACAAAGGCCTTCGGGGAGACATAGTCGGAGAAAGGCCTTCAGAGATACAGTAGGGACACCACATCCACACTTAGGAGAGTCAGGAGTGTTTCTTGCAAGCCACTGCGTCTAAAAACATTAGAAGTAAGGAGCAAGGGTGTGCAAAAGAAGAAAAGAGCATGGCAGACAAAGGGACAGGGTCCGTAAAAGAAGCAACATGGACGGCTATGCAAGCCTTGCTGCCTCTGCCCCGACCTTCCTCCCTTTCTCCCTGATCAGCCCCTTCCTTTCTCCTCTAGATCCACTGTGTCTCGCTCCAGCTTGTCAACACACACTTCCTGAAGATCATTCGGGCTAACACGCCAAGGTCGCTCTCTGACTCCTTGGCAAAGGAGTGTCCACTGGTCACGGGGCGGAACAGAACCAGCGGGTCCCTGTCTGTTCCGCGGCTCCCCTGGTGGGAAGTCGCAGCACCCACAAAGGGACCCAGCAGAGACAGCGAGGCTGCAGGAATCATAGTCTTTCACTCCGGATTTGAATACAGGTGCCAGCACCTCAGTGTGGAAGGAAATCTGCCAAATTCTGATTTGCAGGGAGAGGAAACGATTTTTGAGAGCACAGAGAATGATGGGAAAGCTTCAGCCTATTTTTTTTTTAAATTTATTTTGAGAGAGAGAGAGAGACAGAGAGAGAGAAAGAATGAGGCTAAGAGAGAGAGAGAGAGAAATGGATGCAGCAGGGCCCTCCGCCACTGCAAACGAACTCCAGGCCCGTGGGCCCCCTGCACATGTGCGACATCGCGTGCTTGCATCACTGTGCGTCTGGCTACCTGAGACCTGGAGAGGTGAAGCGACCTGAAGAGCTTCCCAGCATCGTGGTAACTGGAAGAGCTTGTCCCCAGGTTGTCACTCTTAGATCACCAAAGTCCCCTGCCCGGGATGGTGAGTGTAGAAGAGAATGAGACTCGGGGACTTTAGGTGACCAAGATAAACACACAGAGGTTCTCAGTGTTAGGTCACTTCATTAAACAAATGTATGATTATATCAAGTACTTACTTCATGCAGACTGTGTCCTGGAGAGCATACTGTGAACAAAGCTTTTGCTCTTACAGAATCTACACTCGAGTGGGGTACGACACGAAAACAGCACGTACGTCCACGTCAGATGCTGACAGGTTCAAGGGAGAAAAACACAGCAACAGAATGCATAGGGGAGGGTTACATGAGACATTATTATTTCTCTTTTTGTTTGTTTGTTTTTTGGTTTTTTTCGAGGTAGGGTCTCGCTCTAGCCCAGGCTGACCTGGAATTCACTATGGAGTCTCAGGGCTGGCCTCGAACTCATGGCGATCCTCCTACCTCTGCCTCCCGAGTGCTGGGATTAAAGGCGTGTGCCACAACGCCCAGCTAGACATTATTATTATTTTTTTATTTGAGAGCGACAGAGAGAGAAAGAGGCAGAGAGAGAGAGAGACAGAATGGGCATGCCAGGGCCTCCAGCCACTGCAAACGAACTCCAGACGCGTGCGCCCCCTTGTGCATCTGGCTAACGTGGGTCCTGGGGAATTGAGCCTCGAGTCGGGGTCCTTAGGCTTCACAGGCAAGCATTTAACCGCTAAGCCATCTCTCCAGCCCGACATTATTATTTTTGAAAGCAGATATGGTCATTCTAATGACACTAATTACTAAAACAGGGTTGTCAGCAAAGGTCCCAAAAGCTTTACTGTCAAACATTCCTAGCATATCCCATGAGGACCTCAAAACAATACAGGCTACTGCCACTGCTCTTGGTTTCTCACCAACACGAGGTGGTGAGACCCTTCTGCTGAAGGCACCACGTGCTTTAGCTGCAGAGCTCAGAGAGATCGAGCTGGAACGGAGCTGGAGACTTCCGCCCTACAGCCGAGCTCTCACGGTGCTGCGAAGTGCTATGTGGGCTACTGGGGCAGAAACGCCAGCGACGGTCTCACCCAGCAGTGGACGCTGCACAAGGACCAGCCAGGCACGACGTGCCCACTGGTGTAGCAGGGAGCTATTAGGCGGGCAACCAACTGCTTTCTGGTTGGATTTCAGGCTCATCCCATGGAAGGAACTGATACCTGGTACTAAAAATCGGGCCAAAAGGGGCTGGAAGGATGGCTTAGTAGTTAAGGAGCTAGCCTGTGAAGCCTAAGGTCCCAGGTTCGATTCCCCAGGACCTACATAAGCTGGATGCACAAAGTGGCACATGCATCTAGGGTTCGTTTGCAGTCGCTGGAGGCCCTGGCGTGCCCATTCTCTCTCCCTCTCTCATAAATAAATATTTAAAAAAAAATCAAGTCAAGGGCTGGAGAGATGGCTACATGGTTAAGGCACCTGCCTGTAAAGCTTAATGACCCGAGTTTAATTCTCCAGTACCCACGTGAAGCCAGACACACGAAGTGGCGCATGTGGTGTCTGGAGTTTGTCTGCAGTGGCTAGATGCCCTAGCATCCCCATATCCCTGTTCTCAATCTCTCTCTCTCTCTCTCTCTCTCTCTCTCCTGGTCATGGTGTCCAATCACAGGGTCAGAGGTAGAGGTAGAAGGATCACTGTGAGTTTGAGGGCAGCTTGGGACTACATAGTGAATTCCAGGTCAGCCTGGGCTAAAGGGAGACCCAACCTCAAAAAACAAACAAAAGCTATGGAATGCTGTGCTCTGGACATGACATGGCCGTTGCACCCATGAACTCTCAACACCTGAGACTTCCTGCACAAGACCCGCGTAAGACAGGACTCATCAACATTCCATCACGGACGGTGGAGGGTCTCATGAGGCCTCCGCCCCTCCCTGAGGAGTTACTGGCAGTTAAGGTTGGCTAAAGGAGGGAAAGACAGATGTCTAGGCACTGGTAAACTGTGCACATTTTGGTAAAACAACACCCCACCATGCTTATGCAAACAACCCTGACTGAACTTCATAGGTCACCAAAAAAGAAAAAAAAAGATATCCAAGATATCCAAGTGGAAGTAGGAATAGTTGGGAAGATGGGAGTTCTACTCAGTGGTAAAGAAAACTAAAGTTATGAAATTTGCAGGGAAAATGGATGGATCTGGAAAGGATTATACTAAGTGAGGTAATCCAGGCCCAGAAAGCCAAACACAGCATGTTCTCTCTCATATGTGGATCCTAGCTACAGATGATTGGACTTCTGTGTGAGTAGGAAGAAAATTCAGTATCAGAGGCCAGTAAGCTAGAAAGGGGATATAAAGGGAATAGAAAGGAACAGGGGCGGGGGGGGGGGACTTAATAGGATGGTATTTGTATATATGTAAGTAGAAGAACAGATTAATGGGGTGAAAAGACCTAAGGTGAGGTCAGGGGAAGAGACTGAGTAAAGGAAAGGTGGAGGGTGGGCTAATCAAAATCTTAAAGGATATAAATAAATCATATGGAAAACTACTTTTTTGGACAATGGAACACTCAGGAGCCATAGATTGTTGCTAGAAAATTTTCAGTGCCACGGATGGGATACCTTCCAGTGAGTTGTTGGCCAGGGAGGTCGCTGATGCCCCCAAAACATTACAGGCCATTGCCAAGGCCCTTGATTTCCCACCAGGAATAGATGGTAAGACCCTATTGCTGAAGAATCCACATACATGGGCTGCAAGGCCACTGAGAAATCCTGCTAGAGCTGAGCTGATAACCTCCTCCATGTAGACCAGCTGACAGAAAGCTGGAAGAAGCCATTCTGCATGCAGTTCAATGGGAGAGAGAGAAAACACCAGTGAACATACTCAACAGTGGACACTGAAAGCCTTATATTTGGCCAGCCAGGCCAAATGAGCCAACGGGTGCAATAGTGGCACGTCTGTCATGGTGGAAACCAACTGTCCTCCAATTGGACTGGAGGCCCGCTCCATGGGAGGGAATACATCTCTGATACTGAAGACTTAAAACAGGGGTAGTCATGAGCCCTAGGGGTGTAACATCTGCTGATGTCTGGATAAGTGTACATACTATGCTTATCAAACTGCCCAGTAAGCACTTCTCTTAATGTTCATACCCATATATTAATGCTACTCTCACTTTTGGTTAGAGAATCTTCTCTTTTCAGATAGCAGTGACCTTGGGATGACTCAGAAGGCACCACCATGGTGCTGAGAAGTGACAGAGGAGTGCTCAGTACTACAATATCTCTATCACACCTTCCAAGGCTCAGGGTCCATTGCGGAAGAGATGGCAGAAAGAATGTAAGAGCCAAAGGAAGGGTAGGACTCTTACAACGTGCTCCTCCAGACACAAAATGGCCTGGATATCCATGACCTCACAGTGCCTGACACTACCTACACAAGACCCTCATAAGAGGAGGAAGAGATCATGACATCAAAATAAGAGAGAGACTGATTGAGAGGGGGAGGGGAACATTAGTTGGGAAGAAGGAAGAGTTCAAGGTCAGTAGAAGGGCGAGGGGAACATGAGAAGGCAGGTAATGGGGGAAGAGGTGATCAAAATACACTATGCACATGTGTAAAACTTGCCATAGGGCTGGAGATGGCTTAGCAGTTAAGCGCTTGCCTGTGAAGCCTAAGGACCCCAGTTCGAGGCTCGATTCCCCAGGACCCACGTTAGCCAGATGCACAAGGGGGCGCACGCGTCTGGAGTTCCTTTTCAGAGGCTGGATGCCCTGGCGCACCCATTCTCTCTCTCTAACTGCCTCTTTCTCTCTCTGTCTGTCACTCTCAAATAAATAAATAAAAATAAAAAACAAAAAATTTTTTAAAAAACTTGCCATAAATCAATAAATAACTCAGTCAGTCCCTGCTACAGGGAAACACGGTATTTTGCCATGAGAAGTCGCGTCAAATGCTCACTTCAGTAGCGTACAAACAGGTTTTGAGAAGTAAGCAAGAAGACAAATTTGGTTGTCTGAGTTCCTGGAATGAAATCCCAGCTACACAACCTAATAATGATGAGACCCTGGGAAAATGATTCACCTCTCGACACCTCCATCTGTCATGCGTAAGATGAGGTTGGTAGCACCGACTCCATACCGCACAAGGAGGATTCGGGTGAACTGTAGAAGAAACGCGGTAAGCTCTAATTCTTGTGTACCTTTTGTTTGTTTGTTTGTTTTCAAGGTATGGTCTCTCACTAGTCCAGGCTGACCTGGAATTCACTATATAGTCTCAGGCTGGCCTCAAACTCACAGCGACCCTCCTACCTTGGCCTCCCTGAATGCTGGGATTAAAGGTGTGTGCTACCATGCCAGGTTAACTTGTGTGTATCTTTTATTTTCTTTAATTAAAATTTTAAAGATTTTATTTACTTATTTAGTTAGTTATTTGCAAGCAGAGAGAGATAGAGAGAGGAGATAGACAAAGAGAGAATGGGCACTCCAGGGCCTCCAGCCACTGCAAACAAACTCCAGATGCATGCGGCCCCCTTGTGCATCTGGCTCACGTGGGTACTAAGGAATCGAACCTGAGTCCATTGGCTTTGCAGGCAAGCACCATAACCACTAAGCCATCTCTCCAGCCCTGTGTGTATCTTTTAACTGGGTGTGTATCATGTTCCAGACACAAAGCACCAAGGGCCCACAAGCCATGAGAGGCCCTGAGGGGTGACCTTGCTTATCCACTGTTCAGGCAGCCTTGTTCCAAATTCTTGATGCTTCTACCTGCTGTCATATGCCAGGACTAACCTCTGTGACTTCTCCTACACAAAATGAAAACCGGAACGATAAATCCAAGATGCCCTGAAGGAGGAAACTTCTAGCGCTCTGCCAAGAGGCCTAGCTCCTGAGGTGAAGAAAACAAGAAACCCCCATTCATTTCCAGCCAGACTCCACAGCACTACTCAGATAGGCAGAGAGAGAAGTCTGAATGTACATGAAATAAGAGTTCATCACTCAACATTCTACTGCTCAATGTGATTTAGTATTTTCTACTATTTATTTATAACGATAGACATCCAGTATGCAGTAACCGCCAGACACTCACAAGCAACATGACTTTGGACCATAAGAAAAATTATATTTAATTCTCCAAAATATGGCTTCATCCTTCCTCCATTCCCTCTCCATCACTTCCTCTCTCTCTCTCTCTCTCTCTCTCTCTCTCTCTCTTTGTTTTTTTTTTGTTTTTGCTTGTTTGTTTGTTGGTTTTTCAAGGTAGGGTTTCACTGACATGTAATTCACTATGTAGTCTCTCAGGGTGGCTTTGAACTCATAGCAATCTTCCTACCTCTGTGTCCCAAGTACTGAGATTAAAGGTGTGCACCACCACACCCAGCCTTTCCATCACTTTCTTTTGATATAATTAACACAAGTCGCAACACTGCCCTTTTACTAAAACCTTAGAAACTGTCACTTAAAGAAATTCGTTCTTTGAACCTAGCATTGTAAAGACTCTTCCTTGACCATCAGAACGGTATTATCAAGCCTATAAAGTCCTCAAAATATTCCCATGGCCACGTCTTTTGTAGGTTTTTTGTTTAAAAAAGTATTTATTAATTTAAGAGAGAGACAGAAATAGGCAGGTAGAGAGAGGGAGTGAGAGAATGGGCGTGCCAGGGCCTCCAGCCACTGCAGACGGAACTCCAGACGCATGTGCCCCCTTGTGCATCTGGCTTACATGGTCCTGGGGAATCGAACCTGTGTCCGTTGGCTTTGCAGGCAAGTGCCTTAACCACTAAGCTCAATTTTATTTTTTACTTTTATTTTTTAAACTAAAAGAAGACTTCTTTGTTGAACCACCAGAAAAAAAGCATCACCTCGAGAGAGCTGCAGAGTCCTACCACTTATCAGTTCGCTTACAAACTAGACAGCGTGGTCTTTTCTTCTTTTTTTTTTCTGACTGAAGAGAGAAGACAGGTGAGCTTTGAGGTATGACAGACCTGGGTCCAAGCTATGTGGGAAGTGACCTTCCAAAGTCACTCACTTTGAACAGCAGGTAGCTGTTCCTCGGCCGTGAGCCGTCTAAGGACACTAAAGCTGCTAAGGTGACTGGGTTGTACGAGCAAGTAGCAGGGCCCAACCTTGTTCCCACTTGCTCCTGCCTACTTCGCTCTCCTCTCGGGAGTCATGGCCAGGTTTCAACACTCGAGAAGGTTCGATCCCTCCCGCCAAACACGGCAAAACACCTGAAGCAGGGCTGGAGAGATGGCTTAGCGGTTAAGCACTTGCCTGTGAAGCCTGAGGACCCCAGTTCGAGGCTCGATTCCCCAGGACCCACGTTAGCCAGATGCACAAGGGGGCACATGCGTCTGGAGTCCGTTTGTAGTGGCTGGAGGCCCTGGCGCGCCCATTCTCTCTCTCTCTCTGCCTCTTTCTCTCTCTCTGTTGCTCTCAAATAAATAAATAAAAGTAAACAAACAAACAAAAAAAAACATCTGAAGCAATCTTACATGACGCTCAAGTCCCCACCATAGCATCTGGGCCACATGATTTTTTGGGGGGCGCCCCTGCAGGGCTTGGTTTCAGAACCAGTTCTTAGGGTCACTCTTCCGTGTCCGATATCCCAGATGTCACAATGTGTCTGAGCAGCCTTGCCCCTCATGTATGTGCTGAGGACAAATCAAAGGTGGTGGGGTTGGGAGGAGGGAGGGTTAGGCAGGTACCTGAGCTTTTCTCTAAGTCTCTGGGCTTCCGGAGCGCAACCCAGGATGTCGGATCTGCCTACTTCTGTCCAGAATTCTCCTTTCCTTTGCCAAGGGCCATCTCCTCTGCCACAGTCTTGGAGAGATTCTCCTTACCCCATCCCTGAGGTCCAGCTATCACGTGGTGCACTCCTCCTCTCCCTTTTCCTGCTCTTGTTCGCGTGTGTGTATGAAGGTTCATACGTGAAAAGCTGCTGTGTGTATGTGTGTATGCATGTATGTGTGTGGGATCCTATGTGTGCAGGTCTACGTGTGGAGACCCCGAGGAAAGTTCTGGTGTTATCTGCACAACACAATCTCTGTGTGAACCAGCAGTGGCCTGGAGTTTGCCAGTAAGGCTAGACTGGCTAGCCAGTGACCTCCGGGATCCTCTGACCTCTACAGCCACAGGAAGGCCCCGCCATGCCCAACACCTTACACGAACGCGAGGACTCGACCTCAGGTCCTGCCCACACCCTGGCTTTACTCCTAAGTGCCAAAGAGAACAGACGCTGAAGGATGCTAGAAAAAATTGAATGATGGAAGGGCCGTCATATATTCTTCTGCCATATTCACGATTGCGTGCCTAAGGAAGCCTCTTAAATTCTCCCTTGCACCTCTCACAGAAGGGTGGTCTCTCCAAACTCCTGGGCCGCTCTCAGGCCAGATGATCGGAATCACAGTCCCCAAAGAAAGGGAGCCTGGGCCCCTTCAAAGCCTGCCCCTGTCACATATGCAGTTAGCAGTTCTTGAGGGCGGAGCTGCCGTCAACGCATTCCTTCAAGATGATGAATAAGGAAATCAAATGGCAACACACAGCAGTCGATAAAAAAAAAAAAAAAAAATGTGGCCTCAATTACCTTGCAAGTGACAGGAGGAGAAAAAAGAGAGAGACACTCATGAAGGGACTCGCATGTGCTGAGCACTTGGACATCGCCCTCAGTCACAGCCTCTCAGCGCCCCCAGACTGCAGTGGCAGATGGGGAAGGCTGAGTTACTAACGCAGGTTCAGAGGGAGACGGAACACTTGACTTGCTCCCACATTTGATTAGCCCCAGTGCACTTCAAACTCTGCACCCAAATGGATTTGCAAAGGGCACTTCAATATGCAAGAAACTTTCTAAAAATCAGAAGTAAATTCTAAGCCGGGCGTGGTGGCGCACACCTTTAATCCCAGCACTCGGGAGGCAGAGGTAGGAGGATCGCTGTGAGTTCGAAGCCACCCTGAGACTACATAGTGAATTCCGGGTCAGCCTGGGCTAGAGGGAGACCCTACCTCAACAACCCCCCCCCCCCAAAAAAGCAAATTCTAGATATTTTAGGGACTGAAATAAAGGCAAGCGCACACTCAAATGAAACTTAAATGCACTAGAAACTACCCACACACTCACTTGTACTGCCAGAGTAACTGTGGAGGGGCGGGTAAAGATTAAAACCCACTTTCTTTCTGCCTCCCGACTGGAAATTCACCTGAAAGCCCTGGAAATTCACCTGAAAGCACTCTGTCAGCTACGCAAAAATCTGAAACATCTACAGGTAGGATTGGACGGGAATCTAACACCACACCCCAAAGAAGGAGCAAAATGCAGAGCCAAATGCACTTCCTCCTCCTCCTCCTCCTCCTCCTCCTCCTCCTCCTCCTCCTCCTCCTCCTCCTCCTCCTCGGTGACAATGCGTAAGTAAACACTGATCTCTACAAATTACACAAAATAAACAGAATAGAATAAAATACCACGCAGGTTTCAAAATACTGCACTAAGTTGGTTTGGTGGGGGGAGAATTCCACTGTGGAAAAGAAACGTTTGAAATCTTCCCTGTGCCACAACGTTTGTTGTTCTAGAATAGCTCGGGGTAGTGACTGCATGGAGCCCTGAAGCCTTCCTGTAATGTCCAGACCAGGCTGAGGAGCCGCCGGGAGCCCTCTCACTTCCTACTCCAGGCGGATGGACAAGCAAACCGGAAGGGAGCTCTTCCTTACCCTCAACAGACCCCTGCCTTCCTTTCACCCCTAAAGAAGTATGGCTCTAGGGTTTCAAAGAAGGCTGCTTAGGCCTTTGAAAGCATCCACACCTCTGATCATGCCACCTCCTCCTTTATAGATCTCTCCAAGTTCACACATCACGAGTCCAACTTCACAAGAATGTGCCGCGAGGCAGCCTCCCTTCTTGGAGGAGAGAAATCCTACTCTAGTGCCCAGTGGTTGAGAAACTACCAGCTACATGCCAAATCCAGTCTGTGGCCTGCTCTTAGGAATAAAAGTTTTATTGGGACATAGTCACGCCAACCTGTTTATCTAGTATCTCTGGGTGCTTTGGAACAACGACGACAGAATTGAATCATTGAGACAGAATGCCTGACTCCTAAAGCCAGCATATTGACCAGCTGACCGTTTCCAGAAAAGTGTCCACTGCACCCCAGCCTATCATCTGGGGTTTCCCCACAGCAAAGAAATAGGAGCCAGTCAATGGACCAGGCTATATATAGTCTCCAAAGCTTAAGCAGTCATCCTTGTATTATCTGAGTGCCCAAGACAGAAGTAATAAGTTCTCAATCAGCATTTGTGAAAAGAGAAGTCAGGGGCTGGAGACATGGCTTAGTGGTTAAGGCACTTTCCTGCAAAGCCAAAGTACCTAGGTTCGATTCCCCAGGACCCATGTAAGCCAGATGTCCAAGGTGGTGCACGCTTCTGGAGTTCGTTTGCAGTGGCTGAAGGGCCTGGCGTGCCCATTCTCTCTCTCTCTCTCTAATAAAAAAATAAAAATAACTTTAATATATTAAAAACAAAAAAGAGAAATTAGGCAGGGTATGGTGGTGCACACCTTTAGTCCTACCACCTGGGAGGCAGAGGTGGGAGGATCTCTATGAGTTTGAGGGCAGCTTGAGTCTATACAGCGAATTCCAGGTCACCTGGCTAGCGTAATAATCCTACTTCAAAAAAAAAAAAAAAGCCAGGCGTGGTGGTGCATGTCATTAATCCCAGCACTTGGGAGGCAGAGGTAGGAGGATCACCATGAGTTTGAGGTCACCCTGAGACTACATGGTGAATTCCAGGTCAGCCTGAGCTAGAGTGAGGCCCTACCTCAAAAAATAAATAAATAAATAAATAAAATAAAAAGAGAAGTCAGAAAGAAATAACAAGACGTTGACAGGAAGGAAGCTTAAGATTTTCTCCAGCCAAAATTAACCTGATATCCATCATTCATAGAATATTTTTAAACCCAGCAGCGCACTGGAATGCAAATCAAGGAGCTGATGCTACTGGGTTTCATTTCAGGCAAATAAACCTGATTAAAATGTCTTGTAGGGGCTAGGGAGATGGCTCAACAGTTAAGATGCTTGCCTGCAAAGCTTAATGACCCAGGTTCCAATCCCCAGTATCCACGTAAAGCCAGATGCACAAAGTGGCGCATGCCTCTGGAGTTCATTTGTAGGAGATAGAGGCCCTGGGGCACCCATCTGCACGCTCACTCTCTCCTTCTCTCTTTCTCTTCTTGCAAATTTAAAAAAAAAAAAAAATTAGTTTTTTTTTTACATGTAGGGCCAGGTGTGGTAGCACACACCTTACATTCCAGCACTTGGGAGGCAGAGGTAGGAGGACTGCCATGAGTTCCAGGCCACCCTGAGACTACCTAGTGAATTTCAGGTCAGGTCAGCCACGGCTAGAGCAAGACCCTACCTCGAAAAACCAAACACCAAAAACCAAAACCAAAAACCAAAGTCAGCCGGGCGTGGTGGCGCATGCCTTTAAATCCCAGCACTTGGGAGGCAGAGACAGGAGGATTGCTGTGAGTTTGAGGCCACCCTGAGACTACACAGTGAATTCCAGGTCAGCCTGAGCTAGAGTGAGACCCTATTTAAAAAAAAAAAAAAAGAAAAAGAAAAAGAAAAAAAGAAGCAGAAAGGGAGGGAAGGAGGGAGGGAGGGAGGGAGGAAAGAAGGAGGGAAGGTAGAGGAAGGAAGGAAGGAAGGAAGGAAGGAAGGAAGGAAGGAAGGAAGGAAGGAAGGAAGCAGGCAAGCAAGCACACATACAGAGATACAAATAGAGTTTACATTTCTGGCTCAAAAAGCTATACTACCCCCAGCACAAGGACAGGTGGGGGGGGGGGTTCATGAAACAGTCGGGAAATGCAAGGGAAACCTGGCAATGATCAAACGGCCTTGTCTAAATGACCCAGTCTTTAAAATATGTATCTTGAAACTGGGGGAGGGGGGAGAGCGTCACATGGAAGAAACATGACTGGTGAATACTTAGAGAAGCGCTGTGTTTCTACATAAAATGAAGCAAGAAGGGTTGCAGGTGTCAGCAGAGCTTTGCCGCGGCTGGCGGGGTGGAAGAAGCCACCGTCACACTGGGGGAAGCGCTCACGATGACAAGGGAACAAACAGCAGCAGCGTCTGTCGTGCCATAAACCACGGGGCATTCTCTCCTCCACAGGAGGACACCTTTCTGCAGGAACGCGGGATAAAAGAGCCGCCCAATAAATCACGAGCTGGGGGGAGAAGTCCGCAAGGGCACAAATCTGACTTTCAAGCTGTTTGATCCCAACAACAACAAAGAAAAGAAAAGAAGAGAAGAGAAGAGAAGAGAAGAGAAGAGAAGAGAAGAGAAGAGAAGAGAAGAGAAGAGAAGAGAAGAAAGAAAAGAAAAGAAAAGAAAAGAAAAGAAAAGAAAAGAAAAGAAAAGAAAAGAAAAGAAAAGAAAAGAAAAGAAAAGAAAAAAAGAGGAGCTCAAAGTTCCAAACAATCACCTAACTCCCGGGGAAAGTCGCCTGCCTGCTCGGGTTAAAGTGAGCCGGTGCATTGGCCCGTATTTACATAACAGCTGGGAGCAAAAGTGGCCCGAGGACGGATGTGGGCCACCGTCTGCCACGTCGGGACCTTTCACCCCTGTAAATCAGAAATAGCTGCCACTGAGGAGGGCAGCGAGCAGCTCCGGTATCTTTAACCCAGTTCCTCCGCGCCTTGCTTGCTCCCGGGCAGCAGGAAGAGCCGCGAGGCTGGCATGGGAAGAAGAACAGGACTGGGCTTGAACGACTTGGTGGCGACAGTTATCCACGTCCTTGTTTCACGTGCACAGTCCCAACTCAATAACCGTAATCACCTTGACAGTACTTACAGGGTTGTGATCACACACACACACACACACAGAGCTGAGCAAAACTTCACAGTGGGATATACCCTCTAAGAAATGCATCAGTGAGTGACTGTCATTGTGCAAACAGTAAATAGGATGTTGACATAAACCAGGACAGCTACAAGTTAGTAGGAAAATAATTTAAGTGGATCACCGCATATATGCAACTCATCGTACAATGAAATAGCACACGTTATACATATGCACGCCAACGCGGCTCATTTTTTCTTTTTTCTTCTTTATAAGGTTTATTTTTATTTAGTTAGTTAGTTTTTAGAGACAGAGAGAGAGAGAGAGAGAGAGAATGGGCGTGCCAGGGCCTCCAGCCACTGCAAACGAACCCCAGATGCATGTGCCCCCTTGTGCATCTGGCTAACATGAGTCCTGGGGAATTGAACCTGGGTCCTTTAGCTTTGCAGGCAAACACCTTACCCACTAAGCCATTTCTCTGGCCCAGTAACTGCTTTTGTAATTAAAATTTTTATTCATTTATTTATTTGAGAGAGACAGAGAGAAAGAGGCAGAGAAAGAGAAAGAGAGAGAGAGAGAATGGGCATGCCAGGGCCTCCAGCTGCTGCAAACAAACTCCAGGCACGTGCGCCCCCTTGTGCATCTGGCTAACGTGGGTCCTGGGGAATCAAACCCAGGTCCTTTGGCTTGGCAAGCAAGCGCCTTAACCATTAAGCCATTTCTCTCCAGCCTATTAAGTGATAGCTTTTACCTGCGTCAACACACCTCATCTCTGGGTTGCCATCTTTCTATCTGAAACTTGCTTGGAAGTTGTACAAGCAGTCATGTGATCCCTATCGCAGTGGGTGACCCCATTAATCACCCTGCCTATGGTGGTTTTATAGCGTGCCCATAAATTCTTTAACCTTCCTCCCTCTAAGAGATGTCTCCTGCCCGTGAACCCCACCCAGCACGCCTTTAGACTACTGTCACAGTGAACACGGAGAAAAGATGCCTTATCACCACCGAGGACAGATAAGGAAGAGCCAGGCAACTTCAGCCAGTTTCTCTCGGTACAACCTCTGCAAATCTTAAGCCTCCACATACAAAGTCAGGCTGCACTCACGTCCTACAGAAAAAGGCCATTCAGGGCTGGAGAGATGGCTCAGCAGTCAAGGCGCTTGCCTGCAAAGCCAGAGGACCCAGGTTCGATTCCCCAGTACCATCATAAGCCAGATGAACGAGGTGGCACATGCTTCTGGAGTTCATTTGCAGTGGCTAGAGAAGTTGGTGTGCCCATTCTCTCTTTCCGTCTGCCTCTCTCTCCCTCCCTCCCTCTCTCTCTCTCTCTTTCAAATCAATAAATAAAAACTTTAAAAAGGGGGGGGGGCATCCAGCCAGGCATGGTAGCACATGCCTTTAATCCCAGCACTTGTGAGGCAGAGGTAGGAGGATCGCCGTGAGTTTGAGGCCACCCTGGGCTACAGTGAGACCCTACCTCGAAGAAAAGAACAAAGAAGTAGAAAAAAGACGATACAGAGAGAGATGCCTCAAAATTTCACTGTGTTTTCTCCAGTGCCCGTCCACTGCATTGTCCCCAGCCCAGATGCCAGTCCCTAGGATTTGCTGGCTAGCTAAGTCTAGTCAAAAATGGAAAGCTCCGGCTGCAGAGATGGCTCAGCAGGTTAAGGCGTTTGCCTGCAAAGCCAAAGGACCCAGGTTCGACTCTCCAGGACCCACATAAGCCAGATGCAAAAGGGGGCACACGCATCTGGAGTTCGTGTACAGTGGCTGGAGGCCCTGGCGCACCCATTCTCTCTCTCTCTCTCTCTCTCTCTCTGCCTCTTTCTCGCTCTCAAATAAATAAATTAATTAAATATATTAAAAATAAAGAAAAGAATGGAAAGCTCAGGGTTTAAGGAGAGACCCTGTTTCAGAAAACAAGGCACAAAGCAATTGAGGAAACCATCCTATGTTGACCTCTGACAGACACATGCACACACACGTGCCCACACTTGTACACACACACACACACACACACACACACACACAAGTGTGGTGGTTTGAATGTTCAATGTCCACCACAGATTCGTGTGTCTGAATACGTAATCCTCAGTTGTGGGCACTTCTTGGGGAAACTGTGAAACCTTTAGGACGTGGAGCCTTGCTAGAGGTAGTATGTCATTGGGAGCAAGTCTGAAGACTTTTTTTAAATTAATTTTTATTTATGTATTTGATAGAGAAAGAGGGAGAGGGAAAGAGAGAGAATGGGTGTGCCAGGGCCTCCAGCCACTGCAAACAAACTCCAAACGTGTCTGCTACCTTATGCATCTGGCTAATGTGGGTCCTGGGGAATTGAACCTAGGTCCTTTGGCTTTGCAGGCAAATGCCTTAACTGCTAAACCATCCCTCCAGCCCGAGCCTGAAGATTTTATAACCTGGCCCCTTTCCTTTTTTTTCTCTCTCTCTCTCCTCCCTCCCTGTAGATACAACAATGTTACTCTGGCTTCTTTTTTAAAAAAATGTATTTTTTAATGTTATTTATTTTAGAGGCAGAGAGAGAGAGAGAGACAGAGAGAGAATGGGCATGCCAGGACCTCCAGCCACTGCAAACAAAGTCCAGACACATGCGCCCCCTTGTGTATCTGGCTTACATGGGGAACTGAACATGGGTCCTTAGGCTTTGCAGGCAAGCACCTTAACTGCTGAGCCATCTCTCCAGCCCTGACTCTGGCTTCTTGCTCCTACCATGTTTTCTCCACCAAGATGGGATTCCCCTCAAAGCTTTGAGCTGAAAATAAACCATTTCCTTAACATGCTTTTGGCCGCGTATTTGGCCCCAACAATAAGAAAGTACCTGATAGAGAAAACTGGTTCTGAGAAGTTGTGATAAACCTAAACATGAGTTTCTCAGCCTTTTGGAACTGGTTTGTAGAAGGCATGCGGAAGGATTTGGAACTCTGGACTAGGGAAGCATGTGTTACAGTCAGGTTCGCATTGCTGGTAGAAATCACCCAACCAAGAGCAGCTTGTGGGGAGAAAAGAGGTTTATTTTGGCTTACAGGCTCAAGGGGGAAGCTCCACGATGGCAGGGGAAAGCGATGGCATGAGCAGAGGGTGGACATCACCCCTGGCCAACATAAGGTGGACAATAGCAACAGGAGAGTGTGCCAAACACTGGCAAGGGGACGCTGGCTATAACACCCATAAGCCCGCCCCCAGCAATACACTCCCTCCAGGAGGCGTTAACTCCCAAATCTCCATCAGCTGGGGACACAGCATTCAGAACGCCCGAATCAAAGCACCACCCCATACGACGCCATAAGCACAGCCTAACAGGCCATTCTGACGGGAATTTGGAAGACCGGAGGCCAAGAGAATGGTAGAGGGTGGAGCCAGGCGTGGTGGCGCACGCCTTTAATCCCAGCACTTGGGAAGCAGAGGTAGAAGGATCTTCATGAGTTCAAGGCCACCCTCAGAATAGAGTGAATTCTAGGTCAGCCTGAGCTAGAGTGAGACCCTACCTCAAAAAAAAAAAAAAAAAAAAGGAGAAGAAGAAGAAGAAGAAGAAGAAAGAAAGGTAGAGTGTGGAGGATTAGGCTTATGAACTTTCAGAAGGGCTGAAGGATTAAACTGGGCCAGAGGCAGTTCATATGATATTCTGGCAAAAACAGCTAGCAGCATTCTGTCTGTGTCTTGAGAACTTGAGAGCAAACTTGAGTTTAAAAGTAATGAACTGGGGCTGGAGAGATGGCTTAGGGGTGAAGGCGCTTGCCTACAAAATCTGACTACGGGGATTCAATTCCCCAGCCAGTCCCCATGCAAACCCAGATGCACAAAGTGGTGAATGCATCTGGAGTTTATTTTCCGTGACAAAAGGCCCTTGGGGGTCTCTCTCTCTCTCTCTCCTTACAAATAAATAAAATACTTTTAAAACTTGATTTTTGTTTTGTTGGGTTTTCTAGGTATGGTCTTGCTCTAGTCCAGACTGACCTGGAACTCACTATGTAGTCTCTGGTTGGCCTTGAACTCACAGTGATCCTCCTACCTCTGCCCCCAAGTGCTGGGATTAAAGGTACACACTGTCACACCCTACCAAAAAAATAAAAAAATAAAAAAATAAAAAAAAAACTTGTGGGCTGGAGAGACGGCTTAGCGGTTAAGCGCTTGCCTGTGAAGCCTAAGGACCCAGGTTCGAGGCTCAGTTCCCCAGGACCCACGTTAGCCAGATGCACAAGGGGGGCGCACGCATCTGGAGTTCGTTTACAGAGGCTGAAAGCTCTGGCGCGCCCATTCTCTCCCTCCCTCTCTCTCTCTCTCTGCCTCCTTCTCTCTGTTGCTCTCAAATACATAAATAAAAAAAAAAAAACTTGTTTTAATGTTTTTTTGTTTTTAAGTAATGAGCTAATGTGTTTGCAGAGGAAATTTCAAGACAGAAAAACATGGAATCTGTGATATGGATTCTTTTTGCTGCCTAGATTCAGAGCTACAGCGAAAGAGAAGACAATATAAAGCATTAAGATATAAAATATATATATATATGTTTGGTACAAAAACAAATGCAAGCAAATTTAAAGTCCCAGACCCAGAGCCTACAGCAGATTCAGCTCTAATTGTTAAGGAGATGACTACCATTAAGGATAAGCCAACTGCTCTGCACTGGAAGAATAGGAAAGATGCCCTGAGAGGAGCACCCAACCCACAGGAAGCTGGAGCTAATCAAGAATGCCAGTGCAGGGCTAGACACATGGCTTAGCAGTTAAGGCGCTTGCCTGCAAAGCCAAAGGACCCAGGTTCGATTCCCAAGGACCCGTATAAGCCAGATGCACAAGGGGGCACACCGTGTTTGGAGTTCGTTTGCAGCAGCTGGAGGAGGCCCTAGCATACCCATTCTCTCTCTCTCATAAAGATATAAATAACAGAATATTAAGAAAAATTTAAAAAATGTCAAAGCAATGGAAGAATGCTGCAGAAAGTCTCTGGTCCTCAAGGTCAGCGTACAGAGGATGTTGAAACCGTAGCCCAAGGTGAGCTCTCATCCCGCTGTGACAACAGAATTCAGCAGCACTGCCCACATGGTATCCATGTTGGAAGAATGGAAAATATAAGGTATAGGACTGTTGTACCAGGGTTCCAGAGACACTCTGGCTATGAAACATGAGGCAGGGTAAGAGTCCCTACAAGGAGGCCCTGTGAGGCCAGTACACAAGGTAAACCACTATTTCAGAGAAGCCAGGGCCATGGGACAGCTGCCGGGGAGAGCCGTGCGCTCAGGACATTCTGCTCGGCAGAAAGCAGAGAAGAAGCAAAGATGGAGGCATGGAGCTACCCAAACCTTTTGGAGACCAGAGGACCTCATCACAGGCCACAGATACCAGGCATGAAGCAGGATCTGATGTTTGCCCGCTGGGTTTTTGGTCTTGCTTTAGCTGAGTCATTTTTTTTTTTTTTCTATCAAATACCCTTTTTTTTTAAGTTTCAAATTTATTTATTTATTTATTTATTTATTTATTTATTTATTTATTTATTTTGCCAGGCATGGTAGTGCACGCCTTTAATGCCAGCACTCAGGAGGCAGAAGTAGGAGGATCTCAGCCATGAGTTCAAGGCCACCCTGACACTACAGAGTGAATTCCAGGTCAGCCTGAGCTAGAGTGAGACCCTAATTTCCATAATTGTAGACAATAACCCATGGTAATTCCCTCCCTCCCCCCACTTTCCCCTTTGAAACTCCACTCTCCATCATATCCCCTCCCCATCTCAATCAGTCTCTCTTTTATTTTGATGTCATGATCTTTTCCTCCTATTTTGATGGTCTTGTGTAGGTAGTGTCGGGCACTGTGAGGTCATGGAGATCCAGGCCATTTTGTGTCTGGAGGGAGCATGTTGTAAGGAGTCCTACCCTTCCTTTGGCTCTTACTTTTTTTTTTTTTTTTTTTTTTTTTGGTTTTTCGAGGTAGGGTCTCACTCTAGCCCAGGCTGACCTGGAATTCACTATGGAGTCTCAGGGTGGTCTCGAACTCACAGGTGATCCTCCTACCTCTGCCTCCCGAGTGCTGGGATTAAAGGCGTGCGCCACCACGCCCGGCTGGCTCTTACATTCTTCCCGCCACCTCTTCCTCAATGGACCCGGCTCAGTCATTTTTTTTTCTTTTTTTTGCTCTGCCCCTATTTTTTCCTTTTTGAAATGAGGATGTTTACTTTTGTGCCATTATATGCTGGAAGTATGTAACTTGTGTTTTGATTTTGCTGGACTCTCAGTGATGATAAGAGCTTTGAGACTTTGGACTTTCTATCTGTGTTGGGACTGGTTAAAAACTACAAGGACTTTTAAAGTTGAACTGAACTTCATTTGCATCATGAGATGGCCATGAGTCTGTGGGAGCCAGAGATGGCAGGTGGTGATTCGAATGTAAGTGTCCCCTATAGACTCATGTGTTTGTGTACTTAATGGCCAGTTGGTGGCGCTGTTTTTTTGTGTACTTAATGGGCAGTTGGTGGCGCTGTTTTTTGTGTACTTAATGGCCAGTTGGTGGCGCTGTTTTTTTTTGTACTTAATGGCCAGTTGGTGGCGCTGTTTTTTGTGTACTTAATGGCCAGTTGGAGGCGCTGTTGGGGAAGTGTGCTGCTGGGGACAGGGCTTGAAGTTCTCTTTTGTGCTCTCTCTACCATGAAGTGATGTCAGCTTTCTTACTCCTGCCATGCTTTCCTCATCAGGACGAAACTGCCCCTCAGAACTGTAAGCCAAAATAAACCCTTTCCTTCTCTAAGCTGCTTCTGGCCAGCTCTCTTTTCCGCAGCAATGGGAAAGTCACTGATACAAATAGGAAGGTTCCAACACTGAGTTTCACGAATGAGGAAACTGTGGCTCAGGGTATTTTGTCTTAAACCAGGTCCTCAACGTCAGAGGTTTTTTAAAATAAGTACATTCTTGGGCTGCAGAGATGGCTCGGGGGTTAAGGTGCTTGCCTACAAAGCCCAGCCACCCGGGATTCGATTCAATTCCCCAGGACCCATATAAAGCCAGAGGGCGTGGTGGCGCACGCCTTTAATTCCAGCACTCGGTAGCAGAGGTAGGAGGATCGCCGTGAGTTCGAGGCCACCCTGAGACTACATAGTGAATTCCAGGTCAGCCTGACCAGAGTGAGACCCTACCTTGAAAAAAAAAAAAAAAAAAAAAAGCCAGATGCACAAAGTGGCACATGCAACTGGAGTTTGTTTGCAGTGGCTAGAAGCCCTGGTGTGCCCATTCTTTCTATCTTCTCTCTGTCTCTCTGTCTCTCTCTCTCTGCCTCTCTCTCTGCCCCCCCCCTCTATATATATATATGTATATATTTGCAAATAAATAAATTAAAAATAATTTTTAAAAAGCAAGTACATTACAAGCCAGGCGTGGTGGTGCACACCTTTAATCCCAGCCCTGGAGAGACAGAGGAGGAGAATAACCGTGAGTTTGAGGCCAGTCTGAAACTACATAGTGAATTCCAGGTCAGCCTAGGCGAGAGTGAGACCCTGCCTCAAAAAAAAAAAAGTACATTCTAATTTCATGCACACAAACTGGAGTCTTGAATATCATGTTTTTATTCTGTCTGGTAATAATATTTAAGAATGACAATATTATTTACTATTATTTCACAATGAGAAGGATAATCAAGGGCTGGAGAGATGGCTTAGAGGTTAAGCGCTTGCCTGTGAAGCCTGAAGACCCCGGTACAAGGCTTGATTCCCCAGGACCCACGTTAGCCAGATGCACAAGGGGGCACACGCGTCTGGAGTTCGTTTGCAGTGGCTGGAGGCCCTGGCACACACATTCTCTCTCTCTCTCTCTGCCTCTTTCTCTCCCTGTCGCTCTCAAATAAATAAATAAAAATAAACAAAAAAATTAAAAGAAAAGTATAGTCAAATATCCAGAAAACATCCAAAAGGGAGCATTTGAATGTTTCAAACCTGTAAGTTAAATTTACAATTACTCTGAAATACTCCCCTGGTGTGTGCACGTTGCCTTGGGCTGAGATTTGAAAAACAGTTCCTATCAGATAAACTCGGTTTTCTTCTCTTTCACTAATACCAATACATACAGATTGAAATTATGGATGTGTAGCTGGGCATGGTGGCGCACGCCTTTAATCCCAGCACTCAGGAGGCAGAGGCAGAAGGAACGCCATGAGTTCAAGGCCACCCTGAGACTACATAGTGAATTCCTGGCCAGCTTGGGCTACAGTGAGACCCCCACCTCGAAATGCTCTCCCTCAAGAGAAAGGTAAGAGTGACAAGTTAAAATTTTGGTAACATTTGTTAACACACTCAAAACAATATTATACATGCATATATTCATCACAAAGAGGTAAAACCCAGCTGAGGAGATAGATGAGAACCCGAGTTTTGACCCCCGGAACTCATGGCCCCCACAAATTCAGGGAGATTGACCTAACTCCCTGCATTACATCTGACCACAATGCAGCAAGGCTGGAAATCAACAACAGAAAATACACAACTCTTAGAGACTGACTCTACTTACTATTACACAATGAATGGGTCATTGAAGGAATCCAAAAGGAAATCAATAAATTTATAGAACTAAATGACAATGAAAACACAACATATGGGCTGGCCAGATGGCTTAGCGGTTAAGACACTTGCCTGCAAAACCTAAGGACCCAGGTTCAATTCCCCAGTACCTATGTAAGCCAGATACACAGGATGGTTCGTTTGTAGAGCTAGAGGCCTTGGCAAACCATTCTCTTCTGCTCTCTCTCTCTCTCTCTCTCTCTCTCCCTCAAATAAATAAATAAAATAATAAAATAAATAAATAGAATATAAAAAATAAAATGTTAAAAAAATAAAAACAATATACCAAACCTTATGGGACACAATGATGATAAACCTAAGAGGGAAGTTTATGGCACTAATTGCCTGCACAACAAGAGAGAGACCTCAAAATGGATTAACTATCCATCTGAAAACTTTGGAAAAACCAGGACAATCCAATCCCAAAAGTGCTAAATGGGAAAAAATTTTCATGGTCAAAGCAAAAAAAAAATCAATGAATTGGAAATAAAACGATTTTAAACACTGATGAAACAAAGAACTGGTTCTTTGAAAAAATAAACAAGATTGATAAACCTCTGGCCAAATGGATCAAAAGAAAGAAAAGAGAAGATTCAAACCAACAAGCTCAGAAACGAACCCAGACACATCACAACTGATACCAACGAAATTGGGAGAATCATCAGGGCATTTTTCAAAAACCAGTATTCCACAGAATTGGAAAATCTGGAAGGAATAGATGAATTTCTTGACTCATACCATCTCCCAAAACTAAACTCAGAACAGATAAATTAACTGAATAAACATTTAACATTTAACAAGATTGAAAAAATAATTTTAAAACTCTCAACAACAACAAAAAAAAACCTCCATGGGCCAGGCGTGGTGGCGCACGCCTTTAATCCCAGCACATGGGAGGCAGAGGTAGGTGGATCACTGTGAGTTCAAGGCTACCCTGAGACTACATAGTGAATTCTAGGTCAGCCTGGGCTAAAGTGAGACCCTACCTCAAAAAAACACAAAAAAAAACCCTCCATGGGCTGAAGAGATGGCTCAGTGGTTAAAGGCCTTTGCTTGCAAAGCCTGAAGGCCTGGGTTTAACTCCGCTGTGCCCACGTAAAGCCAGACGCACAAGGCGGCGCATGCGTCTGGACTTGGAGGAAGTGACTAGGGTTAAATAAGGCCACTTACATGGAGTCTCCGTGATTGAACCCCCCCCCTTGTTTCATACGAAAGAAGCCACACAGACACACTTGTTCCCTGTCTCACCAGGAAAAGTCCTGACACTTCTCAGAACTCTGCCAATAAGGTCATCAGTGAGTAAATGTGTCCCCTGACCTTGCCACAGACCCTCATTGACTAAAGTTGTCAAAAGTAACAGGGGAAACTCTCGCTTCTTGTTATCTGCAATGTGCTTCTCAGACCTTGGCTAGTAACGCCTGCTTCTCTCCAGATGGCTACCCAAAGAAATCCCACGGGGTGAATGTCGCTCCATGACTGTCTTGCTGAAGTCAGGAAGGAAAGGCTGCTTGTGGCCTAATGCCTGGTGGACACTACCACCCTCCCAGGCAGCACCTGAAGAAGAGGCCTCTGCAGTCAGCTCCTCTTTGCAGTTGTGGACAAACATCCAACCGGACGCAGGAAGGGTTTTGTTTCAGGCTTGCAGACCCCAAGGGAACGCATGAGTGGCGGAAGAAGCTGGCTCGCTTCGGCCCGCGTCGCAGCTGACCCCACCGACAGCCAGCGCCACAAACTGTCCTCCGCATGCCTCAGAGCTCGACTCACCATCTGCCCCCCAAAACAACTTGGGGCTGGACTGTACGACCGCCCCCCCCCCTCCAGTGGCATGCCTCGGTAACAGGGACCTGCCTGCTAAGACGCTCAATTTTAATACAACGCCTGATTCCGTAAGGCCATACATTCAGACTACCACGCAGACTTAAATCAAACAGATCCCGAGTCTTAGCAACCTCATCTAGAGGATCTGGGGATGTGGCGGCAGGGATGTGCACCCCTAAAAATGACACCAGGAGGCTGAGGAACAAGATGCCTAGACATCCCCCTGTGGTCTCTCAGCGGAGCATTAGAATCTAAAAATCACCTCAGTGACAGGCGTGGTGGCGCACGCCTTTAATCCCAGCACTCGGGAGGCAGAGGTAGGAGGATCGCCGTGAGTTCGAGGCCACCCTGAGACTACAGAGTGAATTCCAGGTCAGCCTGGGCCAGAGTGAGAACCCACCTCAAAAAACAAAAAAAAAAAAAAAAAAAATCGCCTCAGTAACTAGAGGAAGGTCACTGTGGGGTTAGAAGCCCAGCACCTCACACGGTTTTCCTTCTAGCAGCCCTTACTTATCAGACTTAAGTCCTTGGCAGAGCACAGCAGCAGCTAGCCTGCTCGCAGGACCTGCTTTAAACAGAAGGTAGCCAAGGAGGGCTGGAGAGATGGCTCAGCGGTTAAGGCACTTGCCTATGAAGCCTAAGGACCCAGGTTCAATTCCCCAGGACCCATGTAAGCCAGATGCACATGGTGGCACCTGTGTCTGGAGTTCGTTTGCAGTGGCTGGAGGCCCTGGTGCACCCATTCTCCATCCCTTCTCTATCCCTTCTCTCTCATAAATAGATTTTTTAAAGTGGGCTGGGGTGAGTGGCTTAGCGGTTAAGGCGCTTACCTGTGAAGCCTTAGGACCCAGGTTCGATTCCCCAGTGCCCACACAAGCTAGATGCACAAGGTGGCACATGTATCTGGAGTTCGTTTGCAGTGGCTGGAGGCCCTGGCATGCTCATTGTCTGTCTCTCTCAATCTCTATCTCTCCCTCCCTTTCTCTGTCTCTAATAAATGAAGAAAAAAGAAAACAGAAGCCCAGTGTGGTGGCGCACACCTTTAATCTCAGCACTCGGGAGGCAGAGGTGGGAGGATCACCGTGAGTTCAAGGCCAGCCTGAGACTACATAGTGAATAGGCCAGGTCAGCCTGGGCTAGATCAAGACCCTACCTCAAAAAAAAAAAAAGAAAGAAAGAAAGAAAAAAAGAGTCTGACATCAGTACAGCTATAATTTTTCCCAAATATTTTCAATCAATGGTTGCATGAATCCATTGCATTCCCGCCACTCTAGCAGAGAGGGGGCAGTGGTATTTACACAAGACACTAAAAAAGCCAAGTGCATTCCATCCGCTATTTTTTTGTTTGTTTGTTTGTTTGTTTGTTTGTTTTTCAAGGTAGGGTCTCACTCTAGCCCAGGCTGACCTGAAATTCACTATGGAGTCTCAGGGTGGCCTCGAACTCACAGCAATCCTCCTACCTCTGCCTCCCGAGTGCTGGGATTAAAGGCGTGCACCACCACGCCCGGCCAATCAGCTTTTAACATCAAGCTGCCTGCATCTCTGCCCTTAACGGAAGAGAATGGCTGGCGGGTGAAAGGCAGTGCAGAGGGAAGGCCCGGGAACCACAAAGCCGGCTGGCCTGTTTGCTTGTGAACTTGGAGAAATCACACTTTTCCAGGCAGATCCAGCCTGGAACCAAGAAATGAGGCCAAGTTCACCAGTCAGTAATAGGAGGAAATCCTACTAAATTAGTCTTATTGAAATCATAAACATAATAGGCAAACGCAATATACGCTAATGGACAATTAGCATCCGAGACTGATCAGACATTTTTGTCGCATTTGTAAATCTAAGTTTCATTTCTGTTTACAAGAGAACAAACAAAGAAACTATACATTTGTATATATGTGAAGGAAATAAACTAGAGAGAACAGGAGCAAGTTAGAGCTGCCTTCTTCCCTCCCGTCTTCAGCCTCCTCAAAGCCACGTGGCTCCCAGAACCACAACCAAGGGGCGCGTCAGGACTCATCCTCGGTGACTTTCCGGGTCATGTCCAACACAGGGATTCCATAAGTATTTGTTGACTGGGTTAAGGATAATATGAGAATGTGGTTTCAGCTTTTATAGGTATTAAGTGATCCCTAAAAGTCTTATGACTCCCTGTCTGCTGATTACAGCTCCCTAGTTTTCATTATATTAAGACTAGCTTAAAATATAGCCCAACACTGGGCTGGAGGGATGGCTTAGTGGCTAAGGCATTTGCCTGCAAAGCCAAAGGACCCAGGTTCGACTCCCCGGGACCCATGTTAGCCAGGTGCACAAGGGGGCGCACACGTCTGCAGTTCGTTTGCAGTGGCTGGAGGCCCTGGTGTGCCCATTCTCTCTCTCTATCTCTCTCTCCCTCTCTCTGTCTCAAATAAATAAACAGAACGTTAGCAAGAGAGTCACAATACTTAATCACTTCAAGTTTGAAAAACAACATGTTCATAAATAAATTTACCTCCACTATCTCATTTAAATCACTGGGTTACATGCATTTCACTGCTGTTGCTCTCAAGACATGTGGTAGTTTGAACGTATGTCCCCCATAACTCAAGCGTTATATTAAAGTTCATGTCCAGCCGCCTGGCTGGAGGTGTCCGTGGGGGCGGATCATGGGGCCCAGCCCTAAGGTGTGTTGGAGGCAGACCTGAATTCCAGAGAGGTCTGAGCTTATGTCTGCTGCTTTTGTCTTTTCTTTTTTTAATTTTATTTCAACTACTTGACTATTACATTATTTGTACTTTTTTTAATATTTTTATTTATTTATTTATTTGAGAGATAGATACAGAAATAGGCAGGTAGAGAGAGAGAGAGAGAGAGAGAATGGGCATGCCAGGGCCTCCCACCACTGCAAATGAACTCCAGATGTGTGTGCCACCATGTGCATCTGGCTTGCGTGGGTCCTGGGGAGTTGAACCTGGGTCCTTTGGCTTTGCAAGCAAGCACCTTAACCGCTAAGTTATCTCTCCAGCCCACATTTTTATTTTTTTAATGTTTTATTTATTTATTTATGAGAGAGAGAGAGAGAATGGGCATGCCAGGGCCTCTAGCCACTGCATACGAACTCCAGACACATGTGCCCCCTTGTGCATCTGGCTTATGTGGATCCTGGGAAATCAAACCCAGTTTCTTAGGCTTTGCAGGCAAATGCCGTAACCACTAAGCCATTTCCCCAGTACCCCATTATTTTATTTTTATCAGAAAGAGAGAAAGAATTGGTTGGCAGGGCCTGCAGCCACTGCAATCAAACTGCAGATGCATGTGCCACCTTGTGGGCATGTGCAACCTTGAGCATTTGCATCACCTAGTGCGTCTGGCTTACATGGGACCTGGAGAGTCAAACATGAGTCCTTAGGCTTCACAGGGAAACATCTTAACTGCTAAGCTATCACTCTAGCCCTGCTTTTTTTAAATTTAACTCAATTTATTGATTTATTTATTTGCAATCGGAGAGAGAGAAAGAAGAGACAGACAGAGAGAGAATGGGTACGCCAGGGCCTACAGCCACTACAAATGAACTCCAAATACCTGTGATCCCTTGAGTACCTGGCTTACCTGGGTCCTGGGGAATCGAACCTGGGTCCTTTGGCTTCACAGGCAAGCGCCTTAACCATTAAGCCATCTCTCCAGCCCCCTGCTTTTGTTTGTTATGGGCTGTGCTGGTCGTTTCTCTCTGCTCCGATGTATAGAAGCAGCTTCTCCTACCTCTGATGGAAGTTCCCCTTGAATACGTGAGCCTGAAGTAAATCCTTTCCTCCCTCAACTGCGCCTGGTTTGGATGTTCATCCCAGCCATGTGGAGCTGTCTAAGCAGGACACAGGGGGCAAGTGTGGGATCTAGACCAACCCGCACACACGTCGGGACAAAAAGAACATTCGGGGGGAGGCTGAGGAGATGACAACTCCGTGGTTAAAGGCGACTGCTCTACAAGTCCGCCCCCCGCCCCCCACCCCGCGCTCAAGCCCCAGTGCACCCACATAACGCCAGATAAAAGTACAGCAGGCATCACTGCAGTGCACTGAGAGCAAAGGGAGGCAGAGCTAGAAGAATTCTGAGACTGGCCTTCCCAGTTTCGGAAAAAAAAAAAAAAAAAGGAGAAATCCTGTCTGAAAACAAAACAAGGTGCAGGCTGAGGACCTGAAGTTACCCTCTGAGCTCCACAGACACACAATGCAAGTGTGCGCGCGCACACACACACACAGAATCGAGAAGTTGATCCTACCCTCCCAGACAAACCTCAGAAACTTTTTTTAAAAATATTTATTTGAGTGGTGGGGGAGCAGGTAGAGAGAATGGGCGCGCCAGGGCCTCCAGCCACTGCAAACGAACTCCAGACGCGTGCGCCCCCTTGTGCACCTGACTTACGTGGGTCCTGGGGAATCGAACCTGGGTCCTTTGGCTTTGCAGGCAAGCGCCTTAACCGCTAAGCCACCTCTCCAGCTCTCAGAAATGTTTGTCATTATATTTTCCACTGTATTTTGCACATTATCATAGTAGTTCTACCTGCCAGGAGAGAGGTGTGCTGGCGGTTAAGGCAGCTAAACCTTGATTTATAAACCTCATCAGGAAAAAGGGGAGCAGGGGACTGGCCTTCCCCCGCATCGCTAGAATAGATAAGCCTTTTATGTGCAAGTTGCGAACCTGGCTAAACAAATTACATGTTGATAATCTTAAAGTTAAGTGGAAAAGGATACATTCTGCATTCCGCAGAACCAAATACCTAATCCAAACAGATATTATCTCGTCTGAGCGTAGCAGGGAATAGAGAAAGTGGAAGGCCCGTCCCAACTAACCTTCAATCAGTTCACCTACATGGCCAGGTACCAAGTCAGGCACTGAACGCAAAGATACATGAACGGTACCGTACGGAGGGTTCGCAAGGGGCCCCTATTCTCTGAGCTCTGATCCACTAAAACCCCGTCTTACGCTACTAAGACAGGCCCTTCCTCTTGGCTGCCGCTTCGGGACACACTTAAGACATGAATAGCAACCTCTACGATCAGTTTCCTTCTCTCATCTGTTTTCACCATCTCAGTTTCCTTCTCTCATCTGTTTTCACCATCTCAACCCTATGAAAAGCTATTAAAATAAACCTCCGGCTTAATGAGTAAGGTGCTTGCCTACGACACTTAAGGACCCAGGTTTGATTCCTCAGTACCCATGTAAGCCAGATGCACAAGGTGGTGCACGCTTCTGGAGTTCCTCTGCAGTGGCTGGAGGCCCTGGTGCGCTCATTCTCTCTTTATCTGCCTCTTCCTTCCTCTCCTTCCGTCTCTCTCTCTTTCTTTTTTTTTTTTTTTTTGGTTTTCTGAGGTAGGGGCTCACTCTATCTCAGGCTGACCTGTAATTTACTATGTAGTCTCAGGGTGGCTTCAAACTCACGGCCATCCTCCTACCTCTGCTTCCCAAGTGCTGGGATTAAAGGCATATGCCACCATCCATGGCTCTCCCTCCCTCTCTAACTCGATTCCCCAGGACCCACGCTAGCCAGATCCACAAGGGGCGCACACATCTGGAGTTCGTTTGGAGTGGCTGGAGGCCCTGGTGTGCCCATTCTCTCTCTCTCTCTCTATCTGCCTCTTTCTCTCTCCGTATGTCACTCTCAAATAAATAAATAAATAAAAATAACAAAAAAATTAAAAAGAAAATAACAATGGGGGGCTGAAGAGATGGCTTAGCAGTTAAGGTGCTTGCCTGCAAAGCCCAAGGACACAGGTTCTGTTTCTCAGGACCCACATAAGCCAGATGCACAAAGTAGCACATGCATCTGGAAGTTGTTTGCAGTGGCTAGAGGCTCTGGCATGCCTACTGTCTCTCTCAAATAAATAAATATTTTTAAAAAAAGAATAGGGCTGGAGAGATGGCTCAGTGATTAAGCCACCTGCCAGCAAAGCCTAACAGCCCAAGTTCGATTCCCTGGTACCCACGTAAAGCCAGATGTGCAAAGTAATGCATGCATCTGTAGTTCATTTGCAGTAGCTAGAGGCCCTAGCAAGCCCATATTCTCTCTATGTCTGTCTCTCTTCTCTCTGTGCATAAATAAGTTGTGTTTAAAAAAAGAAGGCAGTTTAGCTGGGCATAGTGGCGCACACCTTTAATCCCAGCACTTGGGAGACAGAGGTAGGAGGATCAACAAGAGTTCGAATTTCTGAGACCCTACCTCAGAACCCAGCCCACCCAAAAAAGAAGGCAGTTTGGGAGCTGGGGATGTAATGTAGTTGGTACGGTGCTTGTCTGAAGAAAAAAGAAAACTGGAACAATGGACCATACATCTGCACACAGCACTTCTTTCCAACAGAAACAAGAAGCATCAATGTGGAATACTGTTGGAAGACAAGAACGAGAATGGACGACCCTCATCGTTATTCCTGTCAAGTGCGTGAAAGGGGCATTTACTCCAGTCCACTCAGCAAAATTTTGCAGAATTAACTTGGACTAAAAGGAGCTTTTCTTTCTTTCCTTCCTTTTTTTTTTCTAAGTTCCTGGAAGGTAAGTAAAAGAACTTAGGAGTTGATTTTAAAAACACAATCCTGAGAACACTCCAAGAAACTGATTCTGCCTTTTCAGAAAAGGGATTTTTAAATCAACACCCGCCCATGCCAAGATGATGCATGAGCAAATGAGTCCATCCCAAAAGTCGAAGAAAGGAGTCATGTGTCCCATCATTTTCCCTGAAAGTTGATAAGAAAAAAAGGACAATAGAGGGCTGGAGAGATGGCTTAGCAGTTAAAGCACTTGCCTGCAAAGCCTAAGGACCCAGGTTCAATTCCCCAGGACCCACGTAAGCCAGATGCACAAGGGGGCACATGTGTCTGGAGTTCGTTTGCAGTGGCTGGAGGCCCTGGGACACCCATTCTCTCCCTCTCTCTCTCAAATAAATAAATAAAAATAACTTTTTAATATTTACTTATTTTATTTATTTGAGAGAGAGAAAGAAAGAGGCAGATAGAGAGAGAAAGCATGGGTGTGCCAGGGCCTCCAACCACTGTAAACAAACTCCAGACACATGCACCATTTTGTGCATCTGGCTTACATGGGTCCTGGGGAATTGAACCCGGGTCCTTTGGCTTCACTGGCAAACACTTTAACCACTAAGCTATCTCTACAGCCCAAATTTAAAAAAAAAAAAAAGACAATAGAGCTACCTTAGGAGGGCTGGTTTGTTTTGTTTTCCCTCCAGGATTTTCTTAAATATTTTCACAGGGGCCACCAAGGATACCCATGAAAACTTGAACTGGGGCTGGAGAGATGGCTTAGAGGTTAATGCACCTGCATGCAAAGCCTAAGGACCCAGGCTCGATTCCCCAGGACCCACGTAAGCCAGATGTACAAGATGGCACATGCATCTGGAGTTCGTTTGCAGTGGCTAGAGGCCCTGGCACGCCCATTCTCACTCACTCTCTCTCTGTCCCTCTCTCTGTCTCTAATAAATATAAATAAAAATGTCTTAAAAAAAAAAAAAAAGAAAGTCTGAAAAAAAAAAACTTAGGCCGGGCATGGTCTTTAATCCCAGTACTCGGGAGGCAGAGGCAGGAGGATCTCCATGAGTTCAAGGCCACCCTGAGACTACATAGTGAATTCCAGGTCAGCCTGGGCTAGAGTGAGACCCTACCTCGGAAAACAAAACAAAAACAAAAAAACTTGAACTGTTTCCTTTAAGATTTTTTTGCTCCCTCCCTGCCCCTGCCCGCCCCCTCCCCGCAGAGCAGCCAGTGATTTTGACTAACTGCCGCACTAGTGAGTTTTTGAAAGCGGGGTGAGACTGACGAAACAATGATTTTATACCAAAGCAAAACCAAGGAGTGGGCATAGCAGCTAAGACAAAAAAGGCCAAGTCAAAATTGGGGCCTAGTGATTAGCAACTAAGCTCTTAGGGTCTCCCCGAGCCCACAAACATTCATTCGCCTACCCTCAGACTACGTCTAGCTGGAGATAAACCTGACCAACCAGTTTTTAATATTGCTTTGGTTCAGTGCGTTTAGTGGATTTTGGCACTCAAAGGCAGCTTTGTGGTGGCAACGTATATATCTATTTTTAATATATTTTATTATTTGAGAGAGAGAAAGAAAGAGAGAGAATGGGCACACCAGGGCCTCCAGCCACTGCAAACGAACTCCAGATGCATGCGCCCCCTTGTGCATCTGGCTAACGTGGGTCCTGGAGAATAGAACTGGGATCCTTTGGCCTTGCAGGCAAATGCCTTAACCGCTAAGCTATCTCTCCAGCCCAATGCATAATTTTTTTTAACACACTCAGTAAATAAGATTAAATGACCGGAGCAATTTGAATTCCTTTTAAAGCACTACTTAAGCATCCAAAATTAGTTTCCAGTAATATGGGTAATATATTTTCCTTTTATCTGGTAATTATCCTCAACAAACTGCGTTTTGTTTTGTTTTATTTTCTTTTGTTTTTCTTCATTTGAGCAGATTACAAGGGACAGCCACAGTGTGGTATAAGATAAGCTACAAATGAATCAGTAAACTCTGATAATCTCTGGACACATTTGACAACTCTCAACCTACAGGACACCATGTACTTTTTAAAGACTGTTCATAGGGAGATAACCCACTTACCCTGCTACAATCATGGAGTAGGTACCGTCCCTCATCACAAACACAGAAGTCTCTTCCTTGAACGCATAAAACAACAGAACCCAAACTGAGCTCAGAATCATTAACTGCCGCTCCATCCACAAGGTCACGCGTTTTTAAACTGCTCACCAAGCTTGCCTGCGCCCACTCCCCAGGCTGCGGGAGGAACGTTTTATTTCCTGCGCGCTACAACCAACCCAGACACCCAGGTAACGTTGCAAAAGCGATCCTTGGTGGCATTTCTTGACTGGAAAGCGTTCACAGCCTTTCCCAGCAGAGCCTTGAGTGCAATTCCTCGAAGGCACTGGCGCATCTCAGTGTGCAGTGCATCGCGTCCAGCGAGCTGCCAGGAGGGGGTCAAGATTCCTGACCATCCACATGAGCTGTGCCCTAGCAGCAGAGGTTCAAACCAAGCACTGTGAGGCACGGTTCCTTGCATAGGCTGGAATGCAGCCCATGTTCACTGAGGATGGGCTTGAACACACACACACACACACACACACACACACAGGCAGGCAGCTCTGGGGAAAATATAATTTTTGAAACAAAAAACACAGGGCTTGCATAATGCTACACACACACACACACACACACACACAGACACACACATCAGTTTTTTTACGATCATGATCCATCTCTCCAACTGTGCTGACACTCTTCCCAACCTCAACTTCTCAGTTACCAAGCTGGACTTTAAAAAAAAAAAAAAAAAGAACTGAGTTGCCAGTCTGTGCACTGGGCAGACCGGGGAGGAGAGGCATTCAATGCCATGCTGCACCCCCAAACCCCACCTCCCTTCTTCAACCCAATCCAGCTCAGGCCGGGTTGCAATGTTTAAGTTGAGCCCTGTCTCAGTTGATGGTAATGTGCTTTTAAAAGCTCATAGCTTTAGAGATCTAATAACAAGCAAATGAACACTTAGTGAACCATTCTGGTTATAGCTCTTTAATAGCACCTGGAGTTGGGGCTCCAGGCAGGGCGGAAAAGTCCAGTTTCTTTCCTCAACCCACCCCCCTCTCCTCCACCCCTCCAGTCCCCAGAAAACTCCCCAAGTGTCGGCGGTGGGGTGGGGTGGAGGACAGCGGTCATCCGTGGTGCCCATCACTGCCCGGCCTCACCTTTACCTGTCGGTCAGTCCCCACACAGGCCCGGGGCACTGGACACAGCTCCCCGGGGGGAGGAGGCAAAAGCCCCAAGAACATCCCAAAGCAAAGAGAGCAAAAACAACAAAAAAAAATTAAAATGATAATAATAACGATACAAGGTTGCTTTTATGGACAAGGGGGTTCATCGGGGGACCAAGAGACCCGAGCCAGCCAACCTCCCGGCCCCGCACCTACCAGATAATCCATGTACAGAAGCGCCTCGGTTATCCGGAGATCAGACATCCGGCAGCCCTAGAAAGCATCCGGAACGGCTCCGAACCCGGTGGTTGGGGTGTGTGGAGGAGGAGAAAAAAAAAAAAAAAAAAAAAAGGAAAGGAAAAAGAAAAAGAAAAGCAACAGCGAGCGAGCCAGCAGCGTCTCCCGACCGCGGGCGAGCGATCAAGCTCCTTAAAAAAAAAAAAAAGAGGCAGCAGAGGGCGAAAATTGCCGAAAGCAGCCGAGGAGCCGAAGAGGACATGGAGAGAGCGGTGATTGGCTAGAGACGGGGGCGGGCAGGAGGGCGCTGCGCGCTGATTGGCTGAGGGGACTATAAGAAGGCCGGGCCTCGGCGGCGGGCGGAGGGCGTGGGGGAGAAGCGCGGGAGACGCGGAGGCCGCGCCGGTTCCTGTGCGCGCGGGGCGGGGCGGGGCGGGCGGAAGCGGGCGGGAGACACGGGCCGGCCCGGCTCGGCCTGCCGCTTCCTTCCCCATCTCTGCAGAGTCCGTCCGTGGGCCCACAGAGAGATGCGGAGGGTGGAGGAAAGACCCGCCCCCCCCATCCTCTCCGTCCATCCGTCCCTGCCGCTGGGTACCAGCCCGGAGCATCCCGCCGTTACATCCCCCCCGGCAGAAGTGGCTCAACCTCCACGTGCAAGGTTGTGTCCCCCAAGCACTCAACCCGTGCTGTGCAGACTTTTAGAAGCCCAAATACAGGGCTGGAGGGATGGCTTAGCTAAAGGTTAAGGCGCATGCCTGCAAAAAGAAGCCAAAGGACCCAGGTTCGATTCCCCACATCCCACTTAAGCCAGATGGATGCACAAGGGGGCGCACGCGTCTGGAGTTTGTTTGCAGTGGGTGGAGATCCTGGCGCGCCCTTCTCTCTCTCTCTCTCTCTCTCTCTCTCTCTGTCTCATAAGTAAAACTTAAAGATAAATAAAATCCATATATATTCAGCGCACATCCAACATCTTGCATCCCATCAGTTAACAAGAGAGCGGGCTCTTTTTCTTTCTTTCTTTCTTTTTTTCTGAAAGGACTTGACAATATTTGTGACCCGATTTTAAGATTTTTAAAAATAGCCGGGCGTGGTGGCGCACGCCTTTAATCCCAGCCCTAGGGAAGGCAGAGGTAGGAGGATCACCTTGAGTTCAATGTCAGCCTGGGACTACAGAGTTCCAGGTCAACCTGGGCCAGAGTGACACCCTACCTTGAAAACAAAACAGAAATAAAGCGCTTTTACCCTTTGTACCAGTGACTTCATTTCTAAGAAAGTCTTAGGGCAGTGAGATGTGGACAGTGTTGTAAAGGAATATTTATTGCAATATTTATAATAGCAGTATCTCACAGGATTTGTTAACATAGTGCATTTACACAGTAGAGTCTTATCTAGCCTTTAAACATTTAAGAAGTTTCACAATATGGTGAAGTTTACAGGGAGAGAATATTCTTCCTCAAGTTTTTGCGTGTCAGATGCACATAAACAAGGCTATGTAGAAATAGGGGCTCAGATGTTAGTTTTACTGGATGATAACATTTGGGATATTTAATTGCAAAATATATATTTCTCTCCAGGTCAGCCTGGGCCAGCGTGAGACCCTACCTCAAAAAACCAATATATATACACACATATATATTTCTGTTATTTCCTTCCACACGTAGATAACTTAGGGGGCCCACATGACTGGTCTCGTCTTTGTTGGTAATTAGGGCTTAGATATGGCCACAGGTCCAGTGTAACTCAACTGAAATCTTTCTGAAGTGACTGCCTGACTATACAGACATTGTAGGGTGGGGTTGGATTTTTCCCTAACAATCCCCAATTTGACTTGTGTGTGTGTGTGTGTGTGTGTGTGTGTGTGTGACCTCAAGTAAAAATTTTCCATATACATTTGCCTGAGGCTATCGAAACAGTTTTGTTATGGAAAACTAAAGAATTTGCCCTAAATATACACATACTAGGGAGGGTGTAGAGTCCCTCCAGGGAGTGATCCTTGTGACTAGATGTCCTATCTAATCTCTGAACCTGTTTCCTTAGTAACAAAATGGGAATTCCTACAGCCAGAGGGCATTTTTTTTTTTTTTTTTTTTTGGTAGAACTAAAAGCACTGTGGCTATAAGCACTTGCATAGGCCTTGATTTTGCTGCTCCAACTTCCAAGATGTATGTGCAAGTAATAACTTATGTTTTTGAAGAAATTGCAGAAAGATTTTACTCTATTTGAGGGCTAAGAAGGCCTCAAATTGCATTAAGCCATTAGACCCAGTTTTGATTTTTCTTGGCGTTCGGTTACCTTCAAGCACAGAGAAGCTTAGAAGCAATTTCTTTTTAATTTTTAAACTTTATTTATTTATTTGAGAGAAACAGTTATTTGAGAGAGAGAGTCAGAGAGAGACAGAGACTGGGCATGCCAGGGCCTCCAGCCACTGCAAACGAACTCCAGACGCATGCAGCCCCTTGTGCATCTGGTTTATGTGGATCCTGGGGTATCTAACAGGGGTCCTTAGGTTCGCAGTCAAACACCTTAACCGATAAGTCATTTCTCCAGTTCAATTTTTTGTTGTTTTTTTGTTTTTCTAGGTAGTGTGTCACTCTAGCTCAGGCTGACCTGGAATTTACCATGTAATCTCAGGGTGGCCTAGAACTCACGGCAATGCTCCTGCCTCTGCCTCCCAAGTCCTGGCATGCGCCACCACGCTGCGTACCAGTTCAGTTTTTTAAAGTAATTTATTTATATGAGAAAGAGGTAGATAGACAGAATGGTAGAGGCAATGTTGAGCTGGATTCTAAAGGCAAAGGACTTTCATAAATCAAGCCTTTAGCATCCTTGGTTGAAACTAGTTATAGAAATGGAGGCCTTTCAAACTTGTTGGCAAAAGTAATCCAGTCAAGGAAACATTTCATTTTCCCCCTTCTCTACATGAATCAGAACAAAGGACGTGAGTTAGCAAACAGACACTTTGGGGTCTATTGTCTTAGTGATTACATGAGGTCGTTTAATCCCAGCACTTGGGAGGCTGAGGTAGGAGGATTGCCTTGAATTCAAGGCCAACCTGGAACTAAAGAGTGAGATCCAGGTCAGCCTGGGCTAGAGTGAGACCCTCCCTCAAAACACCAGAAATTAAAAAGAGAGAGAGAGAGAGAGAGAGATGCCTGTGTGGGAGAAGATAAGGACGCAGGAGCAGTTGGTGTCTGCCTTTCTTTTAACAGCTGAGCTTAGGAAAAGACAGAACTGAACAGAAGATTAGGCTAAATAATGGCTTGTGCTGCCTTTAGGGATCAGAAGCAGTAGATGAGCCCAAAGCGAGGAGATGAAAGAATCTGCTAATGAAAATTTCCCAGAGGGTGCAACGTAGCGCTGCCCCCCACTCCGTAGCACATTCAAAATGATTGGCATCTATAAAGCTGCGTGTCCAGTGCAATGCATTTAAAATATATATATATATATATATTTTGCAGTTCGGGGAAAAATGATTGCAGAGAGAGAGAGAGAAAGATGAAAAAAGACTGAAAGAAGACTGAATGACTGAACGTGGAGGTCTTTTTTTTCAGTCAGGTGTCTTTCTTCTGTGATATTCACCACAGCCTCCCTGAATGCGCCCGGATCTCATCTGGGATATTCACCTGTGACCCCAGAGCAGGACAGAGATGTCAACTTGATTGTGCTGGTTACAGCAGACGATGGACGACCCACAGCTTGAAGCTGCAGTTGTAGCTGGTGGGGTGAGTGGCGGTGTGGGCAATCACCTCACAGCGTGCTTTTACGAAGAATGAAGAAGAACGGAGGGTGTTAGAATGTGTGTAATCAACCCACCCTGCTGCATGCCAATTCACAGGCTTCCGTCTGGAATAAGACATGATCTCTCTCCTTAATCCAGTCCTGCCGCCTTTCAGTAAAGACAATGACTCTTCCAGATGCTTAAGAAAAGGTGTAAACTCACAAGGCAATTGCATTACTGCCCATGATGTGTGGAAAGACACTATCCCTGTTGCTTGTTAAAAGCAAGCTTGTTTGTTTGTCTGTTTTTTTTACGTTTTATTTTCATTTATTTATTAGAGACAGAGAGAGGGAGAGAAAGAGAATGGGCATGCCAGGGCCTCTAACCACTGCAAATGAACTCCAGATGCATGTGCCACCATGTGCATCTGGTTTCCGTGGGACCTGGAGAATCGAACCTGTGGCCTTAGGCTTCACAGGCATGTGCCTTAACCGCTAAGCCATCTCTCCAGCCCTAAGGAACTCTTTTGACAGCTCACACTCCACTATACCATAAAGGCTACCTGCTAGGCAGATTTGAGGGGAATTTTTTGTTACAAGTGTCACTTGTACGAGACAAGAACAGATGTACTTTTGCAACTTGCTCATCTTCTAAATTCTACCATTCCAGAAAAAAGTAAGTTGGAGGCCATTTCCATATACTCCTCTGTTGGGGCTCATTTGTTTCACGTAGCAGGGACTACAGTGTCTGTAGTAATTTTGCATCACCACTCTCACTGGGTACTTCACTGTGTCATGAAATGTTCCGTAAATGTGTAATGGCTAAAGTTCTATTGTATATATGTACTACATTAAAACATCCTGTGCAAGAAAGATCATATATTATTAACATTGCAGCAGGCTGGAGAGATGGCTTAGCGGTTAAGGCGCTCGCCTGCGAAGCCTAAGGAACCATGTTCGACTCTCCAGATCCAACATTAGCCAGACGCACAGCAAGCGCAAGGTCGCACATGCCCACTAAGTGGCGCAAGCGTCTGGAACTCGATTGCAGTGGCTGAGGCCTTGGAGCACCAGTTCTCTCTCTCGCTCGCTCGCTTGCTTTCTTTACAATAAAAAAAAAAAAGTGTTTCCTCTAAAAAAATAAATATTGTAGTGTATGTTTGCTCATAAGACTACCCGTGGGCCAGGCACTGTGGCACTTGTCTTTTAATCCCAGAACTCAGGAGGCAGGAGCAGAAGGATTTCACGACCAGCTGTGACTGCAAAGTGAGTTCCAGGTCAGCCTGGGCTAACAGTGAGACCCTACCTCCAAAAAGCCCCCCAAAAAGCTGAGCGTGGTGGCACAAGCCTTTAATCCCAGCACTTGGGAGGCAGAGGTAGGAGGATCGCTGTAAATTCGAGGCCACCCTGAGACTATTTAGTCAATTCCAGGTCAGCCTGGGCTACAGTGAGACCCTACCTTGGGGGACAAAATAAAACTGCCTGTAACTCTTTACCTTAATGCCATCATGCAAAAGATTTGCTTTGTTAACAGCCCAATGAAAACCAATCAGCCAGCCGGGCGTGGTGGCACACGCCTTTAATCCCAGCACTCGGGAGGTAGAGGTAGGAGGATTGCCGTGAGTTCGAGGCCACCCTGAGACTCCATAATGAATTCCAGGTCAGCCTGGGCTAGAGTGAGAATCTACCTCGAAAAACCAAAAAAAAAAAAGAAAAAAGAAAACCAATCAGCCAAGAGGTGATAAAGAAAAAAAACCCATTATTACACAGTGCTAGCTGGCTCGGAATATGGCCCGGGTTCTTGTCCTGAAGAGCCCTCTTGCTGGGAAACTTGTTTAGAGGCAGGCTGTATGCATACAGAAGATGGATGATGTGATGGTGGGACGTATGCCTTCTCAAAAGTGGCGTTCGGGGCTGGAGAGATGGCTTAGCGGTTAAGCGCTTGCCTGTGAAGCCTAAGGACCCTGGTTCAAGGCTCGATTCCCCAGGACCCACATTAGCCAGATGCACAAGGGGGTGCATGCGTCTGGAGTTCGTTTGCAGTGGCTGGAAGCCCTGGCGCGCCCATTCTCTCTCTCTGTCTCTATCTGCCTCTTCCTCTCTCTGTCTGTCACTCTCAAATAAATAAATAAAAACAAAAAATTTTTTGAAAAAAAAAAAAAAAAGTGGCGTTCGGCCGAAAGGATGCACATCTGATCCAAATCGCCTAGTCGTGAATGTTTCTCAGTCCTGCACATCTCAAACAGAAAGATGGTCACTGATTGATTTGCCCACTTGCAATCTTGTCACGGTTCCCAATGGACAGGTGAGGACGGGTAGCCGCCTCAGAGCCCTTGTATTGATTACCAAACTAAATGTAACGAAAGGGAAGCACACTTCGTTTGTAGAAGGGTCAGGTCAGGTGAGGTGGGAAGTCAGGCTTGTCCTGCTCAGCTTCACCAAGAAGAATGTATAGAGATGGAATTACCGGGCTGCAGAGATGGTTCAGTGGTTAAGGTGCTTGCCTACAAAGCCTAAGGACCTGGGTTCAATTCCCCACTACCCACATAAAGCCTGATGAACAAAGTGGCACATGCATCTGGAGTTCATTTGCAGAGGCTAGAGGCCCTGGCGCACTCATTCTCTCTCTCTATCTCTCTCTCTCTCTCTCTCTCTCTCTGTCTCTCTCTCTCTCTCTCTCTGTCTCTCTCTCTCTCTCTCTCTCTCTCTCTGTTTCTCTCTCTCTCTGCTGGCAAATAAATATATATATATTTTAAAGAATGGAATTGAGGCTGGAGGGATGGCTTAGCAGTTAAAGTGTTTGCTTGCAAAGCCAAAGGACCCAGGTTGGATTCCTCAGGACCCATGGTAGCCAGATGCACAAGGGGGCGCACGTGTCTGGAGTTTGTTTGCAGTGGCTGGAGGCCCTGGCACACCCATTCTCTCTCTCCCCCTCTTTTTCTGTCAAATAAATAAATAAATAAATAAAATATTTTTAAAAAAGAATGGAATTGCTGCTATAAAGGGTATGAGCACTATTTTATGTTCATATGTGTGTGGGTGTGTGTGTTTGCATGTTTGTGTGGCCAGAAGACCATGTCAGGTATTGTTTCTAAGAACAACCTCCACTTTAAAAAAATAAAAAATTTAAGCCGGTCATGGTGGTGCATGCCTTTAATCCCAGCACTTGGGAGGCAGAGGTAGGAGAATTGCTATGAGTTCAAGGCCACCCTGAGACTACATAGGGAATTTCAGGTCAGCCTGGGCTAGATTGAGATACTACTTTGAAAAAAAAAATTAATTAAATTCATTTATTTGAAAGAGCGAGAGAGAAAGAGGCAGAGAGAGAGAAAGAGAGAGAGAATGGGCGTCCCAGGGCCTCCAGCCACTGCAAATGAACTCCAGATGCATGGGCCCCCTTGTGCATTTGGCTTACATGGGTCCTGGGGAATTGAACTGAGGCCCTTTGGCTTTGCAGGCCAACACTAACCACTAAGTCTTCCCTCCAGCCCCCCCAAAATATATTTTTTATTTATTTATCGGCAAGCAGAGAGAGAAAAGAGACAGGAAGAGAGAATGGGCATGCCAGGGCCTCCAGACACTGCAAACAGACTCCAGATACATGCGCCGCTTTGTGCACCTGGCTTGACGTGGGTACTGGGGACTGGAACTCAGGTCCTTAAGTTCTGAAGGCAAGCACCTTAACCACTGAGCCATCTCTCCAGCCCGCCCTCCACCTTTTTGTGTCAACAGTCTTTTAGAACTCACCGGTCGGCTGTACTGACTAGCCAGAAACCCCCAGAGTTCCGCCGTTCCCTGTCTCCTCAGCACTGAGATAACGAGACTGTATCGCCACGGCCAGATTTTCTTCACATGGGTTCTGAAGCTGCAGCTCAGGTCTCGACATTGCAGGGCAAGGATATGCCAACCACGCATTCTTGCCCAGCCCCCAGTGGGAGCATCTGTCTTCGCATAGTAGTATTCACTTTACCTCCAACTTCCAAGTACAGAGTGATGGTCTTGCATCCCTGTCTGAATTGGCTGCATATTCCTAAATAGCTAGGAGGATGTCTTTCATTAAAAGAACTCTTAAGGCATGGGCATTCCTTTTGGGAGATTTTAGACGTGTCCAGACACTGAGTTCTGAAGACATTTAGCACTTGGCTTCCTTGTCTGGCCTCCAGGAACTCTTGCGACTGCCACGTTTTCCTGAGCCCTGTTTCCTACTCCTCCAGATGGTCACCCTGACGACCCTCCATACACCTAATTTACCCTAGTCCTTGCCTCTGCCTCTTGACCCCAAGCAAAGGACTTTAGCTCAGAAGGCGAACTTCCCCAGAGGGCTGTGTCCCCATATGCAGATGCTTGAACAGCCTGATTCATAAGCAGACGTGGTTACAGTGAGGGCCAGGGCTAGAACGGAGAGGAGGATTTTCTGTTCTCTGCATGCAAGGCAAGGGTTCTACCACTGAGCTCCATCCCCACCCCTTGCTTTTTTTTTTTTTTTTTTTTTTTTTAGGCATCTAGCTCTGGCTGGACTTGATGTAGGTTAGGCTGGTCTCAAACTCAAGATTCTCCTACCACAGCCTCCCAAGTGACAAATGTATGTCACCATGATCTGCTTCAACATTGTTTTTCTTTTCAATTTTTTTTATTAACAACTTCCATGATTATTAAAAATATCTCATACTATTGCCTTCCCTCCCTCCGCTCTTTGAAACTCCACTCTCCATCATATCCCCTCCTCCTCTCAACCAGTCTCTCTTTTATTTTGATGTCATCATCTTTTGCTCCTATTAGATGGTCTTGTGTAGGTAGTGTCAGGCACTGTGAGGTCATGGATATCCAGGCCATTTTGTGTCTGGAGGAGCACGTTGTAAGGAGTCCTACCCTTCCTTTGGCTCTTACATTCTTTCCGCTGCCTCTTCCGCAATGGACCCTGAGCCTTGGAAGGTGTAATAGAGATATTGCAGTGCTGAGCACTCCTCTGTCACTTCTTCTCAGCATCATTGTATTGTGCCTTCTGAGTCATCCCAAGGTCACTGCCATCTGAAAAGAGAAGGTTCTCTACCAAAAGTGAGAATAGCATCAATATATGGGTATGAACATTAAGAGAAGTGCTTACTGGGCAGTTTGATGAGCATAGTAAATACATTTAGCCAGACAGCAGCAGACATTACACCCCTAGGGCTCATCACTACCCCTTTTGTAGGTTTTCAGTATCAGGGATGTATTCCCTCCCATGGAGTGGGCCTCCAGTCCAATTAGAGGGCAATTGGTTTCCACCATGACAGATGTGCCACTATTGCACCTGTTGGCTCATTTGGCCTGGCTGGCCAAATATAAGGCTTGCAGTGTCCACTGTTGAGTATGTTCACTGGTGATTTCTCTCTCTCCCATTGAACTGAATGCAGAATGGCTTCTTCCAGCTTTCTGTCAGCTAGAACATTTTATTATTATTTATTTGAGAGAGAGAGAGAGAGAGAGGGAGAGAGAGAGAGAATGAGCATGCCAGGGCCTCTAGCCACTGCAAATGAACTCCAGATGCATGTGCCACCATATGCATCTGGCTTATGTGGGTACTGGGGAATCAAATCTGGGTCCTTAGCCTTTGCAGGCAAGTACCTAACTACTGAGCCATCTCTCCAGCTAACCCTCCCTCCTTTTTTTTTTTTCTTTTTGGTTTTTCAAAGTAGAGTCTCACTCTAGCCCAGGCTGACCTGGAGTTCACTGTGGAGTCTCAGGCTGGCCTGCTTCTACATTTTAAATCTATAATACCTCCTTGTCAATTTAAACCTGTTTTAAAGCCTGATAACATCTCTTATATCTGTTTGTTTTTTTTTTTTAAGGTCAGCACACCCGGAAGTCCTGATGAATGCTGTCAACTACATGAGGAGGTGACTTTGGGCAGGTCACTCCTTCCTCCTAGGCTTGTTTATTCAACTTGGAGGAGAGTTGGCCTAACCACCAGATGATTAAGGATCTCTTATGGGCCTACAATTCTGTGTTCCTGGGTAGAAAAGCAAGAATTGTCCTTAAAAAGATACAATTTCTTGGGCTAAAGAGATGGCTTAGCAGTTAAGCACTTGCCTGTGAAGCCTAAGGACCCCGGTTCGAGGCTCGATTCCCCAGTACCCACATTAGCCAGATGCACAAAGGGGCACATGCATCTGGAGTTTGCAATGGCTGGAGGCCCTGGCACGCCCATTCTCTCTATCTGCCTCTTTCTCTCTCTGTCTGTCACTCGCAAATAAATAAAAAATGAACAAAAAAAAATTTTTTTAAAGATACAATTTCAGGCTGGAGAGATAGCTCAGTGATTAAGGTGCTTGCCTGTGAAGCCTAAGGACCCAGGTTCAATTTCCCAGAACCCATGTAAGCCAGATGCACAAGGTGGCGCATGCATCTGAAGTTCGTTTGGGGTGGCTGGTGGCCTTTGTGAGCCCATTATCTCCCCCCTCAATAAATAATAAATGAATAAAAATATTTTTAAGATAAAAGTTGGGGCTGGAGAGATGGCTTAGTGGTTAAGGTATGTGCCTGCAAAGCCTAACAACCAGATTCCATTCCCAGAACCCATGTAAAGCCAGATGTATTAAGCGGAACGTGGTTCTGGAGTTCATTTGCAGCAGCTAGAGGCACTGGTGTGCACTCACTCTCTCTGCTTATAAATAAATAAAATAGTATATTTAAATAAATAGATAAAATTGGGCTGGAGAGATGACTTAGCAGTTAATGCACATGCCTGTGAAGCCTAAGGACCCAGGTTCAAATCCCCAGAACCCACGTAAGCCAAATGTACATGCATTTGGAGTTCATTAACGGGGTGTGCCCATCCTCTCTGTCTCTCCCTTTCTCACTCTCTTTGCCTCACTCTGCCTCTCTTTCAAATAAATAAACACCAATAAAATTCTCAAGAAAACACAACAGATAAAATTATCCAGCCAGGCAGGGTGGTGTACACCTTTAATCCCAGCACTAGGGAGGCAGAGGTAGGAGGATCACTGTGAATTTGAGGCCACCCTGAGACTCCATAGTGAATTCCAGGTCAGTGCTGGCTAGAGCAAAATCCTAACGTGAAGAAAAAAAGGGGAGCCTGGAGAGATGGCTTAGTGGTTAAGTCGTTTGCTTGCAGAGCCAAAGGACCTCTGTTTGATTCCCCAGGACTCATGTAAGCCAGATGCACAAGGTGGCACATGCGCCTGGAGTTCCTTTGCAGTGGCTGGAGGCACCAGCACGCCCATTCTCTCTCTCTCTCTCTCTCTGCCTCTTTCCCTCTCTCAAATAAATGAATAAAAATAAAATATATTAAAAAAAAAAACAGATAAAATTTTTCCAAGAGGATTTTCTGGATCTTGGATTGAATAGTCCTCTCTGAAAGTGATAAATAATCGTTCCAGGAAAAGGTTAAGCAGACCTCCGCAGGCGGTGAATACCTGGTAGTCTTATACATCCTTCTTCGTGCTTCCCCTGGATTATCTAATCACTTAGATACAGAACTGCATTATTGATTTTATTAGTTTCCTGTTTCCACTGTAACAAATTACCACAAGCACAATGAGTTAATGCAACACAAATTTACTCTCTTACAATTCTGCAGCCAGAAATTCTAATGGAGTCTTTGGGGGATTAAAAAAGAAAAAAGTCAAGATACTGATTCTCTTTGGAGGACCCTTCCTTGTCTCTTCCAGCTGCTCCTGGCTACCGTCATCTTATATATACATATAATATATATAACATAATATATTATGATAATATATTATATAATTGTTAATTATATAGATATAAATTATTACATGTTTATAATATAATTATATAATCATTATATATAAATCATATAATTATTGTATTATTGTATTATTATATAAATCATATAAATATTATATAATTATATAATTATAATAATTATTATATATATATTTATTTTTATTTATTTGCAAGGATAGAGAGAGACAGATGGTGCATGCCCTCCAGCCACTAAGATCAAACTCCAGACACACGTGCCACTTTGTGCATCTGGCTTCACATAGGTCCTAGGGAATTGAACTCAAGTCCTTAGGCTTTGCAGGCAAGCACCTTAACTACTGAGCCATCTCTCCAGCCCAGCCATCCCCTTACTTACGGCCATGCCTCTCCTGTTTTTGCTGCTTTGGTCACATTGCCCTCTGCCTCCCGGTAAGGACGCTTGTGGTTGTGTTTAGGGCTGACACCAATGATTCAAGGCCATCTTCTTCTCTGAAGAGATTTAATCACATCCTGTGAAGTTTCTTTTGTGATATAAGGTGTCAATCACAGATTCTAGAGAATAAGCCCTAAATATATGCAAGGGCCTCTCACCCTGAGGAAAAGTAAATAGTCTCATGGAACTTCAAAGTAACATGTAGTCCCCTTCCCGTCAATGTCACAGTCCCCTTCTTGTCAATGTTGTCTTCCCCTTCTTCTTAAACAGGGGCAGCTGATGGGGCGGACGTTTTTATTTTCTCTTAGTCTCAAGGGGACGCTTCATGAAGACAGCTCAAAGCATGGCATGAGCAGAGGCAGGTGGCAAACAGCAGCAAGAGGGTGACGCCCGCTCTGGCTCTGGCAAGGGCAGGCTGGCCCAAAGCCCACCCCCAACAACAACCCCCCTCAATTCCTAAATTCCCAACAGCTGGGGATGAGCATTCATGGGGGACGACCGCAGGAGCACCATTTATAATGCCTAAGAAATCAGAAACAAAAAGAAAAAAAAGAGGGTAAACTCCCAACTTTAGAAATGAGTCCTCTTTCAAGATTTACATGTAAAGAGCTGGGCGTGGTGGTGCACGCCTTTAATCCCAGCACTTGGGAGGCAGAGGTAAGAGGATCCCCGTGAGTTCAAGGCCATCCTGACACTACATAGTGAATTCCAGGTCAGCCTGGGCTAGAGTGAGACCCTACCTTGGAAAAAAAGAATACATGTAAGTAGATATTCATCAGAATTAGAATTATGAAAAACAGTTTGCAAGGCAGGCCTGGTGCCACAAACCTGCACTCCCACTCAGCTGCTATGTAGGCTGAGCGAAGAGGGTCACAAGTTCAAGGCCAGACTGTGAAACAGGAGTTCGAAGCCAGGCTGGACAACTGAGCAAGATCCTGTCAAGCACTGGCTGGGCAGACCAAATGAGCCAACGGGTGCAATAGTGGCACATCAGTCATGGTGGAAACCAATTGCCCTCTAATTGGACTGGAGGCCCGCTCCATGGGAGGGAATACATCCCTGATACTGAAAACTTAAAACAGGGGTAGTTGTGAGCCCTTGGGGTGTAATGTCTGCTGCTGCCTGGATAAATGGATATACTGTGCTCACCAAACTGCCCACTAAGCACTCCTCTTAATGTTCATACCCATATATTAATGCTACTCTCACTTTTGGTAGAGAATCTTCTCTTTTCAGATGGCAGTGACCTTGGGATGACTCAGAAGGCACCATGGTGCTGAGAAGTGACAGAGGAGTGCTCAGCACTGAAATATCTCCAGCACACCTTCCAAGGCTCAGGGTCCATTGCAGAAGAGGTGGCAGAAAGAATGTAAGAGCCAAAGGAAGGGTAGGACTGTTTATAATACGCTCCTCCAGATACAAAATGGCCTGGATATCCATGACCTCACAGTGCCTGACACTACCTACACAAGACCATCATAAAAGGAGGAAAAGATGCTGACATCAAAATAAAAGAGAGACTGATTGAGAGCAGTAGGGGGTATGATGGAGAGTGGAGTTTCAAAGAGGAAAGTGGGGGGGGAGGGAGGGAATTACCATGGAATATTTTCTACAATTATGGAAGTTGTCAAGAAAAATAAATAAATAAATTAGCCGGGCGTGGTGGCACACACCTTTAATCCCAGCACTTGGGAAGCAGAGCTAGGCGGATCGCCACGAGTTCGAGGCCACCCTGAGACTATATAGTGAATTCCTGGTCTGCCTGAGCTAGAGTGAAACCCTACCTCGAAAAACCAAAAAATAAAAATAAAAATGATTTTTTTAAAAAAATAGCAGAAACAAAAGTGAAAGAGAACTGTTGAAAAACTTAAATGTAGACAGGATTCTCTGCCTCTGCCTTTGCCATGCCAGGATGGTAAGCACGTGCTTCCACTCCCAGAATTCATGAGAGTTCTTGGGATTGAAGTCAGGACCCCATGCTTACACACTCTTTTTTTTAAAATAGATTTTATTTTTATTCCTTTATTTATTTGACAGAGAAGAGAGAGAGAGAGAGAGAATGGTTGCGCCAGGGCCTCCAGCCACTGCAAACGAACTCCAGACACATGCGCCCCCTTCTGCATCTGGCTAACATGGGTCCTGGGGACTCGAACCTGTGTCCTTTGGCTTTGCAGGCAAGTGCCTTAACCACTAAGCCATCCCTCCAGCCCCTATACACTCTTTTTAACCCAAGGAATAATTGGTCAACATTTATCTTCTGGGGTGATTTCCCCAGTTTTCTTCCAGATCTACTGCCTGAATTTGCTCTTTTTTACCAGTGGCCAGAGTTAAATACCAACTGACTTTTGCATGTCAATTCTTCAAACTAAGTTTTTTCATTTCCTAAAAAAAATCCAGGTGAAGCTCATTGCTAGTGATGTAGACACAACATTAGTTAGAAATGTGCTTTGAAAATGCTTTTGAAAGTGATTTTCTTTTCCTTTTGTTGTTTTGAGGTAGGGTCTCGCTCTAGCCCAGGCTGACCTAGAATTCACTATGTCATCTCAAGCTGGCCTCAAACTCATGGCCATCCTCCTACCTCTGCCTTCTGAGTGCTGGGATTAAAGGTGAGCCCACAGCACCAGTTGAAAGTGATCTTTAAAGTATACGTTTTATTTTTTATTTTAGAGAAAGAGAGAGAAAATTGGTGTGCCTGGGCCCCAGCCACTACGATCAAACGCCAGACACTTGCGCCACCTAGTGGGCATGTGTAACCTTGTGCTTGCCTCACCTTTGTGCATTTGATGTAGGATCTGGAGAGTGGAACATGCGTGCTTATGCTTCACAGGCAAGCGTCTTAACCAACAAGTCATCTCTCCAGCCCTAAAATATACTTTTAATATTTTATTTATATTTATTTGAGAGAAGGAAAGAAGCTGAGTGAGTGAGAGAGAGAGATAATGGCACACCAGGGCTTCCAGCCACTGCAAATGAACTCCAGATGTATGCGCTACCTTGTGCTTCTCTGGGGAATTGAACTGAGGTCCTTTAGTTTTGCAAGCAAGTGCCTTAACCACTAAGCCATCTCTTCAGCCCTAAAGTATACTTTTAGAAATGCCTTCGATAAACAACAACAACAAAAATACCCAGGAATCATTACAACTATAAGCTTCGAGAGAAATTAAATCTAACTAGAGAGATACAATGCTCGTGGACAGAAGGACTATTGTAGAGATGTAAATCTTCCCCAAATTGATATATAGATTCAAAACAATAACTTTCAAAAGTACAAGAGTACGTAATAATGAAACATTTCCTAACTACCTTAATTTGAGGGCAGCACCCTTCTTACACTGAGTTGAGCAGCATGTGTTAAGTGGTATTTAAACTGCTTTAAATATATATATATATATATATATATATATACATATATATATTATTTATTTATTTGACAGAGAAAGAGGGACACAGAGAGAGAATGGGTGTGCCAGGGCCTCCAGCCACCGCAAACAAACTCCAGATGCATGCGCCACCTTGTGCATCTGGCTTACATGGGTCCTGGGGAATCGAGCTTCAAACTATGGTCCTTAGGCTTCACAGGCAAGAGCTTAACCACTAACCCATCTCTCCAGCCCTACACTGTTTTGAGTCTAGTGATTAAGAACATAACCGCTATTGCCAGGCTGTCTGCGTGTGAGCCTCGGCATTACTTCTTCCTAGCTCTACGACCTCTGGCATGTTACTTAATTTTAAGTTGACTTATTACGTGTACTTTGTAGGCCAGGAGACAAATACCCACCTCACTTAGTTATTAAGATTAATAATGTCAGGCTGACGAGATGACAAAGTGGTTATGGCGCTTGCCTGAAAAGCCTGAGGACCCAGGTTTGATTCCCCAGGACCCACATAAAGCCAGATGCACAAGATGCACATGCATCTGCAGTTTATTTGCATTGGCTGGAGGCCCTGGTACACCCATTCTCATTCTCTCTGTGTGCCTCTCTTCTCTCTCTACTGATAAATAAATAAATAATTTTTTAAAGTTCTTTAAAAAAAAGATTAATAGTGTCACGCACATAAAATGGTACTGGCACACAGCAAGCATTATGTAAGTGTTGGATAATTTTGTTGCGGGTCTTCTCGCTCCCAGTAGTCTTCAGTTCCTTGAAGGAGCACCACCGTGTTTCACTGGATTCTTCAGTTTCAGAGCCTGGCATCAGAACCTGGCGCATACTCAAATGCTGGCCGCCGCGCTGTTACAGCAAACAGAATAAAGTGGTACTTGGCACTGGAGAAGATCCAAACGTCCCCGAGAGCGCAATGCTTAAAGAAACCTGACCCAGTACCCTCAAGCCTGTGAAGAGTGAGTCCGTTCTCTCACTGCTTTGGACAGTAAGTGTGCAAAGTGTGATCACGGGGCTGCTGTGGAAATAGCCGTCACTGATTACTTGCCTAGTTGTTTAGAAGCCTTTGTTCTTCACCAAATGCCCGAGATCCTCCCAAACCCGGTAGGCATGGCGTTCCAAGAATGGAGGTCCAGTGGACCTGGCCCTTCGTCGTGTGGCCCCCGAGTGCTTATCACTGGTCCATGTTGAATATATTTCTTTTTTTAAATTTTTAATTTTATTGATTGATTGATTTTGAGAGAGAGAGAGAGAGAATGGGCACGCCAGGGCCTGTGGACACAGCAGAGGAACTCCAGACACATGTGCCACCTTGTGCATCTGGTTTACGTGGGTCCTGAAGAATTCAACCTGGGTCCTTAGGCTTTGCAGGCAAGCGCCTTAACCCCGCTAAGCCATCTCTCCAGCCCCGTCCCAGGTTTAACCTCTTTTTTTAAAATTTTTTTTGTTTATTTTATTTATTTATATATTTGAGAGTGACAGACAGAGCGAGAAAGAGGCAGAGAGAGAGAGAGAGAGAGAGACAGAGAGAATGGGCGCGCCAGGGCCTCCAGCCACTGCAAACAAACTCCAGATGCGTGCGCCCCCTTGTGCATCTGGCTAACGTGGGTCCTGGGGAGTTGAGCCTCGAACCGGGGTCCTTAGGCTTCACAGGCAAACGCTTAACCGCTAAGCCATCTCTCCAGCCCGCAGGTTTAACCTCTTTATAAACAGAAACTGAAACTGTGACCCAAGGCATGTGACTTCATGGGATTTCAGAGGGCTCCGAAGATCCCGCCTCCAAGTCTGCTACGATACAGCTGTGTTGTAATTTCACACCGCTGGGACTGAACGCCAAGCCCAAGGCAGCTGATGGGAGAAGAGGCTTTATTTATGTTGGCTTACAAGCTCAAAGGGACACTGCATGATGGCAGCCTGGGAATGCACGGCATGAGCAGAGGCTGCACATCATCATGTTGCCACGGCAGGTGTAAAATAGCAGTTGAGGGCTGGAGAGATGGCGCTGCAGTTAAGGCCCTTGCCTGCAAAGCCTAACGACCGTGGTCCAATTCCCCCAGCACCCACGTAAAGCCAGATGCACAAAGTGGCGCATGCATCTGGGGTTCATTTGTAGCAGCTGGAGGTCCTGGCGTGCCCATTCTCTCCATCTGTCTCTCTTCTATCCTTCTCTGCTTGCAAATGAATAAATAAAACTTTTATTTAAAAAAAAAAGTTGATTAAGTCAGGGATGGTGGCACATGCCTTTAATCCCAGCAGAGGTGGGAGGATCGCCATGAGTTCGAGGCCACCCTGAGAGTACATAGTGAATTCCAGGTTAGTCTGAGTTAGAGTGAGACCCTACCTTGAAAAACAAAACAAAACAAACAAACAAAAAAAAGGTTGATTAAATAATGTAAACCAAGTACAGGTGAAGGGCAATACAAAAGTGAGGTGCATGTCGTGAACTCCCTGATTTTTACCAGTGTGAGTTAAAATTAAAAGTGAAAATTTCAAGCCGGGCGTGGTGGCGCACACCTTTAATCCCAGCACTCAGGAGGCAGAGTTAGGAGGATCACTGTGAGTTCGAGGCCACCCTGAGACTACATAGTGAATTTCGGGTCAGCCTGGGCTAGAGCAAGACCCTACCTGGAAAAAAAAAAAAAAGTGAAACATTCAGAGCTGGGAAATAGTAATGGGAAATAGTCCTGTATCTTCTAGCATGTATATGAAAGCGGCCAGCCAAGTACATCAACATGAGACCTTCTGTTTCAACCGTGGGAAGCGATTGACCATTAACTTTCTCAACTATTGCCTTCAGCTGTTGGGCACACTTGGTGACATGCAGCAGATGAACCAAAGCTGGGCCTCCCAGAGGACACAAGACATGTCTCTCTGTGACAGATGCCCAAGTACAGAAATGCAGAATCTGGGCTGGAGAGATGGCTTAGCGGTTAAGCGCTTGCCTGTGAAGCCTAAGGATCCCGGTTCCAGGCTTGATTCTCCAGGACTCACGTTAGCCAGATGCACAAGGGGGCGCACACGTCTGGAGTTCGTTTGCAGTGGCTGGAAGCCCTGGCGCGCCCATTCTCTCTCTCTCTCTCTATCTGCCTCTTCCTCTCTCTGTCACTCTCAAATAAATAAATAAAAATTAACAAAAAAAAAAAGAAATGCAGAATCTCCACTCCTGGTCCGCAGAAATAGCGACTGAGGGCTGGACAGATGGCTCAGTGGTTAAGGCGCTTGCCTGCAAAGCCAAAGGACCGAGGTTTGATTCCCCAGGAGCCATGTAAGCCAAATGCACAAGGTGGTGCATGCATCTGGGGTTTGTCTGCAGCAGCTGGAGGTCTTGGCATGCCCATATTCTCTCCCTGTCAATCTCTCTCTCTCTCTCTCTCAAATAAATAAAGATAAAATACAAAAAAAAAAAAAAGAAAAGAAATATTGATTAAGAACCTAGAATTATGTAGTGCTCCCATCATGTGGAAGGAAATACCAAATAAATTACCACAGGGCATAGTTATGTTGGAAGAATTACTTTGAGCTTGAAATTCTTGCTCATTTGTCTCTATAAATGTTCTCCACACAATATATTGATACTGTCTAGACTCCCAGATTAAATGAGCCAGGCCACATATAAAATATCAAGATGTAAGCAATGATGTGAATTTACTAAGGAAAAAAATTACTTTCATCAGACTCCAGCCTTTAGCATATATTTGGAAGAAAAATAACGAACATTGCTTGATACAAAGTCGTATAGCATCTAATCAAGAATCCAATCCCTATCTTTTACGAAGGTGTTGTGCCTCAGATGTCATGTGAATGCTGGATGGCTAGATAATAGTCATGCATAGGAAGATTAACAGTTTTGTTTTGCCACAGGATAAACCACTTTTCTTTCAGCTACAAAAGAATGCTTCAATAAGTCATTTAGACTAGCAAAGGGAAATTATAGTAATACTGAAACCACAGAGATGGCTCAGTGGTTAAGGCGCTTGCCTGCAAAGCCTAACAACCCGAGTTCAGTTCCCCAGTGCCCATGTAAAGCCAGATGCATAATGTGTCACATGCATCTGGAGTTCATTTTCAGTGGCTAGAGGTCCTGGCATGCTCTCTCTCGCTCTCTCTCTTTTTCTTTTTCTTTCTCTTTGTCTTTCTCTCTCTCTCTCTTCTGGGCATGGTGGTTCATGCCTTTAATCCCAGCACTTGGGAAGCAGAGGTAGGAGGGTCATTGTGAGTTTAAAGCCAGCCTGAGACTACATAGTGAATTCCAGGTCAGTGTGAGCTAGATCTAAAAAAGAAAGAAAAGCCAGGCATGGTGGCACACGCCTTTAATCCCAGCACTCGGGAGGCAGAGGTAGGAGGATTGCCGTGAGTTCAAGGTCCCTCTGAGACTGCAGAGTGAATTCCAGGTCAGCTTGGACTAGAGTGTGAAAAAACAAAAACATCATATATATATATATATATATATATATATATATATATATATATATTAGTTTTTCCAGGTAGGGTCACACTCTAGCCCAGCCTAACCTAGAATTCACTATGTAATCTCAGGGTGGTCTCCAACTCACGGCAATCCTTCTACCTTTGCCTGTGCTGGGTTTAAAGGCATGCGCCACCATGCCTGGCTACATCATTTCCTTTTTTTTTTTTTTTTTTTTTTTTTTGAGGTAGGGCCTAACTCTAACTCAGGCTGACCTGGAATTCACCTTGTAGTCTCAGGGTGGCCTCAAACTCACGGCGATCCACCTACCTCTGCCTCCCGAGTGCTGGGATTAAAGGCGTGCACCACCACGCCCGGTTTACATTTCCTCTTGATCCCACTTGAGCTACTAAAATTTCCAGACGTCTTGTGTAGGATGCATCACAAATTGGCGATAAACAAATGCTAAAGCAGAAACTGACTGTGGTGGTTTGAATAGAATAGATGGCCCCCAATATATTCAGTTGTTTGTTTGTAGTTTGCATCTTTAGCCACCTGGCTGGAGTCAGTGCCATTGTGTGGATCTTAAGGTGTGGTGGTGGGTTTCAGATTTCAATCTAAAGATATGCAAAGTGTGCCTAGCTGGAGTTCCTGAAGTGTGCTGTGCTGTGTGGCTTTTTTGGCTTGTGCTTTTCTCTCTCTCTGCTTGGTCCTGTGAAGGCAGGCCAGCTTCTTCTGCCATTATGGAACTTCCCCTGGATCTGTAAGCTTCAATAAATCCCTTCCTCCATAACTGTGCCTGGTCTGGAAGTTCATCTCGGCGAACCTGAAGCTGTCTGCGACACTGACGCCAGCATGTCATTGAACAGAAAGGGAGGAAAATTCTACCTTGTATCATATCCACTGTGATAAGCTAAATTGTCCAAAAGCCAAAGACATCTGCTGTATGGAGAAGAGAAACCAGAGCGAGGACGACTCGATTTCCCAGCCCTCCCAGCTTGGGTTGCCGTCCCTGAGTAGGAAGCGGGAAGCTCACAGATGTGAAAGACCCTCTTTCCTCCAGGACAAGGCCGGCCGCGCACTCGTAGTAAATTACCAGATGTTTTTGATAAGTCTAACTCGGAAGGACTCATCACGCACATTGTGTTTGACAAGTACAAAATTAAGCAAGCTAAATCAGTCCCAAGGAATTAAACGGCTGTGTAAGCAGTCTATCAAGTGACCAAAGGCTGGGGCTGTCCCTACAGGAAACCAAACTGTGTCTCCTGCCTGAACATAATCCTCAAAAGGTTCCTGTTGAAAGAACCATGGATGGGGAGTTTTATATGAATGTTTTAAAAATAATTATTCATTTATTTTATTTGCAAGCCAAAAGAGAGAGAGAGAGAGAGACAGAGAGAAAATGGGCATGCCAGAGCCTATAGCCACTTCAAACTAACTCCAGATGCATGTGCCCCTTGTGCATCCGGCTTATGTGGGTCCTGGGGAATCGAACCTGGGTCCTTTGGCTTCTCAGGCAAACACCTTAACTACTAAGCCATCTTTCCAGCCCTTATATGAATTTTTCAAAGACATTTTTAGTTTTGTTTATTTATTTATTAGAGACAGAGAGAGGGAGAGAGAGATGAAGAGTGAGAATGTGTGCACCAGGGCCTCCAGCCACTGCAAAGGAACTTCAGACGCATGTGCCACCATGTGCATCTGGCTTATGTGGGAACTGGAGAATCGAACCTGGGTCCTTAGGCTTCACATGCCTTAACTGCTAAGCCATCTCTCCAGCCCTTATATGAATTTCTAACAGTTTTCAATGTGATACCTCACAAAAGCAAGGTAGTTCAATACTTGATAAAAATAAGAAAAATTTGCATAAGATTTATAGCACTAACTAACTGGCGGAAACAATAGTTAAATGTTACTATGTCCTGTGTAATAGGGGCTCTGGCATGTCAGAGACCACAGAAAGCCAGCCCCCTATTACTTCTAGTTATAGGGAACTTGACCATTAGCATCTTGGATTCTAGAGACAAATTCCAAGCTTGACCTCACATTCCATCTTTTATAGGCTAGGTGATTTGGAACCAGTGTTTTATTTTAATTTCTTCCTCAGACCTCGCCTTAATCTCCTCATCGGTAACCTGCTAACAAAAGAACTTCACAGTGAAAACCATTACTTGGGCTGGAGAGATGGCTTAGTGGTTAAGGTACTTGCCTGCAAAGCCAAAGGACGCAGGTTCAATTCCCCAGGACCCACGTTAGCCAGATGTACATGGTGGCACATATGTCTGGAGTTCGTTTTCAGTGGATGGAGGCCCTGGAGCGCCCATTCTCTCTCTCTTTCTCTCTCTATGCTTCTTTCCCTCTAATAAATAAATAAAATAAAAATATTACAATTTTTTTTTGATGTAGGGTCTCACTCTAGTCCAGGCTGACCTGGAACTCACTATGTAATCTCAGGGTGGCCTCGAACTCATGGCGATCCACTTACCTCTGCCTCCCAAGTGCTGGGATTAAAGGCGTGAGCCACCATGCCCGGCTATAGAATATTTAAAAAAAAAAAAAACATTATGTTTTTACAGTGACTCAAAACTAATGTAGTTTGGTGTATCGTACCATAAATAGAGAGAGAGAGAGAGAGAGAGAGAGAGAATGGGCTTGCCAAGGCCTCTCGACCTGTAAACAAACTCCACAAGCATGTGCCAGTTTGTGCATCTAGCTTTATGTGGGTCCTGGGAAATCAAATGCTGGAAGTTAGGCTTTGCAGTCAAGCACCTTAACTTTAGCCCTAAATTTTTATTTTATTAAAAAAGTATTTATTTGGGCTGGAGAGATGGCTTAGTGGTTAAGCACTTGCCTGTGAAGCCTAAGGACTCCAGTTCGAGTCTTGATACCCCAGGACCCACGTCAGCCAGATGCACAAGGAGGCACACGCGTCTGGAGTTCGTTTGCAGTGGCTGGAGGCCCTGGCGCACCCATTTTTTCTCTCTCTCTCTCTCTCCATCTGCCTCTTTCGCTCTCTGTCTGTCACTCTCAAAGAAATAAATAAAAGTAATGAACAAAGAAACAAAAATATTTATTTATTTATTTGAGAAAGAGGCAGACAGAGAAAGAGAATGAACATGGGTGTGCCAGGGCCTCCAGCCACTACAAACAAACTCCAAATGTATGTACCACCTTGTGCATCTGGCTTCTTACGTGGATCCTGGGGGATTGAACCTGGGTCTTTTGGCTTTGCAGACAAGTGGCTTAACCACTAAGCCATCTCTCTAGCCCCTGATGGGTGGTTTTGAATGTCATCCAGATCGAACAAGAAGTCATTACAATGTCCTTAATGAATCCTCTAGAAACAGTATTGGTTCCTAGAAGGCTAGGTGGAAAATTACAGAGTCTAGAAAAGATATCCATGCAAACCTTTAACCCCAACCCTGTGGAGGCTGAGGCAGGAGAATCACAACTTTGGGGCCAGCCTGGGGCGCATAGCAAACTTAGTTCTTCTCAAAATAATGAAAAAGATATTGAAGCTCACCCAAGAACAAGTAGGTGAGGTGAGGTTCCGAACTTGGGTGGATAAGGCTTAAACAGAGGAGGTGGTGACTTCTAAAAACAAAAACAGCCTGGAGAGATGGCTTAGCGGTTAAAGCGCTTGCCTGCGAAGCCTAAGGGCCCATGTTCGACTCTCCAGGTCCCATGTAAGCCAGACGCACAGAGGTGAGGCAAGCGCAAGGTCGCAGGTGCCCACTAGGTGGCGCACAGTCTGGAGTTCGATTATAGAGGCTGGAGGCCCTGGCGTGCCAATTATCTCTCTCTCTTTCTCTCATAGATACATATATTTTAACGTTGCTCACCCTCTGTCATAGCAGAGTGAAACTGGCTTTGGATTGCTCATAGTGGAACTTAGATGGCTCTTTCCTTAATGCTGATCTTACTCTCTCACTGTCCTTCCCTGCTTCTTTCTTTGCTCCACCTCACTGTATCCCCCAGGCTCCCTGCCATAGTCCACATCAGCTGGAGCCAGGGTGGGAATCGCAGAGGCTTTGGGTAAGTGTCCCCTGCACTATTGTCCTGCCGTGGCATAATGTGGCGATGGCTTCATACATCTTGTTGATGACCCTTTCCCGTGGATTTAGCTCTCAAGAGGACCTATGGCGAGTGTAGTTCTGTCCTTTGCCCCTTCGTACTCGGCAGTGGTAACGGCTCCCTTTGTGGTCGGTTCTCGGTGCCTCCTTTCCCCTCTTGACTCCCATAACCCTGCCCACACCAACGTAGTGTATCCCTTCGTGAAACCTCTGCCAACCCCACCAGAATAGAATAGCCTCCTGGTTCCTACTGATGCCAACTCTTTTTTTTTTCAAATTTTTATTAACAATTTCCATGATTATATAAAAAAAAATCCCATGGTATACTCTCCCTCCCCCCACTTGCCCCTTTGAAACTCCATTCTCCATCATATCCCCTCCCCCTCTCAATCGGTCTCTCTTTTATTTTGATGTCATGATCTTTTCCTCCTCTTATGATGGTCTTGCGTAGGTAGTGTCAGGCACTGTGAGGTCATGGATATCCAGGCCATTTTGTGTCTGGGGGGAGCACGTTGTAAGGAGTCCTACCCTTCTGTTGGCTCTTACATTCTTTCCGCCACCTCTTCTACAATAGACCCTGAGCCTTGGAAGGTGTGATAGAGATATTACAGTACTGAGTACTCCGGTCACTTCTTTCCAGCACCATGATGCCTTCTGAGTCATCCCAAGGTCACTGCCATCTGAAAAGAGAAGATTCTCTACCAAAAGTGAGAGTAGCATTACTATATGGGTATGAACATTAAGAGAAGTGCTTACTGGGCAGTTTGGTGAGCATAGCATATTCATTTAGCCAGACAGCAGCAGATGTTACACCCCTAGGGCTCATGACTACCCCTGTTTTAAGTTTTCAGTATCAGGGATGTATTTCCTCCCATGGAGCAGGCCTCCAGTCCAACTAGAGAGAGGGCAGTTGGTTTCCACCATGACAGACATGCCACTATTGCACCCGTTGGCTCATTTGGCCTGACTGGCCAAATATAAGGCTTGCAGTGTCCACTGTTGAGTATCTTCACTGGTGATTTCTCTCTCTGCCATTGAACTGCAGGCAGTGTGGCTTTTTCCAGCTTTCTGCCAGCTGGTCTACATGGAGGAGGTTCTCAGCTCAGTTCCAGCAAGATTTCTCAGTGGCCTTGCAGCCCAAGTATGTGGAGTCTTCAGCAATAGGGTCTTACCATCTATTCTTGGTGGGAAACCAAGGGCCTTGGCAATGGCGTATAATGTTTTGGGGGCATCAGGAACCTCCCTGGCCAACAACACACTGGAAGGTATCCCATCCCTGGCACTGAAAATTTTCTAGCAACAGTCTACGGCTCCTGAGCGTTCCATTGTCCAAAAAGGTAGGTTTCCATATGATTTATTTATATACTCTTAGAGTTTGATTAGCCCTCCCTCCACCTTTCCTTTACTCAATTTCTTCCCCTGACCTCACTTTGGGCCTTTTCATCCCCATTAATCTATTCTCCTACTTACATATATACAATACCATCCTATTAAGTACCCCCTCCCTTCCTTTCTCTTCCCTGTATATATCTCTTTTCTAGTTTACTATGATGCCAATTCTTTAAGGAGTTTATAGTGATGAAACCAGGCTGGTATAACCAGACATTCCAGATGGACATGTAACTTCATGAAGCTTCATTTCATATGGGCACATTTTCTTTGTAAGGGTGTAGGTATGTAACTTTATGCCTGAACATTTTGTCTAGAAGGAAGGTTTTTAAATGGTATGCGATGTGATGAAATAACTTAGTTTTGAAGGGAAACCATGAAGTCCAATTCATTTTGATTTTAAGGGAATGCAAATTACAGGACTTGGATAAGTGTAATAAAAAAACATTCTGGGCTGGGGGCCGGGCGTGGTGGCACATGCCTTTAATTCCAGCACTTGGGAGGCAGAGGTAGAAGGATCGCCATGAGTTCGAGACCACCCTGAGACTACATAGTGAATTCCAGGTCAGCCTGAGCTAGAGTGAGACCCTACCTCGGGAGCGGGGGCACATTCTGGGCTGGAGAGATGGCTCAGTGTTTTCTGGGCAAACATGAGTGTCTGGGGGGCGGGCTCAGTCCACTCAGTTCGGAACCCATGTGAACAGCTGATCATGGCCACGCCCACCTCTAACTCCTTTCTCACGGGGACCCAAGAACCAGCAGAGCCCACTAAGCTCCAGAATTAGTGAAAAAGGAGACTCGGGTCAAAACAAAACCAGGCAGAAGGACAATGGAACAGAACAACACCCTGTGTTCCACGTCCAGCTACCACAGGGGAGTGACCCCCGCCTCGGACCAGCGCATGTGCATACACTACGCACACCACACTGCAAGCACACAGAGAAGCAAAACAGTAAATACACAACAGAACTAAGACAAACAGGCCAAGCAGTGCTGCGGGTAAGCACAGCAAGGGATTTATTCGAGGACTCAGACCTTAGGCAGTGGCGGACGCCACACTGAGGAGTCTATGCAATGCTCTGTTCTGAAGCCGCTAGAATTTAGCCAGACCAGCAGGTGGGCAAACAGCCAAGGGGAGTGTGAACCCCCAAGGGTAGGCTAGGCCTGTAAGGGTAAACTAGAGCACTCAGCCGTCTCCCTCCCGCTTCACCTCTGACGTGGTGACTCTCGGAAGAAGTTGGCACCTTTCCTCAAAAGAATAATTAACTCTACCATCCTCAGGGAACCCTGTCAAACCGAGCTCAGTGTCAGGCATGTGGGCTAGGTCATTTTCACATCTATAATAGACTTTTATTATATCACTTTATCACCCCAACAGCATTTGATATTGCATTTCAACTGGCTAAATACCTGATATTAACACAAAAACATGTTATACAAACATCATTGGAAACAATAGTCATTGGCCTAAAGAAATGGCTTAGCCATTAAGGTGCTTGCTTGCCTGCCAAGCCGAAGACCCAAGTTCAATTATCCAGGACCCATGTAAGCCAGATGCAGAACGAGGCACATGTGCGTAGCTCCTTTGAAGGGTCTGGAGGCCCTGGTGCACCCATTCTCTCTCTCTCTCTCTCTCTGCCTCTCTCTCTCTCTCTCTCAAGTAATTAAATAGAAAATAAAAAAGAAATAAAACTCACTCGGAACATGCAAAGACAGATAACGTCATAAAAGGAATTGGATGCATTTCCATGCAATACAGATTTATGGCAGAAAATCAAAAGCATAGATGACATAACATGACACAAATTCTTTAAAAGACAGCATTATTTTTTAAAAATATTTGTTTGATTTTATTTATTTGAGAGAGCAAGAGAAATGTTGAGAGAGACAGAGAGAGCAAGTGAATGAGCACACCGGGGCCTTCAGCTGCTACCAACAAGCGCCAGACACGTTCGCCACCTTAGGCATCTGGGCTAAAGTGGGTCCTGGGCAACCGAACCCGGGTCCTTTGGCTTTGCAGGCAAATGCCTCAACAGCCTTTCGCCAGCTGACGGCTCGGGACTTGGAGGAGCTGGGGGAGAGGGGAGAGGAGCTGGGGGGCTGGCGGGCGAAGAGCTGCCCCCCCCCCTGTTTTACACAGGCTGTAAAACAACATGGTCACAACACCACTCCTGCCTTCTAGATCCTCCAGGAATTTCGCCTATTGCTAATGCCAACTCGGAAAGTTAGAGAGAGGGGTGTCAGGAAACGTGATGGGGGACAGCGCCGCCACGTCCACCCTCATGGGCTTGTGATGCCTACAAACCTTTCTCTCCACACTAAGCCTTTCTAAGTAAAACGATGGCAAAATCGCACTTTTGCACAAGTCACTGCCATCCCTTGCCAGGCCACTTGGCAAAATGCTGTCCCCCAAAGAAGAAAAGTCTCTTTATTCACCTTGGGTTGAAAGTCATCCCTCTTTTAAAGCCGGGCGTGGTGGCGCACGCCTTTAATCCCAGCACTCGGGAGGCAGAGGTAGGAGGATTACCGTGAGTTCGAGGCCACCCTGATACTCCATAGTGAATTCCAGGTCAGCCTGAGCTAGAGTGAGACCCTACCTTGAAAAAAACCAAAAAAAAAAAAAAAAAAAAAAAAAAAGAAAGTCATCCCTCTTTTAGCAGAGCCATACTCTCTGTTGGTAGCCTGTAACTCTTGCTGAGATGTAAATTTAATTACGAATGTTAGAGGAATGTGAAAGGTTAAAAAATTGTGTGTGCATGCGTGTGTGTGTGTGTGTGTGTGTGTGTATTTACACATTCATACCAAAATAAACTAAAAATACATATATCTGCCAGGCATGGTTGTGCACGCCTTTAATACCAGCACTCAGGAGGCCAAGGTAGGAGGATCACTATGAGTTCAAGGCCAGCCTGAGACTACATAGTGAATTCCAGGTCAGCCTGGGCTAGAGTGAGACCCTACCTAAAAAAAAAATAAATAAAAGAAACGAAATACCTATACCTATTTGTAATCCTTGTTTTTACGCAATACGTAATCTTTGTTCTTCAGTTAAGTCTATATTCTCTTTGTCCTCAGCAAGCATTTAATCTGGGTCTGTCCTTATTGGGGCGATACAAGCCCTTCAGAATGCTGATAGATCTGAGCCATTGGCGGCCCGATCTGGGTCGGATTTTGTTAAGTTTCTCCCAGTGTTAGTGAGTGTGTGGGAAAACTTTCTCAGGCTGGCATACAACGTACCAAAGAACTAAATACGTTGAAACTTCAGACGTGAATCCTCTCACTCACAGTTCAGGACAGGAGTCTGAAGGAACCCTGTCAGCAGGTCTGGCTGGTTCTTGGCAGCAGGAATAGGAAGACTGTCCCAGGCTAGCCTCTGGCACGTCTCGGAAGGCCCTCAGCATCCCTTGGCTTCCCGGTCGGCTTCTGTTGTCACATGCCTGCCTTCCCTCTATCGCTCTTTTCTTATAACAACACCAGCCACGCTGGACCAGGGCCCACCCTAATTGAACATGATCTCATCTTAACACGGTTACATCAGCACAGACCCTGTTTCCATATAAGGAAGGGTTAGCAAGGACTAATATTCCAACACATATTTTTGGGAGAAGTAATTTAACCTATGATATAGTGTGGGATGCCTAAGTCTGCATTTCAGAATTTCTTCTCTTTCTGTTTATTAATTTATTAATTTATTTTTTGCGGGGGGGTTCGAGATAGGGTCTTACTCTACTACAGGCTGACCTGGAATTCACTATGTAGTCTCAGACTGGCCTTGAACTCATGGCGATCCTCCTACCACTGCCTCCAGAGTGCCGGGATTAAAGGCATGCGCCACCATGCCTGGCCATTTATTTGCTTTTTTGTTGTTGTTGTTTGTTTTTTTCAAGGTAGGGTCTCACTCTGGCTCAGGCTGACCTGGAATTCACTGTGTAGTCTCAGGGTGGCTTTGAATTCACAGCGATCCTCCTACCACTGCCTCCGGAGTGCAGGGATTAAAGGCATGCGCCACCATGCCCAGCCATTTATTTGTTTTTGAGGCAGGGTCTTGCTCCAGCCCAGGCTGACTTGGAACTTACTCTGTAGTCTCAGGCTAGCCTCGAACTCACAGCGATCTTCCAACCTCTGCGTCTCGAGTGCTGGGGTTAAAGGTGCGCGCCACCACGCCCGGCTCCCTTTCCTTGAAATTCCACCTGATACGCAAGACGTCAGTTCTCCATCTTTGCCTGTGGACCAACTGCATGGAAAACATAAGGCAGCCAGCTTGCAAGCTCATTTTATAATTCAGTGAGATCTTTTCTGTGTCTCCTAGTAGGAGCACTCTTCTCCGGGAAACCTCAGAACTCCAATACAGCAGAGCCTGAAGCTTACGGGGGTCAGGAAGCAAACCTCTAGTCACCGTGTCACCAAGGGTAATTCTACAAGAGTCATTCCCGTTTCCAACCTTGACTCGCCCATACGTCACATCCTGAGGGCTCTGACCCCAGCTCTACAAGGGGCCGTCGGGCAGCAACAGGATCTTCAAAGGACGGTTCCTCATGCCATCAGAGCACTTGCCCTAGCGACCTCAGGACTCGGTATAGGACCAGGAGAACGTTGCCATACATCTCCTATCACAGTGCTTCTTCCCCACAGCGGTGCCGTGTAAATACAACGAAGGCTTGAGCTGGAGAGATGGCTCAGTGGTTAAGTCACTTGTCTGCAAAGCCCAAGGACCCAGGTTCAATTCCCCACTACCCATGTAAAGCCAGATGCACAAGGTGGCACATGTATCTGGAGTTCATTTGCAATGGCTAGAGGCCCTGGCATGCCCATTTTCTCTATCTGCCTCTTTTTCTCTTTCTGTCTCATAAATAAATACGTTAAATATATCTTTTAAATACAATGAAGGTGCCAGGCCTGGACTAGAGTGAAACCCTACCTCGAAAAACCCAAAAAAGGGGGGGGGGCTGCAGCGATGGCTCAGTGGTTAAGGCACTTGCCTGCAAAGCCTCAGGATCCAGGTTCGATTCTCCAGTTCCCACGTAAGCCAGATGCACAAGGTGGCACATGCATCAGGAGTTTGTTTGCAGTGGCCAGAGGCCCTGGCGCGCCCGTTCTCTCTCTCTCTCTCTCTCTAATAAATAAATAAGAATACTTAAAAAAAAAAAAGACCTTTAAAAAATACAGTGAAGCCAGCCGGGTGTGGTGGCGCACGCCTTTAATCCCAGCACTCGGGAGGCAGAGGTAGGAGGATCACCATGTGTTTGAGGCCACCCTGAGAATACAGAGTGAATTCCAGGTCAGCCTGGGCTAGAGTGAGACCCTACCTTGAAAAACAAAACAAAAAAAAAAAAATACAATGAAGGCAAGAAAGACATTTCATAAGAACCCAGCTGGGACTTTAAAAAAAATTTTTTTTATTGACAACTTCCATAATTGTAAACAATATCCCATGGCAATTCCCTCCTTCCCCCCCCCCCCACTTTCCCCTTTGAAACTCCACTCTCCATCATATCCCCTCCCCCTCTCAATCAGTCTCTCTTTTATTTTTATGTCATCATCTTTTCTTCCTTTTATGATGGTCTTTTGTAGGTAGTGTCAGGCACTGTGAGGTCGTGCATATCCAGGCCATTTTGTGTCTGGAGGGAGCACGTTGTAAGGAGTCCTACCCTTCCTTTGGCTCTTACATTCTTTCCTCCACCTCTTCCGCAATAGACCCTGAGCCTTGGAAGGTGTGATAGAGATATTGCAGTACTGAACACTCCTGTCACTTCTTCTCAGCACCATGATGCCTTCTGAGTCATCCCAAGGTCACTGCCATCTGAAAAGAGAAGATTCTCTACCAAAAGTGAGAGTAGCATTAATATATGGATATGAACATTAAGAGAAGCGCTAACTGGGCAGTTTGGTAAGCATAGTATATACATTTAGCCAGACAGCAGCAGACGTTACACCCCCAGGGCTCATGATTACCCCTGTTTTAGGTTTTCAGTATCAGGGATGTATTTCCTCCCATGGAGCGGGCCTCCAGTCCAATTAGAGGGCGGTTCATTTCCACCATGACAGATGAGCCACTATTGCACCCGTTGGCTCATTTGGCCTGGCTGGCCAAATATAAGGCTTTCAGTGTCCACTGTTGATTATCTTCACTGGTGATTTCTCTCTCTCCCATTGAACTGCATGCAGAATGGCTTCTTCCAGCTTTCTGTCAGCTGGGCTACACGGAGGAGGCTTTCAGCTGTGCTCCAGCAGCTGGGACTTTCTGACAGAAGCACGGCACTCAGGGTAAAGTCAATGTCCCCAGGATGGGGTGTCTGTGTCCCCCAGGGAAGAGTGTCACATCCAGAAGTCAGCGTTGGCCTCCAGCAACCTTAACCCGGCCAGCTATGGTGAAGGAGTCCATGCTAGGAACCCGCTCGTCATCTGACCCCTGTGTGGCCACTGGGCAAGGGAAAGCACGGCCGTGGAGGAGTCCTACAGAATAGGCCGCCTTGTCCACCTGGTCATTGATCTTGCTCAAGGGTCGGGGGGGGTGGGGTGACGCTGGCATGAGGCGGGAGTATCTTCCTGCCTGTGAGTGCTGGTTCATGACATTCGCACCCCTCCTTTCATCCGCAAACTTCCAGTCGTGTTCCTTGACAATCCCGAATTTTCCATCTACACCTTCAGCTATTGCCAGAGTCAATGCAGACCTCTAGCCATATTGCCTCCCAGATGAAACAAAGAACCTGGTACACTACTTAAAGACAGAGAGAGAGAGAGAGAGAGAGAGAGAGAAATAGAGAGACTAGCCACTACAAACAAACTCCAGACACTTGTGCCACCCTGTGCATCTGGTTTAACTGGGACCTGGAGAATAGAACCTGGGTCCTTAGGCTTCACAGGCATGTGCCTTAACCACTAAGCCATCTCTCCAGCCCTTGAACTTCTTTTTCATATCTTTCAACTTGTCAGCAGTGAACAAGTCATCAGTTCTGTGACTTCCCCAGGAAGATCTAACGTCAGCCAGACGTGAGGCTTAAGTCCCACTCGGTTTCTCCGCATCAACACCGTGGCCTATCTACCCCTCTTGAGGAAGACCGGGAGGCCTTCATAGTCTTGCTCCTACCTCCTCGAAGTTCCGATTTCTGCCCACAGCCCTCGGGTGGTATGGGGAAGCCTACCTGTGGCAGGGTCTCTTCCTCCATAGGATTCTTCCATATTAAATTCTTGTGCTGGGCTGGAGGGATGGCTTAGCAGTTAAGGCATTTGCCTGCAAAGCCTAAAGGACCCAGGTTTGATTCCCCAGGACCCACGTTAGCCAGATGCACAAGGGGGCGCACGCGTATGGAGTTCGCTTGCAGTGGCTGGAGGCCCTGGCGCACCCATTCTCTCTCTCTCTTTCTCTCTCAAATAAATGAATAAATAAAAATTAAATTAAATTCTTGTGCTATCAGCCTGTATCTAGAGAGCCAAAGAAAATTTGAAAGCTAACCAATCTAATCCTAAGTCATATAACTCTAGTAAAAGCAGAGATGGCTGACTTTCTAACGCCTTCACTTTGACCAAATCACTTGGCCACTGTCTCCACTCCAGCATTTTTCGCAGAACGAACAAATGCATGAGCCATCACGAGAGGGGCTAGAGAAATTTCTACGGACTGGAGTTGTCACAGCAATAATTGCAAAGGAAAAAAAAAAAAAAACCCAGCTTCATGACATATTACTTCTATTTTTAAAAGCTATGGAAAGATGCTTACCACATATGTAATACGGCAAAACAAAACACAGGCATGGAAAAAGTGACTGACTTTAAAAATAGCAAAACAGTTGAGAGCCCATCTTGGAATCATTAGAGTAACACAGCCAGGGTCAGTTTATAGGCTTCTGTTTTTAATTTGCTTAGTTCAGTGCTTGGCTAGAGCACTATGCAGCTGGCCCAGCAGACTGATTAATTTTCATCCCTCCCCCTCCCCAGATAGTCAGAAGGTACTGGGCCAGGGCCATGCTAGAATTCATGACAAATCTCCACCCCTGGTACACCTAGGAAATACCAGGACTTCCAGCAAGGGTTTTTGTTTTTGCTTTTGTTTTCAAGGCTGGCACTGAAAATCTGAGCTTTGCAACCAAGAGGAAAATCCTGCCCCACCTTAAGAACCTAGTAAAAAAAAAAAAAAAAAAAAAATGAGACTTTACTTCCAAGACTGGCGTGGGGCTGTAGGGCCCCACTACCAAAGTCCATCCTGGGAAAACCCAAGTGGGCCACACCGTCCTTACGTCACGGAGAACTGTCGTCGCAGTGTCCAGGGTCCTTTCTAGGGGAGGAAGTCACTGTTCTGTGGTCGAGGGCCAACCGTTCATTCCAAACACGGACTCCAGAGCCGCAGGTTCTAATCTCACCGTGGACAGAGTGTGTGCTTCCCGGAAGCATGTCGCTGTGGTTAGAGGAAGGAGACTCCGCCTGCAAAATCTCCACCTCACTGGGCCGAGCATAATCCCAGCACTTGGGAGGTGGAGGCAGGAGGATGAGGAGTTCATTGGACCCTATTGTTTTTTTTTTTTACAAAATATATATACACATATATATGTATATATATAAAATATATATGTATTATAATTATTATATAATTATATATCATTATGTAATTATATAATAATTATTTATATATATATATATATATATATATAATAAATAAAGCCAGGCGTGGTGGCACATGCCTTTAATCCCAGCACTCGGGAGGCAGAGGTGGGAGGATCACTGTGTGTTCGAGGCCACCCTGGGACTACATGGTGAATTCCAGGTCAGCCTAGGGTTAGAGTGAGACCCTATCTCAAAAAGCCAAAATAAGCCGGGCGTGGTGGCTCACGCCTTTAATCCCAGCACTCGGGAGGCAGAGGTAGGAGGATCACCGTGAGTTCAAGGCCACCCTGAGACTCCATAGTGAATTCCAGGTCAGTCTGGGCTAGAGCGAGACCCTACCTCGAAAAAACAAACAAACAAACAAAAAAGCCAAAATAAATAAATAAAATTTCAATCTCACAGAATGAAAGAGTCAAGAGGCATTGTAAGATGAACAGCCAAATAACTGACGGGCAATTTTAGAAAACATCCTCAAAATGGTGAGAGAGAATTACAGAGCTGGCCCTTCAGTCACCCATCACTTCTGGAACTGAAGGGTGGATGAAGCCAGACTCCGGGGATGCTTCTTGGTCGTGGCAGCCCTACTACGCTCTGGGACGGAAAGGACAGCGACAGAGTTGAGCGTCATCACGGCCCATGCAGAAGAGACTCACCCACAGAACTCTAGGAGCGGGGCTGGAGAGATGCCCCACAGGCTAAATGTATTCGCTTACAAAGCGGGCTGGCCAGGGTTCGATTCCTTGGTATCCACATAAAGCCAGATACACAGAGTGGCACATGCATCTGGAGTTCATTTGTAAATAGCAACAGGCATTGGCATCCCTATTCTCTCTCTCTCTCTCCCCTTGCTGTTCTTGTAAATAAATTTTTTTTTAAAGTTTTAAAAGTCAAGCCGGGCGTGGCGGCACATGCATTTAATCCCAGCACTCGGGAGGCAGAGGTAGGAGGATTGCCATGAGTTTGAGGCCACCCTGAGAATACAGAGTGAATTCCAGGTCAGCCTGGGTTAGAGTGAAACCCTACCTCAAAAAACCAAAAAATAAAAAATAAAATAAAAATAAAAATAAAAATAAAAATAATAAATAAAAATTAAAAAAAGAGTTTGGAATTAACTTGGGATTGTTACATATTTCTCAGGATAAGTGAACCCAGGCTGAGGGAAGCACCGAAACCAAGGCTGAGCTTCGGTCAGCAGGTGCTGTGTCAGGCTTTCTGGGTTGCTTGTCCCTGTTAATTGTGACTTGCGGGTGCCTTTGCTGACTCATTAACTAGCTCAAACCTCCCCCGGGCCAAGGTGCAGCTCTCTTCCTCCTCAGTCAGCCAGTGTGACATAAGGAGAGAGGTTTTGATTGTGGGACACTGTAGAAGTGTCGGGGGGGCGGGGTTACAGTTAATCTATTAGCATAGAAGCAATGGTTTACAGAGTATAGATTTTCTTAGAGAAATCACAAATGAGGGCTGGAGAGATGGCTTAGTGATTAAGGCGCTTGCCTGCAAAGCCAAAGGACCCAGGTTCAATTCCCCAGGACTCATGTAAAGCCAGATGCACAAGGTGGCACTTGTGTCTGGAGTTCATTTTCAGTGGCTAGAGGCCCTGGCATGCCCATTCTCTCTCTCTCTCTCTATCTCTGTCTCTTTCTCTCTCTCTCTCTCTCTCTCTCTCAAATAAATAGATTAAAATTTAAAAAAGAAATCAGGGCTGGAGAGACGGCTTAGCGGTTAAGCACTTGCCTGTAAAGCCCAAGGACCCTGGTTTGAGGCTCGATTCCCCAGGACCCATGTTAGCCAGAGGCACAAGGGGGCGCACGCGCCTGGAGTTCGTTTGCAGTGGCTGGAGGCCCTGGCTCGCCCATTCTCTCTCTCTCTCTGTCACTCTCAAATAAATAAATAAATAAAAATGAACAAAAATAAATTAAAATAAAAAGTTTAAAAAAAAAAGAAATCACAAATGAATTGGGGAAAATGCAGAACAATATAGTGGAGTCAATGAAGATGTATAAAGAATCAACTGAGTGTAACACTGTGATTGCTTTTACAAAGAATGATGGTAGGTAGAATGTTCGTGATGGTAAAATTGAAAAGCACAAAGAAACGTTGAAAGTTTCTAATAATCAAATCTGACTCCTGGGAAGAGGAGGAGGCTGGGGAGGATGAGGGGTTCATGGAGGGGGGCTCCAGGGTGTGCCCATGTTCTCTGCTTCAACACGGGTGACTCCGTGACTGTTCCTCTCGTCGCCATTCATTATGATATATACATGTTTTAAAAATATTTTCTATTTATTTGTTTGAGAGAGAGAGAAAGAATGGGTGCACCAGGGCCTCCAGCCACTGCAAACAAACTCCAGATGCACGTGCCCCCTTGTGCATCTGGTTTACATGGGTTCTGGAGAGTCGAACGGGGATCCTTTGGCTTTGCAGGCAAACGCCTTAACTGCTAAGCCATCTCTCCAGCCCTGATATATACATGTTTTATGCATCTTATATGACCATTTTCCTCTACTATCAAAATTCCTAGCTGGGCTGGTCATAGTGGCTCATACCTTTAATTCCAGCCCTCCAGAGGCAGAGGTAGGAGGATCACTGTAAGTTTGAGACCACCCTGGGATAGATTAAGACCCTACCTCGAAAACAAACGAACAAACAAACATAAATCCTTAGCTCCCCTCTCACCTCCAAAGGGTCCTACAGTGACTTCCAAAAAAAAAAAAAAAAAATCTATCAGGATTTGTGTACATAGGGTTGGTTACTTTATGATGTCAGAAGCCCCAAACACTTATCCTTCCGTGGGCTCCCTCCCCCGCAAAACACTCAAAGCTATTTTTCCAATGGCATTAGTATAACAAGAAATATAACCCAGTCTGACTGCGTTAATTATTAAACTTCCATTATTTTCCCTTTAATTATAAATTAAAATAAAAATCATTTGCCTGAGTTCCTGCAAGTACTGTAGACCTCAGGTACAGTCTCTGCTGCTGCTCCTGGGTAAGCCAGCCTGCACGTTGTCATGACTACGACTGGCTGGATAAATTAGTTCATCAGAACGTGTTTGGTATCATGTGAGCTGGTATTGATTGCAAATAGAATACAGCGTAGGGGCTAGAGAGATGGCTCAGAAGTCAAGGCACTGGCCTGCAAAAAGCCCAAGAGGACCTGGGTTCGATTCCCCAGGACCCACGTAAAGCCAGATGCACAAAGTGGTACACGTATCTAGAGTTTGTTTGCAATAACTAGAGGCCTTTGGGCGCCATGCTCTCTTCTCACCTTGCAAATAAATTAATATATATTGTTTTCTGCTTTTGTTTTTCGAGGTAGGGTCTCACTCTGGCCCAGGCTGACCTGGAATTCACTATGTAGTCTCAGGGTGGCCTCGAACTCACGGTGATCCTCCTACCTCTGCCTCCCGAGTGCTGGCATTAAAGGCATGCGCCACCACGCCTGGCTAAATTAATATATGTTTTAAAAACAAAAAGAATAAAGGGGCTGGAGAGATGGCTTAGTTGTTAAGGTGTTTGCTTGCAAAGCCAAAGGACCTCGGTTCGACTCCCCAGGACCCACATAAGCCAGATGCACAAGTTAGGGGGAGGGTGCATGCAATCTGGAGTTTGCAGTGGCTGGAGGCCCTGGCATGCCCATTCTCTGTCTCTCTCTCTCTCTCTTTCTGACTCTTTCTCTCTCAAGTAAATACGTAGATTAATTTAAAAAAAAAAAAAAAGAATGTAGCACAAAGAGGCTTAAGCAACAAATTGAGAGTGTAGAATCATCTAGCTGATAAGTGCAGGGGCAGTTGGCTTTGGGCCCCTGGATATCTGTTCTTGGAAAAGTCCCATTCTGCGGATACAGACATGGAGGCAGACTATGCAATGGATTTGGCTTCTGCCTCTCTGGTTCCTTGCTTCCCTGTCTACCTGGCCATCAGAGGTCACTTTCCCTCTGAACAGAAGCTGAAAATGCCTAATTCTTATTTTCTCCATCTCCCTTGAAGCTGGACTTAACTTCTGTGAATGTATTCTGGTGGCTTCTTGGAATGCTTTCCTGCTTAGATGTGCAAGGTACCCCGCTTTGCGTTCAATGTTGGGGTCATGCATGAGTTTCGGTAGCTGTCTGGAAGCTTGCTGAGATAGCAAGAGAACTAGTGTTTGCACCAGAGAGTTTTAGATATCGTTCAATGTTATGAACACACTAATGCAGATCAGGTCACTCTGTACAAGGATGGAAGGCCTCCCTCAGGTGACGTTTGGATGGTGGAGTCAGCCTTGGAACTGGAATGCAGGGTACCTCAGACAGAGCAAATAGTAACTCTGTAAGTCTTAAGGTAGCCATGGCTGTGAGTGAGCTTGAAGAGCAGGAAGAAGTCTCTGGATTAGAAGCGGTAATTCAGGGAAAGGAGTGCAACGTGAAGCCAGAGAACCGTCAGAGGATACCCGCTGGGGGGGGGGGCATGCTTGTTTGTAAGATGGGGCCTCACTACACAACGCAGGTTGGCCTTGAGCTAACAACCTTCCTGTCTCAGCCTCCAAAAGGTTGGGATTATAGGTGTGTCCCACCATACCCAACCCACATTTCTCTTTGTAAATATTTTTTAAATTTTTATTTATTTGAGAGAAAGAAGAAGAAGGAGAAGAAGAGAGAGAGAGAGAGAGAGAGAATGGTCATGCCAGGGCCTCTAGCCACTGCAAATGAACTCCAGACGCATGCACCACCTTGTGCATCTGGCTTATGTGGGTCCTGGAGAATCAAACGGAGGACCTTTGGCTTTGCAGTCCAATGCCTTAATCACTAAGCCATCTCTCTAGCCCACATTTCACTTTTTTTTTAAATAAAAAATAAATATTTTATTTGAAAGGGAGAGAGAAAGAGAGAATGGGCATGCCAGGGCCTCAAGCCACTATAAACAAACTCCAAATGCATGCACTACTTTGTGCTCCTGGCTTTCCGTGGGTTCTGTGGAATCAAACTCTCAGTCATTAGGCTTTGCTGGCAAGTGCCTTAACCACTGAGCCATCTCTTCAGCCCATCCAAATTATTTTAATGCTTTAAGATCTGAGAACAATACAATTATGTAGCCTTACTTTTTATATATAGAACAGTGGAATTCCAAACAAAATACCAAATATATATTTTATGAATTTTGGTTGAAGTATAATGGGCATATAAAAACATATCATAAGTATTCAATGAATTCTTCAGTTGTTATTTATTTTTAATATTTTATTTATTTATTTGAGAGAGAGGCAGCTAGAAAATGAGAGTGAGAATGGGCACACCAGGGCCTCCAGCCATTGCAAACGAACTCCAGACACATGTACCACCTTGTGCATCTGGTTTATGTGGGGTACTGGGGAATCAAACCTGGGTCCTTAGACTTTACAGGCAAGCGCCTTAGCCATTAAGCCACACCTCCAGCCCCTTCAATTTTCTTTTTTACAATTTTTAAAGATATTTTTATTAATTTATTTGTGAGATAGCGAGAAAGAAGTAGACAGAGAGTGAGTATGGGTACTCCAGGGCTTCCTCCCACTGAACATGAACTGCAGACCTGTGAGCCACTTTGTGCATCTGGCTTTACATGGGTACTGGTGAGTCAAAGCAGGGGCATGAAGCCTACTTCCAAGGTAGGCTTAGCAGCTGCACTGGCCAAAAGCAAGTTATTCTGTCTTTGCCCATTGTTAAAGAAGATTATTTTTCTCTTAGTCAAAAAAAGAAAACAGTCACTGGAAATGCCAATGAGAAACCCAGACTCTTCTGTTCATTCATTCAATGAGAAACAAATGACAGATCCGAAACCAGACCCTGGAGCAGATTGTCCAACAGACCTGTGGCTGTCACGCAGCTGAGACGTGCCAGGTCTGACTTTCAATGTGTGGGATGTGTAAAACGCACCTCAGATTTCAAAGACGTAGTATGGAAACGCGAAATAGTTCATTAGTGATTTCAACGACAGACTATATGTTCATACATTGGATTAAATAAAAAATTATATGTATATAGGTTTTTTTGAGGTAGGGTCTCGCTCTAGCTCAAGATGACCTGTAATTCACCCTGTATTCTCAGGGTGGCCTCGAACTCACGGTGATCCTCCTACCTCTGCCTCCCGAGTGCTGGGATTAAAGGCGTGCGCCACCACGCCCGGCCTCTAGGACATTTTAAATTACATGTGTGCCTTCAGTTGGAGCTCACATTACTTTGCCAGAGCCCTGCTTGAGAGAGTCAAGCATCCCTAACAGTGCTCCTCATAGAAGGAAGTGAGGTGTCCCCCCATGTCCGCTGAGTCCCCACACCACTGGTACTTTAAATGGGGAACAAACACCTACATTTTTCTTTTATGTCATGTTAGTTTGTAGATTAAATTTCTTTGTAGAAATTCAACATCAGTTTCCTTTTTCCTTGTCTTCCATAAATGCAAAGCACAGATGGCTCCTAGAGACCATTATTCTATGTAGACTATTTGTTTATTTGTGAGGGAGAAAGAAAGAGGCAGAGGAGAGAGAGAAAGAGAGAGAGGGAGAGAGAGATGGAGGGGGGTAGAATAGGTATACCAGAGTCTCCAGGCACCTGCAAACGATCTCCAGATGCATATGCCACCTTGTGCATCTGGCTTATGTGGGTCCTAGGGAATCGAACCTGGATGCTTTGGTTTTGCAGGCAAGTGCCTTAACTGCTAAGCCAACTCTCCAGCCCCTTGTGTAGACTTAAAAATAAAATAAAATAAAATGTGCTTAAGTGTGACTCAGTTCCATTAAAAGAAAGGGAGCCACTTAGCAGATGTGCTTCCCCCCTCAGTCTCTTACTTTTCCTGGGTATTTATCATGAAGACTCCAACCTCATCATCAGTGGGAGAGATGCTATGGAGAAGGTCAAGCAACTTAGATTTTCTGTTTTTTTTTTTTTTTTTTTTTTTTTTTTTGGTTTTTTTGAGGTAAGGTCTCACTCTAGTCCAGGCTGACCTGGAATTCATGATGTATTTTCAGGGTGGCCTCAAACTCATGGCGATCTGCCTACCTCTGCCTCCCAAGTGCTGGGATTAAAGGTGTGCACCACCATGCCCAGCACAACTTAGATTTTCTTACATATGTAGAACTCAAGTTGTCATGTCAAATTTTTTCTTACAGGCTGGAGAGACAGTTTAGCGGTTAAGGCGTCTGTCTACGAAGCCTCAGGACCCATGTTCCACTCTCCAGATCCCACCTTAGCCAGACGCACAAAAGTGAGGCACGCGCAAGGTGGCACATGCCCACTAGGTGGCGCAGTGTCTGGAGTTCAATTGCAGTGGCTGAGGCCCGGGTGCACCAATTCTCTCTCTCCTTCTGTGTCTCTCTTTCTCTCACTCCCTCTCTCTAAAAAATAAAATAAAATTTAAATTTGAAAAATGTTTAAAATTTCTTTTTCTTAGAAGTTTGTTCTGTCAATAACTATTTGCAAAAGATATCCCTTTCTCCTTCGGGCCTTCCCCTTCCCCTGAACCCAGGTCTTTGACCTGGCCAATCTGTACCAGGAGGTCTCTTGCTGGTGGCTTTTGGTGACATTCAGCTGATGGAAATTTCTTGTCAGGAGGGGAAGGCGTAGAATCAGAGCCCCTGGTTCCCTCCCTACAAGGTCCAGGGTGCAACACCCAGATGTTATTTATGCATTGCCACACACACACACACACACACACACACACACACACACCACCCCAAACCAAAAGGACTTAACGAGTTTACCAAAACAAGAGGGCTTAGTGTGTCTCAACCAAGATATGGAAGGCTCTAGGGCTGGGAAGGTATGAGACGGAATCAGAATGCTGAAGAAAAAATAACCATGGTCTCTTTAACTGATCCAGGCATATTGGGGTTTCCGAGCAAGGAAGAATTCACAGGCAAGTCTGAGAAAACCCAAGTGTTGGTTGCTGAGTGGAACCAAGATGGCAGATTGCAAAGAAATCTGTAGAAGTTGCTGCTGGAGGCCTAGAGGAGGGTTGGAGGCTGAGTTGAACACCATCAGCTCTTGGAAAAACAATCTATAGGCAAAACAGGAAGAGAGAGAGAGAGAGAGAGAGAGAGAACACCAGCAGAGGTCCACCCAAAATATCTGCACCTGTGACCTTCCAAAGGGAGTGGTCTTTGTTCTAAATCTTACACGAGCTCCTTTCCATGGTAAACTGTCACCTAGAAGTATAATGGGACATTAATTCTGGACAGCCAACTTCCCAGCTGTAGACATGAACGGAGGCACTAGTGACAACTGTCACGCACTGGCTGATACGTCCTGTATTAGACAGTGTCACGCTGCCGGGATGAACTTCCAAGCAGAGGGCTGGAGAGATGGCTTAGCGGTTAAGTGCTTGCCTATGAAGCCTAAGGACCCCTGTTCGAGGGTTGATTCCCCAGGAGCCATGTAAGCCAGATGCACAAGGGGACGCACGTGTCTGGAGTTCATTTGCAGTGGCTGGAGGCCCTGGAGCGCCCATTCCCGCTCTCTCTCTCTCTCTCTCTCTCTGCCTCTTTCTCTCTCTGTCTGTCTCTCTCAAATAAATAAATAAACAACAAAAAAATTTAAAAATCCAGGCAGAGAAAGAAACAGCCACCAGACAGCAAACACCATAAAGCAGCAAGCGGGGCTGGAGAACATGGCTCAGTGGTTAAGGCATTTGCCTGCAAAGCCAAAGGACCCAGGTTCGATTCCCCAGTACCCACGTAAACCAGATGCACAAGGAGGCTCACTTGTCTGGACTTCGTTTGCAGTGGCTGGAGGCCCTGACGCGCCCTTTCCTCTCTCATTCTCTCTCTCTCTCTCTCTTACTCCCTACCTCTTTCTTTCTCTCTTAAATAAATAAATAAATAAACAAACAAATAAATAAAAGCCAGCAAGCACAAACTTGCAACAACAAACAGGACCCCCAGAGATCAAAGTGTTCTCTTGCACCTTTGGGCTGGAATCAGATCTGCGCCCCACCCCCAGTGACACCATAGGGCTGGACTCCAGGATCTGCCCACAGTAACACCTCCTCTTGCCAGGAGGCTGGAGATCCAGGTAGCAAGTTTAATTTTGTAACACCTGAGCCTAGGGGGGGAGATCCATTCACTTTCAAACCGTTATGCATGCCATGCAGGCGTGCTGCTGGTCCCTTCAAGGAAGTCTCTGCTTCATAACTCCTGAGTCTAGTGTTGGCCTCCATTTATATTTGCTGAGGGGAGGGGAGGAGGGCTAGGAATGGTACCAAGTTCATTTCTCCTCCCTTTGGCTGAATGCCCTACCCACGCCTTGTGAGGCCCTCCTACCTCCCCAGAATGATTATTTTAAAAGTTTTTTTAAAAAATATTTTATTCATTTTTTATTTATTTGAGAGTGACAGACAGAGAGAGAAAGAGAGAGAGAGAGAGAGAGAATGGGTGCGCCAGGGCCTCCAGCCACTGCAAACGAACTCCAGGCGCGTGCGCCCCCTTGTGCATCTGGCTAACGTGGGTCCTGGGGAATCAAGCCTGGAACCGGGGTCCTTAGGCTTCACAGGCAAGCACTTAACCGCTAAGCCATCTCTCCAGCCCCCCAGAAAGAATTTTTAAAAATATTTTATTTATTTATTTGAGAGAGGAAGAGAGAATGGGTGTGCCAGGGTCTCTAGCCACTGCAAACGAACTCCAGACGCGTGGGCCACCTTGTTCAGCCGGCTTGCCAGCAAGTGCCTTAACCACTAAGCAATCCCTCAAGCCTCCTCCCCGGAATGACTCTGATTTGAGCATGCCACCTGTGCTCTACTGTGACCCAGACTGCCAGTTGGCTGGCAATAGTGGGAGGCCATATAACAAAAGGACTTGGTATCTGTCAGCCAGTAACAGAAGCACAGGGCAGAGCATCATTAGCTCTCCTGTAAGAAAAAATATCCCGCCGGGCGTGGTGGCGCACGCCTTTAATCCCAGCACTCAGGAGGCAGAGGTAGGAGGATCACCATGAGTTCGAGGCCACCCTGAGACTACATAGTGAATTCCAGGTCAGCCTGGGAAAAACCGAAAATAAATAAATAAATAAAATTATATATATGTATATATAATTTATTCATTTATTTCAGAGAGAGAGAGAGAGAGAGAGAGAGAGGCAGAGAGACAGAGAGAATGGGCACTCCAGGGCCTCTAGCAACTGCAAATGAAATCCAGACACATGTGCCACCTTGTGCATCTGGCTTACGTGGGTCCTGGGAATTGAACCTGGGTCCTTCAGCTTTCAGGCAAGCGCCTTATTGGCTTATTCTTAACCAAAGAAATATGAAGATCCTGTCCACACATTAAACTCAACACTAATCACCTCCTGATCAAACTGATGTTCATATTTCTTTCCCATAGAAGATTCAAAGACTTCACCGACTTTCCCAGCGCTGAGAGAGCCCACAGTGGATTATCTCGCATACCCCTGGCGTACTGACGTTCCATGCGTTCATAATGTTGCGGTCAAACTTGTGCAGTGTATTGGTGAAATAAATATATAAAGACCTTTTTAAAAAAATATAGTTAATTAATTTATTTATTTGAGAGGGAGAGAGGGAGAAAAAATGGGCCCGCCAGGGCCTCCAGCCACTGCAAACGAACTCCAGATGCATGTCCCCCTTGTGCATCTGGCTTACCTGCATCCTGGAGAATTGAACCAGGATCCTTTGGCTTTGCAGGCAAATGCCTTAACCACTAATCCATCTCTCTAACCCATATCAAGACCTTTTCTGAGGGCTGGAGAGATGGCCCAGTGGTTCAGGTGCTTGCCTGCAAAGCCTAACAACCTGGGTTTGATTCCCCGGTACCCATGGAAAAGACAGATGCATGAAGTGTCGCATGCCAGTAGAGAAGGTTTGCAGCAGCTAGAGGCTTTGGTGTGCCTATTCTCCCCTCCTTCACCCTTCCTCTTGCTCTCTTTCTCTGTGAAAACTAATTAAAGAAAGAAAGAAAATAAGATCTTTTTGAAGTAATGTGATGAATATATTGTGAAATTTCACCTTAACATTTGACTAAGAAAATCAATGCCAAACTTTTATTTATTGATTGATTTGTGAGGAAAGGAAATGAGAGTGAGAGAGACAGACAGACAGGGAGAAGATAGAGAATGGGCATACCTGGGCCTCCTGCCACTGCAAATGAATTCCAGATGCACGCACCACTTTGTGCATCTGGCTTTACGTGGGTCCTGGGGAACTGAACTTAAGCCAACAAATTTGCAAGCAAGCACCTTTAACAACTGAGCCATCTCCCCAGCCCACAAACATTTTAAAAAAATGTTTTCTTTCTTTCTTTATTTATTTGCAATCAGAGAGAGATAGAGAGAAGAGATACAGACAGAGAGAATGGGCGTGCCAGGGCTTCCAGCCACTGCAAATGAATTCCAGATGCACGCACCACTTTGTGCATCTGGCTTTACGTGGGTCCTGGGGAATCGAACCCAGGCCTTCAGCTTTGCAAGCAAGCACCTTTTAATTGCCGAGCCATCTCTCCAACCCCCAAACAGTTTGTAAAGCCTCTCGCAGCGCTGTCTGAAGGAGTGTGCGGTTCTATTAGCAACATAGCCTAGGTCAGAGATCAGCAAATCATAGTCCACAGGGAGAAATCAAGCTCACAGCCTGTTTTTGAAATCATGCTCTTACCAAAACATGGCATTACTGATTTGAATGCAGATAGTGATGGCCGCTATCATGGCAGAGTTGAGTGGCCCAATAGAAATATGTGACCCATAAAGCTGGAAATATTTATTACCTGACTTTTTATTAAACTAGTAGCTTAAGTCATAAAACTTGCAAAACCTTATCTAGGTTTTCCAGAAAGGAAGTGCCCTGAGCACCTAACAGAGGGTGACAAGGTACAAATAATTATCTCTTAGAAAAGTATGTGTAGTGGTTTGATTCAGGTGTCCCCCATAAACTTAGGTGTTCTGAATGCTGGGCTCCCAGCTGATGGAGATTTGGGAATGTACGCCTCCTGGAGGGAGTGTATTGTTGGGGGCGGGCTTGTGGGTGTTATAACCAGTGTCCCCTTGCCAGTGTTTGGCACACTCTCCGGTTGCTATTGTCCACCTTATGTTGGCCAGGGGGTGATGTCCACCCTCTGCTCATGCCATCGTTTTCCCCTGCCATCGTGGAGCTTCCTCTCGAGCCTGTAAGCCAAAATAAACCTCTTTTTCCCAGAAGCTGCTCTTGGTTGAGTGATTTCTACCAGCAATGTGAACCAGATTGCAACAGTATGAAAATGATTATGTCTAGAATGGCACACCGGAAGCAGCCCAAGATTTATCACCTTAATGACCAATCTATTTTTAAAATACTTTATTTTTATTTTTCTTAAAATATTTTATTTATTTATTTGAGAGAGAGAGATAGGCAGAGAGAGAGCACACCAGGTCCTCCAGCCACTGCAAACGAACTCTAGACTCATGCAACTACCTTGTGCATCTGGTTTACGTGGGTACTGGGGAATCAAACCTAGGTCTTTAGGCTTTGCAGGCAAGTATCTTAACCGCTAAGCCATCTCTCCAGCCCCCAATCTATTCTTATTTGTTAAATCTTATGAAAGAACATGTGTAATGCACTAACTTTCTACCACTGCCTCCCCACATGCAATCCAAAAGTTAGAGATTATTAGATGTTAATTTCACTGCTATGTAAAAAGAAGGAGAGGGCTGGAGAGATGGCTTAGCGGTTAAGCGCTTTCCTGTGAAGCCTAAGGACCCCGGTTCGAGGCTCCATTCCCCAGGACCCACGTTAGCCAGATGCACAAGGGGGCGCACGCGTCTGGAGTTCGTTTGCAGTGGCTGGAGGCCCTGGGCACACCAATTCTCTCTCTCTCTCTATCTGCCTCTTTCTCTCTCTGTCACTCTCAAATAAAAAAAAATTAAAATAAACAAAAAAAGTTTTAAAAAAGGAGAGACAATCTTGGTCTATGACACTGAGGTGAGTAAATCCATCAGACTTGTGTAGATCTTAACTATATTATTACCGAAGTTAGTAAATAACCTTTCTCTTCTTGTTGTTCCTATATAGCCACTCCTTCAACAGAAAATCTTTTAAAAATATTTTATTTATTTATTTGCAAGCAGAAAGAGAGAGAAGAGAGACAGAGAATGGGCATTGCTAGGGCCTCCAGCTGCTGCAAATGAACTCATGAACTCCAGATGCATGTGCCTCTTTTTTTTTTTTTTTCTCGAGGTAGAGTCTGACTCTAGCCCAGGCTGACCTTGAATTCACTATGTAGTCTCAGGCCTTGAACTTACAGTGATCCTCCTACCTCTGCCTCCCAAATGCTGGGATTAACCCGGCACATATGCCTCTTTTAAAAAAATATTTAATGGAAAGCCGGGCGTGGTGGCGCACGCCTTTAATCCCAGCACTCGGGAGGCAGAGGTAGGAGGATCGCCGTGAGTTCGAGGCCACCCTGAGACTCCATAGTGAATTCCAGGTCAGCCTGGGCTAGAGTGAGACCCTACCTTGAAAAACCAAAAAAAAAAAAAAAAAAAAAAAATATTTAATGGGCTGGAGAGATTGCTTAGTGGTTAAGGCACATGCCTGCGAAGCCTAAGGACCCAGGTTGGATTCTCCAGGTCCCACGTAAGCCAGATGCACATGGTGGCACATGCGTCTGGAGTTTGTTTGCAGTGACTAGAGGCCCTGGGGCGCCCATTATCACTCTCACTCTCTCTCTCTCTGTGTCTCTAATAAATAATGGTTAAAGGCGCTTGCTTGCAAAACCTGCCAGCCTGGTTTCAGGTCCCCAGCACCCATGTAAAGCCAGACTTCAAAGAGTGGCACATGAATCTGGTACTTGTTTGTAGCTGCAGGGAGCCTCACCATGCCTGTATACCACACACGCACACACACACACACACACACACACACACACACACACAAAGAATATTTTTAAAAATTGGAATGACAAAGCCTGCCTACTCTATGCCAAGATTCTGTCCAGCAATATCTCAGGTGACTGGAGCCCTGTGACGATGCAGAACTCTAAACAGACTAGACAGGGAGATTCTGCAATGGATGCCCCCAACTGTGGAGTCACAAGGGACAAAGATGTCTGAATGATGAACAGACAGACCTGTCAAGAGCCTCCCAGTTCCTCACATGACAAACCTGGATCAGGAAAGATTTAAATAGAAGAACATCGGCACTAGGCTAGGGTTTAAAGAAATAGTTGTACATTTGTATCCAAAAAGTATTGAGCCGGGCGTGGTGGCGCATGCCTTAAATCCCAGCACTCGGGAAGCAGAGATAGGAGGATCGCCATGAGTTCGAGGCCACCCTGAGACTGCAGAGTGAATTCCAGGTCAGCCTGGGCCAGAGTGAGACCCTACCTTGAAAAAAAAAAAAAAAAGTTATTGAGCCAGGTGTGGCCACGCACACCTTTAATCCCAGCACTTGGGAGGCAGAGGTAGGAGAATCGCAGTGAGTTCGAGGCCACCCTGAGACTACAAAGTGAATAGAGTAAAATCCCTACCACAAACAAACAAAAAGTATTGATCCGGGCATGGTGGCGCACACCTTTAATCCCAGCACTCAGGAGGCAGATGTAGGAGGATCGCCATGGGTTCAAGGCCAGCCTAAGTTTACAGAATCAATTCAGGTCAGCCTGACTACAGTGAGACCCTACCTCAAAAAACAAAAATGAAATATTGAAAAGTGAAGATTATTTTTGTTTATATTTATTTGCAAGAGAAAGAGAGAGTGAATTGAGGGTCAGGACCTCTTGCCACTGCAGATGAACTCCAGATGCATCCACCATTCTGTGCATCCGGCTTTATGTGGATCCTGGGGAGTTGAATCCAGGCCATCAAGCAAGCGCCTGTAACTGCAGAGCCATCCCTCCAGCCCACGAAAGTAAAGACTTTAGAAGACAAGTCCGGTTCTCCCATGGCTATGCAGGGTTCGAAGTCCACCTACTACTCCCTTTTGCTTCTCTTCTCAGGCTGCAGTTAACAGATAGGAAAAGTCTTAATGATTAATCAGCTCAAACCCAGTGCCGGGACGAGGAAAGGGACTTCGTTTTTCTTTTATAGACAAGGAGAGTGAGGCCCCAAGACATCAATGCACCTCGCTGCAAGCTGACTGCAAATTTCTGGGTGTCCGGTTCCTGTTCTGTTTTTATTTATTTATTATTTATTTTTCTCTAAACTTCTTTCAGGAACCCAAAACCCAGCTAGAATAAACTAGGCTTACTCTGACATATTGCACCATCACATTTTGGAAAATCTCTATGTGTTTATTTCCTCATCTTTTTTTTTTTTTTTTTTTTTTGGTTTTTCAAGGTAGGGTCTCACTCTGATCCAGGCTGACCTGGAATTCACTCTGTAGTCTCGGGGTGGCCTCGAACTCTCAGTGATCCTCCTACCTCTGCCTCCTGAGTACTGGGATTAAAGGTGTCCTCATCTTTTTTTTTTTTTAATTATTTATTTATTTATTTATTTATTTAAGAGAGAAAAAGACAGAGAAAGAGAGAGAGAGAGAATGGCCTTTAGCTACTGCAAATGAACTCCAGACACATGCACTACCTTGTGCATCTGGCTTATGTGGGTACTGGGAATTGAACCTGGGTCCTTAGGCTTTGCAGGCAAATGCCTTAACCACTAAGCAATCTCTCCAGCCCTGTTTCCTCATCTTTTTTTTTTTTTTAAGTTTTTAAATTATTTATTTATTTATTTATTTGAGAACGAAAGACAGAAAAAGAGGCAGAGAGAGAGAGAGAATGGGCGCGCCAGGGCCTCCAGCCACTGCAAACGAACTCCAGATGCATGCGCCCCCTTGTGCATCTGGCTAACGTGGGTCCTGGGGAATCAAGCCTCGAACCAGGGCCCTTAGGCTTCACAGGCAAGCGCTTAACTGCTAAGCCATCTCTCCAGCCCTTATTTTTCCATAATAAGAATTAAAGAAGGCCGAGAGATGGCTCTGAGTTTAAAGACACTTGCTTATAAAGCCTGTCAACCCAGGTTCAACTCCCCAGGCCCTTTGTAAAGCCAGACACCAAAACTGGGGCATCTGCCTGGAGTTTGTTTGCAGTGACAAAAAGCCCTGGCACAATATGCAAATGAATCAAAAAACATTTTTTTTTTTCGAGGTAGGGTCTTACTCTAGCTCAGGCTGACCTGGAATTCACTGTGTAGTCTCAGGGTAGCCTTTAACTCATGGCGATCCTCCTACCTCTGCCTCCCGAGTGCTGGGATTAAAGGCATGCACCACCACACCAGGCAATAAAACATTTTTTTAAAGAATTAAAATTTGGCTGAGGGTTGGAGAGATGGCTTAGCAGTTAAGGTACTTGCCTGCAAAGCCAAATCCAACCATCCAGGTTCGATTCCCCAGTACCCACATAAACCAGATGCACAAGGTGGCACATGCATCTGAAGTTTGTTTGCAGCAGCTGAAGGCCCTGACACACCCATTCTCTCTCTCTCTCTCTCTCTCTCTCTCTCTCTCTGCCTCTATTTCTCTCTCTCTCTCAAATAATTAAAGTAAATAAACAATTTTAAAAATTTATTTTTGTAATCAAACTCAAGTTAGTAACTCCAACAAAAAAATGTATTATTTTTATTTATTTGAGAGAGAGAGAGAGAAAGAGAAAGAGAATGGGTGTGCAGGGGCCTGTAGCCACTATAAACAAACTCCAGACACATGCGCCACCTTGTACATATGGCTTACGTGGGTCCTGGGGAATCGAATCTGGGTGCGATGGCTTTGCAGGCAAGTGACTTAACCACTAAGCCATCTCTCCAGCCCTCTGACAGAAAAGTTTAAAGTCAAGCATTCTAACACAATACAACCTAATGATATACTAACTTGACACATGCCAAGAAAGTGACACTTCTGAATGCTTTAAAAATGTTTTATTATTTTATTTGAAAGAGTGAGAAAGACAGAGACTGAGCATGCCAGGGCCTTCAGCCACTGCAAAAAAAAAAAAATTCCAGAAGCATGTGTCATCTTGTGCATCTGGCTTACGTGGGTCCTAGAAAATTTAACCTGGGTCCTTAGGCTTTGCAGGCAAGTGCCTTAACTGCTGATCCATCTCTCCAGCTCCTGAATTTTTTTTTAATTTTGTTTATTTTTATTTATTTATTTGAGAGTGTCAGACAGAGGGAAAAAGAGGCAGAGAGAGCGAGAGAGAGAGAGAGAGAAAGGGGGAGAGAGAGAATGGGCACGCCAGGGCCTCCAGCCACTGCAAATGAACTCCAGACGTGTGCGCCCCTTGTGCATCTGGCCTCCGTGGGTCCTGGGGAATCAAGCCCCAAACTGGGGTCCTTAGGCTTCACAGGGGCAAAGATGTAACTTTACATTTTCTTTTGTAGATGAGAAAACCAAAGAAAATGACTCTCTGAGTCACACAGCCCTTGCCCTCTTTGAAGATAAATTTCTCCACGGTTTTAACAATTGTGTATTTTAGGACATTCTCACGCGTATCTGCTGTCTGCCAACAGCACCTCCGACTCCAGGAAGTGAGCACTGTCCCTCCGTATGAAGAAATGATTTTCAGGATGAGCTTGTCAGAGTGAAGTTTTCAGAAAAGCTAGGTCTAGGTTGGGGAGTCGTTGTGTGCGACAGACACCCCTGTGGAAGTACCTGGTCTTTCATCAGGCGTGATGCTGACGCCTCTGGGTTCCTCTGGGTTCGTGCCTGTTGGAGGCACTTGTCAAATGGCAGAGCGAACAGCCAACCCGCCACTCTTTTTATTTTCTTTTTTGGTGGGGGGCATTTTTTGAGGTAGGCTCTCGTTCTAGCCCAGGCTGACAATTCACTATAGAGTCTCAGGGTGGCCTCGAACTCATGGCAATCCTCCTACTTCTGCCCCTTCCCCCCCCCCAGTGCTGGGATGAAAGGCGTGCACCACCACACCCAGCTAAGGGTCTCTCTAGCCTAGGCTGACCTGGAATTCACTATGTAGTGTGAGGCTGGCCTCAAACTTACGGCGATCCTCCTACCTCTGCCTCTACTCCCAGCTAACCCTCCATTCTTACTTACGCTGTTGATCTGCAATAAGACTAGAAAGGTTTTTTTTGTGTTGTTGTTTGTTTTTGTTTTTGTTTTCCAAGGTAGGGTCTCACTCTAGCTCAGGCTGACCTGGAATTCACTATGTAGTCTCAGGGTGGCCTCGAACTCATGGCGATCATCCTTCCTCTGCCTCTCAAGTGCTGGGATTAAAGGCGTGAGCCCCCATGCCCTTTTTTTTTTTTTCTTTTAAGCTGCTTAGTGATGAGGGAGAGATCACCAAAGTGGTCCTGACCTTTTATGGTGACAGAAAAATGTCCCCAGCCCTTGGTTCCATTTAATCCTCAGTCAGTCTTGAGGCCCATAGGGCTCTTTGGCACTTTGAGTTTTTAAGGGTCATGGATTAGAAAACAGTTTAACTGTCACAGCTAGCGATGGCTTAGTGGTTAAGGTGCTTGCCTGCAAAGCCTAAGGATCCAGGTTTGATTCCCCAGTACCCACGTAAAACCAGATGCACAAAATACATGTATCTGGAGTTCATTTGATCAGCTAGAGACCCTGGTGCTCATTCTCTTGCTCTCTCTGTCTCTCTCTCTCTGTAAATATATAAATAAAATATAAAACAAACTTCCACAGCTACATTGTGACTCCAAAGGTACCAGTTGTGATCAGAGCCATGAACAGACCTACACACCTGGGCTGAATTACAAAGCCGCTTGTATTCTCTCTATGCGTCTTATCCTCGCCAACGTCCATCCCTGAGTCTTCCACACACCTACTCTTATAGGGCTGGAGGGATGGTTTAGTGCTTAAGGTGTTTGCCTGAAAAGCCCAAGGACCCAGGTTCGATTCCGCAGAACCCACGTAAGCCAGGAAGGCCCCCAAATGCAGTGACCAATATTTGTCTAATATTATAACAAGCAATTGGATTTGTGTTTGCACACGCCAGACCCCTGCACTGAGCAGTTCCCCATTTAATATCCCCACTTAAACATTAAGCACAGGTTGATATATTTTCCTCTTTATTTATTTTATATATATTTATTCATTTTTTTTTTTTTAAGAGAGGGAGTGACAGAGAGAGAAACAGAGTGAGTGAATATGGGCCAAGCCTCCTGCTGAAGTTTTCCACCTGCTGGGGTAGAAGTGATGTCCAGCCCATGGGGTCCACAGGAAGGGGCTAAAGAGCTGTTATGTTTTTTCAAATATTTTTTATTTGATTGAGAGAGAGAGAGAGAGAGAGAGAGAGAGAGAATTGGCGCACCTAAGGCCTCTAGCCACAGCAAACGAACTCCAGATGCATGCACCACCTTGTGCATCTGGCTTACGTGGGTACTGGGGAATCGAACTTGGGTCCTTAGGCTTCGCAGGCAAGCGCCTTAATCACTAAGCCATCTCTCCAGCCCGAGATGTTATTCTCTGATGTGTTTAGAGTTTCAGTTGGGGATGATGAACAAATTCTGGAGCTGTATGGTGGTGATGGCTGCACGATATGAATGTACTTGAGGTCACTGGATTATTTATTTATGTATTTATTTATTTATTTATTTTGGTTTTTCGAGTTAGGGTCTCGCTCTAGCCCAGCCTGACCTGGAATTCACTACGAAGTCTCAGGGTGGCCTCGACTCACAGCGATCCTCCTACCTCTGTCTCCCGAGTGCTGGGATTAAAGGTGTGTACCGGCTTTCACTAGATTACATAAAACGCTTTAAATGGTACTTTTTTAAAATCGTGCATAACTTAAAACTGGTTACCAATCTCTTTACTCAATGTCACGGATGTCTTCCCATCTCAAGTGGGAAGTGTAACATTCTTAGCATGTGGAGAGTTGCATCTTTGGTGAATGCCCTTTGGTGGGCAGGGGGTCCAAGGAAGTCATAGAACTCAGATGTACAGATCCGTAACTCTTCCAACTAGGTGTCAAGGGCAGGGGGGAGGGTCTCTCTGTGTCTCTTTCTCCACCCTTTTTTCACTATAGAATTTAAAAGCCTTCTCTGCAAAAAGTCAAGCTGATGAGGGAGGGAGGGAGGAGAAAGGGAGGGGAGGGAGGGGAGGGGAGGGGAGGAAAGGGAAGGGAAGGGAAGAGAAGAGAGGAAGGAAGTATGTAAGTGTGTAAAGGAGAAAGGGAGAGGAGGAAGGGAGGGAAAGAAGGGAGGGAGGAAGAGTTGAGCACTTTAAGTCCTCTTTCTCCAAAGATTTCTTCATTCTTTTCTTACTACATCCCTAGTCTATAAGATGATCTGCTAGGTAAGCCTATGAGCGGTGGAAAAATTAAATAAAAGTGTTTATCATTAAGGGGCTGGAGGGAGGGCTTAGCAGTTAAGGCGTTTGTCTACAAAGCCAAAGGACCCATATTCGATTCCATATTCGACCCACGTAAGCCAGATGCACAAGGGGGCGCACGCATCTGGAGTTCATTTGCAGTGGCTGAAGCTCTGGTGCAGCCATTCTCTCTCTCTCCTACTCCTCTTTCTCCCTCTTTCTCTCTGTCAAATAAATAAATAAATAAAAATAAAATATTTTAAAATTTTTTTGGTTTATTTATTTATTTGAGAGAGACAGACAGAGAGAGAGAGAAAGAGGCGGGGGGTGGGGAAGGAAAGAATGGGCACGCCAGGGCCTCCAGCCACTGCAAACAAACTCCAGATGCATGTGCCACCTTGTGCATCTGGCTAACGTGGGTCCTGGGGAATCGAGCCTCGAACCGGGGTCCTTAGGCTTCACAGGCAAGTGCTTAACCACTAAGCCACCTCTCCAGCCCCTAAAATATATATTTTTAAAAAGAGTATTTGTCATTTGGATGTTCCTTCAGTCTTCTTTTTTACTGCCAGTCTGAAACTCCTCTTTATTATCTATAATAGCAAATTACCCATATTGATTTTTCCTCCTTCTCTGGCTAATTGAAGCTTTATTCTCCTCAATTAGCTTAGGTTTTTTTTTTTTTTTTCTTTCTTTCTTCTTCTTGCCAAAAAGTACCACTCCAATGATGTTCAGAAACTTACAACATTTTCTAGGCTCCCACCATCCCTGCTGATGTGCAATTTGTGGGTTAGAAGTAAAAAAAAAAAAAAAAAAAAAAAATGCTGATGGAGCCCTGAGGATCCGCCTCAAACTCCCGTGGGTTACCCTGGTGACAAAGCCTTCCTGGCAGGCTGGCTCCTTGGGAACTCAGCTGATGGAGGAAGAGGTGCAGGCCCGGCTTGGGAAGGTGCTTTTGAGAGTGGAAAAGAGACTTTCAAAAGGAAAAAAGTCAACCTGAAATTTTCGCTAAATGGTGCCTGTCAGTAGACCAAATCAATGCGCATCCACCTCATTAGGGAATGGCTTGTGCTTTGCTGTTCAGATTTTAGGTTTGGGAGCTGGAGAGTTGGCCCAGTGGTCAAAGGTGCGTGGTTGCAAGCTGCTGGCCCAGGTTGGAGTCCCCAGTATCCGTGTACAGGCAGATGCGCAGAGTGACACATGTGTCTGGAGTTTATGCGTAGTGGCAAGAGGCTCTGCTGTGCCCATTCTCCCTCCTTCTCTCTCTCTCTCTGTCTCTCTCAAGAAATATAATCTAAAAAAAAATATTTTAGGGCTGGAGAGATGGCTTAGCAGTTAAGCGCTTGCCTGTGAAGCCTAAGGACCCCGGTTCAAGGCTCGATTCCCCAGGACCCACGTTAGCCAGATGCACAAGTGGACGCATGCGTCTGGAGTTCGTCTACAGTGGCTGGAGGCCCTGGCGCACCCATTTTCTCCATCTGCCTCTTTCTCTCTCTGTCTGTAGCTCTCAAATAAATAAAAATAAAAATAAACAAAAACAAAACAAAACAGAAATTTTAGGTTTTGCACCACTAGGATTGTTCAGCCCTGGTGTGTTTGTATTGATTTGTTTGTGGTGGCAGCTTGTCCTAAAATCTGTGTAGAAAACAGGTATTTTGGGACAGAATTGTTGAGTAGTGCATGTTCCACGTGGGGGAGGAGAACCCAGATTCTTTGGTTAAGGATACCCACCCCAAGCAAGAAACTAACCACTGTTCAAATGATAGCAATGTTACTTCTCCTTGTGGTCTTTCAGAATTTTATTGGGAAACCATTTTCTACATGGTCTCTTTTTTTTTTTTTTGACATTTAAAAATTTTATTTTTATTTTTTAATATTTTATATTTATTTATTTATTTGAGAGAGAGGGAAAGAGGCAGGGACAGAGAGAGGGAGAGAGAGAGAGAATGGGCACTCCAGGGTCTCCAGCCCCTGCAAATGAACTCCAGATGTGTGTGCCACCTTGTGCATCTGGCTTACGTGGGTCCTGGGAAATTGAACCTGGGTCCTTTGGCTTTGCAGGTAAGTGCCTTAATTGTTAAGTCATCTCTCCAGTCCCTTTTTTTTTTCTTTCCTACTTTAAATAGTTTCTAAATAAAATTTGCATTTCAAGGGAATGAAAGATTTTTGGGCTCTGGAGTCATACTTACAAAGGAAGAAACGTTAACTAGTGATCTTAGAAACAACATCTGAGCCTCAAGTTTGTTCTCTATAAATTACAAAAAAGAAAAAACAACTTTTTTTTTTTTTTTTTTTTTTTCCTGAGGTAGGGTTTCCCTCCACCTCAGGCTGATCTGGAATTCACTAGATAGTCTCAGTCTGGCTTCAAACTCACAGCAATCCTTCTATCCCTGCCTTGAAAGTGCAGGGATTAAAGGCGTGTGTCACCATGCCTGGCACACACACACACACACACACACACACAGAGAGAGAGAGAGAGAGAGAGAGAGAGAGAGAGAATATGGGTTCACCAGGGCCTCTAGCCACTGTGCATGAACTCCAGATACATGCACCACTTTGTACATTAGGCTTTACGGGCAAGCACCTTAACCACTGAGCCATCTCTCCAGTCTGAATCTTTTTTTTTTCTTTTACATTTCATTGGCAAATATTTATTGCATTTCTGATATACTTATAATAAAACAGCTTCAACCGTCATTTCAAGAAGATATGAATATATACTTTTTCTGTGGATGATACTCCCTTTACAAAGCATTATGACTCCCAGAGCTGTGTGCATGAGGCCAGATAAAAGCCCCAAACCTACTAGAAAATGCTCAGTTATTTTCAAATAATACTGAATCTTTGTTTTAAAAGTTTGAAGAATGCAATTCTGTATATAAAACTTGTAGCATGGACTTAGCGCTCCATAAGCGCTCCATCCTTTCCCTTCCTGGTGATATTGAGATGTGAATGCCCGGGGCTTCGCTGCCCACCCCCCCCCCCAGGAATGCACTTGTCGGGCAGAACAGGGCCTGGTACTCTGTTCCCTGGGCAGGACAGGTAATCCGAGCAGCCAGTGTGTGGGCATGCACTACTGAACACTAGGAAGGACACAATAATGACTGTGAGCGTTCCTCTAAAAACACATCTGCACGCACGTAAATCTACAGAATTATGTCCAACTGGATTACGGTCTGACCCAAGATTTGTGCCTCCCAGTGTCTGAATCCTGGGCCTCTTGCATCTGATAGGAAGTGATTGCACATCCATAGACCCTTTGCAGATGATGTAAATATCATGTATACGGGGGGGGGGGGGCGCTGGAGAGATGGCTTAGCAGTTAAGAGGCTTGCCTGAGAAGCCTGAGGACCCAGATTTGACTTTCCAGATCGAACGTTAGCCAGATGCACAAAGGTGAGGCAAGTGCAAGGTCGCACATGCCCACTAGGTGGTGCAATCATCTGGAATTCCATTGCCGTGGCTGAGGCCCTGGTGTGCCAATTGTCTCTCTCTCCAAAAAATAAAATTAAATTAAAATTAAAACATATAGCCGGGCGTGGTGGCACATGCCTTTAATCCCAGCACTTGGGAGGCAGAGGTAGGAGGATTGCCGTGAGTTCGAGGCCACCCTGAGACTACATAGTGAATTCCAGGTTAGCCTGGGCTAGAGTGAGACCCTACCTCAAAAAAAAAAAATTAAAACATATATAATGTATGTACACATATATGTGTGTGTATTTGTATATACACCGCCTTATTTATTTCTATGCAAATATAAGTATGTAGCATAAAGCCCAAGGGATAGGGAATAAACTCAATTATAAACTTCTTAACCTTGTACCTTTAGACTTAAGGAACACCTGATTGATTGATTGATTTTTTGCATTTGTATGTGTGCATAGTATGCATGTGTGTCTATGCACGTTGGCACGTGGGTACACATATGTGTGTGCAGGAGGGCATGCATGTGTGTGCGCGTGTATGTGTGCATGCGTGTGTATGCACATGTATGTGTGTGTGTGCATGCGTGTGGACACCAGAGGTTGCTGCGGACTGCCTTCCTTGACTGCTGCCCACTGTATGAAATGGGGCAGCTCACTTGATGCCAGGGCTCAGCCATTTGGCTAGTATAGTTAGCCTCCTTTACTGCTTCTGGAGAACGGAATGTGAAAGGAAAGGGAAGATCCCTCTGTGCAATGCAGGTGTTTACTGTTACCTAAGGAGTGGGATGATCCCTCTATGCAGTGTACCATGACCTTCCTGTATCTCTTTGTTTCTAGATATCTTTGTGATTGCATAGCATAGAATGTTTCTTGCCTAAGTTCCGCCTATGTGACCTTTGTAACCTTGTGACTTCTTGGAATAGCCCTTCCCCCCCCCCCACGTTTAACAGTATGCAACTTTGTGGTTTAACTCCTGATCCTGTTTTTACTATAAACATTTCCAATAAAATCGGACACTCCCAACAGATCAGGGCTGCATCTTGATCCCGAACTCTGGGATGCAGACCTGGTGCACCAGCCTTCTTTTCCTTTTCCGCAATAAAGCTTTGCCCCACATTCCGTGAGTCAATAGTCTTACTTGTGTGACACCGGACCCCATAACTCTTCTCCACACAGCACTAGGATTGCACGTGGGCTGCCATACCACTCAGCGTTTATGTGGATGCGGGTCTGGACTCTAATCCTCTTTTTTTTTTTTTTTTTGAGGTAGGGTCTCACTCTGGCCCAGGCTGACCTGGAATTCACTATGTAGTCTCAGGGTGGCCTCAAACTCACAGCGATCCTCCTACCTCTGCCTCCCGAGTGCTGGGATTAAAGGCGTGCGCCACCACGCCAGCTCAGTTCTGGACTTTAATCCTTTTTGTTGGGCGGGGGGGTTGTTGAGGTAGGGTCTTGACCTGGAATTCACTGTGTAGTCTCAGGGTGGACTTGAACTCACGGCATAGCACAGCGATCCTCCTACCTCTGCCTCCCAAGTACTGAGATTAAAGGCATGCGCCACTATGCCCAGTTTAATCCTCACTGTTGAATACCAAGCTTTTTTTTTTTTTAATTCATTTTTGTTTATTTATTTGAGAGAGAGAGAGAGAAAGAGAGAGAAAGAGAATGGGCACTCTAGGGCTTCCAGCTACTGCAAACAAACTCCAGACCCAGAAGCATGGGCCCCCTTGTGCATCTGGGGAATCAAACCGAGGGGCTTTGGCTTTGTAGGCAAGTGTCTTAACTGCTAAGCCATCTCTCCAGCCCCTAGCAAGTTTCTTTTGTTTTGTTTTTCAAGGTAGGGTCTCACTCTAGCTCAGGCTGACCTGGAATTCACTCTGTAGCCTCAGGGTGGCCTTGAACTCATGGTGATCCTCCTACCTCTGCCTCCGAGTGCTGGGTGGGATTAAAGGCATGCGCCACCACGCCCAGCTGAATAGAAGCATTTTACCCACCGGCCTCCTCAGCCATCTACAGTCACTGAATTAGCACACGGTACCACAAGTATGTGCGATTTGCATCCGTTTTTTTTTTTTTTTTTTTTTTTTAAAGAAGCGATGGTGGGGAGCGACCCGAAGTTCACTGATAAAAACCAACGGGCTGCATATCTTCGGAACATTCACCATCGCCTGTGACACACAGTGACGGGTCATGGTTTGCAAGGTCCCCTCCATAGGCAGACTCCCTCTTTGCAGAGTTCTGGAGCAGCCGTGCTCTCAGCCAATCAGCTGCTGTCCACTCTCGGCCGAGGCTGTCGTTTCCAGGGTGACTTTCACCTGCCCTGTTCCTGTGACATTAGATAAAATATCTCCTGCTGGCCAATCTAAGACATGGACGTTGCTGTTTCTCTTGCGGGCCTGTCCTCTAGCTATACATATGGCCCAACTGCAATTATACGGTCTGCATAATTTTTAAATTAAAAATATTTTTAATTTTTATTTTTTATTTGAGAGAGTGAAAGAGACAAAAAGGCAGAGAGAGAGAGAGAGAGAGAGAGAGAGAGAGAGAGAGAGAATGGGCATGCCAGAGCCTCCAGCCACTGCAAATGAACTCCAGACACATGCACCACCCTGTGCATCTGGCTTACGTAGGTCCTGGGGAATCGAGCCGAGGTCCTTTGGCTTTGCAGGCAAACGCCTTAACTGCTAAGCCATCTCTCCAGCCCCCATTTTTTAAAAAATAATATTATTTATTTATTTGAGAGATAGATAGAGAGAGAGAGAGAGAGAATGGGTGCGCCAGGGCCTCCAGCCACTGCAAACGAACTCTAGAGGCATGTGCTACCTTATACATCTGGCTAATGTGGGTCCTGGAGAGTTGAACCGGGATCCTTTGGCTTTGCAGGCAAACGCCTTAACCGGTCAGCCATCTCTCCAGCCCCGCTCCAAAATCTTTTTATATTTTTATTCATTTATTTGCAAGCAGAGAGAGATAGAGAATGAGAATGGGTGCACCGGGCCACTCGCCACTGCAAAAAAGAACTCCATGTGAAAAAAAAAAAAAAAAAAGAGAGAGAATTCCACGTGTGAGTGCCACTTTTGTGCACCTGCTCTATGTGGGTACTGGGGGATTGAACCCAGGTTGTTAGGCTTGGCAAGCAAGCACCATTAACCACTGAGCAATCTTTCCAGCCCCTAGAAATATATATATATATTGTTTGTTTGTTTTTCGAGGTAGGGCCTCTCTCTACCCCAGGCTGACCTGGAATTCACAATGTAGTCTCAGGCTGGCCTCAAATTCACCGGTGATCCTACCTCCCAAGTGCTGGGATTAAAGGCATGTGCCACTACACCTGTCAGAACTGTTTTGATTGGCCAGTTCGATGTTTTGAAACTTAAATCCATTGCTTTGAAGCAGTGTTGATATTCTCCATATGTTCCACGCACGCTATCACTTTATTTTTTGCCCGGTCTTCTGAAAGTATTTGAGTTCTCCATCTTAGCCGTATGGCAAGGGAATCCTTCCCCACCCAACTGCGTTCTACCTTTGTGCCCTGTCACCAACTAACTACATTCCTGCCCTGGCGACGGTTGGTACTCAGGAGTACCCCAAGGTCTCTGTGCCTTTGCGGGTTTGTGTAGACTGGAGGGGGCGGATGGGGAATGCCTGTCTTGCTCTTGTTTCCAACCTGAATCTAAACCTCGCCGAGTCTAACTTCTCCTCTTCCTCTCCTGCCGCAGAGCATGTGTCTGAGATCCAAAGATGTCAGCGACACTCTTAGAAGCTCCTTGAGGCACGAACTGTATTTTGTCTGTTCTTTCCTCGGTGTAGGGTCCCTTACGACCCGGACTCTTTCCCAGAGCACTGAGCGTGTTATAGAGCATCCAAAGATAAGTGACAGCACACGTCTATCTCAGAAAGGATGGGGGGGGTCGCGTGAGACCAGTGAGCCACACTGCCTGAGATAGGTCCCCATGTGTCCCGGGACAGGGACCCTGATTCAGTGTAGCCCTTTGTCACTACAACTGGGACACTCCTGATAGAACTTGCCACCAAGCAGGACCCTGCCATCCTCTGCCAGGGCATAGGAGAGCCAGTGTCAAGTCTGCCCTTTTAAGCCTTTTTTTTTAATCTTGCCTCCCTTACTACAGCTAAGGCTGCTGGATCTTACAAGCAAATGTTCTCTTTTGACTTCCTGCCAAGCCCTCCCTTGCCCAGGTATGCCTAACCACCTGGGTGGTGGGGCCACCCCTGCAGCATTTTAAGTTAGATTAGAGATATGCGAAGCTCACTGCTTTAGGAAATCCAGTTGTTCTCTTACTTCTAAAATAAAATCTGGCGGATGTTTGCCAGAGACTTGGTGCTTAACTCTTCAAAGGGGGGAAGAAAGCTTAAATGTTATTTATGAACCTGTAACCTGGCACAGGCAGAAATTTAGGCTTTGGGATAAGCAGTGGTCTGGGGCCTTTTGAGGGAGAGACGGTCAAGGAAATTGCAACCCTTTGGGCTCAAAGAGAAGCATCAATTAGAGAAGGAGATGAGAGTGAGGGAATGTCTATGGGCCCCTTCAAGGCCGACGGGTTTCCTGACATTTCAGACTGGAGCAAGTACGCGTTTGGAGAGGGTGTGAGCTTTTTAAGTGATACTGAAGATATATTAGGTACAGTCAAATATATAATCACTTCAGGATGTTTCCCTTTTGTTTTTTTTTTTTTGCCCATTCAAAAAAAAAAAAAAAAAAACCCTCTCCATGTTTAGAATTTAAAAATATAAGGAATGGCAGAGAGAGTCCCTGAAAAAGAAAGGCAACTGAATTCTTTCTGGGAGGATGTCAAATAATTGCTGCGTCTAAAATATGAAATTGTCTGGACGCTCAAGACCATGCGTGACCGGCTTAGATGGTGACTGCGAGCAATGGGAGAGTGGGTGCCTCCCCCCCCACCTCCTCCTCCTCCTACGAGGTTTAAATCTGTATTTGAAAACCAGAACAAGGGACTCCAATCCTGAGGATCTCATTCCTGGCATAGTTATGCTCCAGGCAGATTGAGAGAATAAAATAGACTTTTCACAAATGAAGAGACATCATGCCTTTCAGTGCCATGACAGGAAACTTCAGCTGTTGCCAAGGCAACTATAGATTTCTGACTCTTAGGCTCCGAGCCCGAGTAGTGTCTCAGGGCCCCAGCCTTGTCTGCTGTCACTCAACGTCAGCCCCAGCACAAAAGGCCCTGGTAGTGAATTCAGTCTGTTAGTTTTCTAGAAACAATGAGGCCAGTCCCTGAATTGCCCAACAAAGATGGGAGTAGGGGGCATTGGGGGTGCGGTCCTTCAGGACAAAGTATACACGCAGCACCTGCTGCGGCTTAAATGCGTTTGTCTCCTCTGAAAGTTATGTGTTGGAAAATTAAACCACTGTGCCACAGTGTTCTAGGTGAGGCCTTTTGGGAGTGTTCAGACCATAACACTCTGCCCTCGAGCTAAATCTACTCAAGGGCTAGTAGGAGTGGTTCTCTGGCCTTCCTCCCTAAAAGGTCAGGCTCCTCCACTCCGGGGGTTCGGGAACAAGGTGTCATATTGGATCCAGAGACGCGAGGGTCCTCCAGTGGCTCATCTTGGACTTGCTTGTTTCCCCGACTGTGAAAAATAAAATTCCGTTCTATACACTTCGCCCACACGGGCATATTCTTTTGTACAAAACACATGTACTAGTCCTGACACAAACACCCACACATTTGGGTATTGCACTGTAAAATGGAACTCGTTATATATGGAAAGAAGTGTAGAAATTACGAGCAGGTGATCCAGCAATCACACTCCTTGGTCTGCAACCGGACGGCTGATAATTTTAGAGCCGCGCAAAACTTCGCGCACAAATTTACAGTAGCTTTAACCAGGAAGCCCCTCAACTGGAGGATGAATAAACTATGCTACACCCAGACAATGGAATGCCATTCAGGACTCAAAGGAAATGAACAAGACATAGAGGAACTTTAAATGCATATTACTACATGAAAGAGACCAATCTGTAAAGCTACCTACTGTATGTATGATCCCAACTAGGTGACATTCTAGAAAAAAAAAAAAGCATGGCTATGGAGATAGTGAAATATTAAGTAGCTTCCAGCTGCTGGAAACAGGGGGGAAGGGGAAAGGAGTGAATGGGGGGGCATAGAGGAATTTTAGGGTAGGAAAACTATTTGGCATCATGCTGTGGTGGGTCCATTGGTTCAAAGCCCATCTAATGCACGTCACCAAGAGTGGACACCAGTGCCCTCCGTGGACAGCGATTTGTCAATAAGGGATCATCAGTTGTGCAGACGTGCTCTCTGGCGTGCACGTGCGGGGAAAGGGTAGGCGAGAAGGCTCGGCGCTCTCTGCTCAGTTTTGCTTCGAATCGCAAACTGCTCTAAAAATAAAGTACATTTTAAACCTACGAGCAGAAACACTTCAGGCAATGCTATTTAAAGACGGATGACTGAACGATGCTATAACGGTGCCTTCAAGTCATTACACATTGGTCTAAACCTACAGGCTGCACGACTCCAGCAGGGGAAGAAGACCAGTGTGCAGTGTGGACTCAGGCAGATAATGGCATGTCGGCGTGGGGTCCTCGCCGGTAACAAATGCTCCTGGCTAGTGTGGGCTGTGCATGGTAGAGGAAACCATGGAGACGGTTGCAGGGACTATATGGGAACCAGTTCTGCTGCAAAAGTGAAACTACTGCTTTTTGTTTTGTTTTGTTTTGTTTTGTTTTGTTTTGTTTTGTTTTGTTTTGTTTTGAGGTAGGGTCTCGTTGTAGCCCAGGCTGACCTCTGTAGTCTCAGGGTGGCCTTGAACTCAGGGCGATCCTCCTACCTCAGCCACCCAAGTACTGGGATTAAAGGCGTGCACCACTGTGCCAGGCCAAAACTGCTCTTAAGACCCATTTTTAAAATTTTATTTCTATATTTGAGAGAGAGACTTAGAGAAAGAGGCAGAGAAAGAGAGAGAGAGAAAGCGTATGTGTATATATATGGGCATGCCAGGGTCTCCTACCATTGCAAATCCAGACACATGCACCACTTTGTGCATCTGGCTTTACGTGGGCACTGGGGAATCGAACCCAGGCTGTCAGGCTTTACAAGCGAGCACCGTTAATCACTAGGCCATCTCTCCAACCCAAGACCTAATTTTTAAAAAATTTTTTAATTTTTTTTATTAACAACTTCCATGATTATAAAAAATACCCCATGGCGATACCCTCCCTCCCCCCACTTGCCCCTTTGAAACTCCACTCTCCATCATACCCCCTCCCCATCTCAATCAGTCTCTCTTTTACTTTTGATGTCTTGATCTTTTCCTCCTCTTATGATGATCTTGTGCAGGTCGTATCAGGCACTGTGAGGCCATGGATATCCAGGCCGTTCTGTAAGACCTAATTAAAAATATATATATTTTATTTATTTATTTGAGAGAGAAAAAGAGGGAGAGAGAGAGAGAGAATGGGCGTGCCAGGGCATGGAGCTACTGCAAACGAACTCCAGGCACATGCACCTCCTGCGCATCTGGCTAACGTGGGTCCTGGAGAATCTAACCGGGATCCTTTGGCTTTGCAGGCAAATGCCTTAACTGCTAAGCCATCTCTCCAGCCCCAAGACCTAATTTTTTTAGAAAGATATATTTATTTATTTATTTATGAGAGAGAAAGAGTCAGATAGAGAGAAAGAGAGGATGGGCACGCCAGGGCCCCTAGCCACTGCATACGAACTCCAGACACATGCGCCCCCTTGTGCATCCGGCTTACGTGGGTCTCAGGGAATCGAACTCAGGTCCTTAGGCTTCACAGGCGAATGCTGTAACCGCTAAGCCATTTCCCCAGCCCCAAGACCTAACTTTTTAGAAACGAAATCTTTGTGGTGCGCTAAAGGGCTCAGTCCGAGGGGTTTCCGGCAAGGCTACGTGCCGGTTGTAAAGGAAGCGGAAAGAAAGTAAGAGTGGCTGTAAATGTCTCAGAGCGGGGTCCCGATGCCGGTAAGGACCTCACGCTGCTGTCTGGGTGAGAAAACAAGTTGGTTTGCAAAGGCTGACTGCGCAGCCCTCTTGTTTATATTTGTAGATGCAATGTGGAAACATGCTGAGATTTGTAAAGGTTACGAATGCAAGAATATGGCTTTAAGAAAGGTGATGTTTTGTATAATGGTCTCATTCATTCAGATATCTAACCATCTCCGGCTGCGAGGCGGCGGGGGGGGGGGGGAGGGGGGGAATGGGCAAGGGCTTCTGTGGGCCAGGAAACCTTCCCTCCCCTGAGTCTGCACAGAGCCCAGACACCGGGGACTATTGGGTAACCACCCGAGGAGCGCCCACAGCTACTGCTGTTTCCTTTTGTGCCCTCCCTTTCTCTTTGCTAGTCTGGCTGTTGTAACTACTACTGCAAGGTGGGGTGGTAGAGGTGCCCAAGAGGAGAAGGGTATGTGTCAAATTGACAGCAAAACAGTCTTAGAAATGCTGAGGACTCTACAATACATAACCCACATCCACACACCTTGCTACCAGGTACAATTGTTTTTCCTATCCAAATGGCCAGCTCATTCCAGTATTTTTTTTTCCCAAAAATATTTCATTTATTTATTTGCAAGGAGAGAGAGAGAGAGAGAGAGACAGCGAGCATGCCAGGGCTTCTAGTTGCTGCAACCAAACTCCAGATGCATGCATCGCTTTGTGCATCTGGCTTTACGTGGGAATTGGGGAATTGAACCTCCGCCGTCAGGCTTTACAGGCAAGCGCCTTGATGGCTGGGCCATCTCTCCAGCCCACACTCCAGTGTCTTTGACATTGACTTTCCCAAGTCAAGTATAACCATTTTATGTGGTACATGTTGAAATTCTAAGACGCTAGCTACATCCGGTCATTTGGCTGCTGAAGTCGGAAGGAAGTTCATGTCTACCATTCGATACCTGTGTGGCCTTAAGTAAATTGCTTAACTTCTTTTTTTTTTTTTTTTCGACGTAGGGTCTCACTCTAGCCCAGGCTGACCTGGAATTCACTATGTAGTCTCAGGGTGGCCTTGAACTCATGGCGATCCTCCTACCTCTGCCTCCCGAGTGCTGGGATTAAAGGCGTGCACCACCACACCCGGCTCTGCTTAACTTCTTGATCTATTGGCTTTTTTTTTTTTTTCTTTTCGAGGTAGGGTCTTGCTCTAGCCCAGGCTGACCTGGACTTCACTATGTAGTCTCAGGGTGGCCTTGAACTCATGGTGATCCTCCTACCTCTGCCTCCTAAATCCTGGGATTAAACATGTGTGCCATCACCTGTTGGCTTTTTTGTTAAGTGAGAATAATAATAATGATAGCATTTACTGCATTGTGACTTGTGGGAATTAAGTGATGTAATGTGCACTAATGGCTGAGATTGGCTTCTGGCACTATTGGCTTACTGGTTTCCTCTGGTTTAAACGTGGGCACGACCAGCTCATGGCTTGAGGTAACGCACTTGGGGGTGGCAGACATGGCGCCACGTGACGAGGAACAATGTATTCACAAGGAACAGTGGAATTAAGTTTCAGTTTCATAAGACAACTGGAAGAAGACCAAACTTTAAGAGTTGACATTTTCTGAGACAGTTGCGCTGACGAAAATCCAACCAAGTCAACAGAGTGAAATCCCTCCGGCACCTAGCACGTGCCTCGTGAATTCTGTTCTTCCAGGTTATGCTTACTGCCGGGGTCAACAAGTTTTAGGTGAGAAAATCCATCCTATCATGCAAAGAACGGCCAAGGTGGTGATAAATCCTTTTATACCAAGGGTGGGAAAACTTCCTTCCCCTTGGTTCTTGTTGTTGTTGTTTTTTAAATAAACAATTTTAAAAAGTTTTTTGTGTTTTATTTTTGTTTACTTATTCGAGAGTGACAGAGAGAGAAAGGGAGAGAGAGAGAGAGAGAGAGAGAGAGAGAGAGCGAGCGAGCGAGCATGGGCGTGCCAGGGCCTCCAGCCATTGCAAACAAACTCCAGACGCATGTGCCCCCTTGTGCATCTGGCTAACGTGGGTCCTGGGGAATCGAGCCTTGAACCGGGGTCCTTAGGCTTCACAGGCAAGCGCGTAACTGATAAGCCATCTCTCCAGTCCTTGTTTTGTCTTTTTAATATTTCTATTTATTTATTTGACAGAGAAAGAGGGAGAGAGAGAAAGAAAGAGTGAGCACACCAGGGCCTCCAGCCACTGCAAATGAACTCCAGACTCATGTGCCACCTTGTGCATCTGGCTTACGTGGGTCCTGGGGAATCGAACCTGGGTCCTTTGGTTTTGCAGGCACTTGCCTTAACTACTAAGCCATCTCTTCAGCCCTTTTTTTTTTTGTTTTACTTTTCGAGGAATTTTTTTTTTCTTTTTTTGAGGTAGGGTCTCGCTCTGGCCCAGGCTGGCCTGGAATTCACTATGTAGTCTCAGGGTGGCCTCGAACTCATGGTGATCCTCCTAACGCTGCATCCCTAGTGCTGGGATTAAAGGCGTGCGCCACCATGCCCGGCTCCCTCTTGGTGCTTGAACTTGTAATGTTTTGGTCCATAGGGAGGAGGATACTGTCCTCTCCCAATGTCCTCTGTATCCTCCTGAGGTCAGGGCTGGGTCTGGGTGTGCTTGCGCACTGGCTTTGACAGCGATGGATCAGTGCCTGGCGATCATAGCTCTCCCATTCCCTCCACCGGTGCGCTGCCCTTGCCTGTTGAATCTCTGTCTGCCCATTTAAGGACAGAGGTAGAATGGGGGGGAAGGGGGGTTTGAGTCACATCTGCACACTGTCCAGCTATTCCTGCTTTCAAAATACTATATTCCACTAACCACCGTGCAGTAGTGGGAACGAGGGTTAGCAACGCTTCTTAAGTTAATTAATGTACAGGGAAAGTAAAGCTGCTATAGCTGGTGTAAGATGATCTTCTGCCAGGCTTTGAAGAACGATTAAAAAAAAAAAAAAAAAAAAAAAAAACTTTGCCGGGAGTGGTGGCCCACGCCTTTAATCCCAGCACTCGGGAGGCAGAGGTAGGAGGATCACCATGAGTTCGAGGCCACCCTGAGACTACATAGTGAATTCCAGGTCAGCCTGGCTACAGTCAGATCCTACCTTGAAAAACCAGGAAAAAAAAAAAAAGCTTTATTATTTATTTATTTATTTATTTGAGAGAGAGAGAGAAAGAAAGAAAGAGGCAGAGAGAGGGAGAGAGAATGGGCACGCCAGGGCTTCCAGCCACGGCAAAAGAACTCCAGACGCTTGCATCTGGCTTACGTGGGTCCTGGGGAATTGAACCGAGGTCCTTTGGCTTTGCAGGCAAACACCTTAACCACTAAGCCATCTCTCCAGCCCTTGAAGAACAATTTTAATCAACACATGTAGAATTATTTCTATTATAATAATAGCTAAGAAAATTTATTGGGATGATAGAAATTTCTGGTTCTTTTCAGTCTAATATGCTAGCCACATGTACAAATTTTTTTTTTTTTTTTAAAAGGAGAACCGACCAAGCATGGTGACACATGCCTCTAATCCCAGCACTAAGGAGGCAGAGGAAGAAGGGTCACTGTGAGTTCAAGGTCACCCTGAGACTACAAAATGAGTGCCAGGTCAACCTGAGCTAGAGTGAGACCCTACCTCAAAAAAGAAAAAAAACGGGCTGGAGAGATGCCTTAGCAATTAAGCGCTTGCCTGTGAAACCTAAGGACCTCGGTCCAAGGTGCAATTCCCCACATAAACCAGATGTACAAGGTGGCACATGCATCTGGAGTTCATTTGCAGTAGCTGGAGGCCCTGGAGTGCCCATTCTCTCTCTCTCTCTCTTTCTTTCTCTCTCTCTGTCTATTGCTCTCAAATCAATAAATAAAAATAAACAAAAAAATTTTAAAAAGTAAAAGAAAGCCGGGTGTGGTGGTGCACGCCTTTAATCCCAGCACTCAGGAGGCAGAGGTAGGAGGATTGCTGTGAGTTCAAGGCCACCCTGAGACTACAGAGTGAATTCCAGGTCAGCCTGGGCTACAGTGAGACCCTACCTCACAAAACCATAAAAAAGAATGAAAGAAGGAAAAAAAAAATCTATGCTGCATGCAGCTCCACGGGAGAGAGAGAAATCACCAGTGGAGATAAACAAGAGTGGACACTGCAAGCCTTAAGTTGGACCAGCCAGGCCAAATGAGCCAACAGGCGCAATAGTGGCATATCTGTTATGGGGGAAACCAACTGCCCTCTAATTGGCCCTCTCCAAGGGAGGGAATACATGCCTGATACTGAAAACCTATGATGGGGGAAGTCATGAGACCTAGGGGTGTAACACCTGCTGGTGTCTGACTAAATGCATATATTATGTTCACCAAACTGCCTGTTGAGCACTTTTCTTAATGTTTATACCCATGTATTAATAGTACTCTCACTTTTGGTTAGAGAAGCTTCTCTTTTCAGATGGCCGTGACCTCTGGGATGACTCAAAAGGCACCATGGTTTTGAGAAGAAGTGACAGAGGAGTGCTCAACACTCAAACATGCCCAGTCTTTCTCGTTCTTTCTCAAATAAATAAAAAAAAAATGAAAATCAGTTAACCTCTAAATCTTATTCTTTTTTAAAAGATATTTTATTTTTATTTATTTGAGAAAGAGGACGACAGATAGATAGATAAAGAGAGAGAATGCGTGTACCAGGGCCTTCATCCATTGCAAATGAACTCTAGACACATGCATTATCTTGTGCATCTGGCTTATGTGGGTCCCAAGGAATTGAACCGAGGTCGTTTGGCTTTGCAGGCAAGTGCCTTAAGTGCTAAGCCATTTCTCTAGCCCCAAATCTTACTCTTTTTTTTTTTTTTTTTGGTTTTTCAAGGTAGGGTTTCACTCTAGCCCAGGCTGACCTGTAATTCATTATGTAGTCTCAGGGTGGCCTTGAACTCACAGTGATCCTCCTACCTCAGCCTTCCAAGAGCTGGGATTAAAGGCGTGTGCCACCATGCCTAGCTAAAATCTCATTCTTAATGTACTCAATGTATGAATTAGGCCAATGAATCTCTCAACCTTAGACACATTATGAAATATTTCAAGGATCACTGAAAAATACTGGTACTTGGGTCTACAATCCCAAAATTATTTAGTTCTGGTCCTGGGTTACCTCACTTAGGATAATCCTTTCCAGATCCAGCTCTAGCCCAGGTTGACCTGGAACTCACTTTGTAGTTCCAGGTTGGTCTTAATCTCACAGTGATGCTCCTACCTCTACCTCACAACGTTGGGATTGAATTCAATTATCTTTAAAAAAAATATTATTTTTTCTAAGTATTTTTATTTACTTGAGAGACACAAAGAAAAAAGGGAATAGAGAGAGAGAGAGAGAGAGAGAGAGTGAATATGGGCACACCAGGGCCTCCTGCCACTGCAAACGAACTCCAGACATATGTACCACTTTGGGCATCTGGCTTTTTGTGGCCATTGAGGAATCAAACCCAGACCGTTAGGTTTTGCAAGCAAGCACCTTTAACCACTGAGCAATCTCTCCTGCCCTAAAAAACTTTCTTATTGGCAATTTTCATGCAGCATGTACATAGTAGTTTTGATGATAAACCCTTCCATTAACTTTTCTTGCCCTCTTCCCCCCCCATTTCCCTTCCATTCAACCTCTTCTCCTTCTTTCCAACTAGTCCCTCTTTCCTTTGATTCTTAAAAAAATAAAAATAAAAAACCAAGTAGGGGCATGGTGGTGCATACCTTTAAATCCAGCATTCGGGAGGCAGAGGTAGGAGGATCGCCATGAGTTTAAGGTCACCCTGAGTGAATTCCAGGTCAGCCTGGGCTAGAGTGAGACCCTACCTCAAAAACAAACAAACAAACAAACAAACAAAAAATAAACCACAAAAAGCCACACCTAAATTAGCCTTAAGTTTTCTTCCAGTTCTGGATTTCTTTGCAAATTACACTAAATTTAGATGAGGTAAACAGGGAACTCATTACTTTATCTTGTAATTGAAAATGACATGTGGGTAGAGACTTTTTACAAAGTCTGTTTGTCATAAACATACTTGAAACATATCTGAAAATGTCACACCAGGGTGATTTGAAATGTACCTCCCTGAAGTGTTTCCATCTGTTACAGACCATGGGTTTAAGCTGCGGACAAGGAAGACGCTATGTGTGTATACTTGTTCTGGAATCTGATTACAGTCCTATGTCAGAATTTGGCCATCTGCCCATAAACCCGCACGGGGTGACCTCATTGAGTAATCCAAGTTCAAGTTCATGAAGATCTCAGTGGGAGGTCTTTGGAGCAACGCACAACAACTGCTGAGTTTGTATCTTCCCTGGAATTAGAAAAACAAAGTCTCTGGCCAAGTCATTTTGTTTCAAAGCTACTTCAGAAATGGTTCCAGAAAATACTAGGACATTTGTTCCCAGCACTTTTAAGGTCTCAAATAATTGTACATTTCTTCTAGTCATAAATGACACAAATGGTGGTGAATGACATAGATACAGGTATTCACGTTTACAAAAACCGTTAGAATTTAAAAGTTAAAGCCAGGCGTGGTGGCGCACGCCTTTAATCCCAGCACTCAGGAGGCAGAGATAGGAGGATCGCCATGAGTTCAAGGCCACCCTGAGACTACATACTGAGTTCCAGGTCAGCCTGGGCTAGAGTGAGACCCTACCTCAAAAAATCAGAAAAAAAAGAATTTAAAAGTTAATTATATTCATAAGCTTTGATTTTAAAAGTTAGATTCATAAGTTTTAAAAAATATTTTATTTTTATTCATTTGAGAGAGAAAATAGGTAGATAGAGAAAAAGAAAGAGAGAGAGAGAATGGGTGCATCAGGGCCTCCAGCCGCTGCAAATGAACTCCAGATGCATGCGCCACCTTGTGCATCTGGTTTACATGGGTCCTGGGGAATTGAACCTGAGTCTTTTGGCTTTGTAGGCAAATGCCTCAACCACTAAGCCATCTCTCCAGCCCCCTTATAACAATTAAAAAAATATTTTATTTAGCCGGGCATGGTGGCACATGCCTTTAATCCCAGCACTTGAGAGGCAGAGGTTGGAGGATTGTCATGAGTTCGAGGGCAACCTGAGATTATATAATGAAATCCAGGCCAGACTAGGCTACAGATAGACACTACCTCGAAAAATCAAAAAAAAAAAATATTTATTTATTTATTTATTTAAGAACAAGAGAGAGAGAGAGGGAGAGAGAATGGGCATGCCAGGGCCTCTAGCCACTGCAAACAAACTCCAGACTCATGTGCCGCCTTGTGCACCTGGCTTTATGTGGGTCCTGGAGAATCGAACAGGAGTCTTTTGGCTTTGCATATAAGCATCTTAACCACGAAGCCATCTCTCCAACCCCCATAGCAGGGTTTTTTGTTTTTTGGGATTTTTTTTGGTGAACTTTGACTAATTGTACTATTTTCATGGGAGAACAAAGTACTATGAATACAAAATGCCGGAGATTATCATGAAACTACTGGGAGAATCATTTCCCCCATTGTTTTCCTTCGCCGTCATTTAAAACTAAGAGAATCTGGGCTGGCAAGATGGCCACTGAGCCCTGTGAGTAAAGGGCTTGCCCCATGAGCACGAGGACCCGAGTTCAAACCCCAGCAGCACGGAAAAGCCAGGCATGGCAGAGTGTACCGGGGATCCCAGAGCTGGAAGAGACACAGAGAATCCCAAGTGCTTTCTGGCTAGCTAGGCTCCATGGATTGGCGAGCTCTGGGTTCAGTGAGAGGCACCCCGATACAGGGTGGAGAGGAACTGAAGACAACTTGACTTCTACTTCTGGCCTACACGCGCGTGCACGCACGTCTCCCCCGCACGAGTCCACATGCACACAAGCCACACACATCCACCAGCAAAACAGTAACACAAAAGCCAGTCTACCTGGGTCTTTTGTACTTCCTGTCTCTTCATGCAGTGCCCTGTGACATCTTGGGACATGGTCATTGAGATGACAATCATTGGGGCTAGAGAGATGGCTTCATGGTTAAGGCACTTGCCAGCAAAGCCAAACGACCCAGGTCTGATTCCCCAGGACCCACATAAACCAGATGTACAAGGTGGCGCACGCATCTGGAGTTCGTTTGCAGTGGCTGGAGATCCTGGCATGCCCATTCTCTCTCTCTCTCTATCTGCCTCTTTCCCTCCCTCTCTCTCAAATAAATAAATATTTTAAAAATATATTTTATTGGGCTGGAGGGATGGCTTAGTGGTTAAGGCATTTGTCTGCAAAACCAAAGGACCCAGGTTCGATTCCCCAGGACCATGCTAATCAGATGTACAAGGGGGCACATGCATCTGGAGTTCATTTGCAGTGGCTAGAAACCCTGGAACGCCCAATCTCTCTCTCTCTCTCTCTCTTTACCCCCCTCTTTCTCTGTCCAATGAATAAATAAATAAATAAATAAATAAAACTATTAATATTTATTTATTTATTTATTTAAGAGAGAAAGACAGAGAAAGAGAGAGAGAATGGGTATGCCAGGGCCTCCAGCCACTGCAAACTCCAGACGCATGTGCCACCTTGTGCATTTGGCTTACGTGGGTCCTGGGGAATTGAACTGGGGTCCTTCGGCTTTGCAGGCAAACACTTTAACCACTAAGCCATCTCTCCAGTCCCGTCAAATAAATAATTTTTTTTTTAAAATAAAAAGATGATCAAGGCTTAGAAATTTCAGTATGTTCAGTGGGCCATACCTCCATAGGCCAGGTATAGTGACACATACCTGTACTCCCAGCTCGTGGGAGGTAGAGACACGAGGTTGGGAGTTCAAGGTCAGCCTGGGCGACATCAGACCCTGTCACAACAAAAACCAAAAGAATAGAACTCCACAGGACTAAGTTTCCTGTCAGGCACTGAATAATTTTGTGGACTAGCCTTAGATGGGACAGTTCTTCACAGACAGAGAGCCGTACTGGCCAGCTTGTTTATGTGAAGAGAAAACGGCATAGGCTAAATGGCAGTTGTGCTCGTTTAGGTGACATTTGAACTTGGCAGCTATTTCAGTGTATGTTGCACACACTAATGTACGCCTCCTCCCTCTCGCTGGCCTCCCTCTGCCTTCTATAAAAGAAAACGCAAGTGCTTTGCCAAGATAATTATAAACAGGTTTTTCGGCAGCATGAATATTCTGGGAGCATTAAGGTGTTCCTTCAGGGTTATTCTCTGTGGAGTGGGAACATCCTCTTCAAGACACCTTCCAGAAGACAGTGAAATCCATCCTTCCCCCACACCTTGGGAGCCATTATTCTAGAGCCTAACATGTGTTCTATCTTGCCTTTTGCCCAACTGGGCCTGCAGCTCGTTGCCAAAATAGAAAACATCTGAAACTCACTGAGCACACAGTCTTTGACTGACCTGACAACTCCATGCTCTGTCTTTCTTCCAGGGATCATTTACCTCCTGTTAAATAAGTGGCTAAATTTGGGGGAGAAGTGTGTGGTGGTCTGAGATTTTGCAGTTGTTTTTTGTTGTTGTTGTTTGTTTGTTTGTTTGTTTTGCGAGGTAGGGTCTCACTCTAGCCCAGGCTGACCTGGAATTCACTATGTAGTCTCAGGGTGGCCTCGAACTCACGGCAATCCTCCTACCTCTGCCTCCCGAGTGCTGGGATTAAAAGTGAGTTTTGCTAGCAGTGCCTTCAAGGTCGCTTGTCATTTGGTCTACCTTGACACGGAGAGTACCGGTGGAAGCTGGGTGTGGCGGCGCCCACCTTTAATCCCAGCACTCGGAGGCAGAGGCAGGAGGATCGTCATAAGTTCGAGGCCACCCTGAGACTTACAGAGTGAACTCCAGGTCAGCCTGGGCTAGAGCGAGACCCTACCTTGAAAAACAAAACAAAAACGCAAAGAGTATGGGTGGAGGTCCGACGTCTGGGCAGCCCAGGGAATTACTGAGTTGTAGGAGTAAGAGAAGGACCTTAAGCTAAGTCACCTTGGGCTGGCTCCAAGAAAGAAAAAAATTGCAACATGTGCTTAGGTAGGTGTTCAAGGCCTCGGCAGGAAATGGCGCGCTCCAGGAAGGACAGCTGGAGGAGAGGCCGCTGGGTGGGCATGGTTCAAAGTGTGGGTAGGGACCGGGAAACCCCAGGACTAGCACGGGGCTGCGACAGGGACAGAGGCAGGAATTTGCAAAACTGGAAGGAAGAGTTCGTTCTGTGCAGCGGCTCTGAGAGGACTTGGAACCTTGGTGGCAGGATACAGTCCAAATTCGTTACTGGACCTGTCAAGGTCAGAGCCTGGGCACTATGGGCAGCCCTACCAAGCTAGGCTTGGCCAACTGATCCTCAATGTACTAATTAAAGAAAGTAAGAATGTAAAAAATATAATAATAATAATAATAACAAAAGGGCGGGAGAGATGGCTCAGCATTTAACGCACTTGCTAAAGGACCCAGGTTCAATTCCCCAGGACCCCACGTAAGCCAGATGCACAAGGTGGCACGTGCGTCTGGAGTTCATTTGTAGTGGCTGGAGGCCCTGGCACAGCATTCTCTCTCTTTCTCTTCCTCTCTCTCTCTCTCTCTACATCTTACCCTCTCAAATAACTAAATGAATAAATAAATAAAGTAAGAGTGAAGCACAGAGAAAGAATTATTCAATACGGCCACACTGGGAACAAAGCACTCCAGTGATCTGCACCCCATGTCTATGTCAGGGTCCTGTCGTGAGGTTCAGATTTAATTCATTAATTGATTCGATTGAGAGATAGAGACTGGGCACACCAGGGCCTCTTGCCACACTGCACACGAACTCTAGATGCAGGCGCCACCTTGTGCATCTATCTGGCTTTACGTGGGTCCTGGGGAATCAAACCTGGGTCCTTGGGCTTTGCAGGCAAACACCTTAACCGTTGAGCCATCTCTCCAGCCCCAAGGTTTAGATTTAAGTAGCGGACAGAGGTGTGCATGGCTAAGCAGTCCTGGTCAGGGCGTGGTCCTGTGCGTCACCATTGTCTTGGCTCCAGTCTCTCCAGCAAGGTGGTCTGACAACTTGTCCAAACTATGAGGTCTCTTCCAGGAGATAAGTTCTACTTCTGAATGTCCTCTTTTCCTCTCCCAAGTGTGAGATTCCTGGGGAAGTTCCAATTGCGGGAGGACTATTGTTTCAATAGTCTGATGGCTCAAAGGAGGGGCACACGTGTCTTAAGAAATATCTTCATTCCTGCCAGGCATGGTGGCACACACCGTTAATCCCGGCACTCGGGAGGCAGAGGTAGGAGGATCGCTGTGAGTTCGAGGCCACCCTGAGACTACAGAGTGGATTCCAGGTCAGCCTGGGCTAGAGCAAGACCCCTACCTGGAAAATCAAAACAAACAAAAAAGAATGTCTTCATTCCTGCCAGGAGGAGGAGCACTCGTGAGCCTTCAGGAAAGGAGTTGGGGGGTCTCCCACCCTCTGCTCACCACTACAGATAACAGACCCACTTGTCTCAGAAGGAGAGGGGGCTCACCAGAGTCGTGGGCACTGAGGAGAGAGCGGGCCCGCAGGGAAAACGGCAGCTTCCGTTCTAGAACCTTTAGAAAGCCGGTTCATCGTACAATGCCACTCCTAATCTTTCCCCGGAAAGGTAAACCTGCCAACCTAGCGCTGGCATATGGGGACATGAGCCCAAGTTGCTCATCTTGTGCAGAGTGCCCAGGTCAGTGTTCAGAAGTGACAGTAGAGCAGGCATCCTGGAGGACGAGAAGAGGTGAGGGGAGAAAATAGATCCAGGAAAGGATTGTTTAGTCTCGGGCTCTCTCCTGCTTCCCACCCAGGCTCGGTCCTTAGTAACCCATGGCAACCTGGTGCAAGGGAAAGAACACAGCGGCTGTGGAGACATGGCTCGTGGGAAAGAAATTGGCCCAATTGCTTCACTTTTGCACCTCTGCCTCCGTGTCTGCTTAAGGCAACAAAAAGGGTCAATAATGAAGCCTGTCTTACATTGATATGAGGACTGATGAGCTTTAAGACCCATAAAGCCGGGCGTGGCAGTGCACAACTCTAATCCCAGCACTTGGGAGGCTGAGGTAGCAGGATCAGATCTGCTGGGAGTTCAAGACCAGCCTGAGACTACGTAGTGAATTCCAGGTCAGCCTGGGCTAGAGCAAGATCCTACCTCAAAAAAGAAAAAAAAAGGAAAGAAAGAAAAGAGGGCTGGAGAAATGGCTTAGTGGTTAAGGTGCTTGCCTGCAAAGCCAAAGGACCCAGATTTGATTCCCCAGTACCACGTTAGCCAGATGCATAAGGTGGCACATGCATCTGGAGTTCGTTTGCAGTGGCTGGAGACCCTGGTGTGCCCATTCTCTCTCTCTCTCTCTCTCTCACCTCTCTTTCTCTCTCTAATAAATAAATAAAATATTTTTAAAAGACACATATAAAAACTGTAGGTATTTGACTAGTGCTGGAGATAATATGTCCATTCTGAGGTCAGGTTATAAAGAAGCTGTTCTCTCTCTCTCTCTCTCTGGGAAGGCTATGTGAAAACAGCCATGTAAGACTTGAAGTAGAACTTTCAGTCCTACCCAGGCCTGAAGAAGATAGCCCTGACTACTGGCTTAATGAAACCTCATGAGACCCTGATCCCAGAGAACTCAACTAAGGTGCCCAGGTCCTCTGAAACCGTGTGAGATCACAAATGTTTATTCCATCATAGCTCCAAATTTTGAGGCGACTGGTAATATTTCATTAGAAAACTATTACAGGTTTCAGTACCTGTAAGCGGAATGCTCCTGGAATGCAGACCTAACATGAAGGCACGGACTTTGGAACCGGGCAATGGAGATAACTCGGAGGAAGTTCAGGGCCACGTGCTGGCTGAGGTATAAAAGAAAGTGAGAAAAATCCTGATGCAAAGGACGGGGAATCCTACTAGAAACGTTGACAGCAATATTGTTGCTCGATCATGCGGAAGGTGGGGAGGGTAAAGAACGAACCGTGAGATCTAGCTCAGGACTTGGAGCCAATGCTCTCTTGCGATGAGAATTTTAGAAGTTTTAGGATTGAGTGAGTATGTTGTCTGCGTAGGAGACACATGACTCATAGGTGCCCTGAAGTCAGACTCTGAGAGCCAGCCTGCAAGATGCTCTCCCCTGCTTCCCACACCTTTGTATCACCCCCTTCCATATTGCTCTGGAGCTCATTTGTAACCAGTAGGAAGGGGTGGAAGAGATGCCATGACTTCTCTAAGATGACGTTACTTGAGACACTGTGGTTTCCATCTCCCATCCGTTGTTCTAAGGGAAGCCAGCTGCTATGTAACGGGAATCGCAAGTGATAAGGATCCCAGGTCTGTCAAGAGCCAAGGGAGCAAACTGGGAAACAGGTCTCCAGGCTGTGCCAAGCCTGCTGAGGACTTCAGGCTCCGGTGACGGCTTGATGACAATTTCAGGAGTCAGAACCACGTACCTGAGCGCCACTCCCGGACTCCCGCCCCCCCCCCCCCCGAGATAATAACGGTTGCTTTAAGCTCTTCAACTTGGGGGGTAAGTTTTTAATGCAACCACAGAAAATTAATGCACACTTCCAATGCAAATGCATGGTGCTTACACCACCTACCACAAGATCTTGCAGAAGCGTGGTTTTAGAATGCGTTTGGATAGATAGCTGATGTCTGTATTTTCGGAGCATGCTCTTCATGCACAAAGGAGCAAGGGCCTCTTTCTCCCTTAATTTTTTAAAATTAATTACTTAATTTACTTAAGAGAGCGAGAGAAAAACAGGCAGAGGGAAAGACAGAGAGAAAGACAGAGTGGGAGAATGGGTGCACCAGAGCCTCCAGCAACTGCAAACAACTCCAGACACATGTGCCGCCTTGTGCATCTGGCTTACGTGGGTCCTGGGGAATCGAACCTGGGTCCTTTGGCTTTGCAGGCAAATGCTTTAACTGCTAAGCCATCTCTCCAGCCCCGCTTAATCTTTTTTTTTTTTTTTGATAAAAGTGAAAACTTAACTCTAGAAAATTTCCAAATAATTATTAGTCACACTTTACTTTATGTTAGACAATTTCAACCAGACAAAATAAACATTAAAAATTTGCTTCACGTTAACTTTGAAACAACCCCAGTTAAACTTTTCCTAAAACTTTAAAAACAACCTGACTTTAAGTTTAGGAATGTGAATATTCTTACATTTTAAGGGTCTCTCTCTAGCCCAAACTGACCTGGAACTCACTCTATAGTCTCACACTAGCCTCGAACTCATAGCAACCCTCCTACCTCTGCTTCCTTAATGCTTGGATTAAAGGTGTGTACCACTATTCCTGGTTTACTCAAATCTTTAAGTAGTAATATTTTTCTCAGTTGCATTTATATATTTATAAATAAAAATGGGCCTAATAAGTTGCCAGCAATTCTTTTAAGGTTAAGTTTTTATTAAAATATTTTTAAAACACCCAGATAGATCTGGACATTTAGAATAAAAAAATGGCCACTTATAACTATTTTCCTGTTCTATTTTTCTAAACTATTGTGTCAATTTTGATTTTCTTTTTTCCCTCTTACTCTTGTCAAGTATGATGGTGAAGGGGCTGGAGAGATGCCTCAGTGGTTAAGCACTTGCCTGTGAAGCCTAAGGACCCCAGTTCGGGGCTCGATTCCCCAGGACCCAGGTAAGCCAGATACACCAGGTGGCGCATGCATCTGGAGTTCATTTGCAGTGGCCGGAGGCCCTGGCGGGCCCATTCTCTCTCTCTCTACCTCTTTCTCTCTTTGTCTGTCTGTCGCTCTCAAATAAATAAATAAATAAATAAATTTAAAAATAAATAAAAAAACAAGAGACTGATTGAGAGGGGGAGGGGATATGATGGAGAATGGAGTTTCAAAGGGGAAAGTGATGGGGAGGGATGGAATTACCATAAGATATTGTTTACAATCATAGAAGATGTCAATAAATTTTTTTTTTAAAGAACAATGGAAGCCGGGCATGGTGGCGCACACCTTTAATCCCAGCACTCGGGAGGCAGAGGCAGGAGGATCGTCGTGAGTTCGAGGCCACCCTGAGACTACATAGTGAGTTCCAGGTCAGCCTGGGCCAGAGTGAGACCCTACCTCGAAAAACAAAAAACAAAACAAAACAAAACAAAAGAACAATGGGGAAAACCAATGAGTTTTACAACTTCTCCTGCATCTTCCTCCCCCCCCCCCGGCCACAGACACAACAGCCATGATTCATCGCTGTCTCCTCATCACAAACGCCTTTCACCTCTGAGCAGTTATACGTTTCACATTCCTTTTTTTTTTTTTTTTTGCTACTAATTTTTCCAATCAACTGGACATCTGTTATTTTATTCTTGTTCTTTGGAAAACAAACCGCTCCTGTGTTTTCAGAGCCTTCCTTTCCAGAGCGTGTAAGAACTTGTCCTCAGACTACTTGGGAGCAAGAGTCTCTCAGAAGACAGGTCTGGAAGCACTCTGTAGGAAGCAACTGGAGATCTGACCTCAGTTTGCGAGTACCACGGGCGCACCACACTGGCTGCGCAGCCCACTACAGACACACGTGTCTGCATGAACACAGGCGACCCGACTGGCACATTGCTCCTTAGCATTCAGTGTCTCAGTGACCTTGTGCACTTGGAAAAAAGAACAGAGTGGAGCTGGCTGACTGAGAAAGCTGAATGAGCCAAAAGGTCACGTAGTTGGTTGAAAACTTCCCACTCTTTTTTTTTTTTAATTTTTTTTTTGTTCATTTATTTATTTATTTATTTGAGAGTGACAGAGAGAGAGAGGCAGATAGAGAGAGAGAGAGAGAGAGAATGGGCACGCCAGGGCTTCCAGCCACTGCAAACGAACTCCAGATGCGTGTGCCCCCTTGTGCATCTGGCTGACGTGGGTCCTGGGGAATCGAGCCTTGAACCGGGGTCCTTAGGCTTCACAGGCAAGCACTTAACTGCTAAGCCATCTGTCCAGCCCAACTTCCCACTCTTAACGTCTGCATTTTCATGAGAAATAAACACCCCTGAGGGACTAACTTTTACAACAAAACTGAATCTTTCCATCATATAATTCAGTAATTCTTTCTGAAGAACATGTAGATTTTTTTTTTTTTTACTTTATTTATTTAGTTTTGGTTTTTCGAGGTAGGGTCTTACTCTAGCTCAGGTTGACCTGGAATTTACTATGTATTCCCAGGGTGGCCTCGAACTCACAGTGATCCTTCTGCCTCTGCCTCACAAGTGCATGTGATACCATGCCCAGCCAGTATTTATTTTTATTTTTGTTTATTTATTTATTAATTATTATTATTATTTATTTATTTATTTTTGGTTTTTCGAGGTAGGGTTTCGCTCTGGCCCAGGCTGACCTGGAATTCACTACAAAGTCTCAGGGTGGCTTTGAACTTACAGCAATCTTCCTACCTCTGCCTCCTGAGTGCTGGGATTAAAGGCATGCACCACCACGCCTGGCTATTTTTATTTATTTATTTGACAGAGAAAGAGAGAGAGAGAGAATGAATGACCACGCCAGGGCCTCCAGCCACTGCAAACAAGGTCCAGATGTATGCACCACTTTATGCATCTGGCTTCACATGGGTACTGGGGAAGCAAACCTGGGTGGGTAGGCTTTGTGGGCAAGCACCTTACCTGCTGAGTCATCTCTCCAGCTCCGCCGAGTCATCTCTCAGCCCTGAGATAGTGCTAGAGTGAGACCCTACCTTGAAAAAAAAAAGCAAAAAAAAAAAAATTATGTTTATTTTATTTGAGGAAGAAAGAGAGAGAGAAAGATTTTACACACACACACACACACAGTGATACGGGTCTCTAGCCACTGCAAACAAACTCCAGATGCACGCACCACCTTGTGCTTCAGGCTTTACGTGAGTACTGGGGAATTGAACCTGGGTCGTTAGGCTTTACAGGCCAGCACCTTACCCTCTAAGCCATCCCTCCAGCCCCCAGTCTCTTTTATTTGTTTTCATGCCATCATCTTTTCCTCCTCTCATGATGGTCTTGTGTAGGTAGTGTCAGGCACTGCAAGGTTGTACATATCCGGATAAGGACTTTCCAAAGGCCGCACAGAGTCTTCCTACACACAGCCCACGTTTTACACGCTCTGCGTGTGTGTCTAGATTTATGAGCCTCGTATTTATAGAGCTGACCACGGCAGCTCCTCCAAGAAGCTTCTGCCACCCCTGCCTAAGGCCTGCACCAACAATGAACTTTGTATCCAAGCAGCTTCTGGAAATTTCTCCTTGTTTTTTTTCCCCTTTTCAAATCTTCCCCTGGCCTCTACCTCCTTGTTTAGACTCATACTTTTCTCTGGCATTCTTGTTTAGTGCTCGCTGGATCCCCAACCAATATTTCTATTCTTTGGACAATATGGAGTGTGTGGAGTTGGTGCGATCTACCCAGGAGAGTTCTCACGAGGACCGGGCTTTGCCTTAGCTAGTGTTTGCCATCTCGCCTCAGCTCCTGCTGAAAGCACAGGGGACAGCCACCATTGCAGCCACACTGGATGGGGACGAAGAGGCATCTAGAATCTCTGACTGGTTCCCTTTACTCTTTGCTTTGAATCTGATGTAAATAAAATTCTTTTTTTTTTTTAAAGTTTTTTGGTTCATTTTTATTTATTTATTTGAGAGCGACAGAGAGAGAAAGAGGCACAGAGAGAGACAGAGAGAGAGAGAGAAAATGGGCGCTCCAGGGCTTCCAGCCATTGCAAACGAACTCCAGACGTGTGCGCTCCCTTGTGCATCTGGCTAACGTGGGTCCTGGGGAATCGAGCCTTGAACCGGGGTCCTTAGGCTTCACAGGCAAGCACTTAACTGCTAAGCCATCTGTCCAGCCCAACTTCCCACTCTTAACGTCTGCATTTTCATGAGAAATAAACACCCCTGAGGGACTAACTTTTACAACAAAACTGAATCTTTCATCATATAATTCAGTAATTCTTTCTGAAGAACATGTAGATTTTTTTTTTTTTTTTACTTTATTTATTTAGTTTTGGTTTTTCGAGGTAGGGTCTTACTCTAGCTCAGGTTGACCTGGAATTTACTATGTATTCCCAGGGTGGCCTCGAACTCACAGTGATCCTTCTGCCTCTGCCTCACAAGTGCATGTGATACCATGCCAGCCAGTATTTATTTTTATTTTTGTTTATTTATTTATTAATTATTATTATTATTTATTTATTTATTTTTGGTTTTTCGAGGTAGGGTTTCGCTCTGGCCCAGGCTGACCTGGAATTCACTACAAAGTCTCAGGGTGGCTTTGAACTTACAGCAATCTTCCTACCTCTGCCTCCTGAGTGCTGGGATTAAAGGCATGCACCACCACGCCTGGCTATTTTTATTTATTTATTTGACAGAGAAAGAGAGAGAGAGAGAATGAATGACCACGCCAGGGCCTCCAGCCACTGCAAACAAGGTCCAGATGTATGCACCACTTTATGCATCTGGCTTCACATGGGTACTGGGGAAGCAAACCTGGGTGGGTAGGCTTTGTGGGCAAGCACCTTACCTGCTGAGTCATCTCTCCAGCTCCGCCGAGTCATCTCTCAGCCCTGAGATAGTGCTAGAGTGAGACCCTACCTTGAAAAAAAAAGCAAAAAAAAAAAAATTATGTTTATTTTATTTGAGGAAGAAAGAGAGAGAGAAAGATTTTACACACACACACACACACAGTGATACGGGTCTCTAGCCACTGCAAACAAACTCCAGATGCACGCACCACCTTGTGCTTCAGGCTTTACGTGAGTACTGGGGAATTGAACCTGGGTCGTTAGGCTTTACAGGCCAGCACCTTACCCTCTAAGCCATCCCTCCAGCCCCCAGTCTCTTTTATTTGTTTTCATGCCATCATCTTTTCCTCCTCTCATGATGGTCTTGTGTAGGTAGTGTCAGGCACTGCAAGGTTGTACATATCCGGATAAGGACTTTCCAAAGGCCGCACAGAGTCTTCCTACACACAGCCCACGTTTTACACGCTCTGCGTGTGTGTCTAGATTTATGAGCCTCGTATTTATAGAGCTGACCACGGCAGCTCCTCCAAGAAGCTTCTGCCACCCCTGCCTAAGGCCTGCACCAACAATGAACTTTGTATCCAAGCAGCTTCTGGAAATTTCTCCTTGTTTTTTTTTCCCCCTTTTCAAATCTTCCCCTGGCCTCTACCTCCTTGTTTAGACTCATACTTTTCTCTGGCATTCTTGTTTAGTGCTCGCTGGATCCCCAACCAATATTTCTATTCTTTGGACAATATGGAGTGTGTGGAGTTGGTGCGATCTACCCAGGAGAGTTCTCACGAGGACGGGCTTTGCCTTAGCTAGTGTTTTGCCATCTCGCCTCAGCGTTTCGTGCTGAAAGAAAGGGGGACGCCACCATTGCAGCCACACTGGATGGGGACGAAGAGGCATCTAGAATCTCTGACTGGTCCCTTTACTCTTTGCTTTGAATCTGATGTAAATAAAATTCTTTTTTTTTTTTAAAGTTTTTTGGTTCATTTTTATTTATTTATTTGACAGAGAAAGAGAGAGAGAGAGAAGAGAGAGAGAGAGAGAGAGAGAGAAAATGGGCGCTCCAGGGCTTCCAGCCATTGCAAACGAACTCCAGACGTGTGCGCTCCCTTGTGCATCTGGCTAACGTGGGTCCTGGGGAATGGAGCCTAGAACCGGGTTCCCTAGGCTACACAGGCAAGCACTCAACTGCTAAGCCCAATAAAATTCTTTTTTAAAAAAATATTTTTATTTTTATTTATTTATTTGACAGAGAAAGGGGGAGGGGGAGAGAGAGAGAGAGAGAGAAAGAGAATGGGCACACCAGAGCCTCCAGCCACTGCAAATGAACTCCAGACGCATGCATCCCCTTGTACATCTGGCTAACGTGGGTCCTGAGGATTCGAACCTGGGTCCTTTGGCTTTGCAGGCAAACGCCTCAACTGCTAAGCCATCCCTCCAGTCCTATCAATAAAATTCTTTGGCGGATTTCTGTTGACCAAATGCAGCCAAAATCAATGAGGAGGCCCCCAGGAATAACAGGACTTGTCACAGGGGCCCTACACTGGGCTCTGCAGAGATGAAGCGCTAGTTGATCATGGGCTGGCAACAGGGTGCCCGCAAGAGTCACTGTGGGGCTCACAGGGCCAGCAGACCACGGTTGTTCTGAGCCTACCTCTGCCTGTAACAATTGGGAAGACGGTTCAGGGCGTAGCTTTGTTCGGGCCTCAATCTACAGACTAGGGTTGGGAACAACGAAAGACTTGTTGTGTTTATGTGGTTTGGCAGAGCAGAACCGAGGTGTAAGATAAATCATCGAATGTTCGTGGCAAAATACCTGCAGACAGGTTGGCCTAGTTTCTCTGGAACTGCCTGACTCACGCAGACAACAGAAGCTTGTCCCTGGATAAAAATAACTACTGTTTATTCAGTGCTTCCCACATGTTAGAAGACTTATTGTTTTACATACACAATTTTAGGAATCTTTTTTAAAAAAGATTTTATTATTATTATTTTTTATTTTAGAGAGAGAGTGAGGGGAGAGAGAACTGGTGCACCAGGGCCTCAGCCACTGCAATCGAACTCCAGACGCTTGCGCCACCTAGTGGGCATGTGCGACCTTGTGCTTGCCTCACCTTTGTATGTCTGGCTTGTGTGGGATCTGGGGAGTCCAACATGGGCCCTTAGGCTTCGCAGGCAAGCGCCTTAACCGCTAAGCCATCTCTCCAGCCCAAGAAATCTTTTAATATATTTTATTTGAGAGAGAGAGAAGAGAGAATGGGCTCTCCAGGATCACCAGCCACTGCAAATGAACTCCACATGAATGCGCCCCCTTGCACATCTGGCTTATGTGGGTCCTGGAGATTGGAAGCAGGATCCTTTGGATTTGCAGGCAAATGCATTAACTGCTAAGCCATTTCTCCAGAAATCCTAGAAATCTTTTGAGATAGACGACAGTCCTGTTTGTTAAATTTTAAAAAGCCAGAGAGGAGCCGGAGAGATGGCTCAGCAGTTAAAAGAAATTGCTTGCAAAGCCTGATGGCCTGAGTTCAATTCCCCAGTGCCCACATAAAGCCAGATGTACAAAGTGATGCATACATCTGGAGTTCATTTGTAGTGACGAAAGGCCTTGGTCATACCCATTCTCTCTTTCTCTCTCTTTCTTCCTCTCTCTGCTTGCAAATAAATAATAAATAAATATAAAAAGCCACAGCGTACAGAGAAATTTAGTAGCTAAGTCACCATTGAGGTTCAAGTAAGAGGTCAAGATTTAGACTTTGGTATGTAGTTGCTTTTTCTGTGATGTATATATTCCAGAGAAAAGCAACAACAAAATGTTCTAGCAGTTGACAGTATAGGAAACCTAAGAGGTTTGTGAGCACAATAGAACTGGTATGACAGAAGGCTGAAATTAAAAAATGAATAGGATGGGCGTCATGGTGCACACCTTTAATCCCAGCACCTGGGAGGTAGAGGTAGGAGGATCACTATGAGTTCAGGGCCAGCCTGAGCCTACATAGTGAATTCCATGTCAGCCAGGGCTAAAGCAAGATCATACATTGAAAAACCAATAAATAAATGAAAGAAAAGAAAAAGAAAGAAATAGACCAAGAGAATGAAGATATCAGCATAGCTGAACGTGCATCATCAAGTTGCCCCAAGCATGAGACAGCTGGCTCTTTGCAGCCTTACACGCCCAGGGTGCTGGATCCTTGCAGGTTCCTGGGCGTCCCACTGTCAAGAGAGAGTATTTGCATCAATATTAAAAATCTGATCCAGGGGCTCAGTGGTTAAGGCATTTGCCCACAAAGCCAAAGGACCCAGGTTCGACTCCCCAGGACCCACGTAAGCCAGATACACAAGGGGGCACATGCATCTGGAGTTCCTTTGCAGTGGCTGGAGGACCTGGTATGTTCTCCCCCACCTCCCTATTTCTGTATCTCTCTCTCAAATTAAAAAAAAAAAATGATCCAGCCCCTCCTCTTTCCTTCCTTCCTTCCTTCCTTCCTTCCTTCCTTCCTTCCTTCCTTCCTTCCTTCCTTTCTGTCTGTCTGTCTGTCTTCCCAAGCAGAGAGAGACAGAAAAAAATAGACACAGAGAGAATGGGCACACCAAGGCTTCTAGCCACTACAAAAAATGCTCCAGATGTATGTGCCACTTTATGCATCTGGCTTTACGTGGGTACTGGGGAATAGAACCCACATCGTTAGTCTTTGCACTTAATGGCTGAGCCATCTCTCCAGCTCCCCCGTGTTATCTTTTATGATAGCCTCAAAGGCTTTTTACGGGCTCCAAATAAGGACTAAACATAGCACTTAGCTGTTATGGCTGGCACATCTTTTATTCTGAATCCTTCTCCCACACCCTTGCTTTTAAATACAAATCAGTGTATTGGAAAAACCAGTCCTTTATACCCTAGAGTGTTCTCCATTCAGAATTTAACTGGCCGCTATCTCATGACAGTGTTTAAGGGTTTTTTTTTTTTTTTTTTTTTTCTTTTCCTAACAACTGGCTATTAGAACTCTGTGCTTGATTTAGGTGTGTGCTCATGTTTATTGGTAAGAATTCTTTAGGGTCCCCGTGGTGGGTTGAGTGGACACCACCCCCCCACAGCCTCATGGGTTTCTGATTAAGCCTCACACTCAGCCCCCCGCTGATGGAGCGTTTGAGAGGTGGAGCCTCTCTGGAGGTGGCGTGTCACTGGGGGCGGGTTTTGACATTTATTAGTGCAACCCTACTGGGTGTTCACCAGCTGTTACTGTTTCCCACCCTGCCACTGGTGTACGAAGATGTGAGCTGGTTGCCTTGCTCCACCATGCTTTCACTACCGTGATCAAACTTCCCCTCAGAAGCATAAGCCTGGGCTGGAGAGATGGCTTAGTGGTTAAGGCACTTGCCTGCAGAGCTTAAGGACCCAGGTTCGACTCCCCAGGTCCCGTGTAAGCCAGATGCACATATGCACAAGGTGGTACATGCGTCTGGAGTTTGTTTGCAATGGCTAGAAGCCTTGTTGTGCCATTCTCTCTCTCATAAATAAATAAATAAAAATAATTTATCTTCTTGATTTTTTTTTTTTTTTTTGCTTATTTTTATTTATTTGAGAGCGACAGAGAGAGAAAGAAGCAGAGAGGGAGAGAGAGAGAATGGGCACACCAGAGCCTCCAGCCACTGCAAATGAACTCCAGACGCATGCATCCCCTTGTACATCTGGCTAACGTGGGATCTGGGCGAGTCCAACAGGCCCTTAGGCTTCGCAGGCAAGCGCCTTAACCGCTAAGCCATCTCTCCAGCCCAAGAAATCTTTTAATATATTTTATTTGAGAGAGAGAGAAGAGAGAATGGGCTCTCCAGGATCACCAGCCACTGCAAATGAACTCCACATGAATGCGCCCCCTTGCACATCTGGCTTATGTGGGTCCTGGAGATTGGAAGCAGGATCCTTTGGATTTGCAGGCAAATGCATTAACTGCTAAGCCATTTCTCCAGAAATCCTAGAAATCTTTTGAGATAGACGACAGTCCTGTTTGTTAAATTTTAAAAAGCCAGAGAGGAGCCGGAGAGATGGCTCAGCAGTTAAAAGAAATTGCTTGCAAAGCCTGATGGCCTGAGTTCAATTCCCCAGTGCCCACATAAAGCCAGATGTACAAAGTGATGCATACATCTGGAGTTCATTTGTAGTGACGAAAGGCCTTGGTCATACCCATTCTCTCTTTCTCTCTCTTTCTTCCTCTCTCTGCTTGCAAATAAATAATAAATAAATATAAAAAGCCACAGCGTACAGAGAAATTTAGTAGCTAAGTCACCATTGAGGTTCAAGTAAGAGGTCAAGATTTAGACTTTGGTATGTAGTTGCTTTTTCTGTGATGTATATATTCCAGAGAAAAGCAACAACAAAATGTTCTAGCAGTTGACAGTATAGGAAACCTAAGAGGTTTGTGAGCACAATAGAACTGGTATGACAGAAGGCTGAAATTAAAAAATGAATAGGATGGGCGTCATGGTGCACACCTTTAATCCCAGCACCTGGGAGGTAGAGGTAGGAGGATCACTATGAGTTCAGGGCCAGCCTGAGCCTACATAGTGAATTCCATGTCAGCCAGGGCTAAAGCAAGATCATACATTGAAAAACCAATAAATAAATGAAAGAAAAGAAAAAGAAAGAAATAGACCAAGAGAATGAAGATATCAGCATAGCTGAACGTGCATCATCAAGTTGCCCCAAGCATGAGACAGCTGGCTCTTTGCAGCCTTACACGCCCAGGGTGCTGGATCCTTGCAGGTTCCTGGGCGTCCCACTGTCAAGAGAGAGTATTTGCATCAATATTAAAAATCTGATCCAGGGGCTCAGTGGTTAAGGCATTTGCCCACAAAGCCAAAGGACCCAGGTTCGACTCCCCAGGACCCACGTAAGCCAGATACACAAGGGGGCACATGCATCTGGAGTTCCTTTGCAGTGGCTGGAGGACCTGGTATGTTCTCCCCCACCTCCCTATTTCTGTATCTCTCTCTCAAATTAAAAAAAAAAATGATCCAGCCCCTCCCTCTTTCCTTCCTTCCTTCCTTCCTTCCTTCCTTCCTTCCTTCCTTCCTTCCTTCCTTCCTTCCTTTCTGTCTGTCTGTCTGTCTTCCCAAGCAGAGAGAGACAGAAAAAAATAGACACAGAGAGAATGGGCACACCAAGGCTTCTAGCCACTGCAAAAATGCTCCAGATGTATGTGCCACTTTATGCATCTGGCTTTACGTGGGTACTGGGGAATAGAACCCACATCGTTAGTCTTTGCACTTAATGGCTGAGCCATCTCTCCAGCTCCCCTGTGTTATCTTTTATGATAGCCTCAAAGGCTTTTTACAGGGTACAAATAAGGACTAAACATAGCACTTAGCTGTTATGGCTGGCACATCTTTTATTCTGAATCCTTCTCCCACACCCTTGCTTTTAAATACAAATCAGTGTATTGGAAAAACCAGTCCTTTATACCCTAGAGTGTTCTCCATTCAGAATTTAACTGGCCGCTATCTCATGACAGTGTTTAAGGTTTTTTTTTTTTTTTCTTTTTTTTCTTTTCCTAACAACTGGCTATTAGAACTCTATGCTTGATTTAGGTGTGTGTTCATGTTTATTGGCAAGAATTCTTTAGGGTCCCCGTGGTGGGTTGAGTGGACACCACCCCCCCACAGCCTCATGGGTTTCTGATTAAGCCTCACACTCAGCCCCCCCGCTGATGGAGCGTTTGAGAGGTGGAGCCTCTCTGGAGGTGGCGTGTCACTGGGGGCTGGGTTTTGACATTTATTAGTGCAACCCTACTGGGTGTTCACCAGCTGTTACTGTTTCCCACCCTGCCGCTGGTGTACGAAGATGTGAGCTGGTTGCCTTGCTCCACCATGCTTTCACTACCGTGATCAAACTTCCCCTCAGAAGCATAAGCCTGGGCTGGAGATATGGCTTAGTAGCTAAGGCACTTGCCTGCAGAGCTTAAGGACCCAGGTTCGATGCCCCAGGTCCCGTGTAAGCCAGATGCACATATGCACAAGGTGGTACATGCGTCTGGAGTTTGTTTGCAATGGCTAGAAGCCTTGTTGTGCCATTCTCTCTCTCTCATAAATAAATAAATAAAAATAATTTATCTTCTTAATTTTTTTTTTTTTTTGCTTATTTTTATTTATTTGAGAGCGACAGAGAGAGAAAGAAGCAGAGAGGGAGAGAGAGAGAATGGGCGCGCCAGGGCCTCCAGCCACTGCAAACGAACTCCAGACGTATGCGCCCCCTTGTGCATCTGGCTATCGTGGGTCCTGGGGAATCAAGCCTTGAACCAGGGTCCTTAGGCTTCACAGGCAAGTGCTTAACCACTAAGCCATCTCTCCAGCCCTTTTCTTGATTTTTTGAGGTAGGGTCTCACTGTAGCTCAGGCTGACCTGAAATTCACTGTGTGTTGTCTCAGGGTGGCCTTGAACTCATGGCGATCCTCCTATCTCTGCCTCCCAAGCGCTGGGATTAAAGGCGTGAGCCGTCACGCCCGGCTTAAAAATAAATTTTTTTAAAGCTGTAAGCCTTAAATAAATCCCTTCCTTTCATTAGCTACTTCTGATTGGACATTTTGTACCAGCAACAAGACAGTAACTTCGACAGTCCCTATACATCATCTTGAATCTTCAAGTTCAATGTTCAGTGATGTTAAGATGGATCGGGGAGTCGGGAGGCGGCGCCACACAATAGTGGCAGACATGATTTATTAGCCATTTGCCATTTGCTGACCCATTATCTCACTGAGACTGAAAAATGGTGATTCTCTGTATCTGTCATTTCTCAGCTGGAGATCTTTGAAGAACTCGACCTCATCAGGACTTTCTGAGTATGCGGAGACACGGCTTGTTCAGAGGACTTAAGGTCCTGATTCTTTTATCGAAAAGGTTGGCTGTGAGGGCGATCTGGCTGCAACATCTGTCATAGCCCGCTGATCCCCAGGGTTGATTTGGCTCATGTGTCTGGCTAGATGGGCGTCCCCTTCCTCCCCGACCTCTCCATGTGTGTTCCTTCCCCACCTCCACGCCCCACAAGCACCAGGCTCCCTTGCTAGAACCTCCAAACAAGCTCTCAAAGGGGCAGGGTTCTCTCACCGCCTCCTCGGGGACTCAGTCCCTCTCTATCGAGTAGGTGGGCCAGGGATGGAGAAATGGCTTCACGGTTAAAGAGCTTGCCTGCGAAGCCAAAGGATCACAGTTCAATTCCCCAGGACCCACGCAAGCCAGATGCACAAAGTGGTGTGTGTATCTGGAGTTCATCTGCAGCAGCTGGAGGCCCTGGCATGCCCATTCTCTCATTCTCTCTCTGTCTCTTTCAAATAAGTAAAAGTAAAATATTAAAAAAACAAAACGTTGGGCTGGAGAGATGGCTTAGCAGTTAAGCGCTTGCCTATGAAACCTAGGGACCCCAGTTCGAGGCTCGATCCCCCAGGACCCACGTTAGCCAGATGCACAAGGGGGCGCATGCATCTGGAGTTTGTTTGCAGTGGCTGGAGGCCCTGGTGTGCCCATTCTCTCTCTATATATCTGCCTCTTTCTTTCTGTCTGTTGCTCTCAAATAAATACAAATAAACAAACAAAAAAAGAGAAAGCATGAGATACAAAAACTGCTGTGAGAACAGGTTTACAGAACTCATTACCTCACATAATGCTCCCTAGTGAGAAGTTTCTTTCTCAATTGCTAAAGACCTGATTTCCTTGAGAAACTGGCATGTTGCTTTTTCTAAGACCGAAAGAATTTCCTAAAGTCATGATCGACGTGTCAAAACACTACACAATAGAATACCTGCATTTTGGACCCCATTCCAGCTGTGTGTGTTCACATACATATAGGGTGTAGGTGTACTTACATGTACTCACACACATGCACATCTGTGCATGTGAGGTGGTCTGAATTTCCTTTGGAAAATGTACTATAATTAAACAAAAGAAAAACAGTGCAAAAGTTCAGAGTCAAGGATGAATGAGCAGGATTCAGCCACCTGGAGGTGTTTTCTGGGTTAAACTTTATATAATTAAGAAGTGAACAAAACACTAAAAGAGGGCTGGAGAGATGGCTTAGCGGTTAAGCTCTTGCCTGTGAAGCCTAAGGACCCCGGTTCGAGGCTCGGTTCCACAGGACCCACGTTAGCCAGATGCACAAGGGGGCGCACGCATCTGGAGTTCGTTTGCAGTGGCTGAAGGCCCTGGCGCGCCCATTCTCTCTCTCTCTCTCTCTGCCCTTCTCTCTCTGTCTGTCACTCTCAAATAAATAAAAATAAATTAAAAAAATAAAAATAAATAAAAAAATGAACAAAAAAAGTTTAAAAAACACTAAAAGAAGTCTAAAGAGACATGAAGAAAAGGTGGTAAGACGGCTTTTCCTACTGGGGAGTTTTGGATTTATTGTCCTTAGACTTAGACATTCATCACTATTGGCATCACCCTTAAAAGAGAAATTCGGGGCTGGAGAGATGGCTTAGTGATTAAGGCATTTGCATGCAAAGCCAAAGGATCCCGGTTCGACTCTCCAGGACCCACGTAAGCCAGATGCACAAGGGGGCACATGCGTCTGGAGTTTGCAATGGCTTGAGACCCTGGCGTGCTGTCTCTCTCTCTCTCTCTCTCAAATAAATAAATATTTTCTAAAAATCTAATCTAGATACGACCTGTCCCTGTTTAGAAGGGGACATGCTCGATTAACCAGGTGCCACCTCTCAAAGCAAGGGTAGCTTTTTTTTTTTTTTTTTTTTTTTTTTTTTGGTAGCTACCAAAAGAGACGCTGACACCATTTAGTCTTTGAAAGGATTCCATGGAGTATGCACGGTGACGTTCCATAGAAAAGGCGTCATCTCCTGCTAATAAAATCCAGTTTCTTGGACAAAAAAAGAGAAAAGGCAGGGTTCTAGCGGACCAAGATGGTGACTGGTTAGATGTTCTCTGAGTGTTATTATGAACTACTGAGTGAAATTGATTTATATTTAAGGTCTAGATGCCATTCGTTTTTACTCAGACGGGCTCAACTTTGCCAGCCAGAGCTTTTCAGTTTAACTCTATGTACTTAAAAAGAAAATTATTGGGCCAGAGAGATGGCTTAGTGGTTAAGGTGCTTGCCTGAGAAGCCTAAGAACCCAGGTTTGATTCCCAGGTCCTACACAAGTCAGATAGCGGCCTTAGCGCCCATTCTCATTCTCTCTCTCTCTCTCTCCCTCTCTCTGTCTCTAATAAATAAATACAATAAAAAATAAATCTTTTTTAAAATTTTTTTCATTTATTTATTTGAGAGTGGCAGACAGAGAGAGAGAGAGAGAGAGAGAGAGAGAGAGAGGGAGGGAGGGAGAGAATGGGTATGCCAGGGCCTCCAGCCACTGCAAACGAACTCCAGACGCGTGTACCCCCTTGTGCATCTGGCTAATGTGGGTCCTGGGGACTGGAGCCTTGAACTGGGGTCCTTAGGCTTCACAGGCAAGCGCTTAACCGCTGAGCCATCTCTCCAGCCCAAAAAATGAATCTTTAAAAAGTTATCCATTTATTTGCAAGCAGAGAGAAAAGAAGAGGAACAAGATAGAGAGTGGGTGTGCGAGGGCTTTCAGCCACTGCAGACGAATTCTAGATGTGTGTGCCACTTCGTTTATCTGGTTTTATGTGGGTACTGGGGAATAGAGCCGGGGTTGTTCATTCTTTGCAGGCAAGAGCCTTAACTGCTGAGCCAGCTCTCCGGTCCCTCCATGTACTTTTTTTTTGTTTTGTTTTAGAGGTAGGGTCTCACTCTAGTTCAGGCTGACCTGGAATTTACAATGTAGTCTCAGGGTGGCCTCGAACTCTAAGCGATCCTCCTACCTCTGCCTCCCGAGTGCTGGGATTAAAGGCCTGTGCCACCACGCCCGGCTTCCACGTACTTCTGACACGACCTCTTTAGAGTCTTGCTTCTTGGCTCAAAAACATCCACCTCATTTTGTAAGAGTCCTGAGGTAGGCCTCAAAATGAGCTTCTTTTAGTGGAGAACAGCATTGAAAGACAACAATTTGGTCACTCACTGAGAGGAATTTTACTTTCTAAAAAGTATTTTCATTTATTTACTTGCAAAGGGGGGGGGGCAGGGAGAGAGAGATTGGGCACCAGATGAATGCGCCGCCTTGTGCGTCTGGCTTTACATGTGCACTGGGGGATCAAACCTGGGTCATTAGGTTTTGTGGGCAAATACTTTAACTGTTGAGCCATCTTTCCCATTCAATGGTTAAAATATTTATTTATTTACTTATTTATTTAGTTATTGAGAGAGAGAGAGAGAATGGGCACGCCAGGGCCTCTAGCCACTGCAAACAAACTCCAGATACATGCACCACCTTGTGCATCTGGCTTACGTGGGTTCTGGGAGTCAAGCCTGGGTCCTTGGGCATAGCAGGCAAATGCCTTAACCAACTAAGCCATCTCTCCAGCCACACCCCTCTTTTAAATATGGTCAGGCTGGCTTTAAATTATGTAACCAAGGATGCCCTTGAATTTCTTTTTGGTGCATGCGCGCGCATGTGTGTGTGTGTGTGTGTACTTGTGGAAGCCATTGTCTTCCTTGACTGTTCTCCTCTTCATCTATAGAACGGGCTCTCTCTGTTCTCTTCATCTACAGAGCGGGCTCTCTCATTTGAATCCAGAGAGCATCAATTCTGCCAGGTTCATGTGCTGATCTGCCCCAAGGGTCCTGTCTCCACACCCAGAGCTGGGATTGCAGGTGACCTGGCGTTTATGTGGGTGCTGGGGTTTTGAAGTCTGTCCTCATCTTTGCCCAGCAAGCACTTGATCCACTGAGCCACCTCCCTAGCCTGGACCTCGAACTTCTGACTCACCTCCTGAGTACTGGGGTCCTAAACCTAGTTCCTACCATGCTGGCAATCAGACTCAGGGCTTTGTGAATACCAGGGGCGCACTCTTCCCCTGGGCCATGCTCCCAGCTGGGGTTCACTCCCAACCAAGGGTAAACTATTCATATTGTAAATCCACAACTTGGTTTTATAAACATCAGTTTTCCCTTTGTAAAAACATTTCTCTTTTGTGTCTTTGCTCATATGAGTCTTCTTCTTTTTTTTTTTTTTTTTTTTGGTTTTTCGAGGTAGGGTTTCACTCTAGCCCAGGCTGACCTGGAATTCACTATGGAGTCTCAGGGTGGCCTCGAACTCACGGCGATCCTCCTACCTCTGCCTCCCGAGTGCTGGGATTAAAGGCGTGCACCACCACGCCCGGCTCATATGAGTCTTCTTGGAGATATGGCTACACAGTTTTAGCGAAGCCAATAGAGAAGTAAACTGACAGTAAGTACCAGGAAATTGTCCTGGCCATTCCAGAAAGCCCCACCATGAAGTTTTGGACTCAGAAATGATACTTCTAATTTGTTTTGGTTTTGAATATTAGCAAAGTTTTAAAAATTATTTTTTTTATTTGAGAGAGAGAAAGAAAGAGAGAGAGAGGGGGGGGAGGGAGAGAATGGACATGCCAGAGCCTCAAGCCACTAAAAATGAACTCCAGATCCATGTACCACCTTGTGCATCTTTACGTGGATACTGAGTAATTGAACCCGGGTCCTTAGGCTTTGTAGGCAAGTGCCTTAACCACTTGGCCATCTCTCCAACCCTTAACAACTTTTTGTTGTTGTTGTTGTTTTTTCACAGTAGGGTCTTGCTGTAGCCCAGGCTGACCTGAAATTCACTATGTAGTCTCAGGTTGGCCTCAAATTTACAGGGATCCTCCTAGCTCTGCTTCCCAAGTGCTGGGATTAAATGGGTACACCATCACACTCAGCTAACAAATTTTTAAAAGTAAATGTTTGCTCTCTCTTTTGGTTGCCACTTTATATTTTCCATATGTAGATAACCTTAGCTTTATGGATGTTAACTTTTTGCTTTTTCTTTGGTTCAGAAATCTGTTCATTTTATTTGTAGCAGTCATTTGCAATTCTTCAAATTAACATATGAAAAGAAATCCAACTTTATTAGTAACCAAATGATATGTAAATTAAAACAAGACCATTTTTCATTACAACAAATTATAGAAAGACTTAAAAATTATATTCGGTTCCAAGGGGTTTTGAATGACAGTTTCACTTTTATGCCTGCCATATCATGTTTCTGGGGTTCACTTCTTTTCTCCTCGGAGTGTCCTCCTCTTCCTCACTGTCAAGGTCCCCTCATCCATCCCTCTCTTCTAACTTTCCATGCTTGTATGGACACAATGATACTTTTCAGAATTCTAGTAATAGTCAATATTTTAGCCCGTGTTGCCTAAACACCAACATTGAGAGATTTCACAAATGCTCATAAGCCACTTAAAATGTAACCACTAGCCTTGGTGAAATCTTTTTAGCTTACAGGACTACTTCAAAGAGGTAACAGGCCAGACTTGGTCCATTGGCCAGGGTCTGCCAACTTCTGGCTGGGTTCCTTCCACAATAAAGGGCTCATGTCATGGGGCTTGAAGTGTGGCCAATTGTCAGAACATGTGCTTAGCATGCCTGAGGCTGTGGGTTCAATATCCAGTACCACTCTCCAAAAGATCAGCAAAGAAAGAGAGGGAGGGAGGGAGGGATGAGAGGAGGGAGGAAGGAAGAAAAAAGGGAAGGAAGGGAGGGAGGAAGAAAAAAAAAGGAAGGGGGGGAGGGAAGATGGAAGAGCTCATTACGCATCTGTGATTCAGCCACTGTGAGTGTTACTCATGGCCTCGATCAGTTAGCTTCTCCATGGTCCTCCTCAACTTTGAGCTAAGGTTGTGCTTTTCTTGGGGCAAGCCTCTTGTTGATGACTGAGCAGGCCTGTTCTCCTACTGACAGCCACTAAGAAAAGGGACCTGAGTCCTCCAATTGCCAGGCACTGAATTGTGCCACCAACTTGAAAGAGTTAAGAAGTGGAGTCTCGCCCAGAACCTGCAGACAAGAGCCCGGAAGTCGCCTGGACTTGGGCTTTATGAGATCCTGGGCAGAGAATCCACAGAGCGAACACTGATTTCTGAACTCTCAAACCATGAGACAATAGATGAGTGTTATTTTTAAACCACTAAGTCTGTGGTAATTTGCTATGCCTCAACAGAAATGAACACACTGGGAGCTGTGGTTTGTGGGGGACAGGCCCAGTACTGCGGAGCTGGCAGGGAAGGACCGGAATGGGTCTGAGAGCAAAGAAAATAATAACCGGACAGACAATAGCACAATTATTTTCATACATCCTATAGCCTAGAGGCTTTGGGTATATGTGAATCATTGTATCATTTTCCCAATGGCCAAACAAGTTTCATCAACTACAGAGGGAAGATTTATTTTGGAATGATCAGACGGTGTTGGGAATTCCTAACACGGAATATTGTTGGTCCTACTGGAGAAGGACTTAGCTAATAGATGAATGGCTGTATCAGCCTTCTCTTTCCAACTGGTTTTCTTTTTTAAAGTATTTATTTATGAGAGAGAGAGAGAGAGAGAGAGAAAATGGGCATGCCAGGGCCTCCAGCCACTGCAAATGAACTCCAGATGCATGCGCCACCTTGTGCATCTGGCTTACGTGGGTCCTGGGGAATCAAACCTGGATCCTCAGGCTTCGCAGACAAGCGTCTTAACTGCTAAGCCATCCCTCCAGCCCTCCAACTTGTAACTACCTCTGCTGTGATGTTTGTAATTGAGGAATAGCCACTAAAAGGTAAAGGCTGTGGAGAAATGCCTAGGGCCATAGACAGGGCGTTTAGCATCCTCACTAACAGGGCATGTCCCCACAAGTTCCCACAGGACGCTGGTGGGCGGCTGCTGCCACCCGTAGCAGACACCTGTGATGGCACACAGAGAGTAACCGAGGCATCATCCAAAAGAGCACTTAAGGGTAGCACATGGCCAGCTCCCACCCCCCGCCCCCAATGATCACTGGGAAAAAAACCCAAACAGAACCTAAAAGTCTAATCGCTTAGCTTTTAGAAATCCATTATTTCTTCCAGACAAAAGCACTTAGGGGAGGAAAACTGGTTTATTTCAGTGTGCATACTGAAGAAAAATGGAGCAGAGAGAAGTCTCCGGAATCTGGAGATGAAAGATTTGTGAAACCAACAGCTAACACCCAGAAGAGAGGAGAGAATGCATTCTGAGTTCTCCTGTGAGAAACTCCATCTAATTACGGTGTAATTATCAGCGACTGCTAATGGTTTTTCTTCCTATGGCGAGGGCTACCTGGGGTCTGTTTCCATTAGCGTTAGGGCTGCGTGTATGACTAGCTCGGCCCAGGATCCCTCTGCAGAGGTAATCAAAAGACCGAGCTGAACACATTGAGGATCAGAGGCGCATGCAGTATTCCATTTCCCTGACAACCAATTCAGGCTTAATTGTACAGAATTCTCAGAACTTCTTAATGAAACCTGGTATAGACCTGTTGTATCAGTGCTCACATCATAACGATTACCTACTTTCAGAGTGAGAAATTAAATGAAATTAAGTCTTATCCTGTCTTTACTGCAGCAAACATGTTCAGAAAAAAAAAAATAAAGCACTCGTGTTTTCAAAGAAAAGTGCTTATATAGAGAGGAACATTAAGTAATAAGAAGTGATGATACAGGTATAAAAAGCACAATGGATGGGCTGGAGGGAAGGCTGAGCGGCTGAAGCTAAGTTATGAAGAGATGGTGGAGAGAGGTGGGCAGGGAGAAAGGGGGCCATGGCCAGCCCTTCTGAGAGCTGAGGAGCGAGCCTAGGCACGGTGATGAGAACCCAGAAAGGCTGAAGTTCTTGAACAGGTTTCTGCTAGCAGGAGACGGAAAGGCTGATATGGCCAAGACCACCGCAGAGGGGAGGGGAACACGAGAAACGGTCCTGTGGATTCCCGTGCCCCAGACGCTCCGATCTCTTGCTCACTGCTTCTCACTGGCTCTCCACACCTGTGGGCACCTCCCGTTGGCTGACCCCCAACTGGAAGCGAGCTGAGGTCCTCTGTGGAGGTCAGTGTCCAAGGGTCAGAGCAGAACAAAGAAAGATGGACAGACTAAAGCTGGGTGTTAGAGTAGATTAGAGAATGACCGTTAATTGTTAGGTGCGATAATGGTGGTATAATTATCAGAGAATGACCTAAGTTGGTTTTTTTTTTTAATGCATGTTGGAGTATTAAGGGATAAAATGTCACGATGGCTCATAGTCACTCTGAAATGGTTCAGCAAAATAGATAGGTAACATAAATGGGAACCTGTATTTAGGAACAAAGTATATTCAGTTTTCTTCTTACCCCCGCCAGACTCCTGCATTCAGACTCCTACTGCATCTCACATGAAGAAATGACACCTGTCCCCTTTTCCTAAGCCCAGGGCTTGGCACATGGTGCAGATGCCAAAACACGAGTCTGTGCCACACTCTCCTTTCTCAGTGGTGATCATTCTTCCTGGTGCTTGATACGCACTTCTGTTATAAGAAAATGTATCACATTGCTCTCTTCTGTTTTCGTTTTTTTTTTTGAGGTAGGGTCTCGCTCTAGCCAAGGTTCACCGGGAATTCATTATGTAGTCTCAGGGTGGCCTTAAACTCTCAGCGATCCTCTTTACCTCTGCCTGCTGAGTGCTGGGATTAAAGGTGTGCGCCACCACACCCTGCTACATTGGTCTCTTGTAAGGGATACAGGGGACCATTTATTTATTATTTATTTATTTATTTATTTTTGAGGCAAGCCTCACAGACTGGCCTGTGTGTGTGTGTGTGTGTGTGTGTGTGTGTGTGTGTGTGTGTGTGTGACAGAGAGAGAGAGAGAGAGAGAGAGAGAGAGAGAGAGAGAATTGGCATGCCAGGACCTTTAGCCACCGTAATCGAACTCCCGATGCACGCACCACCTTGTGCGCATGAATGACCTTGCACCCTTGCATCAGCTGTGCATATGGCTTATGTGGGACCTGGAGAGTTGAACAGGGGAGTCCTTAGACGTCTCAGGCAAGCGCCTTAACGGCTAAGCCATCTCTCCATCCCCGGCTACTCTTTAAAAAAAATTTTTTTTTTCACTTATTTATTTGCAAGAGAGACTGACAGAATGAGCAAGCGAGCACCTGGGTGCACTGGGGCCACTGCAAAAGATCGCCAGGCACGTGCACTGCTTTGTGCATCTGGCTTTAACCTGGCTACTAGGGAATTGAACTCAGGCTGGCAGACTTGGCAAGCAAGTGCCTTTTAGCTGCTGAGCCATCTCCCCGGCCTACTGGCTGCTCTTTTATGCACGCTGTCTGTAAACAATTCAAACGCAGACCAAGGGACTATTATTGTCTCTGTGTCACAGAGGAGGAACGTTCAGTGTTAACTGGTGTGACAGTGATTCCCTACATTCTGACCTCCCGGGGGGCGGGGAAAAAAAACAGAAGCTGGCTTACTGCTAAGTTTCATGGAAGCCAACCCAAAAGTCAGGCTTGCCTAGAAGAAGCCTTGCTGGAAGGGGGCTGAACTAAGATTCACACGCAGGTAATGGGGACCCTTTGTAATGTTGGGGGGGGGCTGTTTTCCGAGTTAACCCATCCTGCCGCTGGCTTCTGCTTCAGCTCCCTGATCTTGCAAGGCCGAACATCTGGTGCTGACCTCAACCACGAGCGCTGAGCTGGAAGGATAGTTCTGGTGTGCAAAATGCCACCCCGTCACACTGCTGTTGAATTCCAGGCCCTGATCACCTCAAAGCGCCTGGGCTTTCCTAATCGTGCTGCTTAGAAGCCTTACAACCGATGAGTGTGCGTGCGTGTGTGCGTGCGTGTGTCTGTGTATGTAGACCCACACATCTATTTGTTTCCCCATCTCCATTGGTATTTTCCAGTGAAGGCCGCTCCAGGGGCTTGGCCATCTGCCATTATTTGCATAGCACACTAAAGCAAGGCGACAAACTTGCCAAGGTCACATAGCCAGTAAGTTACTGAACTGAAATTTAAACCCAGATGGCCCGAGTCTCTACCGTCTTTGGTGTGAGCCCTAGTGAGCGAGTAAGTGGTTTTTGTGCTCTGTGTCTCTGCATTTCTTCACAATGTGTGGCAGAGACTTGCACATACATTGTCACTAGATATGTGAATGGTTATAAGAGTAACAGGAAATAGTAAACGGGTAGACTTGGTTTAATTGGAAGTCAGTCATAAAAGTAGTCCAGCCGGGCGTGGTGGCGCACGCCTTTAATCCCAGCACTCGGGAGGCAGAGGTAGGAGGATCGCCGTGAGTTCGAGGCCACCCTGAGACTGCATAGTGAATTCCAGGTCAGCCTGGGCTAGAGTGAGACCCTACTTTGAAAAACAAACAAAAACAAAAGTAGTCCAGAAGATTCTCTAAAGATAGAATAAAAATGGTTTGTATTGAGTGGCTGAAGTGTTTTCAAATTGAACTGAAATTAATAAATGCTTACTTACTGCCTCTGTCAGCTAAATGAAAAAGCTGATAAACAAAAAATCTTGATTTCCAATACAGAGGACGTGATTCTTCAATGCAGGCCTGAATCGGGTATATGATCAACATTCAGTTGTATGACAGACTTCAAGAGTCTCTAGTTACAAGTAAGAGAAAGTTAAGGATATGGGACAGTTGGCATAAAATGCACGTAAACTGGTTCTTCAGAGTAGGACAAGCAAGTGTTTGGATTGAGACAGAGGAGAGAAAGCTTTACTTACAGGTGACATAAAACACACAATGAAGGGCTGGAGAGATGGCTTAGCGGTTAAGCGCTTGCCTGTGAAGCCTAAGGACCCCGGCTCGAGGCTTGATTCCCCAGAACCCACATTAGCCAGATGCACAAGGGGGCGCACACGTCTGGAGTTCTGTTTGCAGTGGCTGGAGGTCCTGGTGCACCCATTCTCTCTCTCTCTCCTCCTCTGTCTGTTACTCTCAAATAAATAAATAAAAATAAAAATAAAATTAAAAAAAAACACAATGAAGAAATAAACAGGTTATTACAGGCCAGTAGGGAAAAATCTATCTGTACTAGAGGATTCAATGCTGGAAACAGTGAGCGAAGTCAGAAAAAGATCTGAGGGGATATATTATTTAGTTCCAACCATTTTAGGTAGCAATTAACATAGAAAGTAACATGATGTTCACAGGTGGTAGAGAAGTTACAAGAAACAAAACACCCATCATGCTTTGCAAACATTAAATTGATAATGGTGTTCAGATGGACTCGAAGGAAAACCAATTAGGTTATTTGTGGACTTTCATCCATGTAATGAAGGGAACTCAAATGCTCCTCCCAGTGCCGACACTCAGAAATATGGGATGAAATATTCATCATAAGTGCTGGGTGATAATGATAAAAAGGACAATGTGATAGATGACATGAAGAATAGGAGTAGGGAAGATCATATTAAAAGATTCTGTGGGGGCGGGAGAGATGGCTTAGTGGTTAAGGCACTTGCCTGCAAAGCCAAAGGACCTCGGTTCGATTCCCCAGGACCCATGTAAGCCAGATGCACGAGGTGGCACATGTATCTGGAGTTCGTTTGCAGCGCCCAGAGGCCCTGGCATGCCCATTCTCTCTCTCTCAAATAAATAAATAAATAAATAAATAAATAAATCTGTGTTACTTAAATATAACATGTAGGTGGGAATTAAAATATAGTACTAAGAGGATAAAATAAAATAAATAATTCCCAATGTGGTAGCAGGAATAGAGAAAATAATGCAAATGGGAGGAAAGAAACAGTGCCTCTTGGAAGCAATATAAGAACAGAACATTTAGCTGTCCCTTGGTTTTCCTGGGGACTTGTTCTAGGACGACTTGCAGACACCAGAATCTGTAGATATTCAGCTCTTATACAAAATGGTATAGGGGCTAGAGAGATGGCTTAGTGGTTAAGGTACTTGCCTGCAAAGCCAAAGGACCCTGGTTCAGTTCCCCAGAACCCACATAAGTCAGATGTACAAGGGGGCGCATGCATCTGGAGTTTGCAGTGGCTGGAGGCCCTGGTGCGCCCATTCTCAACCTCTCTCTCTTTGCCTTCTTCTGTCTGTCTCTCAAATAAATAAATAAAATAGTTATTTTCTTCCCGAGGTAGGGTCTCACTCTAGCTCAGGCTGACCTGGAATTCACTATGGAGTCTCAGGGTGGCCTCGAACTCACGGCAATTCTCCTACCTCTGCCTCCCGAGTGCTGGGATTAAAGGTGTGCGCCACTACGCCCTGATAAAATAGTTTTTTAAAGTGCATTTGCATAGATATGTTTACATGTATCCACTAATGTATTGTAGAATATCGCTACAAGTGCTATGTCAGTAGTTTCAAGGCAATTGTTCAGAGAATGACAAAAAACAAACAAACAAACAAACAAACAAAAAAACCTAAAACCCTGAACATTGTATAGCTGCATTTTTCTTGACTATTTTCCATTTGTGATTACTTGGATCCATGATGCTAAATCCACAAATATAAGGAACGGTGGCTCCTTGTATGTAAGACAAATACTAAAGTGGAGTGGAAAAGACATTTTTTTTTTTCAGTAGTGGTTTCTTCTAAAGGTGTTAAAATAGGAAAGAAGGGCTGTAAGTAAGCATAGGAAATAGTTTTTAAAAAGGCTTCAACCCTAAAACCGGGTGTGGTGGCGCACGCCTTTAATCCCAGCACTCGGGAGGCAGAGGTAGGAGAATTGCCGTGAGTTCGAGGCCACCCTGAGACTCCATAGTGAATTCCAGGTCAGCCTGGGCTAGAGTGAGACTCTGCTTCAAAAAAACCCAAAAAAATAAAATAAAAAATAAAAAATAAAAAGGCTTCAACCCTGTCTGCTTTGTTTTTTTATTTCTTAAAAAAAAAATCTGAAGGGCTGGGGAGTTAGCCAAGCCTGTAGAGAAACTGACCTGGGTAGCCCAGCGTGGTGGCGCACGCCTTTAATCCCAGCACTCGGGAGGCAGAGGTAGGAGGATCGCCGTGAGTTCGAGGCCACCCTGAGACTCCATAGTGAATTCCAGGTCAGCCTGGGCTAGAGTGAGACCCTACCTCGAAAACCAAAAAAAAAAAAAAAAAAAAAAAAAAGAAAAAGAAACTGACCTCTAAGCAAGAGGACGTGAGTTCAATTCCCACAACCCTCATAAAAATGCCAGACATGGTGGCGTGTTATTGTCATCCCCACACTGAGGAGATGGACACAGGAGGGTCTCTGGGGTTTCCTGGCCAGCTGGTATAGCCTACTTGAGCTTAGGCCAATGAGAGGCCAAAAAAAACCAAAAAACAAACAAACAAAAAAAAGGAATGACACCTGAAGTTGTCCTCTGGCCTTCATAAGCATGTACACACACATGAACATGCATGTATGTGTACATACATGACTAAGAATAGCTGAAACAGGGCTGGAGAGATTGCTCAGCAGTTAACATGCTTGCCTACAAAAGCCTAATGACCTAACCTGGAGGTGATTCCCCAGTGCCCTTGTAAAGCCATATGTGCAAAGGGACGCATGTGCCTGGAGCTTGTTCGCAGAAGCTGGAGGTCCTGGCGTACTCGTTCTCTCCCTCTCTCTCCCTCTCTCTCTGTCTCTCTCTCTCTCTCTGCTTGCAAAGAAAAAAATAGCTGAAACAAATACCTCGATCTTCTCATCAAGCCTTAGAATGGTCACATAGATATGAGTCATTTCCTATCTTGGTACTGTATCACAAAATATCTGGGGGCTGGAGAGATGGCTTAGTGGTTAAGGCACTTGCCTGCGAAGCCTAAGGATCCAGGTTCAATTCCCCAGTACACACGTAAAGCCAGATGCACATGGTGGCACTTGCCTCTGGGGTTTGTTTGCAGTGGCTGGAGGCCCTGGCATACCCATTCTCTACCTGCCTCTTTCTCTCAAATAAATAAATAAAAACAAAATGTTTTTTTTTTTTTAAGATATCTGAAAAGCTGAGAGTGTAGGCAAAGCCCAAGGTGAAGGGCTGATTGCACAGGAAGTGCTTCTGTTGTGATTTATTTATTTATTTTTGTTTTTGTTTTATTTGACAGAGACAGAGAGAGTGAGAGAGTGAGAGACATATATATATATAGAGAGAGAGAATGAGCACACCAGGGCTCCAGCCACTGCAAATGAACTCCAGACTCATGCACCCCCTTGTGCATCTGGCTTACATGGGTCCTGGGGAATCAAACCTGGGTCCTTTGGCTTCACAGGCAAATGCCTTAACCACTAAGCCATCTCTCCAGCCCAGGAGGTATTTCTTAATGCCCCCCCCCCCCCCGTATTGATACCCTGGCATAGATCCTCTAAGGGCTTTATATTAGCCAGGGTTCTCCAGAGGGACAGAGTCAATAGAATGACTATGTATCATAAGCAGGATTTATTGGATTCGCTTATACGACACAAGGTGGGACAGTCTAGCAACAGCTGTCTGCAGGGCTGAGCATCGTGGGAGCTGGTAGCTAGCTGCTCAGTCCCCACGAGGCCGGGTGCCTCAGCAGTCCCAGTCCAGCACGGAAGGCCTGGAGGAGAGCCGCTGGTGCTCAGACCATGTTGTAAGGCCGATGAAAACTCAGTTTCAGTGTCCACAAAAGATAGCTGACATGCAAGAGGAGGGCCAAGGACAGCCAGGCAAAAAAGTAAAGTGGGGGCTGGAGAGATGGCTTAGTGGTTAAGCGCTTGCCTGTGAAGCCTAAGGACCCCGGTTCGAGGCTCGATTCCCCAGGACCCATGTTAGCCAGATGCACAAGGGGGCGCACGCATCTGGAGTTCGTTTACAGAGGCTGGAGGCCCTGGCGTGCCCATTCTCTCTCTCTCTCTCTCTCTCTCTTCTTCTCTCTGTCGCTGTCAAATAAATAAATAAACAAACAAAAAAATTAAAAAAAAAAGTAAAGTGGGGGGAGACTGTGATCTCTCGGGGCTTCCTTACACATAGCCCACCACTGGAAGGGCCGCCTGCTCTGGAGGAAGACCCTCCTTCCCCAGTCAGTCCTCCCAAGAAAGGTCACAGAGGCCTGTCTAGCCGTTGCTTCTTCATCTGATCAAATTGACAACGAAGGGCTGGAGAGATGGCTTAGTGGTTAAGGCACATGCCTGCAAAGCCAAAGGACCCAGGTTTGATTCCCCAGGACCCATGTAAGCCAGATGCACAAGGGGGCGCATGAGTCTGTAGTTCGTTGGCAGTGGCTGGAGGCCCTGGCGCGCCCATTCTCTCTCTCAAATAAATAAACAAATAAAATATATTTTAAAAAATTGACAATGGAGCTTAACCATCACAGGAGTCAGACCCATGAAGCTTTTGTGGACACTAGATGTGAGGGAACAAAGTCACGGGTTTTCAAAGATACGTACCTTCTTGCTTTTGTCACTATCGAGGCAAAATTGACCAAGGCTGATGCCCAGCCCTGGACCAGAGAAGAAAAGGTCCTGGATTCTGCTTGTAGTGCCCTCTAGTGGTAGCCCAACAGAGCTCCAATGTACAGCTCTTGGGGGCCAAGTTAATTTTTTATGTCTTTCCAACACATTAACAAAACATGACTTTGAAGGCTAGGGCTCCTTACAATGCACTCTTCCAGACACAAAAATGTCCTGGAGACCCATGACCTCGCAGTGCCCGACACTACCTACACAAGACCATCGTAATAGGAGGGAAAGATGATGACGTCAAAATAAAAGAGAGACTGATTGAGAGGGGGAGGGGATATGGTGGAGGGTGGATTTGTGAAGGGGAAGGGGGGAGGGGATGGAATTACCATGGTTTATTGTCTGTAATTATGGAAGTCGCCAATGACAAAGTTAAAAATTAAAAAAAATGAATTGGATTTTGTTTTTATTATTAAACAATACGAGTAATGCTGGAATTTTAGATTTTTTTTTTTTACAGTATATTTTTACGCTGGGAATGGCAACACATGCCTTTAATCCCAGGACTTGGAAAGCACAGGTAGGTGGATTGCTGTGAGTTTGAGGCCACCCTGAGACTACAACATAGTGAATTCTAGGCCAGCCTGAGCTAGAGAGCAAGACCCTACCTTGGACAGCAGAGAGAGAGAGAGAGGACAGACAGACAGAGAGAATGAGACTGCCAGGGCCTCCAGCCACTGCAACTGAACTCCAGATGCATGTGCCACTTTGTGCATCTTGTTTTATGTGGGTCCTGGGGAATTGAACTTAGGTCCTTAGGCTTTGCAGGCAAGCGCCTTAACCGCTGAGCCATGTCTCCAGCCCCCTGAATATTAGTTCTACAGTCCCTCACCTCCTGTAAGGAAAAGCTCATGTTTTTTTCTTTGTGTGGGTAAATATTACTAATACGATAGGTTCGTTGGTTTAGCCTATATGGGTAAAATGTCAATACAATATTCTAGAAGTTTTGAACCTCATCTGAAGTCCCTGAGGAGTTTTCAATGCTCTCACCTGCTCGGGCCCCTGAACTCTGAGGCAATAAGAGGTGAATTGTGTTGGCTCTTGTCTGATGATGGTTGTCAACTACCCTACAGCCTGATTACTGCTTGTCATTTCTTTGAATGAAAACTTGAATTAACACTCAGGGGACAGAGGTAGGAGGATCACCATGAGTTCGAGGCCACCCTGAGACTACATAGTGAATTCCAGGTCAGCCTGAGCTAGAGTGAAACCTTACCTCAAAAAAACAAAAACAAAAAACAAAAAACAAAAACAAACTTGAATTAAAACTCAGTCTTCTTTTTTAAAAATATAATTAATTAATTTTTTATTAACAACTTCCATGATTGTAAACACTATCCCATGGTAATACCCTCTCCCCCCCCACTTTCCCCTTTGAAACTCCATTCTCCATCATATCCCCTCCCCCTCTCAGTTAGGCTTTCTTTTATGCTGATGTCATGATCTTTTCCTCCTCTTATGATGGTCTTGTGTAGGTAGTGTCAGGGACTGTGAGGTCATGGATATCCAGGCCATTTTGTGTCTGGGGGAGCACGTTGTAAGGAGTCCTACCCTTCCTTTAGCTCTTACATTCTTTCCGCCATCTCTTCCGCAACAGACCCTGAGCCTTGGAAGGTGTGATAGAGATATTGCAGTACTGAGCACTCCTGTCACTTCTTTCCAGCACCATGATGCCTTCTGAGTCATCCCAAGGTCACTGCCATCTGAAAAGAGAAGATTCTCTACCAAAAGAAACTTCACAGTCTTCTTTAATTTGAAACTAGAATTTTCTTGACCAATGGCTTTTAAACTAAATGAAATTTTACTAATGCACAGATATTCGGGGCATACCTCAGACTCTCTAGTTAATATTGTTCACATACAGTTAGTGCAGTCTTTTTTTCAAAAAAATATTTGATATATTTATTTGTAAGAGAAGAGAGAGAGGGAGAGAGAAGAATGGGTACACCATGGCCTCCAGCCTCTGCAAACGGACCTCTACATGCATGCACCACTCTGTGCATCTGGCTTTATGTGGGCACTGGGGAATCGAACTCGGGCTTGACAGGCAAGCGCCTTAACCTCTGAGAACCATCTCTTCAGCCCTGTTGGTACAGTCTTAACGCACGCTCAGCGCGTCCTCGGTATAGCCCGTAAACCACACGTCTCAAGACTGTGCTATGTGCAAATCATCCTCATCCTCTTTCTCTTTTTGCACGAGATGCAACAAGTGCTGACACTGAAAACTGGCAGGTCGTTTTTCCTTACTGATACTTTGTCTCAAAGTTTTTCCTTTTGGAATGGCCTCATTATCTTCGTCGCGTACGCCGCAGACACGACCAGACTTCCCTCTCGGTTGGGTTATTCCTGTTACGAATTCTCATCAGATCCTCACATCGAAAGTTATCACTGATCAGTTCAGCGCATCCCTCCGGCCCACTGATGGACTGCCTCTTCCCTCGTGCTGTGAGCGGGCTCTGCATTCAGCAAGGGCTAGTTTGTGTCTCTAAATTACCCTGGAACTCCGTGGCCATTTTAGGGACCTGTTGATGACGTCTGGTGGAAACAAGCTCTCTGCTGGCCTGAGAGGCTGAACCTCTGGGGAGAAATCACTCTTCCAAGTCCACCTGGGATCCCTTATCATAGCTTCCAGAAAAGCAAAACTAAGAAGGCACATCTAGTAAATTAATACCCCTCGTTGCTCCTGTGTAAGTATTCGAGCTTTTCTTACGAGGCTAGATGCTGTCTACATTTGCTGGGTGTTATAAATCTCACTAAGATTTATAGTTGAACATGCTATTAATATGGTCTCTTTGACTTCTTTTCTAAATGATTCATTGTACAGTTTCCTGGTTCACCATATGAACGAGACAGAAAGAATTATGCAGAATTTAACTCGCCCCAATTCATTTTGACTGCCTTGAGACAGGGAGGGCACAAGTAAAACAGAAGTTAGATTTTAAGGGGGGGTGGGAAATACAGGCTGGAACATTCAAGAAGGAAAGCTAGAAGTGAAGCTTGGCTAAGAGGCTGAGCCTTGGGGTAGACATCACTCATGATAGTTCAGAAATACAGAACAGGACACTTGGGAGCAAGCGTCTTTTTTCCTTGGCCACAGTTGAAAGAAAAGAACACTTCCAATTTCCATTGTAAATTCTGAAAAAAATACTGCCGTCGTGAAGAAGTGCCTGTAGTAATAATGTGAAGTTTACTGACTTCATCTACACAGTATAACTGATTGCTTTTTATCCCTTTTATTACTTTTTTTATTTTTATTTATTTTTATTTTTTTATTTTTATTTTTTTTGAGGTAGGGTCTCACTCTAGCCCAGGCTGACCTGGAATTCACTATGGAGTCTCAGGGTGGCCTCGAACTCACGGTGATCCTCCTACCTCTGCCTCCCGAGTGCTGGGATTAAAGGCGTGCGCCACCACGCCCGGCTTTTCATGACTTTTTTTAAATTTTAAAAGAGAATAGGGTGCTGGGTGTGGTGTCACACGTCTTTAATCCCACCATTCGGGAGGCAGAGGTAGGAGGATCGCCAGGAATTTGAGGCCAGCTTTGGACTACAGAGTGAGTTCCAGGTTAACCTAGGCTAGAGTGAGACCCTGTCTTGAAAAAAAATAAATAAATAAAACGAGAGAGAGAGAGAGAGAGAGAGAGGGAAAGAAAGAGAGAAAGAACAGGAGAAAGAAAGGATAGTTTCTTTTGGTTTTGTTGAATATACTTCACAGCACAATTCTGGCCATTCCACTTTTTTTTTCCAGTTATTTTCATGTGCGATTTTGTGACTTCTCCTTATTTAAGTCATCATAACTGATGTAACTTAACTCATTTTGTAGTCCATATTGTATGCTGACTAAAAAGTGATATTTTGTTCAGGACAAAAACCAACAGACATTAAACCATAGTTTTAAATTTTTTTTAAATATTTTATTTTTATTGACTGTGTGTGTGTGAGAGAGATTGAGAGAGAGAGAGATAGATTGCAAATGAACTCCAGATGCATGCACCACCTTGTGCATCTAGCTTACGTGGGTACGGGGGAATCGAACCGAGGTCCTTTGGCTTTGAAGGCAAGCGCCTTAATAGCTAAGCCATCTGTCCAGCCCCTGGCTTACTATTTAGCTTCCACACTCCCACCCACCCTGTGGAAGATTAGAAGACTATGCGCGGAAGTGATAATGGAGTAAAAATGGCAAGCCCTCGGCACACGCATTTTATGGAAACTTTTATGAACTTAAATATGGGAGAATGCAAGTTTAAAATGCGCAGACAAAATTAACTTCGTTATGGTAAAAGCTGGTTTGGCATAATGAAGGCTCTTCCTAAGAGATTTCACACAAGCTCTTCCCATAGGCAACTTGGACTTTGTGTGTGTTTCAAACTTATCTCTTTCTTATTTTTACATCCCCAAGTTTCCATGGAATGCACGAACCGGACGCCTGGCATTTCGCTCCGTTATCATGGCTCTTCCACACGGCAGGGTCGGGTGGCATGCGGATGAGCAGGCTCATCTGCAGCGCAGGGCACGGTGAGAAACTTGAACTCTGTGGCCCCAGGCTCCACACCCCACCTCCGCACCTGCCAACGGCTGTTTAAACCCTCCGAGCCCCGGCTTCCTCATTTGGAAAAATTGGCTTGAGCATAACACTCACTTGGGCCTCTGTGAAGACCAGAATGTCAAAAGAAAAGAACCGATGTTGCTAGAACACGCTAGGCATCAGCGGCTATTTTTACTGCGCTATTATTTTATCCACTTGGAAGACATCGTTCTCTCCCAGAACTCCAACATAAGTAATGATCTCTAGTGAGCCTTGGATGACCTTGAGTCCCCTCCCTTCTCTCTCTCTCTCTGTCCTCCTCCTCCCCCAGGGCTGTGCATTGGCTGCACCCAGATGGAAGCAGAGTACTTGGAGGTATGGGGATGGAGTCCTCACCGGTCAGTACCCTGACCAGAAGGAGAACAGAGGAGCAAGCAGAACAGACACGCTCAGGGCCCCTGTAGCACACAAGAAAGACAAACCAACAGGCCTGTAATTTGTAAACTTATTTAAAAATCTAGCAGCTAGACTGGAGGGGTTGCTCAGTGGTTAGGGCACTTGCCTGCAAAGCCTAAGGACCCAGGTTCGATTCCCCAGCACCCATGTAAGCCAGATGCACAAGGTGGCGCATGTATCTGGAGTTTATGTGCAGTGGCTGGAGGCCTTGGCAACCCATTCTCTCTCTCTCTCTCTACATATATATATATTTTTTTTTCTTTTTACTTATTAGACAGAAAGAGATATATATATGCTGGAGAGATGGCTTGGTGTTTAAGGTGCTTGCCTGCAAAGCCAAAGGAACTCAGTTTGATTCCCCAGTACCCACGTAAGCCAGATGCACAAGGTGACACATGCATCTGGAGTTCGTTTGCAGTGGCTAGAAGCCCTGGAACACCCATTTCTCTCCCTCTCTCTCTCTCTCTCTCTCTCTCTCTCTCTCTCTATATATATATATATATATATATATATATATATATATATATATATATATACATATATATGGTTTTTGCTTTTTGAGATAGGGTTTCACTCTGGCCCAGGCTGGCCTGGAACTCACTATGTAATCTCAGGGTGGCCTCAAACTCATGGTGATCCTCCTACTTCTGCCTCCCGAGTGCTGGCATTAAAAGTATGTGCCACCATGTCCAGCAGACATTTTTTTTTTAAAAAAGCAGCTGGTCCATGCATTGGCTCACCTGGAATTCTCCACCCCCACTAGGGTATGGCTTTTGAGTAACTTGGAGCAGCGGTCTTTGGCCCTCATAATGGTCTTCTGTCCGTGATCCTTAACAAAATAACTATTGCCCAAATCTTGGATATTTTCCCTTTCAAGAGGGGGTAGTCTCCTTTCTGGAGTACCAGGCCCTGGAGCACCTTCAAAACATTCGCACACTGGGCTGCAACCCTGCCTGCTCCGAGCCCTGGGTTCTTTTGCAGACCTGCCCCGTCAGCTCTGACTCCTCACAGCGTGAAAGGGGTCGAGCAGCGCTCCCTTCCTCATGGTCTTCTTCACTGTGCTGGCGGTAAATTTTTGAATACTGTTTTTGTATTTTGTTTTTTAATTTTTTTTTTGTTTTGGTTTTCAAGGTAGGGTCTCGCTCTAGCCCAGGCTGACCTGGAACTCACTATGTAACCTCAGGGTGGCCTCAATCTCATGGCAACCTTCCTTCCTCTGCCTCCTGCGCTCTGGGATTAAGAGGGTGCGCCACCGTGCCTGGCCACTGGGGATTTTTGTACCCTCCCGTCACCCCATGCCTTCTGGACCAGTTATGCATGCTTTTTCAGCTTTCTGGTCTCAGTTCCTTCCACTGATCATTTTAGTCTCCACCCCTGAGCTGCCTTCCTGCTTTGGCGGGGAGAGTTCACAGCTATTGAATTCACACTAGTGGACAGTGTAAAATTCCACAGTGATCAACAGTTCAGTCCAGCATGGCCTTTCAATGCTCCTTCTATGATGCTCTCTGTAGCTGGTTTTAAAAGCTTGGTTTTCTTTCCCTTTCTGCACTCTTTTTTTAAGTTTTATTTTATTTTACTTTATTTATTTATTTGAGAGAGAGAGAGAGAGAAAGAGAGAGATGGAGAGAATGGGTATGCCAGGGCCTCTGGCCACTGCAAACCAACTCCAGACACATGCGCCACCTTGTGCATTGGGTTTACGTGGGTCCTGGGGAATTGAACCCAGGTCCTTTGGCTTTGCAGGCAAGCGCCTTAACCACTAAGCCATCTCTCCAGGACGCCCCTTTTATAAATTCTATTTATTTATTTATTTTTTATTTGGGAGTGCTCAGGGCCTCTAGCTGCTTGCAAAGGAACTCTAGATGTATGCACCGCTCTACGTATCTGGCTTTATGTGGGTCTTGGGGAACTGAACCCGGGTCCTTAGGCTTTGCAGGCAAGCACCTTAATGGCTGAGCCATCTCTCCAGCCCTCTTTATGTATTCTTAATGCCTTTGCTATTCTCCAGCAATTGCCACGAGCCATAAGACTAGCCAGATTGACGTCTCCAGTAAAGGTTAATCCTTCGAAGCTTCCTTGGTTCCCGCAGAGCCTATCAAGGTAGATTTCAGAACTCTCGTCCTTTTGGAGAAACTTTCTAAGTCTCACCAAGTTTCTCCAGTGTTCTCAGCTGCAGGCCGTTCTCAGTCAATCACCTCTTTTCTCCCGGCCCACGAAGGACTCGGAGCAGAGACGCAGTCATTTCAGTAAATTTCCAGCCGTCATAAAGCCCAGTACTGACACTGCTAAAGCAACCTTAAGGTCATCTCTGCAGCAGGGCTGCAAAGCTGCACGTCTGACCTCTGAAATACAGGCTTGGATGATCTCTGTGCACTTTTCATTGACAGCTTTCCTAAGTACAGACAAAAAGCCATGATAATTCCCTCCCCAGCCATCCTCCCCCTCTCAAATCCACCTTCCATTGGACCCTCTCTTCTTCCCAGTCTCTTTTCCCGTTTGATGTCATCCTTGTTTCCTCCTATTATGAAGGACAAGCTTGGACTTGTTTTTTTTTTATTGATTTATGGATTATTTGATTTTTTATTGATTATATGATTTCTGTGTTGGCCTGAGCTCCCCCAGACTAACCCCAAAGTAAGATCTTGGTTGCAAATTACTTGTCAGATGATGCCCGGAAATACGGTAATGAAAAGGATGTGTCATAGTCAGCCTCACGTTGCTGGGGTGACCCTCCAACCCAGACACTGTTTATGAGAGGAACAACATGTATTGAAGCTTACAGACCCGGGGACGGTCCTTCGTGGTGTAAAGAGAACACCCACCACCGGGGGCAAGAGCAGGGAACCCCAGGCAGAGTTTAAGCTGGAATTCACATCTGCCCCCTCAGGAACACCTCAGGGCAGGACCCCAGGGTCCGCCCACAGTGACATCTCCTCTAGCCATGTGCAGGAGTTATAAGCTTTAATAAACTCCTGAATCTATTGGGGGACATCCATTGAAACTACCACAGTAAGTGAGGTAAGAAAGGGGAACGGGAGAAAAAAGATTGCTTTAATAATTACCCACGGTAGCCTGTGGGCAACTGAAGGCTAACCTACTGGAGGCCTTCTGAAACACACACACACACACACACACACACACACACACACATATGCAACATGCTAATCTTTTGAAGCTTTGAAATGAAATTACTCTCCTCATCTACTTTCCCTACAAGATCACTTTAAAAAAAATTTTTGCTGGGCATGGTGGTGCACGCCTTTAACCCCAGCACTCGGGAGGCAGAGGTAGGAGGATCGCCGTGAGTTTGAGGCCACCCTGAGACTCCATAGTGAATTCCACGTCAGCCTGGGCTAGAGTGAGAACCTACCTTAAAAAACCAAACAAAAAAAAATTATTTTTACTTATTTATTTGAGAGAGAGAGAAATAGGCAGGGAGAAAGACAGAGAGAGAGAAAGAGAGAGAGGGAGGGAGAGAGAGAATGGGAGCGCCAGGGCCTCCAGCTACTGCAAACGAGTTCCAGATGCGTGCGCCCCCTTGTGCATCTGGCTAACGTGGGTCCTGGGGAATTAAACCTGGGGTCTTTGGCTTTGCAGACAAGCACCTTAACCCCCAAGCCATCCCTCCAGCCCCCCAGATCACTTTTCATGGCTTACAAGACAGGAAGAGAAGAGCGCTGGGGGAGTTCAGTGAGCGAGGCGCTGGCTGCAGGAGCGCCGGGCCCTGAGCCGGATGCGCAGACCCAGGTGTGTTGGCGGTGCCCGTGATCCCAGCGCTCTGGAGGCGGAGGCAGGAGGATTCCAGAAGCTTGCTGGTTAACCCAACCAGTGCGCTCTGGGTTCAATGCGAGACCCGTCTCCATAAAATGAGGCAGAGACCTGGCGTTTGAGAAGGACGCTTCATAGAGGCACGTGTTCCTCTGGGAGTCCCGGGGTGCTCACAGTGGGACCGTCCTGCAGAGGCAGAGGCTGCAGACACCACAAGAAAGGACAGAGGCGGGGCTGGAGGGACGACTTAGTGGTTAAGGCCTGCAAAGCCAAAGGATCCCGGTTTGACTCTCCAGGACCCACGTTAGCCAAATGCACAAGGGGGCCGCATGCGTCCGGTGTTTGTTTGCAGTGGCTGGAGGCCCTGGTATTGCCCATTCTCTCTCTCTCTCAAATATACATATATATATATATGTATTTTTTTTAAAAGAGGGATGGGGAGATGGCTTAGCGGTTAAGGAGCTTGCCTGCAAAGCCAAAGGATTTAGGTTTGATTCCCCAGGACCCACCTTAGCCAGATGCACAAGGGGGTGCATGTATCAGGAGTTCATTTGCAGTGGCTGGAGGCCCTGGCGTGCCCATTCTCTCTCTCTCTCTCAAATAAATAAATAAATATTTAAAAAAAAAAAGAGGTTTGGGGAGATGGCTTATCAGTTGAGGAGCTTGCCTGCAAAGCCAAAGGACCCAGGTACGATTCCCCAGGACCCACGTAAGCCAGATGCACAAGGTGGCACATGCATCTGGAGTTCATTTGCAGTGGCTAGAGGCCCTGGAGTGCCCATTCTCTCTATTTCTTTCTCTCTCTCTACTTCTTTCTCTCAAATAAATGAATAAAAATAAAAGTATTAAGAAGGAGAGAGAAAGGGCAGAGGTGAAACCTCAGGTTGATGCCTAATCCCACCACCATGCGTCTCCACGATTATTCTCGGGAGAAGCCAGGAAGCAGTGGGCTTGCTGAAGTCTCACTCACCGTCCGAGCAGGTGGGACAAAGGCAAACTTGACAGAATGACAACGAGGCTTGAGGGCCGCTGGCCTGGGACGTGGAGTCAGAAAACGAAGGACCCTTAGTTTCTACACTGCGTCGTCGGAAGTCACACACTCTGCTCGTCTTTCTTGACGTCTGTTCTCTGCGGCTTTGGGGGGTTTTCCGAATATAAATCAGCAGCACAAAAGCTGCCAGGCTGAAGCTGCATAAATGGTCTCCTAGTGACCAGCCAGCTTTAAGCTCAAAGCAGCCTCGGGTGTCCCATGGGAAGAGAATCCCCCCGGGTTGGATCTGCTCACTGCGAGGGCTTGGGTGACTCTTCTGAGCGATGGATGGGTTTTCACGGGGCCTTTGTCCCTAAGCTACTTTTAGGCAGTAGCTATGATAACAGTCGGTTAAAGAAACTGGTTAAATAACTGGTCACCAGCCAACTTGTTCTATTTGACCTCCACTTTACATCAAAGCAGTTAAAGTGGGAGAACATAAAAGGCTTGCTTCTCTTCAGAGATTTAGAGGATTGTAGTCCTCAAATTTTTACCTTCTTTTTCTAAGCAAGGAACTGTTTCTATTGTCAGAAAGAAGTGAAGTTGCTATTCTTAAAAAGCCTATATACACTGGGCGTGGTGGCGCACGCCTTTAATCCCAGCACTCGGGAGGCAGAGGTAGGAGGATCACAGTGAGTTCAAGGCCACCTTGAGACTACATATTGAATTCCAGGTCAGCCTGGGCTACAGTGAACCTCCACCTGCAAAAAAAACAAAACAAAACAATTTTTTTTACAGGGGCTGGAGAGATGTCTCAGCAGTTAATGTGCTTGTCTGCAGAGCCTTATGACCTGGGTTTAATTCCCCAGTACCCATGTAAAGCCAGATGCACAAAGTGGTACATTCATCTGGAGTGTGTTTGCAGCAGCTGGAGGCCCTGGCGTGTCCATTCTCTTTGTCTCTGTCTCTTCTCTCTGTCTCTTTGTGTGCAAATAAATAAATAAATAAATAAAATAGTTTAAAAATTTTGAGTTATTTAGTTGTGTCTGTATTTGAGTTATTTAGTGTGTCTGGTGCACACGCATGCACCAGAACCTCTTGCCATGGTAAACTGAACACCAGATGCTTGTGCCACTTTTTTTGAGGGAGAGGAGTGGGGTTGGCTTTAGGTGGGTGATTAGGGAATTGAGCCTGGGCTGGCAGGCTTTGCAAGCAAGTGACACTAACCACTGAACCATCTTGCCAGGCCCCTAGAATTTTTTTTTCTCTTACTGTTCCAAGAAATGTCATTAGTCCTCCCATAACTATTCTATGGCTAATGGTAACCAGTGTGCCAATCATGGTTGTTAACAGGTTTGATTCCTGATTTCTCAGACTGTAATGTACATATGTAAGTGGCCTCACATCTATGATAGGGAGAAGGTAATAGGTATCTGTGATGGTTAAGTTTTGTGTTAACTTGATGTGTTTAGGAATCCACAGACATTACCTGTAAGTGGGTCTCTGAGGTTGCTTCCAGGAAGGATTAAGTAAAGGAGGAATCCTTCTCCCAGGGTGAGCCCTTCCCCCAGAGTGGGTGGCCCCTCTCGCAGGGTGGGGGACTTTATCTAAAGAAGTTCTGGGGAGGAAAGGATCCCCCCTCCCACCCTGGCTGTCGGTGCTGCTCGCTGCTTTCCAGTGTGGACTGAAGACCAGCGTGGACCGAAGACCACCATGGACTGAAGAGCAGCGTCTCTCCAGGACGCCTCAGGCCTTCACTGTGGGACCGGGACGGCTGAGGCATCCAGCCTCGTGCACTGAGCAGCTACCGGCTTCCTTGACTCTCAGGCCTGCAACCTGCTGTTGTTGGACTGCCGTAAACTAATCCAATAAATTCCCTTTTCATACAATTCATTGTATCGATTCTGTTCTTCTAGAGAACCCTGATTAATACAGATTGCTGGTACGCATCTTAAGGACAAAATTCATGACACTGGCAACGTATTTTGCAGAAGGCTGGTGCACTAAAATCCAGCTTATTTTTAAGTTTTTAAAATATTTTTATTTATTTGCAAGCAGAGGAGAGAGAGAGAGAGAGAAGATGAGAGAGAGGAAGAGAGAGAGAAGAGAGAAGAGAGGGAGAGAGAATAGGCACTCCAGGGCCTCTTGCCACAATAAACCTGACTCCAGATGCATGCACCACTTTGTGCATCTGGCTGTACGTGAATCCTAGGGAATCAAACATAAGCTGTGAGGCTATGCAAGCATCTTGAACTGCTAAACCATTTCCCCAGCCCTAAAATCCAGCTTTTTAAAAAAATTATCAGGCTGGAGAGATGGCTTAGCGGTTAAGCCCTTGCCTGTGAAGCGTAAGGACCCCGGTTCAAGGCTCAATTCCCCAGGACCCACGTTAGCCAGATGCACAAGGGGGCGCACGCGTCTGGAGTTCGTTTGCAGTGGCTGGAAGCCCTGGCGCACCCATTCTCTCTTTTTCTCTCTCTGCCTCTTTCTCTCTCCGTCTGTCACTCTCAAATAAATAAACAAACAAAAATTTAAAAAATTTATTTATTCATTTATTAGAGACAGAGAGAGAGGGAGAGAGAGAAAGAATGGGTGTACCAGGGCCTTGAGCCACTGCAAATGAACCCTAGATTCATGTGCATCTGGCTTACATGGGATCTGGAGAATCGAATCTGGGTCCCTAGGCTTCACAGGCAAGCACCTTAACTACTGAGCTATCTCTCCAGCCCAAAGCCAGCTTTTGTTTGTTTTTGTTTTTGTTTTTCAAGGTAGGGTCTCACTCAAGCTCAGGCTGACCTGGAATTCACTATGGAGAAGCCAGCTTTTTAGAAAGTATTTTTAGGCTGGACATGGTGGCACACTCCTTTAATCCCAGCACTTGGGAGGCAGAGGTAGGAGGATCACCACAAGTTCAAGGCCATCCTGAGACTACATAGTGAACTCCAGGTCAGCCTGAGCTAGAGTGAAACCCTACCTTGAACACCAAAAACCAAAAAGGACAGCAATAATAAAAGATGTGGGGAAATTAGTACCATAATATGACCATCTTAATTGTATCCTTACATAACTGCCGACACGCAACCACAATACTACATTGTCGACATCACCACCTCTGACAGGACTGGAAAAACTCCAAGAAAATCCCCCGAAGGTAGGTGCAAGTACAGACGTGAGGGAGGAGGCCATGCACGCTAGTTAATCTTCTCATCGTGTGGGAAAGAAAGGCCACGTCAGCTAAGAGCATTCATAAGAAAAGACCTCTCTCTCTCTGTGTATGTATGTATGTATGTATATGTATGTACGTGTGTGTGTGTGTGCGTGTGTGTGTGTGTGTGTGATATAGCTTTGACACTATTAAAAATAAGCTATTTCAAGAAATGTGCTTCAGCTGGGCATCACCTTTAGTCCCAGCACTTGGGAGGCAGAGGTAGGAGGATCACTGTGAGTTCGAGGCCACCCTGAGACTACAGAGTGAATTCCAGGTCAGTCTGGGCTAGAGTGAGACCCTACCTCGAAAAACCAAAAGAAAAAAAAAAGTGCTTCATTGGCTCTGTGTGTGGGCAGTAAAGGAACAAAAATGGATTTCAGCTTGTGACCTCAAATACATACATAAAGCCAGATCCACAGTGGTGCATGGAGTTTATATGCAGTAGCTAGAAGTCCTGGTGTACCCATTCTGCCTGTCTCTCTGTCTCCCTCTCTGTCTCTCTCTCCTTGCAAACATATATATTGAAAGCATAGTATCTTAAACCAGGTACTATGTCGTAAGCCTGTAATCTCAGTGGCTGGAAGGCTCAGGTTGGAGAACTGTGAACTCTAGCAAGATCTCCATCTCAAAATAAGAAAAAAATAAAAATAAAAAGTACACTTTCATGAAAAGGGCAATTAATGAAAAGATTAGAGATTAACACAGAAAATGAAATTCATTCATTTATTTATTTTTTTCGTAAAGAAAGGTATTAGCTAGGTAAGTACAAGACAGATGTTTCAACTACTTACTGCAGCATTGGAGCAATGAGAAAACACGGCATCTTAAAAAGAAAAGCAAGGGCTGGAGAGATGGCCTAATGGTTAAGGCACTTGTCTTCAAAGCCAAAGGACCTCGGTTCGACTCCCCAGGACCCACGTAAGCCAGCTTCACAAGGGGGCTCATGCATCTGGAGTTCGTTTGCAGTGGCTGGAGGCCCTGGCGTGCTCTCTCTCTCTCTCTCTCTCTCTCTCAAACAAATAAAAAATATTTTTAAAAAATTCAAAAAGAGAAAGAGCTCCTGGTTCATTCCCCACCTCCCGGTTCCCTGGTCCCAGCACGCCCGCTGCTGGTTTGAGGCTGTCTGGACACTGTGTGCCTGCTGTGGCTGTAAGCCCCTTGCTCAGCCTTCCTGACTGGCCCCTGGGTTCCCAACTCCCGGACCCCCTGCTCCAGAGGGTGTGGGCCCAGAAAGGTAGCGAGACCCCAGGGGGTAAGCCACCCCTCGTATCTCAGCCAAGGCCCAGGCGAAACCACAGAGGAAGTGGGGAGACGAGCAATAGAGCTGCTTCCATGGTGAGCCTGATAATCAGCGCCAGGGTGAAGGAGACAGACGCTGAGGACACCCAACACCTACCAAACCAGAGATCCAGAGCCTCCTAAGAGCTCATCCTGAAGTAGACTTAAAACTCACCCACCACGGCTCAGGGAATTTTGCTGAAGGGAAGGCAGAAAGACTGTAAGAGTCACAGGTTGGGATGTCATGCCCAGAGGCACTGTCTCCCCCCAATAACTGACTGCTGCTCCCACAATGCACAACCACAACCACATGGGGAATACCAGCAACCCCAGCGGAATGGGGGCAGGGAGGAGGGAAAAGATGGTACCAACCCATGATGTATCTATACGAAGTATGTTCTTAATAATTATAAAAAATAATCAAGTGAAAGGGGTTGGCTCAGTGGTTAAAGGCACTTGCTCCTCAAGGCAGCCTGCCCGAGTTTGATCCTCAGCACCCACCTAAAGCTGGAAAGTGGCAGATGTCTGTGAACACAGCCACGGGGACAGGAGGTAGAAGCAGGAGACTTCAAAAGCTTGCAGGCCAGCTAGTCTGACCATCCCAGGGGCAAAAAGCGAACAAGACAAAGCCGGGTGTGGTGGCGCACTCCTTTAATCCCAGCACTCGGGAGGCAGAGGTAGGAGGATTGCTGTGAGTTCGAGGCCACCCTGAGACTACATAGTGAATTCCAGGTCAGCCTGGGCTAGAGTGAGACCCTACCTAGACGAAAAAAAATATAAATAAATAAAAAATGTAATGAGGAAGCATGCTTGGACTATTTTGTTACTATTGCTGCTGCATGTATGCATGTGTGGTATGCAGGCACGTATGTGTTCGTACATGCATGAGGATGTGTGCATACAAGTGTATGTGTATTCGTACGTGCGTACATAGGTCAGAGGTGACGCTGGCGTTCTTCCTCAGTCACTCTCCACCTTATGCTTTGAGAGAGGGTGTCGCAGTCAGGTTTGCATTGCTGGTAGAAATCACCCAACCAGAACAGCTTCTTGGGGGGGAGAAAGAGGTTTATTTTGGCTTACAGGCTCGAGGGGAAGCTCCACGATGGCAGGGGAAAACAATGGCATGAGCAGAGGGTGGACATCACCCCCCGGCCCACATAAGGTGCACCATAGCAACAGGAGAGTGTGCCAAACACTGGCAAGGGGACACTGGCTATAACACCCATAAGCCCGCCCCCAACAATACACCGCCCCCAGGAGGCTTTAATTTCCGATTGCCATCAGCTGGGGAGACTAGCATCCAGAACATTTAAGTTTATGGGGGACACCCTGAATCAAACCACCACAGAGGTTCTCTTGCTGTACATATAACTCACCACTGCCTAGCTAGCAAGCGCTGGGGGGTCCCCTGTCTCCTCCCCAGGACTGGGGTCACAGATGTGTACCACCACCTGAACATCCTGTACACAGGCTTGTTGGGCTGGTATGGTACCCACAGAACTGTTAAGCTCCCCAGCTCCTAGGCTTAGTTAGAGGTTTGGAGTGGTGTTCTAGCTGCAACGTAGTGTTGGTGTGATAAATAACTTGCCACACCCTTAATGGCTTGGACGAAGATAAACGTGTCATCTCTTGTTGCCATCGCTCAGAGTCCGGGCACACGGGTGCACGGGGCGTCCCGAAGGCTTCGACCAGCACACCTGTTGAAGCGATGGCTGTCAGTGGGCATTCATGGCTCGCAGAGGTCATGTCCTTAAGGTCCCAAGACTGAGCCCTCGCAGGGAGCTCACTGTGGCTTCTTGCTTCCTTCCTGGGCCGCTTTTAAGACTTCTTCGTCGGATTGTCAGGCTCTCACAGTATAATCTCCCCCACTGATTCAGAATCAGCTGACTTGGGGCCTAAATTACAGCTGTGCAGTCTGATTGCCACTTACTAATGTTACAAGGAATCGTGCATGTCTTAGGCCCTCCCCAAGCCCGAGCGGAGGGGATCTTGCAGGGACACAGCAAGGATAGAGGCTCCCTGACCCTTCCAGACCTCTTCTGTCACAGATGGATGCAGTCTCCATGCACTGGAAAACGGACAAAAGAAACTCTCCTTTAATTCTGTCTTTGCAGCTCTCTCTGAAAATCTCCCATGCGCAGATTCCCCAAATGACCAAGGAAAGGCCGTGGCCTAGCCTGGGATCGCCCATCCTGGTCCTGTCACTTGAGGACAGAGGCGTGGCTCCACGCTGTGTGACACGGGCTTGGGAAGTAAGGGTGGCATGCACGAGGGTGGTCACGTGAGCCTGGAAGATGCCAGAGAGACTGGCCGCACGCTGCCCTCTACGTGGCGAGGAGGGCCTTCTTCGGAGGCGGGATTGCGGACGAGTGGTGTATGGAAATGACCTTGGGAAGCAGTGACTGGTGGTGGTGCCCTCTTTTATGTCACCCTGTAATGTTTCCCCCCAAATAAACTCAGGCAACAAGCAAGCTGTGTTCACGCACATTACGCTCAGAAAATCCCAGCGGTACAGAGCACACAGACAGACGGCCAGGGCGATGGACAGGCGATGGGGAGTGACTCTTAACATATGTGAGATTTTCTTTGGGAATGATGACAGTGTCTTAAAGTTACTTTTTATTTTTATTTACTTATTTTGGTTTTTCAAGGTACGGTCTCACTCTAGCCCAGGCTGACCTGGAATTCACTATGGAGTCTCAGGGTGGCCCCGAACTCACGGCGATCTTCCTACCTCTGCCTCCCGAGTGCTGGGATTAAAAGGCGTGCGCCACCACACCTGGCTAGATCATGAGTTCAAGGAAGATCTCAGGTTACCTGGTACATCTTGTTATGTCTAAAAGCAACAGTTCAGGGCTGAGAAGATTTCTCAGTGGTTAAAGATCCTTGCTTGCAAAGCCTGATGGCTCAGATTCAATTCCCCAGTATCCGCATAAAGCCAGATGTGCAAAGTGGAGCTGGCGTGTGGAGTTTGCAGCAATAGAGAGATCGTGGGGTGCCAATACTCACTCCCCCCCTCCACCGGTGTTTTCCTCCTCTCTCTCAAATAAACAAATTAAAAAGATTTTTTTTAAAAAAAAAAAAAGCAAGAGTTCAGACATTAATAGGGTCCATTGAAAGGTTTGGGCCAGTGTCAGCCCCGTCACGTTGAATACCACAAAGCTGTGTGTGATAGTGACCTCCTGCGCTCCTATTCAAGACAGTAGAATAGAGAAAAACCCTGTCACTCAGGTACCCAAGAGGGGCTGCAGATAGATGATGTGGGGGGGGCGGGGCCTGGAGAGTTGCTCCTGTCTGCTACGTCACTGGGAACATAGACATTTTTCCCGAGTTTTGTCCCTCGCCACTCTCCAGCCCAGGAGATTATATACTCCAGACAGGGACACTTCCTATCAAGACCGTCATAGGGGGTATGCAAGGAAGGCCCCCTTAGTGTGGGAGGCAGAGAAGTGGTGAGACTCCCCGCAACATCTGGAGGATGAATTCCTTCCCTCCTGTTAATTAATTTCCCACATCTGATTGCAGGATCCTCGGATCAAAATATGCTTTCTGGGCTGGAGGGATGGCTTAGCGGTTAAGGCATTTGCCTGCAAAGCCAAAGGACCCAGGTTCGATCCCCCAGGACCCACGTAAGCCAGATACACAAGGGGGCACATGCGTCTGGAGTTCATTTGCAGTGGCTGGAAGCCCTGGCGTGCCCATACTCTCTCTCTCTCCTTCTTTCTCTGTCAAATAAATAAATAAATAAATAATATTTTAAAATATGCTTTCTGAGGGCTGGAGAGATGGCTTAATGGTTAAGACTCTTACTTCCAAAGCCTAAGGATCCAGGTTTGATTCCCGAGTACCCACATAAAGTCAGATGCATGAGGTGGCACATGTATCTGGAATTCATTCACAGTGGCTAGAGACCCTGGTACACCCATTCTCTCTCTTTCTATCTGCCTCTTACTCTCTCTTTCTCTCTCTCATAACTAAACAAAATATTTTTTAAAAATATGCTTTCTGGGCGGGAGAGATGGCTTAGTGGTTAAGGCGCTTGCTTACCTGCAAAGCCAAAGGACCCAGGTCCGATCCCCCAGGACCCACGTGAGCCAGATGCACAAGGTGGCACGTGTGTCTGGAGTTAGTTTGCAGTGGCTGGAGGCCCTGGTGCGCCCATTCACTCTCACGTGTGCTCTCTCTGTCAAATAAATAAATAAATAAATATAGTTTTTAAAAAATATGCTCTCTGACACTTCTTTGTGAACCTTTGCTGCTGGTAAGAAGACAATGCTAGGAGGTAGTGTGACACGTATCCCTTGGGCAGCGGAGGCACAAAGAAGAAATCAATAGCAGTTTTAGAGAACACTTTGGCTGGTTGTGGGAAGCCACATAACCAAGTGATTGTTTTCTCTCTCTCTTTTAAAAAGCAACCGCTTCCAAGGGGCCTTATGAATCAGTTCCTCTCTTGTATGATTGGCCAGCTGAGAGCTGAGGTTATGAAATTCTCTCTCCCGGTCACTAGTTACTGCCTCTACCCCACTATTTGCAATTCCACCTTTCCTTTAACCCCGACATCCACACGTGACCTCTGGCTGGCTTAGATTGTGTTGTGGAAGAAACGGCTCATAAAGCCTCAAGACCCACTTGTGAGCAAGCTGGAAGGAGCATTTTCTTTGGAATTTCCCTCAGGGTTAAGAAAGCAGAGCCGACTTGCGGCTCTCAAGCTTAGCAGCAACTCAAGAATCGGGTTACTACCACTGAAGGGCTCATAGGTAGATTGTGGAAAAAAGAATTTCAAAACATCATCTGATCCTGGCCGATAAAGACAAGCCCAGTGTGGCAAGGAAGCTTGAGTGCTTTGCGCTTGTAGGATCCAGCTTGGTCTGAGCCTTATCATGGTATGCAGAGTTATCCAGTAACATCTACTATTGGCCGAGGTCTTGATTAATGTTTAAAGAAACATGAGGACTGCGACATGCTAGTCTTTTAAAAATAGCCACCACTGAACTGGGGGAAAAAAAAATAGGGAGAGAATTCACTCATGCTCAAAAAGACAAATGGCACCTGCTCTCTCTCAATCTCATGTGAATCCTTGCTTGGAATTTCCAGACCCTCAAGTACAACTTGGAGTGTCTGTAGAGACTAGGAAGTTAGCGAAAGGCTAAGAGGGAGAACCTAGTGAAACCCAAGTGATATGAAGGCAGTGGTGGTGTGTGGGGGGGATATTGGGGTTTGAAAGAGTTATTAAGCAAGAATGAAGGAGGAATGGGCTGGAGAGGTGGCTTAGCGGTTAAGCGCTTGCCTGTGAAGCCTAAGGACCCCGGTTCGAGGCTCGATTCCCCAGGACCCACTTTAGCCAGATGCACAAGGGGGCGCATGCGTCTGGAGTTCGTTTGCAGTGGCTGGAGGCCCTGGCGCACCCATCCTCTCTCTCTCTCTCTGCCTCTTTCTCTCTCTCTGTGTCGTTTTCAAATAAATAAGTAAAAATAAATGAACAAACAAAAAGGAATGAAGGAGGGAGATGGGTAAGAAGAGGTGGTGGAGGAAAGGTTAACCAAAACTTAGGAGATATGAAAAAAGCCATATGAAAACATACTAGTTAGGAGACTTAAATATACATATATGTATATGATAGATATGTATATGTGTATGATAGAATGATACACAGATGGAGAGTGCACTCTTAGTAACCATGAACTATCAAACAAGTATCCCATGTCAGTCAGGGATGTCTCGCAAGGCCCCCCAAATGCAAGTCATTACTATAGACCTCGGTTGTCCACTAGACCTGAAAGGAAAGACCCTATTCTGACGCCATCACGCACGTCGGGTCCAGAACATAGAAGAATCAAACTGGAGCTGATCGGGAAGCTCCCTTCCTATTGGCTCATTTTTCACAGCATTGGAAGGTGCCATGCAGGCTGCTTGAAGAGGAAAGTCACCAACGATACCACCCAGTGGTGAATCCTGCATTCTACAATACTGATCCACCATGTAAGACATGCCCTCTGGTGCAACAGTGGCATGAAGGTAATGGGGTGATCAAGGGCTCTATGATTGGATTTTGGAAGACATACCAGGTATTTGAAAATCGGATGTGGTAATTTGAGTGTATGTCTTCCATAGCCTCAAGCAAATATATATATGGTTTATTTCTATTTATTTATTTATTTGAGAGCAACAGACAGAGAGAGAAAGAGGCAGAGAGAGAGAATGGGTGTGCTAGGGCTTCCAGTCACTGCAAATGAATTCCAGACACATGTGCCCCTATGTGCATCTGGCTAACGTGGGTCCTGGGGAATTGAGTCTTGAACCGGGGTCCTTAAGCTTCACAGGCAAGCGCTTAACCACTAAGCCTTCTCTCCAGCCCCACCTCAAGTATATTTTGTTTTTTTCTTTTTGAGGCAGGCTCTCACTCTAGCTAGAACTCACTCTGTACTCCCAGGCCAGCCTTGAACTCACCAGGTGACCCTCCTACCTCTGCCTCCTGAGTGCTGGCATCAAAGGTGTGTGCCACCACTCCTGGCTACAGATTTTTAAAAAATATATTTTATTTGATGCCAGGCATGGTGGTGCAAGCCTTTAATCCCAGCACTTGGGAGGCAGAGGTAGGAGGATAGCAGTGAGTTCGAGGCCACCCTGAGACTACATAGTTAATTCCAGGTCAGCCTGAGCCAGAGTAAGACTCTACCTTGAAAAACCCATATGTGTGTGTGTGTGTGTTTATTTCTTTATTTATTTGAGAGAGGGAAAGAGGGGGAGAGAGAGAGAGAGAGAGAATGGGTGCGTCAGGGCCTCCAGCCACTGCAAACGAACTCCAGATGCGTGCACCCCCTTGTGCATCTGGCTTACATGGGTCCTGGGGAATTGAACCGGGGTCCTTTGGCTTTGCATGCAAACACCTTAACCTGCTAAGCCATCTCTCCAACCCTACAGATATATTATTTTTTATTAAGGTTAAACTTCTTGCTTAAGTCTCCAGCAGCTGCTGGAGAGGGCGTGTCACTGGGGCGGATCTGAATTCCCGTCCAACGATACCGAGAGCAGTTTTGAGCTCTGGTGGGTCCGTGTTCGAGTCTGTGGTGCTGGCTGTTGGTGGCATCTCTCTGCCTGGATCTGTGAAAGGGACCCAGCTACTTTAGCCACTGATGGAACTTCCCCTGGATATGTCAGGATTAGGGAAGAGTCTCCTATCGCTGTACTTCTGAACAGATGCGTTGTTAAACTGCCTTCTAAACATTTATCTTTATATCCCGTCAGTTCTGCTATCAGCCCCAATCAGAAAATCTTCTTCTTTTTTTTTTTTTTTTTTTTTTTTTGGTGTTTTTCAAGGTAGGGTCTTGCTCTAGCCCAGGCTGACCTGGAATTAGTCTCAGGGTGGCCTCAAACTCACAGCGATCCTCCTACCTCAGCCTCCCAAGTGCTGAGATTCAAGGCTTGCACCACCACACCCGGCAGAAAATCTTTTTAGAGTTAACTGAATGATTAATTACTTTTTAAATCTGCGTTGGGAGGCAGTGAAGGCAGAGAATCATGACTGGTCAAGTGCTGAACATAAGTGACTGGTGAGTGCTCAGGCCTCAATGAGACACATACATCATTCCCTCTAGCGCTCAGAGAGCATCATGGGAGATGGGAAAGAGGATGGGGTGGAGCGCTGTGGGACTCTGGCCACCGAACATGACAAGGCCACCCCACTCCTGAATTCACAGCAGTGGCGGTTACCTGCACAAGACCTGCATAGGAAGGGCAAGTCGACGTTCTAGTCTACATAGGGAAGGAGCTTGGGAGAGCATCCTCCCTGATGCGCTCATGACAGTTAAAGGGTGTCATGGAGTCTGTGTGGGGGGTCATCCCTTCTATGGCATAGACACTGGTAAGTGATGAGAAGAAAGAGTTCAGTGAGGCTGAGGGGGATAAGGGAGAGTAATGTGGGGTACGTATGATCAAAATGGAATACCTGCATGCAAATGTAAAAACAAACAGGGCTGGGGAGATGGTTCAGTGGCTAAAGGCACTTGTTTGCAAAGCCTGCTGGCCTGGGTTCAGTTCCCCAGTATGCACATAAAGACAGATGCACCATGTGGCACAAGTGTTTGAGGGTTTGTTTGCAGTGGCAACAGGCCCTGGTGCTCCCATACTTGCTCTCTCTTTCTTCCCTAAATAAATAACATACTTATTTATTTATTTATTTCAGAGAGAGAGAGAGAGAGAGAGAGAGAGAGAGAGAGAATGGGTGCACCATTCTCTCTGAAACCACTGCAGACAAACTCCAGGCGCATGCGCCACCTCGTGCATCTGGCTTACATGGTTCCTGGGGAATTGAACTGAGGTCCTTTGGCTTTGCAGGCAAATGCCTTAACTGCTAAGCCATCTCTCTAGCCCCTAAAATCCTTTTCTTTTTTAAATAAAAATAAAAATAAAAACATTAAAAAAGAGAAAAACCACTACTGGATTGAAATGGATCTTTTCTCTAAGTAGACCTTAATCTTTTAATAATGGCATTATAAAAGATATCTAATTCATGGGCTGGAGAGATGGCTTAGCGGTTAAGTGCTTGCTGTGAAGCCTAAGGACCCCGGTTCGAGGCTCGACTCCCCAGGACCCACGTTAGCTAGATGCACAAGGGGGCGCACGCGTCTGGAATTCATTTGCAGTGGCTGGAGGCCCTGGTACGCCCATTCTCTCTCCCTCTCTCTATCTGCCTCTTTCTCTCTCTGTCTGTCGCTCTCAAATAAATAAAATAAAAATAATAAAAAAAAGCCTTAAAAAAAAGGCATGGGCCACCATGCTGGCTTATTTATAAAAAAAAAAGATATCTAATTCTTTAAATATATATTTTATTTAGTATTATTTATTTATTTGAAAGAGAGAGAAAGAGTGAGGGAGAGAGAAAGAGGCAGATAGAGAATGGGTGCACCAGGGCCTCTAGCCACTGCAAACGAACTCCAGATGCATGTGCTACCTTGTGCATCTGGCTTATGTGGGTCCTTGGGAGTTGAACCTGGGTCCTTTGGCTTTGCAAGCAAGCGCCATAACCTCTAAGCCATCTCTCCAGGCCAAGATATCTAATTCTTATTAAACGTTTACTGTGTTCCAGCTTCTATTCTACGCCTTTTACTTCTCTTGCCTAACCTCAAAAAACCTAAAAGACATCTTTTTCCCATTTTACTGGAAAAGAAGACGGAAAGTCTTAGAAAGACTGTGATTCATCCTTGACTCCAGGGTGAAGTGGGGAAAAGTAAGGGCTTTTATACTCCTCAAAATCGTTTTTCTTAACCACACTGCTAGAATTGCTCTTTGGATGTATTTATATAAACTTATGCCTGGTAATTTTCAATCAGAAAGCAAGGGAACAAAATTTATCCTTTGAAAATACAACTCATGGGCTGGGGGGATGGCTTAACGGTTAAGGCACTTGCCTGTGAAGTGTAAGGACCCAGGTTCGATTCCCCAGTAACCACGTAAACTAGATGCACAAAGTGGCGCATACAACTAGTTTGTTTGCAATGGCAAGAGGCCTGGTGCTCCCATTCTCTCTCTCTCTATCTGCCTCTTTCTCTCTCTCTCTCTCACTTGAATAAATAAATAAAATACAACTCATAGCCCACAATCCCATGATGAATAGCAGCAATCCCACTGAGGAGGACCCTCAGTGGAGTGGGGGCAGACGGAGGGAAAAGATGGTACCAACACATGATGTGTCCATACAAAGTTTTCTACTTAATAAAAAAAATTAATAACAAAAAATTTCCAGGCTGGAGAAAATTGCTTAGTGGTTAAGGTGTTTGCCTGCAAAGCCAAAGGACCCCAAAGCCAAAGGACCCAGGTAAGTTAGACACACAAGGAGGCACATGCATCTGGATATAGTTTGCAGTGGCTGGACCTCTTTCTCTCTCTTTCTCAAATAAATAAATAAATATGTATTTAAAAAATTTCAATTCCTTACAGAGCGAGTTCTAGGTCAGCATTGGCTAGAGTGACACCCTATCTCAAAAAGGGGGGGAGGAGTCAAATATTTGGGTTGGAGAGATGGCTCAGCAGTTAAGGCACTTGCTTGCAAAGCCTAAGGACCCAAGCGAGATGCACAAAGTGGTGCATGCATCAGGAGTTCATTTGCAATGCTTAGAGGCCCTAAGCTTAGTGCACCCATTCTCCCTCCCTCCCACTTTCTCTCTCTCTCTCTCTCTCTGTGGTGTCCCCCATAAACTCAGGTGTTCTGACTGCTAGGTTCCCAGCTGATGGAGATTTGGGAATTAACGCCTCCTGGAGGCAGTGTATTGTTGTGGGCGGGCTTATGGGTGTTATAGCCAGTTTCTCCTTGCTAGTGTTTGGCACACTCTCCTGTTGTGGTGATCCATCTGTTGTTGGCCAGGAGGTGATGTTTACCTTCTGCTCATGCCATTGTTTTCCCTGCCATCATGGAGCTTCTCCTTGAGTCTGTAAACCAAAATAAACCTTTTTTCCCCAACAAAAAAAAAAAATTTTTTTTCAATTCTTAGTTGGGAATGGTGGCACACGCCTTTAATCCCAGCACTCAAGAGGCAGAGGTAGGAGGAACACAATGAGTTTGAGACCAGCCTGCGACTATAGAGTGAGTTACAGGTCATCCTGGGATATAGTGATTCTCTGCCTTGAAAAATAACAAAAAGCAAACAATTCCCATTTTCTCACTTCCCTCTTCTCTCCCCCACCCCACTGTACAATACACATAATGTAAAATCTGCAAGGGAGGGCTGGCTTAGCAGTCAAGGCATTTGTCTGCAAAGCCAAAGGACCCAGGTTCAATTCCCCAGGACCCATGTTAGCCAGATGCACAAGGGGGTGCAAGCACCTGGAGTTTGTTTGCAGTTGCTGGAGGTCCTGGCGCGCCCATTCTCTCTCTCCCTCTCCTCTCTGTCAAGTAAATACATAAATAAAAAATAAAAGAAAATTTATAAAAGACAAACTGCAAGAGAAAAGGAAACAGCTAGTGAAATTGGCTCACTATACAGGGCTGTTTATTTGGAAAAATTGAAGTCAGAAGGGCAAGTGGAAGAATTGCTTGTTTCGAATTTCAGTAATTTCTGAAAACTCTGCCTTGCGTTCATGAACTTCCAGTCTCTTCCACCAGAGGGCAGTTAGAACATTCGAAACGGAGCCCCTTCTGCCCTTCCAGGTCAGACCTCCACAGCGCACCACGTCTGGATTGGGTTTTACATCCCTGTTCACATCCAACGAAGAGCTCTGCTTCTGTCAAGCATGAAGCTAACACATACTGCATTTAAAAAGCATCCAGAGGCTTCAAGAAGCTTATAGTGTCAGAAGCCACTACCACACATGGAAATGTTCAAATGAGGCATAGACAGACGCTCATATCAGTCCCTTTGGGGGGAAGGGGATACTCAGTGACAGAGTGAAAAAAAAAATCATTCTTTCGTGCCCAAGTCTTTAGAATTTACTCAGCTAAATACCATCTGGGTTTCAGTCAACTGTTCCCCGCCCCCCCCCCCAGAAAACTAGTCTGTTTTTTCCCCCTAAGGATTGTAAACATTAATTGAAAAATAGGATTGAAGTTTTTTTTTTCTTTTTCTTTTTCTTTTTTTTTTTCGAGGTAGGGTCTCACTTTAGCTCAGGCTAACCTGGAATTCACTATGTAGTCTCAGGATGGCCTTGAACTCACAGCGATCCTCCTACCTCTGCCTCCCAAGTGCTGGGATTAAAGGCGTGCGCCACCACGCCCGGCATCAGGATTGAAGTTTTTGATAGAAGCTGGATAAATATATCAAGTTTCCAGTCGGCTTAAAATTTCACAAGGCCACAAGAAATGCTTCTATTTGGGGCTGGAGAGATGGTTTAGTGGTTAAGCGCTTGCCTGTGAAGCCTAAGGACCCCGGTTCGAGGCTCGATTCCCCAGGACCCACATAAGCCAGATGCACAAGGGGGCGCTCACGTCTGGAGTTTGTTTGCAGTGGCTGGAGGCTCTGGTTTGCCCATTTTCTCTCTCTCCCGTCTTTCTCTCTCTCTGCTTCTCTTTGGGCTAGAGGGATGGCTTAGCGGTTAAGGCGTTTGCCTGTAAAACCAAAGGACTCAGGTTTCATTCCCCAGGACCCACGTTAGCCATATGCACAATGGGGCGCATGTGTCTGGAATTCATTTGCAGTGGCTGGAGGCCCTGGCGTGCCCATTCTCCCTCTCTCTCCCTCTTGCTCTCTGTCAAATAAGTAAAAATTTTAAAAATATATTTTTTAAAAAAGAAATGCTTCTATTTATTGGTTACGGTTGTAGTCAGCTTCACGTTGCTGGGAGGAACTTCCAAACCAGGCACCGTTTATGAGAGGAAAGATTTACTGAAGCTTACAGATCCAGGAGAAAGTTCCATAATGGAGAGAAAGAAAACTCACCACCAGAAGTAAGAGCGAAAACCAGACAGCCCAGCAGCAGGGAACCCAGGCAGAGTTCAAGCTCTCTGCATTCCTTAGGCTGGAATTCCAGATCCGCCCCCCCCCAAAAAAAACACACCTTAGGGCTGGACCCCAGGATCCGCCCAGAGCGACACCTCTTCCCACCAGGCAGCTGGAAATCCAAGCACCTTGAATAAAATTGAATCTATTAGGGAGCATCCATTCAAACTACGACAGTTACCTCTCGTATAGTACCTTCGAGAGGAAAACACTATATGGACAGAAGGAAACACCATCTCCCAGCCTCCCCGAGAGATAAGCGCTGTGGTTATCAAAGCGCTCCTTTGAGAGACAAAGAAATAGAAGCCCACACAGGTCAAAGTACCATGTCAAAGACTAAAGCTGACTCAGGGATGGGGTGGCACTTCTTCAGTGGCTGGGACTTGGCAGGCTTAGGAGAATGGAAACCTGGTGTTCAGAAAGTCAGCGTCAAGCAAGATGGATGTGACGGGACAGGCAGTGTGGGAGCTACCTGGTGGCGTTTGCTGGCTGTGTGTCATCTCCACTCCTTGGCCACGGGCCCCAGTTGCTTCAGTGATGGCTTTTATCCTATGAGGTGGAAATTAGCAGGTGTCCCAGGGTGCTATTTCAACCCAGACACTCTGAGGATGACGTTTATATATGTCAGGTTGACTGAGGTAAGGGGAGCCTATATAACTGGACAAGCTTTCCCTTGGTGCATGTCTCTGGAGTATGTGAAGAACAGATTAGCTGGGCTGGGGAAATGGCTGAGCAGTTAAGGTGTTTGCCTACAAAGCCTAAGGACCCATGTTCGATTCCCCAGGACCCATGTAAGCCAGATGCACAAGGGGGCACGTGCGTCTGGAGTTCGTTTGCCGGAGGCCCTGGTGTGTCCATTCTCTCTCTCTCTTTCTGCCTCTTCCACTGTCTGACTCTCAAATAAATAAACAATTAAATAAAATTTGAAAAAATAAAAGTATATTCATAAGAAAAAAAGAAGAGATTACATTTGAATCAATAGACTGAGTGGGTGGGTGTTGAGGATCCAAATAGTTCAAAAAGGTGAGGCCAGAAGAGAAGAGAATTTCTTCTCTCTCTCCCCGCCCCACCTTGGACAATGACATTCTTGTCCTGACCCCAGACCCTGGGACTTCTGTTTCCTGGTTCTTCGTGCTCCTCAGGGTCAGTTACGGAGTCAGCTCCCTAGTCCTGAAGCCTTTGCACTTAGACTGAGCTATGTCTAGTCTATGTCATGTCCACGTCTATGTCATGTCTATATCATGTCTAGTCTATGTCATGTCTATGTCTATATCATGTCTACATCTATGTCTATGTCATGTCTATGTCATCCATTTTCCTGGTCCTTCAGCTTGCAGTCGGCAGGCAAGTTGTGTAACTTCTTGGCTTCCACAACTGCTCAAGCCAATTCCTATGTTAGTGTCCTCTTATATAGCAGTGTCTTTAGGTCTATGTATCTTATTGGTTCTGTTTTTTAAAATATTTTATTTTTTATTTATTTATTTGACAGAGAAAGAGGGAAGGAGAGAGAGAGAGAGAGAGAGAGAGAACGGGTGTGCCAGGACCTTCAGCCACTGCAAACAAACTCCAGACGCATGTGTCCCTTGTGAATATGGCTAATGTGGGTCCTGGGGAATCGAACCTGGGTCCTTTGGCTTTGCAGGCAAATGCCTTAACTGCTAAGCCTTTTTTTTTTTTTTTTTTTTAAGTTCTGGAGAACCCTAAGAAACTCACCAAGCCAGCAGCAGGCTGAAGACACAGAAATGAAGATTCATCTCTGGAAAGAAGAGATGGGCCCTGAGCGGAAACCATAGATCCAGCCACCGGGAAGGCTCACAGCAGAATGGAGGGACTGTGGCACTAACTTAGGAGGGAAGAGAGGAAAGAGTAGAGAACAGTCTTAGCAGTGTTCAGCTTCGTAAGTTGTCATCTGTAAGAGGACGCAGGGCTCCAGCTGCAATATGGTTAGAGGGCAGGCAGCTAGACCCCTGCTCTTCCAAGTGCCACCGCCCCTGGAAGTGAACTTCACTTTGGGTCCCTGGAATACTGAGGCAAGACGGTGAGGAGTTGTTTCACGTGCTTGTCACTGGTGCAGGGTTGAGGCAGGGCTGAGCTTAAATATGGATGCATTGGAGCCAGGGCGTGGTGGCGCATGCCTTTAATCCCAGCACTCGGGAGGCAGAGGTAGGAGGATCGCTGTGAGTTCGAGGCCACTCTGAGACTCCATAGTGAATTCCAGGTCAGCCTGGGCCAGAGTGAGACCCTACCTTGAAAAAACAAAACAAAACAAAACAAACAAAAATACGGATGCATCGGTACGCTCAGCTTCGGGACAGCAAGCATGTTTTGCTCCCTCAGGGACTGGAGGAGAGACTTGCTTCCAAGGGGGAGTCTGGTTTGGGGATGTCCGCATTTTGGGAGATGCTAGAATTCTCTGGCCGTGCCTTCCCTTCCACCTTCAGGGCTCACATCGGTAAGTTCCTCTTAGCTCTGTCTTCACATGAAATACTTCATGTCGGTGCCAGCTCTCTTTCTGCCACTCCTTTGTAAAGACACCGGTGATGGCATTTGGAACTCACCCAGATCATCCTTCATCCCTTCTTTATTTAAAATATTTTGTTTCTATTTATTATTTATTTGACAGAGAAAGGGAGAGAGAGAGAAGAGAATGGGCGCGCCAGGGCCTCCAGCCACTGCAAACGAACTCCAGACGCATGCTCCCCCTTGTGCATCTGGCTCACGTGGGTCCTGGGGAATCGAACCTGTGTCCTTTGGCTTTGCAGGCAAACGTCTTAACCACTAAGCCATCCTTCCAGCCTCCAACCTTCTTTTAAAAATCCCTAATCTCACATCTGTAAAATCTTTCACGTAGAGAGAGGTATTTACGGGTTGCAGAGATTCGGATGTGGATCTTTTCAGTGGTGGGCTAGGGATGCATTGCGACAGTAAGAAGTCACGCGAGAAACAAACAAAACCAAAAGCCAGGAGAGCGGAAGGAGAGATTTTGCCAACACCAGACTGGGAGGTAGGTAGAATGAGGTCATCTTGTAGGCACGTTCAGCCTTTTGCCATTGCAATGTGACATCGTCTTTCTTTCTTGTCACAAGGTTCATGCTCAAGGGCCACACAATAGAGTGACAAAAATAAATTCCAGGGGCTGGAGAGATGGCTTAGCATTTAAGGCAGTTGTCTGCAAAGCTAAAGGACCTAGGTTCGATTCCCCAGTACCCACATAAGCTAGATGCACAAGGTGGCGCATGCATCGGGAGTTCATTTGCAGTGGCTGGAGGCCCTGGTGCACCCATTCTCCCTCTCTCTCTGCCTCTTTCTCTCTGTCACATCTGTCATTTTCAAATAAATAAATAAAAATATTTTTATTTATTTATATGCAAGAAGAAAGAGAAAGATAGAGGGAGATAGAGAATGGGCACACCAGGACACCAGGGCCTTTCTTTCTTTCTTTCTTTCCTTTTTTTCTGAGGTAGGGTTTCACTCTAGCCCAGGCTGACCTGGAATTCACTCTGTATTCTCAGGCTGGCCTCAAACTCACGCCGATCCTCCTACCTCTGGGCATGCGCCACCACACCTGGCTTGCACCAGGGCTTCTTTCAGCACTGCAAGCAAACTCCAGAAACATGTGCCGCTTTGTGCATCCAGTTGCAGGTGGGTACTGGGGAATTGAACTTAGGCTGACAGGCTTTTCAAGCAGTCTTTAACTGCTGAGCCATTTCTCCAACCCAATATGTATATATTCTTATTTTTAAATATATTTATTTATTTATTTGAGAGAGAGAGAGAGAGAATGGACATACCAGGGCCTCCAGCCACTGCAAACAAACTCCAGATGCATGTGCCACCTTGTGCATCTGGCTTATGTGGGTCCTGGAGAGTTGAACTTGAGTCCTTTGGCTTTGCAGGCAAGCGCCTTAACTGCTAAGCTATCTCTCCAGTCCCCTACCCATTTTTTTTTTTTTTTTTTTGTTTGCTTGTTGTGTTTTTGTGTTTCAAGGTAGGGTCTCGCTCTAGCTCAGGCTGACCTGGAACTCACTAGGTAGTCTCAGGGTGGCCTCGAACTCACTGGCCGTCCTCCTACCTCTGCCTCCAGAGTGCTGGGATTAAAGGTGTGCGCCATCACGCCCGGCTCCAACATGCTGTTTTATTTCCTTAACTTCTCTTCCATCTCCTCTTGGGGCTCTGCCTGAGTGAGTGTGTCTTATCAAAGAATAGAACAGGGGCTGGAAAGATGGCTCAGAGGTTCTGGCACTTGCCCGTAAAAGTCTAACAACCTGAGTTCTATTTCCCAGCACCCACGTAAAAGCCAGATGCACAAAGTGATGCATGCATCTAGTCTGCACTGGCTGCAGGCCCTGGTATGCATCTTCTCAATCTCTCTCTCTCCTCCCCCCTTCGTTCTCTCCTGGTGCACACCTTTGATCCCAGCTCTCAGGAGGCTGAGGTAGGAGGATCACTGCGAATTCAAGGACAGCTTGAAAGTACATAGGGAATTCCAGGCCAGCCTGAGCTAGAGTGAGTCCCTACTTCAACCCTCCTCCCCCTGAAAAAAACAAAAAAACAGAACAAAGACAAGAGAAAGCACCGGGATGGAGCGGCCAGGAGGCCTTCCATGGAAAGATATGTCTGAAGAGGCGACATTCGATTTAACAGCTGAATCATGAGGCAAATTCTGGACAATCTGGAAGCAGAGCTTTCAAAGCAGAAGAAGTCTCCCAATGTAAAGGGCTTGAGGAAGTATGTCCAGAGCACAGGGGGGGCCAGTGTGGCCAAAGCAAAAGAGTCAGAGGAGAGATAAGATAGACGCCAGCAGGGATAGATTGCAGGATTCTGAAGGCCATGGGAAAGATTTTGGATTCAGTTCCGGTTGAGATATGAAACTTTTGACTGGAATTCTGAAGCCATGAATGATCTCACTTGTAGGAGGCCCACATACTAGAGAGAGAGAGGGAGGGAAAGAGAGAGGGAGGGAGGAAAGGAGAGAGAGAGAATCGGCATGCCAAGGCAACTTCTCACTGCAAAAGGACTCCAGATATCTGCGTCTCTTTGTGCGTCTGTCTAGGTTTACATGAGGACTGGGGCATTGAACCCAGGCCATGTCAGACTTTGTAAGCAAAGTGTCTTTAACCACTGAGCCATCTCTCCAGCCTGCATGCATTTTAAAGAAAAGATAGTCCTGGGTCTGTCGATTCCCCAAACCACTAAGCTCCATGGAGAGGAGGTTTTCTGTATTTAAAATGTATTGTGTGCGCGTGTATTCCATTCCCAATCCACAATGAAAAGCTCTGAAGAGTTCAGAGTGAAAGCGGGTCTCCCCCCAGCTCCTGCCTTCTAACCACTCTTTTTGCCTTCCTAAGGGGTGGCCTCGCCATGGTTCCCAGCCACAGGTCTTTCCTAGTGATTCTATTTATATAGGCAAATGCCTGCTTGTAAAACCAGTATAAATAGCAGTTTGCTATCCACTGTTTTTGACTTTTCTTCTATACTTAGCTTGTCTTGGAAATACTCTGTAGCTGCCTCATTCTTTTTCAGTGCAAGTTTAATATAAAGGGTGCTATGGTTGAGGAACGACATGTAATTGACTTTTCCGATTCAAAAGCAGGATTTTGACTAGATTGGTCCGCATCTTTCTGGGCATTACTATGAAGTGGTTGAAAGCTCGGACACTCCGTCTCCCAAGCGGCTCTGTTCTCATCACCAAGAGTCCACGTCCTGTTTCTCCACCCCAAATAAAGCTTCACACTTAGGTAGCTTGGTCACCTGACCTCAGTTTTGATGAGTCAAGAGTATGAAAAAAGAAAAGAAATAAAACACCCAGATGGCCTGGTGAGATGACGCACGCCTTTAATCCCAGCACTTGGGAGGCAGAGGTAGGTGGATCGCTGTGAGTTTGAGGCCACCCTGAGACTATATAGTGAATTCCAGGTCAGCCTGGACTAGAGTGAGACCCTACCTCAAAAAACAGAACAACAACAACAACAACAAAAAGACTCAGATGACCTGGTGTGGTGGCGCACACCTTTAATCACAGCACTTGGGAGGCAGAAGTAGGAGGATCGTCCTGAGTTTGAGGGCAGCCTGAGACTACAGAGCGAGTTCAAGGTCAGCCTGATGTAGAGCGAGACCCTGCGTCAAAAAACAAGCAAACAAAAACAAAATCCCAGATGATGTGGCTCACAAATGAAATAAACAACAAAAGGAAATGCACAGCTTGAGGGCTGAGAGCTTATTGGGTGTTTGAGGGGTGTGTGTGTATGTGTGTGCATTTCCCATAAATTACAGCTAGAACCTTCTAGCTGTGGATTTGGATGTGAGGGAAGATGCAGACCTGAGTGCTCATCTTTGGAATGTTCTAAGAAGTCCAACTCCCATAGACAATCATGTTTCACAGGGGGATAGGACTAGCCTGGATATTTGGAGGTTTTTTTTTCTTATTATTATTTGAGAGCAACAGACAGAGAGAGAGAAAGAGGCAGTGAGAGAGAATGGGCGCACCAGGGGCTCTAGCCACTGCAAACCATCTCCAGACGCGTGCGCCCCCTTGTGCATCTGGTTTACATGGGTCCTGGGGAATCGAGCCTCGAACCAGGGGTCCTTAGGCTTCACTGGCAAGCACTTAACTGCTAAGCCATCTCTCCTTGTTTGTTTGTTTGTTTGTTTGTTTGTTTGTTGAGGTAGGGTCTCACTCTAGCTCAGGCTGACCTGGAATTCACTATGGAGTCTCAGGGTGGCTTCGAACTCACGGCGATCCTCCTACCTCTGCCTCCCCAGTGCTGGGATGAAGGCGTGCGCCACCACACTATTTGTAAAGCACCACTTCTGACGCCCACCTTCTGTTTGGGCGAGGGAGGCAGTCGGGACTGCCAAGGTTAACGGAGCAGTAAGAGCAGTCTTGCCCGGCCAACTTGTGCAGGCTGCGTGCTTGAATGTGCTAGATGCAGCTCCGAAAGCCTTCTATAAATAGCCGTTCATTGTCAGCGAGTGCGGAAAGACAAGCGTGAGTGTGCCGGTCCGATTCAGGCTTTATTAAGCCACCGCCATCTGGACGGGGCTGGAAACCAAGAGCCGCTCAGAGTGGGCATCTGGTCCTTAGGCGGAGGCAAGCGCTGGCCACTCAAGTCCAGGCTGGCTTGACCTCGGCTGCCATGGCAAAGGTCATCTTGAGACACCTCATCGAGACCCCGGTGCGGTACCAGGAGGAGTTCGAAGCTCGGGGTTTGGAAGACTGCAGACTGGCCCACGCTCTGTACGCCCTGCCTGGACCCACCGTGGTGGACTTGAACAAAGCCAGAGCCGCCCTCCAGCCTCCCGCCCTGGACTCCGCCGGGGCCGCCGTGCCAGCCCCGGACAAGCCTCGCTTCCAGATCCTGCTGGACGTGGTCCAGTTCCTGCCTGAAGACATCATCATCCAGACCTTCGAGGGCTGGCTGCTGGTCAGGGCTCAACACGGAACCAGGATGGACGAGCACGGCTTCATCTCCCGGAGCGTCACCCGACAGTACAAACTGCCCGACGGGGTGGAAACCAAAGATCTGTCCGCAGTCCTTTGCCATGATGGAATTTTGGTGGTGGAAGTAAAGGGACCTGTGGGCACCAAGTGAAATCTCGTTCGTCAGACAGTGAGCCAGCGACAGCCCACCTGGAGTGTTTTACTGCCCACCTTTGAGGTGATTTGCTGTGACTTTTTGAAGATTAAAAGCATATGTACACCATTGCTGGTATGTTGAAGTTGTCTTTTCTTTCTTCTTCCTTCCTTCCTTCCTTCCTTCCTTCTTCTTTCTTTCTTTCTTTCTTTCTTTCTTTCTTTCTTTCTTTGTTTTTTAAAGTATTTCCTTCATTTGAGAGGGAGAGAGAGAGAGAGGGAGAGAGAGAGAGAGAGAATGGGCACACCAGGGCCTCTAGCTACTGCAAACAAACTCCAGACACATGTGCCACCTTGTGCAACTGGCTTACATGGCTACTGGGGAATCGAACTGGGTCCTTGGGTTTCGCAGGCAAACGCCGTAACTACTAAGCCATCTCTCCAGTCTGAGGTTGTCTTTCGTATTCTTATTCAGAAAAAAAAAACAACAACAACAAAAAAAACAATTGTTTGAGCAGTTCAAACCATGCTTGTTTTAAGAATGAAGACATTTAGCCGGGTGTGGTGGCACACGTCTTTAATCCCAGCACTCTGGAGGCAGAGGTAGGAGGATCACCATGAGTTCAAGGCCACCCGGAGACTACAAAGTGAATTCTAGGTCGGCCTGGGCTAGAGTGAGACACCTACTTTGAAAAACAAACAAACAAACAAAAAAAGAATGAAGACATTGGAAAATGAACAGGCTGTAGTAGTTTGGTGCTAGCTACAGAGTTCTCACAGTTGTTCTCTGAGACGTCAAAACTCCAGAGCAGCTGTTTGTAAATGCAAGGCACTCTCTAAGAAGGGGTTCAATGGAGGGTGGATTTTGGAGGGGAAAAATGGGGGTGGTGGGTGGAATATCATGGCTTTTTGTCAATAAAAAGTTTGAAAGGAAAAAACAGTTCTTGTCCGTTTCACAAAAACCTTTTATGTTTCGAAAAGGACTTGGGTTTCCCTTCACTTGATGGGGTTTCATCTTGAGTCATTTAATTAAAAGTGGAGTCTGAAGGTTAAGGTCTAGTGCTTAGGAAGTGGGTGTGAGATCTACTTAGGATTCATAGTAATTGTTATTGCCCTAAATGTCAGTGGTAATTTTCAGACATCAATCCTACTTTTAAAGGTTTTTTGTTTGTTTGTATTTATTTATTTATTTGAGAACAACAGAGAGAGAGAGAGAGAGAGAGAGAGAGAGAGAGAATGAGAATAGAGGTGCGCCAGGGCCTCCAGCCACTGCAAACGAACTCCAGACGCGTGCGCCCCCTTGTGCATCGGGCTAACGTGGGTCCTGGGGGATCAAGCCTTGAACCAGGGTCCACAGGCAAGCACTTAACCGCTAAGCCATCTCTCCAGCCCCAATCCTACTTTTAAAACATTGGGATATATGTCTCACTTAGTTTTTCAACACCACACTGAATCCTACCTGCAGGTTTAGTTTCAGGTAGTGTGTACTATGGGAAGACTTATAAAATATTCACAAAATATTTTAACCCATGCTGTACCTACCTACTTCCATAAACTAAGTTTAGGACACTAAAAAGTACAATTACTGGATTCAGTACATTTCAATCCTTGCTAGCTTCAGGCAACTTACAGATTTCAGGGGATGGTGGACCTGGGCTGTGGCTGTTTTCTACATGACCTTTAGCTTTAAATAGACCGGTGGCCGGTGACGTGGGGACACCCGAGCTTTGGGGGCAGTCTGAGGATAGACAGTGGGTCTCATGATTGGCGCGTCTGTGCTTCCAAACTGCTGCTTTGGCTCAAGGTTCAGATGGCAGAGGTTAAGAATTTGCATTAGGAATATTGCCTCCAGCAGCTGGCCAGAGACATCCCAAATATTTGCTGTCTCATTCTGTACATTCTAAATATTTCTTCGGAGGAAGCAGTTGCTTTGCTCTGACGAGGCACTGATGTGAGCTGACAAAGAGCCCCGGAGAGTGCTAAGAATAGAACTGAGGACGGAAGGTTCTAGGGTTACCGCAGACAGCAGGCAGGCAGGCAGCATCCTTGGGTGTCCGTGTCCTGCTTCCCTGTAGTTCAAGTTAACACAAGCAAGACACACACACAAAAAATTGTATTTTTGCAAACATAATCTGTAAGCAATATTTGTTTTCTGTTTCCATTGAGAGGGTTTTGAAGTTGAATGTTTGCACCGGGTTAGTGCCTTGGAGTAAGAGACTGTGTTTGACCATGTGAATCTCACAGATCACCTAACGGCTAGCAGCGCTCAGTCAGCGGGATTCCAGACTCACCGATATGATTAGATTTGGGCTTCAATTTGACCCATGCCACATTATTATTTCCCATCACAGTAATCTGAAACAAACTGGTGCTTTGTGGAACAAACAAACATAAAACCCGTCTCACTAGGCGTGGTGGCGCACGCCTTTAATCCCAGCACTCGGGAGGCAGAGGTAGGACGATCGCTGTGAGTTCGAGGCCACCCTGAGACTACATAGTGAATTCCAGGTCAGCCTGGGCCAGAGTGAGACTGTACCTCGAAAAACATAAAATAAAATAAACCCTGTCGCATTTGGCCTTGACCTTCCTCCTCATGAAAACCTTTTCCTTCTGGGAGCATTCAAGAAGCAAAATTCCTACCATGAAGATTTTTTTTTTTTTCCTACAGAAATGAAAATTAAACGCATTTAATTTTATTTTTTTTCCAGTATAAATTTCAAAGGCATACACAGCCATTTTTGATTTAGGAGACATATCAAAACATTATTACCTTTTAGTAAAATCGGAATTACAGTTGCACGAAATTAGATATCATATTATACTGGTTCCTACCTCTGTCCCCGTTCCCACCAACTCGAGCCCTTTCTCCGCGCTTCCTGGCCCCCCTCTGACATGGGCCACATGATCCAGTTTCATTCAGGCAAGGAGACAGAGCAGAGACCTGCGGGGGGGGGGGGAGATCATCCAATAGGAGGGGGAGAGATCCACGTGTTTCTTCTCCTGTTTCAGGTCTGCTAAGGCTCCGGCAGGGACAGTGGCCTTTGGCTCCTGTCCTTAGTGGACTCCTTTTCTCTCTTTAGCAGAAGGGATGGCTTCTGCTGCTTTGTGCCCTTGGTGCTTTACCATCCCTTATCAATTCCCTTTCACTCTGACACTCTCCTGTCAATAGTCCCCTCATTCAATGGAATTTTGTTTCCTGTCAGAACTCCAAGGACTTGAGATTCTAGGTAATAAAAGGAAAGGGGGGCGTAAAGGACCCTTGGTTCAAACTTTCTTTTTCTTCTAGCCACTGACTGATTTGCAATGGCTACTCACTGTTCCAAAATAGATAACCTTGGGTTATCACTTCCCAAACTTTACTTATAACTATTTATTTGCAAGCACAGAGAGAAAGAGAGAGGGGAGGGAGGGAGAGAGAATGGGTGCACCAGGGCCTCTTGTAGCTGCAAACGAACTCCAAATGCATGTGCCACTTTGTGAATCTGACTTTATGTGGATCATGGGGAATCAAGTCCAGGCTGTCAAGCTTTGCAAGCAAGCACCTTAACCACTGAGCCATCTCTCCAGCCCAACAGGGTTTAGTTATAAGGAGACTAATGATCCCTCTATAAGCAGAGTTCAGAGGAGCTACAGAAGAAACTGGTAGGTTGGGGATGGAAGGAAGAAATAGTGCTAAGAAACCAGGAGAGAGAGAGAGAGGAAGAAAGAGAGAGAGAGAGAGAGGAAGAGACAGAGAGGTCCACTAGTTTTGACTTTCATTGGAAGAATATAACCAGGCCATGGTGACACCGAGCGGGAGCCAGGAAAATATATTTTCTCCTTCTAATCTTCTACCAGGATCCCCCCATTGGCTGTGGCTAGAACCAACTGGTGGCCGTAGAGGTCTAGAAGGGTATGGGTACAATTCAACCTTCCAGGGTAGAGGGCATGGAGAGAGAAGTGGAGAGTGACTCCCATAGAGCAAGGGAAAATATCCAAAACTCCCAATAATTAGTAAATGGCTGAATAAACAAATACATCAGTCTCCTGGTCGTAGTTCTGTTTTAGAAAACTTTGCTGGCTGTGGTGGCACACACTGATAGGAAATTGCTGAAGAGGCAGAGGCAGGAGGATCAAGAGTTCAAGGCCAGCCAGACGTGGTGGCACATGCCTTTAATCCCAGCACTCGGGAGGCAGAGGTAGGAGGATCTCTGTGAGTTCAAAGCCAGACTGGGATTATAGAGTGAGTTCCAGGTCAGCCTGGGCTAGGGTAATACCATACCACAGAAAAAGAAAGAAAGAAAGAAAGAAAGAAAGAAAGAAAGGAAGGAAGGAAGGAAGGAAGGAAGAAGGAAGGAAGGAAGGAAGGAAGGAAGGAAGGAAGGAAGGAAGGAAGGAAGGAGAAAGAAAAGACTTGGCTCACCAGCAGAGAGAAATTTTGTTCAGGGACACCTGAGGAGGACTCTGACCAGGCAGATCAAAAAGCCCCTTTCCTTACAGACTAGGGGACACTTATGGGTGGTGGGGACATTGGAATTCTTTGGTTGCAGAGCGGTCCACCTTGCCTCAGGACTTGGGTCACTTCAGGGAGGTGATAATGGGGACAGTTGGTCCAGGTCATTGAGGGAATGTGAACACTCTTGGGAAATGTCAGAGTCCAAAGATGGAGCCATTCTGGGTCTAACAGTCACAATGAACAAAAAAGCTAAAGAAGACCCTTGGGCTGGAGAGATGGCTTAGCGGTTAAGGTGTTTGCCTACAAAGCCAAAGGACCTCGGTTTGATTCCCCAGGACCCACGTAAGCCAGATGCACAAGGTGGCACATGTGTCTGGAGTTCGTTTGCAGTGCCTGGAGCCCATTCTGTCTCTCTCTTTCTCTCTCTCTCTCTGCCTCTCTCTCATAAATATATAAAATTTTAAAAAATAGTCCCTTGGCAGAGACCCTGGGTTAACACATAGAACTTCTCTGTGGAGACTACAGGGAAGAGACTCTCCTGTGCCCCTGCTTGCATGGCCCAACCCCCACTCGGGGGCTGCTCTGAAAGCCAGACTGTCCCCGTGTGACATTTCATCTCCCCTGGGCAGGTGACACCTTCAGAAACAAGGTGGCAGGTGACAAGGTTCGGGGCAGCAGGAAGGGGGTGGCGGGCAAATGGCCTAATCAGTCTGTTGCCTCTGCACCCTACACTGCCTTCTGGTGAACGTGGGTCCTGGGGAGTTGAGCATCGAACTGGGGTCCTTAGGCTTCACAGGCAAGCGCTTAACCGCTAAGCCATCTCTCCAGCCCCTACACTGCCTTCTGAGTCTACGGCTCCCACGACCCACTGAGCCAAAGTCAGTCTGTCTGTATTCAAGCTGTCTGCCTCTTACCTTGTGTCGCAGTCAGGTTCGCATTGCTGGTAGAAATCACCCAACCAAGAGCAGCTTGTGGGAAAAAGAGGTTTATTTTGGCTTACAGCCTCGAGGGGGAAGCTCCACCACAGCAGGGGAAAATGACGACATGAGCAGAGGGTGGACATCACCCCCTGGCAAACATAAGGTGGACAATAGCAACAGGGGAATGTGCCAAACACTGGCAAGGGGACACTGGCTCTAACACCCATAAGCCCCTCCCCAACAATACACTGCCTCCAGGAGGCGCTCATTCCCAAATCTCCATCAGCTGGGAACCTAGCATTCAGAACATCTGAGTTAATGGGGGACACCTGAGTCAAACCACCACACCTGGGAAGCCTAGAAGTGAACTCTCTGAATCCCCCATCCAACCCCAAATTAGCTTCCCCTAGGTGAAGTTTAGCCTTTACCCTAGTAACCTCACTTAAGGATTTTAGAAATCCCGCCCCAGGATTGGGGAACACGCCCTACTCGGTCAAGAAGCTCAGGGACTTTCTCCTTACAGAACCCGGAAGAGGTTTCTAATCCCTTTGCCATGCAAAAGGACTCCATGCAGAATTACTTCGTTGGTCCTGCAATAAGTGCGTCTCCGGGTCCCCCGAATCTTTAGTTTCCTTTAATTGTGCAAAAGGAAATGAGAGGGAGTCAGGTAGCTTTGTTAGGGGTTAGGGTGCCTGAGCCCCCGTCTTTGGGCTTTGCTAGAGATCAGAGAGGAAGCTGGCTTCTCCTCTCTTGTCTAAAGGAGTACCCTAGATCTGTTTTCCCACAAATAATCTGAGCCCCTCCTGGCAGGGAGGTCCCCTTCTCCTAGAACTTAAATCTAATCCTGACATTGTGGTTGGTCAAGTTCGGTCCCCAGAACTTGGCACCATGGCTGGCTTCTTCCTGAGTCAGCCTCTAGCCCAGACCAATCAGCTGTCTCTCTGGCTCACCTGGGCCGGAAGCAGGGCCCACCACTGTAAGGTTAGAATTACATTCATGAGGGAAGGGCATGTTCTCTTGGCTGCCTTACCATCACTCCTGAAAGTCCAGGGCCTGGTGAGTTTCCTCATGTCTGGCTTGGCTGGGCTGAGATGAAGGGCTGAGATGCCTCTTGACCCCTCTCTGCCCTCTCCTGCTCTCCACGTGGCTGGAACTCTCCGTACTTTCTTTTCCTTTCTCTCTCTAAATCTGTTTTCACGTTTCTTCCAGGCCCACCACATGGGCTCTCAGACCACGTGGGTGTATCAATTTTCCTTCCCTTGGTCTTGTACTTCCCCTAACTAAATATAATCATTTAATAATTATCCTTCTCAGCTTGATTTGCTCGATTCTTTGGTTAAATGCAAACACGAACTCAGGGTTTGGGGTTCAAGGACTTTCTTGGACTCCCCACAGACCCCGTTATCAGAAAGTTCCCCTCTGTCACTGAGCATTGCCCCTCGGAAGCCAGCCGCCACATCAGGGCTGTTAGCCTTATTGTCTTGTGAAAGAATGCTTGGAGCCAATCAACTTAAAAGAAGGCTTTATTTTAGCTCACAGTTTTGGAGGTTTCTGTCCATAATTGGCTGGCCCCATTGTTTTGAGCCTGCAGCACATCTCCGTGTGGGCATACGGTGAAACAAACTATTCACTGCCTAAGAGAGTGTGAGAGAGGAAGAGACAGACTTTCACTTCTCTCCTCAAAGGAATGCGCCCAGTGACCTAAAACCACAAGCCCACACCTCTTAAAATTTCCACTACCGGGCTGGAGGGATGGCTTAGTGGTTAAAGCGTTTGCCTGCGAAGCCAAAGGATCCAGGTTCAATTCCCCAGGATCCACGTAAGCCAGATGCACAAGGGGGCACATGCATCTGGAGTTTGTTTGCAGTGGCTACAGGCCCTGGTGTGCCCATTCTCTCTCTGTCTGTTTCTCTTCTCTCTCTCTGTGTGTGTTTGCAAATAAATAAATAAGAATTAAAAAAAAATTTCCACTACCTTCCAATGAGACAAGGCTTTATTACGTAAACCTTTCTGGGAATATTCCAGATGCACATGATAGCACAAGGCCAACCCACAGCTGTCTGTTTCTGTGTAGTACAGGGCTGCAAAACTGTGTATCCAGTTTCTGAAGCTGTCTAAGTCATATTTCTGCCTTTCCGGTGTTAGAGTCTAAATTCTCCTGTGGGATACAATATAAAAACTGATACCCTACCTCGAAAAACCAAAAATAAAAATTAAAATTAAAAAAACTGATAGAATAGCAAGCAGACGTTGGATTTCAAGGGAGGAATAGAGTCACGTTTCAATGGATCTCTCCTCCTTCATCACAAAGCCTTCCCCGGATGTAGCTATGACTCAACGTAGCCCTTTTCCTTCCCCTCCCCCACTTTCCACCTCTTAAAATAGAGTGCTGCAGCTGCGTTTAAGATATTTAAAGACTTAATCTTACTTTTTTTTTTTTTCTAAGAGTCATTAAACTTTTCTCATGACTGGAACAGATCTTGACAAAATGTGTAATTTTTGTTTTGAATTCTTTTGCAACGACTCTCACTTTTTTTTGTTGTTTGGGTCTCACTCTAGCCCAGGCTGACCTGGAATTCACTATGGAGTCTCAGGGTGGCCTCGAACTCATGGCAATCCTCCTACCTCTGCCTCCTGAGTGCTTGGATTAAAGGTGTGAGCCACCACGCCTGGTGACTCTTACTTTTTAACAGGGTAGGACAGATTCACTTTTTAAAATATTTTTATTATTTATTTATTTATTTGAGACAGAGAGAAAGAGGCAGAGAAAGGGAGAGAGAAAAAGAGAGGGGGAGAACGGGCGCACCAGGGCCTCTAGCCACTGCAAAAAACTCCGGACACATGGGCTACCTTGTGCATCTATCTGGCTTACGTGGGTGCTGGGGAATTGAGCCTGGGTACTTTGGCTTTGCAGGCAAGCACTGTAATGGCTAAGCCATCTCTCCAGCTCAGATTTGTAGTACTAGAAGACAGCTACAGGAGTAAGACAGAAGACACAAATACAAGGGATACAGATAGGAAAGGAAGAGGTCAAATTATCATGATTTGTAGATGAGGATTCTATAAATAAGGGACCCTAAAGACTCTACCAGAAAACCATAAGAGCTGATAAATGCTTTCAGAAAAATAGCGGGATACAAAGTGAACACACAGAAATCAGTAGCCTTCCTACATACCAATAACAAACATGCCGAGGAAGAAATCAGGGATCCAAGCCTGTTCACAATTGCCTCAAAAACAACAACAAAAACCTCCGGAATAAACTTAACCGAGGAAGTAAAGGACCTCTGTGATGAAAACTTTAAAACACTGCAGTTCAACGCTGCATGCAGTTCAATAGGAGAGAGAGAAATCACCAGTGAACATACTCAACAGTGGACACAGCCAGGCCAAATGAGCCAACGGGTGCAATAGTGGCATGTCTGTTATGGGGGAAACCAACCTCTCTCTAATTGGACTGGAGGCCTGCTCCATGGGAGGGAATATATCCCTGATATTGAAAACCTAAAACAGGGGTAGTCATGAGCCCTAGGGGTGTAATGTCTGCTGCTGTCTGGCTAAATGTATATACTATGCTTGCCAAACTGCCCAGTAAGCACTTCTCTTAATGTTCATACCCTTATATTAATGCTACTCTCACTTTTGGTTAAGAGAAGCTTTTCTTTTCAGACGATAGTGACCTTGGGATGACTCAGAAGGCACCATGGTGCTGAGAAGAAGTGACAGGAGTGCTCAGCACTGCAATATCTCTATTGCACCTTCCAAGGCTCAGGGTCTATTGCGGAAGAGGTGGCGGAAAGAATACAAGAGCCAAAGGAAGGGTAGGGCTCCTTACAACATGCTCCTCCAGACACAAAATATCTTGGATATCCATGACCTCATAGTGCCTGACACTACCTACACAAGACCATCATAACAGGAAGAAAAGATCGTGACATCAAAATAAAAGAGGCACTGATTGAGAGGGGGAGGGGATATGATGGAGAGTGGAGTTGCAAAGGGGAAAGTGGGGGGAGGGAGGGAATTACCATGGGATATTGTTTACAATTATGGAAGTTGTCAATAAAAAATTAATTAAAAAAAACCCTGGAGGTCATAAACCATAGTAGGGGTAGCTGCTACTATCGTCTGGATAAATGGATATATTATGTCCACCAAACTGCCCTCTAAATACTTATGTTTATGCCCATACATTAATGCTACTCTCACTTTTGGTTAGAAAAGCTTCTTTGTTCAGATAGCACTCAAAACTCATCAAAGTACTGAGAAGAGGGGCTGGAGAGATTGCTTAGTGGTTAAGGCACTTGCCCGAAAAACCTAAGGACCCAGGTTCGACTCCCCAGAACCCACGTAAGCCAGACGCCCAAGGTGACACACACGTCTGGAGTTCCATTGCGGTGGCTAGAGGCCCTGGTGTGCCAACTCTTTCTCTCCCCACCCCCCTCATAAAACAAAGTGCGGAGAAGAAGCGACAGTACTGAGACATCTCTTTCACACCCTCCAAAGCTCAGGGACCACAGTGGAGAAGGTGATGGAAAGAATGTAGGAGCCAAAGGGTGTGCAGGAGTGCTTTAGAATGTTGTCTCCCAGACACAAGGGGTCGGCTGCCTTCATGACCTCACAGTGGTCGTGGTTGACACCTATTTACACAGGACCTGCACAGTATGGTGGGGGGGGGGGACATCAAAACAGAAGAGGGACCAGTTGAAAAAATAAGTGGCACCACGGTGGAGGTAGATATGAGAGGAAGGACAAAGGATAGTTGTAGGGGATTATGATTAGTGTGCATTGTATAAATGTATGTGCTTGTCAATACACGTTTTAAAAAGACAAAGAAGTTGCTGTCATTGGGACACTACTAATGTCCCTTTCTTAGGTCTACTTGGTTATTTCTGAAATGCTCAGATTCTATTTTTTGTCTATTAAAGCAAGGTCTTAAAAAACCAGCCACTAGGGCTGGAGAGACAGCTTAATGGTTAAGGTGCTTGCCTGCAAAGCCAAACGACCCAGGTTCAATTCCTCAGGACCCATGTAAACCAGATGCAGAAGGTGGCGCATGCATCTGGAGTTTGTTTGAAGTGGCTGGAGGCCCTAGTGAACCCATTCTCATTCTCTCTCTCTCTCTAATAAATAAATAAAAATAAAATATTAAAAAAAAACCAGCCACTACCCTTGACATATGCAATGTGTATTTCTTTAAAAGAGTCCCTTTGGGGCTGGAGAGATGGCTTAGTGGTTAAGGCACTTGCCTGCCAAGCCAAAGGACCCAGGTTCGATTTCCCAGGACCCACATGAGGTGGCACATGCATCTTGAGTTCGTTTGGAGCTGCTAGATGCCCTGGTGTGCCCATTCTTTCTCTCTCTCTCTCTTGCTTTCTCCTTCTCTACCTGCCTCTTTCTCTCTCAAATAAATAAATAAACATTAATTTAAGACAACTGTCCCTTTGGTAAGATAAAATGCTTTCCCAAGGCGCTGGGGAGATGGCTCAGTGGTTAAGTGTTTGCTCACAAAGCCTGGTGGCTTATGTTTGATTCCCCAGTACTAATGTAAAAGCAGATGCTCAAAGTGGCATGTGCATCTGTAGTTCATTTGCAGTGGCTAGAGACCTTGGTGAACCAGTTCTCGCTCTCTCTGTCCTTGCAAATATATATATATTAAAAAGCTTTCTCGTGGGAAGAAATGAATTGCAGGTTATTCGTTTTAGAACAGAGGCTCGGATCATTTAAGAGCCATTCCCACTCTGGAGATGATATTCCCAGAACATAACCAGTTAAATTCAGATTGAGTGAAGTGGTCTGCCTCTGTCCCCGGTCAATTCCATTTAGTGACACAAATTCTTCTTCCCTGCTTCTTGCCTGGGAAGGCACACACGAGGAAGGGTGTTATCAGGTGACCTGAGACTGTAGCAGAGTTCTGGCTGACAATAGCAGTTAACAAATTAGTGAAGTGGAACAGAGGGATTACATTCTAGTTGTTTAATCTTTTTATTGTTGTTGTTGTTGTTTTTCAGACTGACCTGGAATTCACTATGTAGTCTCAGGGTGGCCTCAAACTCATGCAATCCTCCTACCTCTGCCTCCCAAGTACTGGGATTAAAGGCATGCACCACCACCACACCTGGCTAAAATATTTTATTTATTTATTTGAGAAAGAGAAAGACGGAGAGAGAGAGAGAGAGAGAGAGAGTGCCAGGACCTCCAGCCACTGCAAAAGAACTCCAGACGCAAGTGCCCCCTTGTGCATCTGACATACATGGGTCCTAGAGAATCAAACCGGAATCCTTTGGTGTTACAGACAGACACCTTAACCGCTAAGCCATCTCTCCAGCCCAATATTTTTATTCTTATTTATTTGAGAGAGAGAGAGAAAAAAAATAGGCAGAGAGAAAGAGAGAGAGAATGGGCATTTCAGGGCCTTCAGCCTCTGCAAACAAACTTCAGATACATGTGCCCCCTTGTGCATCTGGCTTACATGGGTGCTGGGGAATCGAATCTGGGTCCTTTGGCTTTGCAGGCAAGTGCCTTAACCACTAAGCCATCTCTCCATCCCTAATTTTTATTTATTTATTTATTTATTTATTTATTGCTAGAAACAATCATCTGATACACCTGTACCATTGCGAATGAGCATCCTTAATCAGAAAATGCAAAACCCACTTGGGCGTGGTGGCGCATACCTTTAATCCCAGCACTCAGGAGGCAGAGGTAGGAGGATCCGCTGTAAGTTTGAGGCCACCCTGAGACTCCATAGTGAATTCCAGGTCAGCCTGGGCTAGAGTGAGACACTACCTCAAAAAACCAAAACAAACAGACCAACAAACAACAACGACAAAACAAACAATAAAAGGAACATAAAAATGCAAAACCGGAAGTGCTCTAAGATCTGAAATTTTCTGAGTGTCATCATGGCAGCACAGGTGGAAAATCCTACGTCTCACTTGACGAGATGAGGTGCTGGCAGAGTGCAGGCCCCCGGAAACGCTGCACGTAATTCTCTGCAGGCCAGGTGTCTGGTTCCGAAGCTCCCAGAAAGTGTTACATCTACCTCAGATAAGGCTGAATGGACTGATACATTGCCCGTAGGGAGGAAACATTGCAGGATCAGGGCCATATTACCTTGGGCTACCTATAGCCCCTTACTAGCCATTTATTGCCCAGTTCTGTGTCTGACTTAACATCCTGGTGACTATCAGTTGATCAGGTGTGTGACCCTTTTCAGAATGTAAGAACAGACCCCAGCCTCCACCAACCCTAGGGTAAGAATGTCATCCCATAGCGTCTCAGGCCTGTGGTGGAGATGTCCCCCTTTTCTATAACCCGCCTACCTGAAGGTCGGCCAATGTGTTTGAAAAGTGCCTTGATTTGGCCTGGAGAGATGGCTTAGCGGTTAAGCGCTTGCCTGTGAAGCCTAAGGACCCCGGTTCCAGGCTCTATTCCCCAGAACCCACGTTAGCCAGATGCACAAGGGGGTGCACGTGTCTGGAGTTTGTTTGCAGTGGTTGGAAGCCCTGGTGTACCCATTCTCTCTCTCTCTTTCTCTCTCTCTCTATTTGCCTCTTTCTCTCTGTCTGTCGCTCTGAAATAAAATAAAAATAAACAAAAGTGCCTTGATTCATGACTTTCTTTTGTTCTGTAACTATAAAACCTTCAGGATATGGTTAATGCGCATTGAAACATGGAATTTGGGAAAACCTAAATCTGTGTTCCCAGGGCGTTCGTCACTCATATTTGGCTCCAGAATAAACTATCTATTATCCCCTTTGAGGTGAGAGTTTTGTCTTTTGTGTTGACAGTCAGTTGTATATGAAATATAAATTAATTTCAGGTAGACTTAGGTCCCATTCCCAATATGTATACATTATATATAAATATATACACACATACGTATATAATGTATGAAAGTGTTTCTGATAGGGAATACTCGTTGTATTTTTCAAGTCCGTTCTGTAGATTCTGTTTCAGGCAGTGCTGGGGGGCCCTTCAGTCTGCATTTGGTTGGTGTCCCTATCTTGCTCACAAGGGGTAAGTTTGGGAATAGTTCTCCATTGTTGCCAAGCCTGGTGCCTCCCAGTATTACGTACTCGGGAACCAGGAATGTTAAACACCTTCCCTGCCCTGCTTTTGCCCTGCAGTCCGTGCATGTGTGTGCCAGCCTGGCTCACCCTCCTCCCACAAATCCCGCTGGAGCTGGCTCCGGCCAGGCACCCATCCTGAGTTCCTGATCTTCAGACGCGGGGAGGTCATTCCTGCTTGCTGTTTTGTGTAGCTAGTTTTTGTCGTCGTTCTTTACAAGGCCCTGCTGATGAATGAATGAGTGAGTGGCTCTGAGGGGCCTGGGCGCTCTTCTATGGGCCTCACTGGCTCATCCTTGATGAAGGCCAAAGGGAAGTCGGACTTCGGAGTAATCTCTTCTGCCAGGGCAAGCTGGAGGTGGGCTTTTGTCCTGGCATTCCAGAGCAGTGTGTACGAAGTCAGGGGATTAGAGAAGTCAGGGGGTGCTCCCTGGCAGTACTGGAGTCTATGGAGAAGACATGACGTAACCATGACAGAAGACAGCTTAACAAGACACTATAGGATTGTGGTCAGGAGAATCGGGCGTGGTGGCATAAGCCTTTAATTCCAGCACTCGGGAGGCAGAGGTAGGAGGATTGCCCTGAGTTTGAGACCACCATGAGACTAAAGAGTGAATTCCAGGACAGCCTGAGCTAGAGTGAGGCACTACCTAAAACAACAACAACAACAACAAAAAAAAAAACAAGAAAAATTGTGGTCAGGAGCGAGTGGCACCAACATAGAGGGACTCCGTATCCCTAAGCCTGAGGGGTGAGGGTGGAGCGCAGAGCCCACACATGGACACAGAAGTGTTCACGGAGAAAGCTGGACACGAGGGCTGGAGAGATGGCTTAGCGGTTAAGCGCTTGCCTGTGAAGCCTAAGGACCCGGGTTCGAGGCTCAATTCCCCAGGACCCACGTTAGCCAGATGCACAAGGGGGCGCACGCATCTGGAGTTCGTTTACAGAGGCTGGAAGCTCTGGCGCGCCCATTCTCTCTCTCTCTGCCTCCTTCTCTCTGTCGCTCTCAAATAAATAAATAAACAAACAAAATTAAAAAAAAAGAAAAAGAAAGCTGGACACAAGGAGCCATGGCCTTCAGAGAGGAACACAGCCAGACTGAGGTTGGTGCCACCCAGGCAAGCCTCCCTCCTGGGGCACAAAGTGAGGAGGGCAGAGGAGGGTAGAAGGAAAGAGTACTCCGCAGGTAGGAATCACACATGTCCGTGGACGAGGGACCTCCTCCTGGAAATGTAAAACATACTGCAGGGCTGCAGAGGTGGCTCAGTGGTTAGGGCGCCTGCCTGCAAGGCCTGATGACCCGGGCTTCCATTCCCTGGTAGACACGTAAAGCCAGACGCACAAAGTGGCGCATGCATCTGGAGTTTGATTGCAGCGGCTCAAGGCCCTAACAAGCCCATTCTCTCTCTCTCCCTTTGCTTGCAAATAAATAAATATGATATTTTATTTATTTTTCTTTTCAAATTTTTATTAACAACTCCCATGATTATAAAAATTATCCCATGGTAATGCCCTCCTTCCCCCACTTTCCCCTTTGAAACTCCACTCTCCATCATATCCCCTCCCCCTTTCAATCAGTATCTCTTTTATTTTGATGTCATGATCTTTTCCTCCTATTATAATGGTCTTATGCAGGTAGTGTCAACTGTGAGGTCATGGATATCCAGGCCATTTTGTGTCTGGAGGAGCACGTTGTAAGGAGTCCTACCCTTCCTTTGTCTCTTACATTCTTTCCACCACCTCTTCCGCATTAGACCCTGAGCCTTGGAAGGTGTGATAGAGATATTGTAGTAGTGAACACTCCTCTGTCACTTCTTTCCAGCACCATGATGCCTTCTGAGTTATCCCAAGGTCACTGCCATCTGAAAAGAGAAGATTCTCTGCCAAAAGTGAGAGTAGCATTAGTATAAGGATATGAACATTAAGAGAAGTGCTTACTGGGCAGTTTGGTAAGCATAGTATATCCATTTAGCCAGACAGCAGCAGACGTTACACCCCCAGGACTCATAACTACCCCTGTTTTAAGTTTTCAGTATCAGGGATGTATTCCCTTCCATGGAGTGGGCCTGCAGTCCAATTAGAGGGCAGTTGGTTTCCCCCATAACAGACATGCCACTATTGCACCCATTGGCTCATTTGGCCTGGCTGGCCAACTATAAGGCTTGCAGTGGATATTTTATTTTTTAATATTTTATTTTATTTATTCATTTGAGAGCAAATGGGAAAGAGGGAAAAAGAGAAAGAAAGAGAGAGGGCTGGAGGGATAGCTTAGCAGTTATGGCACTTGCCTGCAAAGCCAAAGGACCCAGGTTCATTTCCCCAGGACTCACGTAAGCCAGATGCACATGGCGGTGCGTGCATCTGGAGTTCGTTTGCAATAGCTGGAGGCCCCGGCACACCCATTCTCTCTCTCTCTCACTTAATTAATTAATTAATCCAAAGAGTAGGCATGAATTTTGTCTACCTATACACTTACAGTTATTGAATTTGAAGCTTTAGGCATAGATGTAGAGTTCCCCAGACCAGTGGAGCCATCTTGTATTATAATCTTATCCGAATGAAAGCTCCAAGTCACCTGACCTGCTGGGCCTTATCACCTTGAAAAGGAAGAATACGTGGAAGGTTCAGGAAAAGGCCCGAGACCTTAGAAAGCCTATACAGAAACCGAACATAGGTGGTAACTCCTTGCACTGATGGTAAGATGCGCAACGTGCTGATAGAACTCTGCACGTTTTGGGCTATTTTCCTACTGACAGATGTTATCATCCTCGTATATTGTTGCTGTCAGAGGTGTTTTTCAAAAGTCAATAGAATTAGCTAACTTGATTATTACTAGACTGCAGTAATAATGCAAAAGCCAAATCTATATTAACAAGCTCTTGTGGGGAGCAACGGCTGCTCCAAGATCCCAGAGGAGATGGATGATTAAAATACTTGATGCCAAAGATATTTCTAGGTCGAAACGCCTGTCTAATTCAATTTAAATGAGTGTGTGGGGTATATAAGACTCTCATGTCCTATTCCCTCAGATTTTAGAAAAATCAGTTTTATGTTTTTATGCTATATATATTAATTTTCATAAATATTTATATTTTGTAATAAAGAAATAGATTGGTAGGTTAGAGAACAACTATAGTACTCGCTGCTATACTGGAAAACAACATTTATGGATAGAAGATGTTTTCTTTTCTTTTCTTTTTTGAGGTAGTGTCTCACTCTAGCCCAGGCTGACCTAGAATTCACTATGTAGTCTCAGGGTGGCCTTGAGACTCATGGTGATCCTCCTACCTCTGCCTCTGAGTGCTGGGATTAAAGACATGCGTCACCACGCCTGGCTTCGTGTTCTTTAAGTGTGAGTAGTTTTTATGTGAGTAGGGGGTAGACTGTGTTTCTACATTTTTAAAAAACTTAAAAATTTTTAAAAATTTATTTAAGACAAAGAGGCACATAGATAGAGAGAGAATGGGCATGCCAGGGCCTCCAGCACTGCGCCCCCTTGTGCATCTGGCTTACTTGGGTCCTGGAGAGTTGAACCAGGATCCTTTGGCTTTGCAGGCAAATGCCTTAGCCACTAAGCCATCTCTCCAGCCCTGTTTCTATGTTTTAAAAAAATGGTTATTACAAGAAAGAGAGAGAATGGGTCATACCTGGGCCTCTTGTCACTGCAGATGAACTCCAGATTTATGTGCCACTTTGTGCATCTGGCTTTAAGTGGGTACTGGGGAATTGAACCTGTGCCATCAGGCTTTGCAGACAAGCACCTTTAAAACACTGAGCTATCTCCCCAGCCCTACACGTTTCACTTTGTTTTGTTTTTATTTTGCATGCAACTGGTACAATCAGGCCTGAGATTTTATTTTATTTTATTTATTCGACAGAGAGGCAGATCTAGAGAGAAAGAGAGAGAGAGAGAATGGGTGTGCCAGGGCCTCCTGCAAATGCACCACCTTGTGCATCTGGCTTGTGTGGGTACTGAGGAATCGAACCTGGGTCCTTTGGCTTTGCAGGGAAGTGTCTTAACTGCTAAGCTATCTCTCCAGCCCCTGAGATTTTATTTTTCATCTCCTCATGAAAATATGACCTGCAGCTTCTTTTTTTTAAATTTTTTGTTTATTATTTATTTATTTGAGAGTAACAGACAGAGAAAGAGGGAGAGAGAGAGAGAGAGAATGGCATGCCAGGGCTTCCAGCCACTGCAAACGAACTCCAGACGCGTGCGCCCCCTTGTGCATCTGGCTAACGTGGGTCCTGGGGAATCGAGCCTCAAACCGGGGTCCTTAGGCTTCACAGGCAAGCGCTTAACCACTAAGCCCTCTCTCCAGCCCCTGCAGCTTCTTAAGAAGCAGTACCCAGGAAGCAGGGATCATGACAAATAATGCTAAACTCATGATTACCTCAGCAAAAAGCTTCCAATGTGCAACACCAGTGGACCTGATCCTTGCTAAACTTGATAGCGTATGCAGACACGGGCCTGAAGAGCTCCGGCGGAGTTGTTATCTAGCCTGTGGAATAAACGACATGTACCTACCTCACTGTCAAAGAAGCCACCTTTGTGGGAGAATGTGAGATCATCACAGCACAACTTCATACCAGAAACCACCCTATCAAGACCCCCTAGAGACAGTGCATTTAAGAATAGCGCTCTCCTTGGCTTATCCGCTTAGAACCTGATAGCACAATAAAAGCTTGACAAGGTGTAAGTCAGAAACAACTCATTTACTAAACAAGCTGTTTTATTATTTTAAATTATTATTTCAATTTATCCCAGTAATTATATTTAAGTTAAAATGGGGCCGGGCGTGGTGGCGCACGCCTTTAGTACCAGCACTCCGGAGGCAGAGATAGGAGGATCACCGTGAGTTCAAGGCCACCCTGAGATTACATAGTGAATTTGAGATCAGTCTGAGCTAGAGTGAGAACCTACCTCGAAACAGAAAAAAAAAAAAAGTTAAGGACAAATTTACTTGCCTATGCAATGTTAAGTGTTCTAACTCATCTGGACAACTGTTTTGCTAAAATCCATTTAGCTATCCATGATATATAAGCCTGTTGCTATTATTTATCTTATTAAAATGTATTTATTTATTTATGAGAGAGAGAATGGGCACAACGTATCCTTCCTCTGGCCACTACAAATGAACTCCAGACACATGTGCCACCTTGTGCATTTGGATTTACGTGGGTACTAGGGAATTGAAACCAGGTCCTTAGGCTTTGCAAGGGAGCGCCTTAACTGTTGAGCCATCTCTCCAGCCTGATATTATTTATTTGTTTTTGTTTTTTTCAAGGTAGTGACTTGCTCAAGCCCAGGCTGACCTGGAATTCACTATGTAGTCTCAGGGTGGCTTCGAACTCGTGGTGATCCTCCTACCGCTGCCTCCCAAGTGCTGGGATTAAAGGCGTGCGCCACCATACCACACCACACACTCTTTTAAACCTCCCATCATCATAGAGAACTTCTAAATGTCCTATGAAGGAAAAACCTCCCCTGTGGCCTTCCTTGAGTTAGATAGCTACTAGAATCATCGAAAATGTTCCCTAGGACTGGAGAGATGGCTCAGAAGTTAAGGCACTTGCCTGCAAAGCCTGAAGACCCCAGTTTGATTCTCCACGACCCATGTAAAGCCAGATGCACAAAGTGATGCACGTATCTGGAGTTTGTTTGTAGTGGCTAGACACCCTGTATGCCTATTCTCTCTCTCTCTCTCTCTGTTTTTATCTCTCAGTCTCTCTTCTCTCTGTCTCTCTCGCTGTTGGCAAATAAATTAAAAAGGTTGTTTTTCTTTTTAAAGAAAATGCTCTCTTTGTAGTCCCCCATCCCAATCTAAGTTAACTAATCCTGGTGTGGTTAAAGAAGTTATGATTTTTCTGAGCTTCAACTCTACCACCTGTAAACAGAATAAAATTGCAAAATTCAAAGTCTATACACAGATGTAGCTCTGTACAGAACCTCACACCATCACCTCAAATAGAGAAGACCCATGGAATTGATTAGAAATTTCCTTGTACTTCAGAAGATTTGATGATGAGGAGCTTGGAAACCTCGTAGCTCTGTCTCTCCCTCATAGACTTAGAAATAAATAATTGTCTTGGCTTCACAGATAAAAGATGACATAGTGTCCTCTAGTGGAAGACAAACAAAACAACTTAAGGACATTAATTTTCTTTCTTTCTTTCTTTCTTTCTTTCTTTCTTTCTTTCTTTCTTTTTTTTAATTTGGTTTCTCAAGGTAGGGTTTCACTTTAATTCAGGCTGACCTGGAATTCACTACATAGTCTCAGGGTGGCCTCGAACTCACAGTGATCCTTCTACCTCTGCCTCTGGAGTGCTGATTAAAAGGTGTACGCCACCACGCCTGGATCATTTTTTTTTTTTTTGAATTAGAAATCAGACTGAAATTGATCACAGGAATAAAATTGTCCTTACTTTAATCCCAGCACTCAGGAGGCACAGATAGGAGGATCATTGTGAGTTTGAGGCCACCTTGAGACTACATAGTGAATTCCAGATCAACCTGGACTAGAATGAGACCCTACCTTGAACAAAGAAAAGAAAAGAAAAGAAAATTGTCCTTAAACAGTCCTCTAGCTTCTCATCTCCCTGTTCTGATTCTTCATGGAGAAGTGGGGTGACGTACAGTGAATGGACTTTAGGATTATCCTACAAGGATAAAGAAAAGCATTTACCTGGGGCTGGGGAAATGGCTTAGTGGTTAAGGCGTTTGCCTGCAAAGCCTAAGGACCCCCGTTCAATTCCCCAGGCCCCGCATAAGCCAAATGCACAAGGGGGTGCACGCATCTAGAGTTCGTATGCAGTGGCTGGAGGCCCTGGAGTGTCCGTTCTCTCTCTCTCTTTATCTGCCTCTCTATCTCTCACACACACAAAGAAAGGAAGAAGACGCATTTGTCAATACATTTAGGTGGATTCTGCTTTCACTTTATATTAAGCCTACAGTTCAGTTCTGTCAATAACAAAGGTGGCAACTTGCCTTCCAACTGACAAGTGTGTTGTGGTTCTTTACCTGTCTCTGTCCAGAATTAAGTCTGAGAAGTGGAGAGCTATTTATAGCGAAGTGCCTTGAAGACTCTGACAAAACGCATCATCCTGCAATGTCAATTCAATGTGAATTTCTATGGTGTGAACCTGCCGTCCAAATATCTTTCAGAAATGAGAGAGTTTGGTGTCGGCTGACATAATCGAAAAGATCTTCATAGAAGTGGGGCTTCATTAAGCTGGTTCTTAAAGAAATGTAAGCTGGGCACACGCCTTTAATCCCAGAGGTAGGAGGATCGCAGTGAGTTCAAAGCTACCCTGAGACTACGTAGTGAATTCCCAGTTTGCCTGGGCTAGAGCGAGACCCGATCTCAAGGCCCCACCAGACAAAGAAAGAATGTGATGGAATTTGGAAGTCGGGTGGGGGAAGCTCTTTGCAAAGGGATTTTCCCCCCCCAAGTTTCGTAATAGTTAGCACTTCCATACAATTGGAATAAAATATAAGATACTGGTGAAATGAGTGTTATACTCGTGTTTGATGAGGTATAATTTAATAGTCAAGCCATGGCAGAGAAATAGGTGGCACGGTTCCTCAATGCTTAGTTTTCTTTTTGAAAAAGATATTTTTATTTATTTATTTTCAAGCAGAGAGAGAGAGAGAGAGAGAGAGAGAGAGAGAGAGAGAGAGAAATAGAGGAGAGAAGGGGCACACCAGGGCCTCCTGCCACTGCAAACAAACTCCAGACACATGTGCCACTCTTTGCATCTAGCTTTATGTGGGTACTGGGGAATTGAACCGGGGTCATTAGGCTTTGTAAGCAAGCGCCTAAACTGCTGACCTATCTCTTTAGCCCCATGCCAGGCTTTCTAATTGTGTGTGGACTGTCAGGAATGTTATGACATTCTAAAAAAAATCCTATGATAGACATGTCATTTCATTCATTTTATACTGAAGCACAGAGAATGGAAATTTGTCCAATGTCACATAGCCAGTAAGAAACAGAGCTGGGACTTGAACTCAGGCTGTCTGATCCCTGAGCCTGTTCTCATGCATCATTCTGTTTTGGAAATTATGTATTTATTTATTTATTTTTTCTGAGTAGGGTCTCACTCTAGCCCAGGCTGACCTGGAATTCACTACCTCCTACCTCAACCTCCCTGGAATGCTGGGATTAAACGCCTGGCAATTTCTAAATCCAAGAGGAAAGGGAGGGGTTTGGTAGGATCTCTTATGAAAGGGGTCAGTGAGGAGACAAGCCTGCGTTGAGTGAAGGCTTAGATGGTGGAGGCTCCTAAGAGGCTGGGAGACAGGTGGGGCTGGTTGCTGGAGGGTTTAAAAAGGGAGGCATGGGGGCTGGAGAGATGGCTTAGCGGTTAAGTGCTTGCCTGTGAAGCCTAAGGACCCCGGTTCGAGGCTCAACTCCCCAGGACCCAAGTTAGCCAGATGCACAAGGGGGTGCACGCATCTGGAGTTCGTTTGCAGTGGCTGGAGGCCCTGGCGCGCCCATTCTCTCTTCCTCTTTCTCTCTCTGTCGCTCTCAAATAAAAAAAAAAGGCAGGCATGGGGGGCGGTGCTGGAGGGATGGCTTAGTGGTTAAGGCGTTTGCCTGCAAAGCCAAAGGACCCAGGTTCGATTCCCAGGATTCACGTTAGCTAGATGCACAAGGGGGTGCACACATCTGGAGTTCATCTGCAGTGGCTGGAGGCCCTGGAACGCCCATTCTCTCCCTCTCTCCCTCTATCAAATAAATAAATAAATATTTTAAGAGTCAGGTATGGGCTGGAGAGATGGCTTAGCAGTTAAGGCACCTACCTGCAACACCTAAGAACCCAGGTTCAATTCCCCAGAAGCCATGTAAGCCAGATGCACATGGTGGCATGTGTATCTGGAGTTCATTTGCAGTGGCTGGAGGCCCTGGTGTACCCATTCTTTCTCTCTCTCAAGTAAATAAATAAAAATAAAAAATATATTTTAAAAGCCAGGAACACTAAGTAGACATGTGGCACACACCTGTAACTCTAGTATGTGTGAGGCAAAGACAGGAGGGCCATGAGGTTGAGGCCAGCCTGGGCTACATTGTGAGACCCTATCTCTAACAAATAAACCCTCAGGAGTTTGGATGTAAATAAAAGGATGACTCTACCTGTCATAGCGCTATAGTTTTCAGTGTATTAATTCTAAGGAAGAGCTCAACAGTTTAAGTTTCATAGACAAGACATAGTAACATGAAGAGATAATAATAAAACAAAACCTGGCTATTTCTGATGGGAAGGGACATCGCTGAAAGTAGAAATGTTCTTTCATTTTTTTTTTTCCCCAACCAAGGTTGGAGACATGGATTTGCGATTTCATTTATTTTGGAAGGATGAAACTACAAAATTTAAACTCCCTGAAAAAATTTTTAAAAGACGGTAAAGAGGCAGCAGAGAAACCCTCAGACAGGGTGGGAATAAGGACCACCCAGAGCTATGGGATGAAACTCGTCTGAAGATTTCAGGGGTTCCTAGCCAGCGACTTCAAAGAAGTTGCTAGAAGATGAGAACTTGGATGGAGCAAGGGAATTTTAACAGGAGCTTAGGAGTCCTGGAGAAAGGAAATTAAACTTAGTTTCTGCCCTTACCACACTATATACAGGCTTAAGCAAGGAGCGCCTGCTTAATATCTTTCTCTTCACTGTTCCCACCTTTCCAAGGCATAGCTCCCCCTTTGAAGCTGGCTAGGATGGCAAAAGGGAGCGAAGGAGGGTGAGGAGTGGAGTCTTCCAGTTACAAAATTGGAATACCTTTTCATACATCTGGCTTGTGTGCTTGGCACCATGCCTAGTTTCCACTCTCCTCCTCTCCTAATCCTTTAATAACCCCTCTACTGCCAAATGGACCGATGTTGGAGACACTTCAAGTCCTAGAACCTACTCCTGCCCAGCTGTAGATTAAGAGGCTCCCTGGCTGGAGAGATGGCTTAGTGGTTAAGGCACTTGCCTGCGAAGCCTGCGGACCCAGGTTCAATTCCCCAGTACCCATGTAAGCCAGATACACATGGTGGCACATACATCTGGAGTTCATTTGCAGTGACTAGAGGCCTTGGCATGTCTATTCTCTACCTGCCTTTTCTCTTCTCTCTCGTTCTCATAATAGACAAAAAAAAATTTTTTTTTAAAGGCCATAGGATGGATTTACTTCTGAGAGGTTTGGCAATAAGGAGAGGATAGGAAGGGCAGCCGACTTTTCAGAGCTCTTCTAAGATAGGAGAACTTGGAAGACCCCAGCCTACATTGCCATGCATGTATAATTCTCCCTGCATAAACACCGCAATAATGTCTTGAGAAGAGATTTTTCATTGGTCAGGTCCCAACCAGGAATCCATTATGCTGCTTGAAATGACAGAATGCACATTCTTTGCTAAGTAGGCAATGGAAGTCGATGAACAACCAGAGGACAGTGAGGTAACCCATCTCTACTCCAAGTCCAAGACAGGAACTCCAAGGCTGCTCCCCCCAGAAGTGCTGGGCAGTGAGGCGGTGCTACATCACGATTTCCTTTCAGAACCTCCTGTTGGCCAAGTCGAGCTGGATAGAAAGTTATAGGAGAGCCTTATAACTGCAGGCAAGAGGGGTTAGACTCTATTGCTGTGGTCGTTTGAATATATAGCTCCATGGGCTGAGGAGATGGCTTAGAGGTTAAGGCATTTGCCTGCAAAGCCAAAGGACTTGGTTTGATTCCCCAGGACCCACGTAAGCCAGATGCACAAAGGGGTGCATGTGTCTGGAGTTCGTTTGCAGTGGCTGGAGGCTCTAGTGTTTCCTATTCTCTTTCTCCTCCCTCTTCCTCTCTATCTCAAATAAATAAATAAGAATAGAAAAAAGTTATACACATACACACACACACACACACACACACACACACACACACACACACACACATATATCCATAGACTCAGGCTTGAATTTAAAAAAAATATAGTATTTACTTTTAATTATTTAATTGACAGAAAGAGGGAGAGAGAGAGAGAGAGAGAAAATGTGCACACCAGGGCCTCCAGCTGCTGCAAATGAACTTCAGATGCATGTGTCACCTTGTGCATCTGGCTTTACGTGGGTCCTGGGGAACTGAACCTGGGTCCTTTGGATTTGCAGGCAAATGCCTTAACACTAAGCCATCCCTGCAGCCCTCAGGCTTGAATTTTGAGTCTTCTGGGGAAGAGGTGTCACTGGGGATAGATCTTGGAGTCCAGCCCTAAGGTATGTATAGGGGCAGATCTGAATTCCAGCCCAAATGTGACGGAGAGAGCAGTTTGAGTTCTAGGGGTGCTTGCTGGTGTTGGGGTCTGCTTGCTGCATGGTTTCTCTCTGCTTGGATCTGTGAAAGGGAGCCAGCTTCTTCTGCCATTGGTGGTGTTCCCCTGGGATGTTGTTGTTTTTAATCAAGACAGGGTCTCACTGTAGCCAAGGCTGACCTGAAACTCACTATGTGGTCCCAGGCCTGGCCTCCAGCTCACAGTCATCCTGGGATGAATACCAGGACTAAAGGTATGCGCCACCACACCCAGCTCCCCAGGGCTTGTAAGCCTGAAATAAACCCCTTCCTCCCATACATTGTGTCTGGCTGGATGTTTGGCCCACGGCAGAGCTGACAGCAACTACCGTGGCGTTCATCCTGTCCGCCAGTGTCACGTGGTGGAGTCCTGATCCCTACTGGCTCAGAAGATGACTGAATTCGGATACAAGGTGCCATGGTGTGCATCATGCTGTCACCTCATTGGTTGAAGTCTCCAATGTGACAGCGTTGGGAGGTGGGTCTTTTCCCTAGGAGGGAGATTCAAGGTTGACTGAAGGACAGACTCTGCGCCCAAGTTGGTCTCCCCAACAAGTACTTCCTCCAAGTATTGGAACCTCAGAGATCCAAACTCTACAGACATGTGCTGTTTACAGTCACATTTTAAAAAAAATTATTTATTTATTTATTAGAGACAAAGAGAGAGAGAGAGAGAGAGAATGTGTGCGCCAGGGCCTCCAGCCACTGCAAATGAACTCCAGATGCACGTGCCACCTTATGCCTCTGTCACGTGGGACCTGGAGAATCGAACCTGGGTCCTTAGGCTTTGCAGGCATGAGCCTTAACCGCTAAGCCATCTCTCCAGCCCACGGTTACATTTTACGAGCTCCCAGATCTCCACAATTAGGGGACTTTTGCGTTCACTCTGAAGGTTCCACTTTGGTGATTTCACTTTTGTGCCTCTGCTATGAGTAGTAGGGGCTTGGCTTACCATTGAACCAGGGGCTCCTGAGAGTCCCCTGGGGAGCAGGGAAGCTCGATTGTTTCAACAGGGCAAAAAAACCCTCTGGCTCTGGCGAGCTCAGCTTTGGCATCCAGTGCTAGGCAGGGCAAACTCCCTTCCTTCCTCCTGGGAGTGGCCTTGCCTGCCTCTTGGCATCAAGGCATGGCATTTAGGCCTCCTGTGTGCTGCCTGGGATAAATTGTGATTTCACAATATCATAGGTCTGGGGCTGGAGCTGATGGCCCAGTGGTTAAGGCGCTTGCCTGCAGAGCCTAATGACTCAGGTTTGAGTCCCCAGTACCCACATAAAGCCAGATGCACAAAGTGGCGACATACATCTGGAGTTTGTTTGCAACAGCTAGAGGCCCTGGCTTGTCCATTCTCTCTCTCTGCTTGCAAATAAATAAATAAACAATTTTAAATTAAAAACAAAAACAATAGGTTTATAGTATGTTTAGGTGCTTAACGATTTAGCTGCTAAGTTGACCTTCAGACACCTGACTGCTATTTTATATTAGAATCACTGTTTCTTCTTTTCTTTTTAAAATTTTTATTAACAACTTCCATGATTATAAAAAAAATCCCATGGTAATACCCTCCCCCCCCCACTTTCCCCTTTGAAACTCCATTCTCCATCATGTCTCCTCCCCATCTCAATCAGTCTCTCTTTTATTTTGATGTCATGATCTTTTCCTCCTCTTACGATGGTCTTATGTAGGTAGTGTCAGGCACTGTGATGTCATGGATATCCAGGCCATTTTGTGTCTGGAGGGAGCACGTTGTAAGGAGTCCTACCCTTCCTTTGGCTCTTACATTCTTTCCTGTCACCTCTTCCGCAATGGACCCTGAGCCTTGGAAGATGTGATAGAGATATTACAGTACTGAGCACTCTGGTCACTTCTTTCCAGCACCATGGTGCCTTCTGAGTCATCCCAAGGTCACTGCCATCTGAAAAGAGAAGTAGGATCACTGTTTCTACATAAATATCAATTTAGAAAGGCCTTTTACACATCTGTTACTTATGTCAAAAGAATTCCTTACTGAAGAAGACATTTCCAGGAAACATTCCAAAAGAGAAAACTGACCGTATTTGTTTAAATGTTTTATTTACCTGAAGTTTAATCTTTTTGGCTTATTTGATGATAGCATCACATTCATCTCTCTCTCTCTCTCTGTGTGTATGTGTATACAGTACTCTGGATTATTCTTTTCTAGCCACTTTTAGAGTTCATTTGCAAAGCAATAACAATGTGTATGTAATTTGTTAGCCTCAGTGCTATCCATGCCATTGAAAAGGCACTTGCTCTATTCTGCCCCGGCTCCTCTGATTTCTATAGACATGTTCCCTTATATCAGCAAAACGTGGAAAACAAGATGAGGCAGGTGTTCAGTCTCAAGCATCCTGCCTTTTCCGGCAGTGGCAGGTGGTATTGGTTCTTGTTATAAAGAGTAGAGCTTTTCTCCAGAGGAGGGACTGATGGGCAGCTTCTCGGGGACACTTCATGACCTCCACCTTCACAGAAAATGAACATTCTCCCTCCCCCCAGATTTCAGATTCCTGGCTCAAACTCCTAAATGGTTTTTAAGCATTGCCAGAAATACAGTGCCTGCCACAAAACACTGCCTGGCATGCCTCAGATGTTCTTTCTCCAGCAAGGACAAAGGCTGGCAAGAAATATCTTGACCCTACAAAACTAGAGCTGCTCACCCGAGGCTGGGAGGTAAACCCTGCCACTAGGCACATGTTATCTGGCTCACACAATACTTTAAAATATTTTTATTTACTTGTCTGATAGAGAGACAGAATAGAATGGACACATCAGGGCCTCCAGCCACTACAAATGAACCTCAGACACAGGTGACACTTTATGGCCCTGCCTTGACAATGGCACTGGAAAATCAAACCCAGGCTGTCAGGCTTTACAAGTAAGTACCTTTAACCACTAAGCCATCTCTCCATTTCGGATTCACACAATCCTCTTTATATATATATCTTGCTTTTCAGATCTGTCAAACCACGTAGCCCATATTTCTGCATGTCATGAAAGGGCAGGGACTGAGTCTCAGAATTCACATTTAAATGCGGCAAACTCTCAAATTCATCATAGATCTCCCTATCACTCCTCAATTCTCTACAGGGCCACTGGAGATTTTTTTAAAATTTTTTTTGGTATTTTTATTTATTTATTTGAGAGTGACAGACACAGAGAGAGAAAGAGGGAGAGAGAGAGAGGGAGAGAGAGAGAACGGGCACGCCAGGGCTTCCAGCCACTGCAAATGAACTCCAGATGCGTGTGCCCCCTTGTGCATCTGGCTAATGTGGGTCCTGGGGAATTGAGCCTTGAACCGGGGTCCTTAGGCTTCACAGGCAAGCACTTAACCGCTAAGCCACCTCTCCAGCCCACCACTGGAGATTTTTAAAATATTTTTATCTATTTACTTACTTGAGAGAGAAAAAGAGAAAGAAAGAGGCAGATGAGAGAAAGAGAGAGAGAGAGAGAGAATGAGCAAACCAGGGCCTCAAGCTATTGCAAATGAACTCCAGACACAAGTGTCACCTTGTGCATCTGGCTTATGTGGGTCCTGGGGAACTGAACCTGGGTCCTTAGGCTTTGCAGGCAAATGCCTTAACTGCTAAGCCATCCCTCCAGCCCCATCCCCTAGGGATTTAAATTGATGACTTCTTTAAAATGCTATTATCTTATCTCATATATTTAAAACATTATTTTATTGGTAGTCATGTCAGTTAAGATTTGCATGCAATCTTATCCTCAGAATTTGTTTTGCAAGTAACAATTTTCTCCTCAGTTCTTGGTGTGATATTTTATTGTAAGCAAGTGCCTTTAGCTGATGAGCCACCTCCCAGCTCTAATTTATTGTGTATATACTCATTTCTGTGCTGGACCATTTTCTGGTCTTGGAGACTTATTCCTCAAAACTTGATCAGCATCTTAGGGAGTTATCAATTTGTTTTTCAAAAGCCAGTCTTTGGTGAACTGTCATATGTTTTGTTCACTTTATTCTTTTTTAGGTTTGTTTGTTGATTGGCATCTTTGAATTTAGACTCTCCTATAGTTTTCGACCTGTAGATGACGAAGATGAACAGCGCTCTGTTAAGCTACGAGATAAGAGCCTCCAGGGAGAGCAGTGTAGTTAGCCATAAGGGAGAGTCAGAGAGCCAGGCTCTTTTCTGAGGACAAGATGGTTCCCTCCCTTCCTCTCTCTCCCTTCCTTCCTTTCTTTCCTCCGTTTCTTTCCTTTGTTATTGTTATGGCTTTCTGTACAGGACCACCCACACATTCTAACCTGACAAGTGACATTTTTTCTTTTCTGAATTAAAGGATGAAAAACAGAAGGTTCTTCCAGATTTCATATATAGAATCTGAATCTTACCATATTTATTCCCAAACATCTTCTCCTCTACTCCCAAATTTGGCCAGTAGAGAGGGTGATTTAAAGTTCCTGAAAAGCGCGACATCTCCTTGGAACGGGGCTGAATGGACTGACCTGAGCCCATTAATAGCCTAACATCCGTGTGACTACAGAGGGCCCAGGCGAGACCGTCTTTGGGATGTAATTACAGAACACCGGCTTCCGCCAAGCCAAAGGCTAAGAATGTCATCGTTACATCTGAGGCCTCCTCAGGTAGAGGCTTCCCAACCTTGCTGTAACCCGCCTTCCTGACGTTTCCACCAATGTATTTGAAATGGGCCTTGGTTTATGACTCTTGTTCTGTAACTATAAAAACTTCATGAAATTGTTACCACATTGAAACATGGAACTTGGGGTAACCTAAATCTGTGTTCCTCAACCATGGTCACTCATATTTGGCTCCAGAATAAACTACCTTTTATCTCCTTTCAGGTGAGGGCTGTGTGTTTTGCAACAACAACACATGCATTTATAACATGCAATATAATATATAATATAATTTATAATATAATCCATGCTACCCAGGCATCAATGGTAAGACGTGCGTGAGATCCTAGCACAGAGATGGAGGTAGGAGGATCATGAATTCAAGGCCAAAGACAACAACAAAAACTGTCTTGATCTATTAAAAAAAAAAAAATCACGGCCTGGAGAGATGGTTTAGTGGTTTAGGCACTTGCCTGCAAAGCCCAGTGACTCAGGTTCAATTCCCCAGAACCCACGTAAACCAGATGCACAAAGTGGTGCATGCTTCTGGAGTTTGTGGTGGCTGGAGGCCCTGGCATGCCCAGACCCATTCCTTTGTCTGTCTTCTCAATAACTCTCTCTATGTCTGTGATTGCAAATAAATAAATAAATATTAAAAAGTATTAAGAAAGAAAAAGAAATATACTAAATAAAAACAAATCACTTCAAACGGCCAAATCTTTCACACCTGAACTCCATGTAAATAGGCAGACTAGAGACTGGCAATAACTCTATAATACAGTAGAGCACGTGCCACAAAATAAGTGTGTATGAAATGCAGTAAGAACTGGTAAAATATAACATTGTTCTTCAGGGGTTGGAGAGATGGCCCAGCAGTTAAAGAGGTTGCCTGCAAAGCCTAAGGACCTGGGTTTGATTCCCCAGTACCCACATAAATTCACATACACGAAGTGGCGCATGCAGCTGGAGTTCATTTGCAGTGGCTGGAGGCTCTGGCATGCCCATCCTCTCTGTCTGTCTCTCTTCTTTCTATCTCTCCTTGTTTGCAAATCTATAGAAAAAGATAATAATAAAATTGTTCTCCAGGTGGTCAAGAGAGGCTTCTGGAATGAAGAGAAACAAGGTCTTGAGAAATTACCTACAGTTTTGCTCAGCAGAGGAAGGAACACACGTAAAAGCCCAAGACAGGGGCTGGAGAGATGGTGTAGCAGTTAAGGAGCTTGCCTGCAATGCCTAACAATCTGGGTTCGATTCCCCAGTACCCACGTAAAGCCAGATGCACAAAGTGGTGCATGTGTCTGGAGTTCGTTTGTGGTAGCTAGAGGCCCTGGTGCACCCATTCATTCTTTCTCTTCCTCCTCTCTCCTTGATATGTATATATGTATCAAGTCCTGACAGGCATGTAGGCTACTGAGGAAATGGGATGGGGGGCAGTATGGCTGAAGTGAAGGTCAGCAATCCCAGGACACTAGTGGTGACCTGTTCTAGTCAGCAAGGCACCCTGATCCCAGGGAGTGGCAGAAGGGGTTGGGAAAAATGCCAAACTCAGGACACAGGTAGAAGATGATGGGAGAGACTGACTGAAGTTTTCACCTTGGAGGAGTTACAGAGGAACTGAACCTGAGCCACCAGGCTATGTAAGCGCCTTTGACCTCTAAGCCATCTCTCCAGCCCCTTTATTCTTTATTTTTAATTTTTTCTTTTCGGTTTTTCGAGGTAGGGTCTCACTCTAGCCCAGGCTGACCTGGAATTCACTATGGAGTCTCAGGGTGGCCTCAAATTCACGGTGATCCTATCTCTGCCTCCTAAAGGCTGGGATTAAAGGCGTGCACCACCATGCTCAGCTTATTTTTAAGTTAATTAATTTATTTTTTTAAATATTTATTTTTGTTTATTTATTTGAGAGAGAGAAATAGGCAGAGAAAGAGAGAGAAGGAGAAAGAGAGAGAGAGAAAGAGAGAGAGAATAGGTGCACCAGGGCCTCTAGCTACTGCAAACAAACTCCAGATGTGTGCGCCCTTGTGCATCTGGCTTACATGGGTCCTGGTGAATTGAACCAGGGTCCTTTGGCTTTGCAGGCAAGCGCCTGAACCTCTAAGCCATCTCTCCAGCCCCGAGGAAGCAGGAGAATGCAGACCTATGACTCAGGACATGGAAGTTCTCAGGACAGTGAGTAGTTTCTCACCAGCCATGTGCCTCAGTCTGTCTGGGGTCGTGCGTCCTAATGTGGCCCTAGAGATGACAACGCCCACTCTGTGTGGAAGGACTGTTGTGAAGACACAGCAAGGAGTGACACAACCACGGCTGAAGTGCTCAAAAATCGTATGTGTACACTTGTGTCATGCTTGACACACTATATGAATGGTTTCAAATAACATATAAATATAGTGTCATTAAAAAAATGACTCATGCAGTCATGGTGAACTTTCCCGCAATGTCAGAATCTTTGCAGTGGTGTTTGGGTGGCTGAGTTATCATTAAGGTGGTTGATTTAAAGAGAAGTGTTTAGGGCTGGAGAGATGGCTTAGTGGTTAAGCGCTTGCCTGTGAAGCCTAAGAACCCCGGCTCAAGGCTCAATTCCCCAGGACCCATGTTAGCCAGATGCACAAGGGGCGCATGTGTCTGGAGTTCGTTTGCAGTGGCTAGAAGCCCTGGTGCGCCCACTCTCCTCTTTCTCTCTTTCTCTCTGTGTCTGTCGCTCTCAAAGAAATAAATAAAAATAAACAAAAAAATTTTTAAAAAAGAGAAGTGTTTAGTTGTCCTTGGAAACGTTTAGTTCCAGCTGGCAGTAAAGGGGCTCAGGCCACTAGACCCCCAGACACAGTAAGAGCCACTTGGCAGAGCTGAGGTCATCTGGGAAGGAAGTAAAGTGGGCATTTTTTCATTCATTCCTCGAACAGATACTCACCGGCTGCCTGCCCTGTCTGCTTTGTCTATTGCTGAAACCCCGGTGCCCGGAACAAATTCGTTGTCCTGAAGAAGTGTGTGTTCTAACAGGGGGAGACAAGCAATATATGGATGTGTTTATGTAAGGCGCTCAGTGCTACGAAGAAAAAGGAGACTGGGTGATGGATGGTGAGATGGAAGGAGGGAAACTGGGTTAGTCAGGAAAATTAATGGCAGCTGTCCCAACACACACACACACACAGAGCAAAGGTTTTCTCTCACAATCTATATGACTCGGACCAGGGTCCCTGGCCCTTCCCATCTTAATTCAAAGGTCTCCAGAAGTACACAGGCTTGGAGGAGCCAGGCTGGTTCCTCATGAAAAGGTGTGGCATGGTAGACCTCAAAGGGAGGAAGATTCCAGACTGAAAAAAAAAAAAAAGTAGAGCTGAGGCAGAAATGTGCTTGGCATAGTCTAGGAAAAGTGGAAAAAAAAATCACTGTAGCATCTCAGTGGAAGAGACAGTCAAGGGCCAGGCCAACTTGGGCTTCTCCAGATGTTGTTTGGGACCATTTAGTGTCCCCCCTGAAGTGTTTTCTTTATAAAACTATAATGAAATAGAAGTTTGTGATAGTTGTAATGACTGTGTAAATTAAATTATAAAATATGCTCTATTTTCCTGATCAGGGTTTAAACTTTTTCCACTTGTGAACCCTTCCAAGAAAAATTTTTACTCAACCCTAGTTATAGAAGTATGGAAAATAAATATGGAAATCCAAAATCTGACAATGAATCATACATTTATCTTAAAGTAATTCTTTGGTATTTACATAATTTTACCATTTGTTAAAAACAAAAGCAGGGCTGGAGAGATGGCTTAGTGGTTGAGGCACTTGCATGTGAAGCCAAAGGACCCAGGTTTCTTCCCCAGGACCCACATAAACCACATGCACAAGGTGGCACATGTGTCTGGAGTTGTTTTGCAGTAGCTAGAGGCCCTGGTGTGCCTATTCTCTCTCAAATAATAAATAAACCAAATATTAAAAAAAAACAAAAGCAAATTTATATACTAATGAGGCTTATGCTTAGTTTTGCATAAAGAATTAAATCTTGGCAGAATACTTAATATTGCAGGAAGCATATTATCTTCAGTGTTTTGTAGAACTGAGAGATATTTTAATTTAATAATTGTCAATGCTGAGAACATTGCCTTGCATAAATACATGGTAGAAAATGACAGCATAGTTGGGCCTGTTTCAGAAATTGTTGGAAATTCTGTCTTCATCCAAGCCAAAATTCATTCGGTGATTTTTTTTTTTTTTTAAGGCAGGGTCTTACTCTAGCCCAGGCTAACTTGAAACTCACTCTGGAGCTCAGACTGGCTTTGAACTCACAGTGATCCTCCTACATCAGCCTACTGAGTGCTGGGATTAAAGTCGTGAGCCACCACACCTGGCTACCACAAAAAACAAACAAACAAACAAACAACAAAAAAGAAACTCAAGCAACAAACAACAATTTTTACAAACAAACATTCTAACAAAGACGATTCAAAGGGATTCTAATTTGCCACGTGCTAAGATACATGAGAAAATGATTCAAGCCCTTGTGTTCTATAATTAAGGCCTTATGTTTCTACAAGAGCAGAAATCTTTGTACAGTAAAAACACCGCAGCTCCTGGATCAACAGTCTTGACGCTGAGCTTGGGTGTCTCACGTAGCTTTCGCTGACTTTGTGCACTGGGACCTGGCACTACAGAAGGGTTGTGTGGTTAGCGTCTTGTTGCTGCCACAAAGCACCCGACCCAAAGCAGCTTGTGGAAGGAAAGAGTTTCTTTTGGTTTACAGACTCGAGGGGAAGCTCCATGATGGCAGGGGAAAAACGTGGCATGAGCTGGACATCACCTGCTGGCCAGCATCAGGTGGACAACAGCAGTAGGTCAGTGTGCCAAATACCGCCAAGGGGAAGCTGGTTGTGATACCTAAAAACCTGCCCCCAGCTATACACCTTCTCCAAAAGACTCCAATTCCCAGACTGCCGTCAGCAGAGGGGCCAGCATTCAGAACACGTGCATCTGCGGGGCCGCCTGACTCGACCGGCCGCAGGCGTGCAGGCCGCGTGCCCAGAGCCAAGGCTGCAGTGAATGCATCCCTGTGCGCAATGCAACGCGGCGGAACCCGGCCAGACAACTTGGCTTCTTTCCACATTTCATTTTGAGTTAAAGTTTGGTAATTGCCAGTTCAGAAAACTTTTTTTTACTATTTTATTTTTATTCATTTGACAGAGGAAGACAGAGAGGGAGAGAGAGAATGGGCGCGCCAGGGCCTCCAGCCACTGCAGACAAACTCCAAATGCGTGCGCCCCCTTGTGTATCTGGCTAACGTGGGTCCCGGGGAATTGAACCTGGGTCCTTTGGCTTTGCAGGCAAATGCCTTAACCGCTAAGCCATCCCTCCAGCCCCAGAGAATCTTTTCTGTTGCCAAATCTTTGTGAACCATACATTCAGTTATTCAACTCCTCCATGGAGTCATGATTCACAGTTGAAGAATCTATGTTTTATATACATATATATGTGTATATATATATATATATATATATATATATATATATTTTTTTTTTTTCTGGAGGTAGGATCTCACTCTAGCCCAGGCTGACCTGGAATTCACTATGTAGTCTCAGGATGGCCTCAAACTCATGGCGATCCTCCTGCCTCTGCCTCACGAGTGCTGGGATTAAAGGAGTGTGCCACCACATCTGGCTCAAGTAATCTTATTTAAAAAATATTTTTATTTATTAGAGAGAGAGGGAAAGAGCACATACTAGGGTCTCTTGCCACTGCAAATGAATTCCAGATGTATGTCAAGTTGTGCATTTGGACTTACGTGGGTGCTGGGGAATTGGACCTGCGTCTAACAGGCTTTGCAAGCAAGCACGTTTAGCCACTGAGCCACCTCCCCACCCCTCTACAGAAATCTTTTGTATCTTTTATACTGCTTATAAAGTTACTTCTATATCTGCTTCCCAGAGTAAATAATTGTGAGCTATCAATGCTCCTGTACATTTCCTACACATCCAAGACCCTGTAAGGAGGGCTCGTTCTTTTCTTCTTTTGCTCAGACTACAGGGCCAGCCACCACGGATGGTTTCTTCCCTCCCAGCACCAGGTGCCTGGAAAGCACAGATTCCTCACACCTGGCTCTCACGAGCTGAGCTCCACAGGCGCACGCACACCAGGGCCACCCAGGGGCCCCTCAGCCTCTGCTCTATGGTTCCTCAACCCTTCTGTAAAGACCAGTGCCCAAATGCCTGGGATGGTCGCCACTAAATGAGCCCAAAGATACCGCCAGTTCAAATCTAAAGCTACCAAGTGAATGGCACAGTGACACTAAAACGCACCTATCTTTTTTTTATTTTTATTTTTTTATTTTTTGAGGTAGGGTCTCACTCTAGCCCAGGCTGACCTGGAATTCACTATGGAGTCTCAGGGTGGCCTCGAACTCACGGCGATCCTCCTACCTCTGCCTCCCAGTGCTGGGATGAAAGGCGTGCGCCACCACGCCCAGCCAAACGCACCTATCTTAACTGTCTCGGTTAACACCTCATGAGTCGCTATGTGAAATCCGTTGTATCTGAAATGTGCAGCCGGAGCGGTCTTTGTGTTTCGGAGTGAAGTGGAATCCCAGTGATCCTGGTTGCTCACAACAGTGGTCACACTGGGAGTTTTCAGCTGCAAAGACTGTAAATTCAGAACATGCTTGAGGTGGATTTAAGGCTTTTGTGTTAGGGTGCACGCTGGGAGTGGCTCCAGCATGCCACGTTGGTGGCTTTGTGGGGATATGCCAGCCTTTAGGATCTTCTGGCCTGCTTCCCATTCTTTCATAAAATATGAATGCTGAGCCCCAATTAGAGGCACCTTCAAAGGAATAATTAGGTTTAATGAGATGGGATTATGAGGGAAAAAAAGATTTGGGCAGGTTATATACTGAAGGAAAAGAAGATAGGAAATAAGATCTTGGAGCTCAGAGTTGGTTAATATTTCAGGAAGTGATTTTTGACCTCTTTATGTTAAAACAATATAAATTTAGTGAGATGTAGCGATGACCTGAAGAAAGATGGTCACTGACCAGGGGGAGAAGTACGGTCACGAATACGAGCACCCACAATTCCAGGCCCCTCGTTCTCTTCATGAGAGGTGAGAGGGTGTTCGTTTTCCTGAACAGTAACAGCAACAGCCAACACCTGAACTGTGCATAGCATGGGTTGCGTCTGCGTAGATCAATGCTTCATTCTGGCCATCTGTAACACAGAGATTATGTTGTCTCTGCATCCCCACACCCACCTACGAAGCAAGGACCGCGCAAGTGACTTGTTCAAGTTCATCCGGCCGGTCGGATGGGAACCAGCAGCCAGTCTGAGCTCGCATGCACTGCACCGAGCAGTACAGGTAACATGCTAGCACTCCGTGTACCCCCCTTTAAAATTTTTTTTTTTTTTTTTTTACTGGATTCTCTTTGTCTCCCTTCACCCTGCTGCCCTTTACTTTGAACATAATCATATTCCCGAGCAGGCGCTTTCCTTCTCTCCATTACCAATTAAACTCTGCAAGGTACGGGAGGGAAGGGAGCTGAACCATCTGGTCAGCTGGCCTCTGGTAAGGGAATCAAAATGCTAATTAATTTCTCTTGCAAAATCCTTTATCCCATGGATGGGTTAAGTCATTTTGGGAAAATTGTCTCCAGGATCAGACTTAAGAACTTTTTAGGAATAGAAATATTAACTTACTTTCTAGAATTTCTTTTCTTTCTTTTTTTTTAATGTGCAAGGGGAGGGAAGGAGAGAGAGGAGAGAAGGAGGGGGAGAGAATGGGCACGCCAGGGCCTCCTACCACTACAAAAAAGCTCCAAGTACCTACACCACATCGTTCATCTGGCTTTATGCGGGTACTGGCCAATCGAACCCGAGTCATCAGGTTTTGCAAGCAAGAGCCCTTAACTGCTGATCCATCCTCTCTTTTTTCCCCCAACTTAATAAAAGCCTGGGGTGGTGGTGCTGGAGAGATGGTTTAGCGGTTACGGTGTTTGCCTGCAAAGCCAAAGGACCTCGGTTGGATTCCCCGCGACCCACGTAAGGACAAAACGGCGCATGCGTCTGGAGTTCGTTTGCAGTGGCTGGAAGCCCTGTTGCGCCCATTGTCTTCCTCTCTCTGTTTGCTTCTCTCTCACTCTCTCAAATAAATTAAAAAACTATATATTTTAAAGCTTAGGGGCTGGAGAAATGGCTTAGCGGCTAAGGCGCTTGCCTGAAAAGCTAATGCACTCATGTTCGATCCCCCAGGACCCACGTAAGCCAGATGCAGAAGGTGGTGCATGCATCTGGAGTTTGTCTGCAGAAGCCGAAGGCCCTGGTACGCCCATTCTCTCTCTCTCAAATAAATAAAATAAAACATTAAAAAAAAGCCCAAAATCGGGCCAGGCGTGGTGATGCACGACTTTCATCCCAGCACTCGGGAGGCAGAGGTAGGAGGATCGCCACGAAGTTCGAGGCCACCCTGAGACTAGAGTGAATTCCAGGACAGCCCCGGCTAGAACGAGACCCTACTTCGAAAAACCAAACAACAACAAAAGTGTGTGTGTGGGGGGGGGAGGGGATGTAGAAAATAGCGGTAAGGCCCAGGACCGGCGTTAGCCAGATGCACAAGGTGGCGCACGCATCTGGAGTTCGTTTGCAGTGGCTGGAGGCCCTGGCGCGCCCATTCTCTTCTCTTCTCTCTCTCTCTACCTCTTTCTCTCTTTAAATAAATAAAATAAATAAAAAATATTTTTTAAAAAGCTTAAAACGTCTTCACTTGTGGATAGAAACCACGACCCCCCACGCATGCTCTCCCCCCCAGCGCGCCCTATCTCCTACTCCGCCACCAGGGGGCAGCAGCGGCCCGGGCATCGGGGCGGAGGCGGCGCTCGGCGGTCGCTTGCTCTGGCCTGGCCGGCGTCTCGGCCGTGGATTAAGCGCAGCTGGGGACGTGGGCGGCCCGGGCCCCGCCCCCCGTCCGGCGGCGGCGGCGGCGGCCCAGCGCCACAGTCCGTGCTGCGCCAGCGGCGGCGCGTAGGGCGCGACGGGGTGAGGACGGCGGCGGCCGCAGCGGCAGCGACAGCGGCGGGGACGGCGGGTCTGGCCAGGGACCCCACCCCCAACCTCCCCCCGCCGGCATCATGGCGCTGCGCGCCCGCGCGCTGTACGACTTCAAGTCGGAGAACCCGGGCGAGATCTCGCTCCGCGAACACGAGCTGCTGAGTCTGTGCAGCGAGCAAGACATCGAGGGCTGGCTCGAAGGAGTCAACAGCCGAGGCGACCGAGGCCTTTTCCCAGCTTCCTACGTCCAGGTGATCCGGGTACCTGAGGCCGGCGACGGTGGCCCAGGAGTGCCATGCCGCTACGCGAACGTCCCTCCCGGCGGCTTCGAGCCTGTGCCCGCCGCTGCGCCGACGCCGAGCACCTTCCAGCCGCACGCCTCGGGCTTTCCGTACGTGCAGCCGTCGCCGCAGCAGCTCTACGGTGCCGGTGGAGGCGGCGATTACCAGGGCAGCGACGATGATTGGGACGACGAGTGGGACGACAGCTCCACGGTGGCCGACGAGCCGGGTTCGAATCTCGACCTGGACGGCTCGGCGTCGGCGGGTGGAGGGGGAGGAGCGGCGGCGGGTCGGTATCGCCTGTGCACGCGCTCCGATCTGTCCCTGGGCCCCCGCGCCGGTGCTGGTGGCCAGGTCCCCGCGCAGCAGCATCATGCATCCATGTCGTCGTCGTCCTCCTCCTCCGGGGCCAAGAGCTCGGCCACGGTGAGCCGCAACCTCAACCGCTTCTCCACCTTCGTGAAGTCGGGCGGCGAGGCCTTCGTGCTGGGCGAGGCGTCGGGCTTCGTGAAGGACGGCGACAAGCTGTGCGTGGTGCTGGGACCGTACGGCCCCGAGTGGCAGGAGAACCCGTACCCGTTCCAGTGCACCATCGACGAGCCCACCAAGCAGACCAAGTTCAAGGGCATGAAGAGCTACATCTCGTACAAGCTGGTGCCCACGCACACGCACGTGCCCGTGCACCGGCGCTACAAGCACTTCGACTGGCTGTACGCGCGCCTGGCCGAGAAGTTCCCCGTCATCTCGGTGCCCCACCTGCCCGAGAAGCAGGCCACGGGACGCTTCGAGGAGGACTTCATCTCCAAGCGCAGGAAGGGCCTGGTCTGGTGGATGAACCACATGGCCAGCCACCCGGTGCTGGCTCAGTGCGACGTCTTCCAGCACTTCCTCACCTGCCCCAGCAGCACGGACGAGAAGGCCTGGAAGCAGGGCAAGAGGAAGGCCGAGAAGGACGACATGGTGGGCGCCAACTTCTTCCTGACCCTCAGCACGCCACCCGCCGCCGCGCTGGACCTGCAGGAGGTGGAGAGCAAGATCGACGGCTTCAAGAGCTTCACCAAGAAGATGGACGACAGCGCCCTGCAGCTCAACCACACGGCCAACGAGTTCGCGCGCAAGCAGGTGACGGGCTTCAAGAAGGAGTATCAGAAGGTGGGCCAGTCCTTCCGAGGCCTCAGCCAGGCCTTCGAGCTGGACCAGCAGGCCTTCTCGGTGGGCCTGAACCAGGCGATCGCCTTCACGGGCGACGCCTACGACGCCATCGGGGAGCTCTTCGCCGAGCAGCCCAGCCAGGACCTGGACCCGGTCATGGACCTGTTAGCGCTCTATCAGGGCCACCTGGCCAACTTCCCGGACATCATTCACGTCCAGAAAGGTAAAAGGCCGGCTCCTGCCCAGCAGGTGGCCTGGGATGCCGCTTAGAGTCATTTCGGGTTTGAATCATAACATCGTGATTAGGGGAGAATGAGTGTGTGTGTGGGGGGGTCGCAAACCATCAGTTAGGCATCCCCGTTTGACCACTCAGTGTGGGTGGAGAGGAGAGGAGAGGAGAGGAGAAATGGGAGGAATGGATGTGTGCAAATCCAGGTAAGTTGGGATTTTCACGCCCGCTTAGGTGGCTTGAGGATGGGTTCTCCAAGCTGGAGCACTGTAAGGTGTGAAGTGAGGCTGAAGACTCGCTGGAGGGCCAGGGGCCCAGCTTTTCAGGACAGTTTGCACTCAGCCACCTGAAACTTGGGCAGTTATTTGGGAAAGTGATGTAGGGAAGCTAGTTGGACCGAAATAGGGATGTTGTATCTGAGCAGTGACCGAGCTGGCCTGCTGTCAGGGTGCTTTACTAGTAATTGGTGGTGGTCCTGGCTTTTGTCCACGCACTGGAATGTTCAGCTTGCTTTTCCGTGAGTTGCAGCCGCAGTGCGTGCCGGCGGAGGTGCCGGGCTGTCGGATATAAAGCCTCCATTGACGAAGGCCGGGCCAGGCGGGAGGTGTTGCAGCGGCTCTGGGAGGCGGCCTGGCCTCCGAAAGCCCGTGGGGGAGGGGGCGCAGCCGTCCTGCAGCGCAGCCTCCTGGGCTGGGGCAGAGCGCCTTGGAGAACCAGGCCTGGCCTTTCGTGCCGCCATGCCCACCGCCCCACCAGGTAGGACAGTCCCACTGAGCAGCCCTGATCGTGACATGTTCTTTGTATCGAGCTCTGGGTTTTCTCTTTCGACCATGGTAAAAAAAAAAAAAAAAAAAAAAAAAAAACTCGAGTTCCTCGAAGACTTTTGGACGCCCAGGTCTCCTCGCCACTCCCCCTCTCTCTGCTTCTCTACTTCCCTTCCTAGTGTCAGGCTCTGACTTCCACCAGGAAGGGCGAGGCTGGGAGAGTTCGGAGGTCTGCTGTGTCCGTGCAGCGCCCTGGACATCTGCAGGATGATGGAAGTGGAGGAGAGTTTCTTGCAATAATGCACAGTTCACAGATACAGTCTAGAGCGCATTGGCTTTTTCAGGCAGTAATATTGTTTCTGGTCAACATTGAACCAGCGTCTGCATTCTTTATTTTGCCTAAATTAGTATGAATCCTTGACTTTTAGGCTGGTGTCAGTGAAACTGACTATTTGAACTTTTAATGGAGACCTTAGCATTTAAATTCTGTTGTATTACATCATGCAGGACTCAAGCCTACATAGTACATGTTTTTGTGAGTTTCTGTAAACTGTTGGGAATAGTTTAAAGAGGGTAGAAGCAAGGACAGGCATCTGGGAGGGCGTGTGGGTGTCTACTCCACCTGGGTGTCACCCTCCCACTGTCAGTCAGGCTTGCTGCTGAGCTTGGTCGGGGCCCTGCTGAGGGATTATGTAGCAGAACAGCCGTGTTTGTCCTAAGGCCTGTGGATGTGCAGTCGTAGACCTAGTCAACTCTAGCCAACCACAGGGCTTTTGTAAGTCCTCAGGCTGGATTTGAAAGCCAGTGTCACTTTGTGTGGTTTAAGCAGGCTCTATGTAGGGTACTAGACACGATCTGGTGAACTGCGGCCGGAACACTAGTTGACACTCACTGTGGTTTGTTTCTGTGCTCTCCTTGGTGTATAATGTACTGGGAGCCTGTGTCCCCAGGTGACATGACTTGAGAATGGTCTGCCATTTAAAGCTGTAGTGTTCAGTGCATAAGCTGAAAGCGTCTGTTCATGTTTCCGCAAGTGTTGGCGACTTGGGGAGGACTGATGGGTCGGTGACTACCTGAGCCACCTTGGTGAGCTGGTGAGTGTGCGCAGGCCCCTCCCCCAATAGCTCCGTGGGAATACGTCTTTTCCCAGCCTGAGCGCTTGGGGAGTTTGTTTTCTGCTTGACTTTTTTCCCTAAGGTCTCAAAGTATCAGCCCATCTAAGGTCGCAACTGTGACTTGATAAAAAGAATAAAAAATTCCAACCAGTTTCCAGTCTCTTACTGCATTTGGTTCAGAGTTTGTATTTCATTTTAGGAAAGAAGCTTTAAACTTCAGAAGGTTCTAAGTAATCATTTCACCTCGTGTTCCTATTGTTTAAGCTGAGAACAAAGCAGTTTTTCACGGCTTTATTTTGCACGGTCCAGTCATGATTGGCAGGTCTGCCCCGAAATGAACCAGAGCATCATTCTGAAGTGCCCTGTAATTGCTGAAGCAGTTAAGGAAAAGCTAATTAGACCCCCTCCCCCTTAATTCTTGGGGGATTGGAAAGGGCTCCTCAGCCGTTCTCTTAGCGGAGACTGGCTTTGGCAGTGTTGTAGACTTGGCTTCCTGATGCTGCAGTCGTGAGCCACATGTGCTGCATTAAAACTGGATGTGGTTACAAGTCCAGTTCCTGGGCCACACTGGGCACCACGTCCAGGGCTTGGGAGGCGGTGGCCAGCAGGTTCAGAACCTGCGTGCGTGCTCACAGTTCTGTTGGACAGCACTGCTCCCGTGGCTACGTCACCTGGCCCCAAGTTTCTTAAGCAGATCGATTATCTTTCAGCAACTTTCCTGACAGTTTGCTTTTTATTTAGTCACCTTCTGGCCTCCCTTCCTTCCCTTGTTGCTTAGTGAATGCACACTGGGAGGGGAAACAGGTTGTGCGGGAACTCCCGGGCACTGCCCAGCTTGCTTCTGTCTCAGCACACCCACCGGCCTCGGCGCCCACGGACATGCACATGCGGGGCCGTCCGCCAAGGCCCAGCTACTGGACGAGGGTGGAACCAAAGCGCCCTTACATGTAAGGCTGGCTTCTCCTTCGATTAGTGGAGGTCTTAGTGTAGCGCCGTCAGTGAAAGAGGAGAAAGCCATGTGGTTCCATCAGCTAAGAGAACTCTAGAATTCTTCAAGCGTTTTTAATGGCGTCTTGGGTAAACAGACCCACCTGGGTTGATGGCGTGGAGGAAGGGAGTTTGTCAGCCTCTAACTCCTTTGGATGGGCATTGGGATGTGCTTGTACTTGGCTCTCACTTGCCAGAGTCCCTGTGCTGTGGTCGCCGTAGCTCTCTGATCCCTCTGTGGGCATAAGTACGCGCAGCTGGCTCTGGTCCTGACCGGGCAGCCTGTGGTTTCCAGCTTCTGCCCTTGACGTTGCCCCTCACCATTCCTGCCTGCGCTGTGCGTGCTCATGCGCAGCCGCTGACTCTGAGGACGTTTCATTTCCAGTTTCACAGCATGTTCAGTTTTGTTTTCAAAGACTAATCTTAATCTCTACAAATGTAATCAATCAAATCTGGATGGCAGGACCATGGTTTAAAGTTTCACACTTACCTTTTTATTTCAAAGAGAAGGTATAAGCGGAAAGCTAGCTCATTCAGTGGTCACCTAGCTTGTGCCCTGGAGGCAGGACCCGGTCATTCCGCAGGCCGCCGGCTTTCTGTGCTTCTAGCTGTGAATGTGCAAGGCCTGAAGATGCCGCTTCACAGCCCGCAGCACGGGCACACCCGCCAGGGCCGGCCAGTCCTGCTGCGCAGAATCTCCCCTGTGCTTCCTCACCACTCACAGGGTCGCTCCGAGGTCCCTCAAGTGTACCCAGGCGGAGGCCCACTCTGCTCCCCATTCTCCCGTGCCAAAAATGGCCCTAGAGGGCTAAGGAGGCAGGCTGTTGGCAAACTCATCATTATTTTGAAATCTCTGGGCCAGAAATTTGAGTCATTCTTTTTGTTTCAGCTTCACTTTAATTGAACCCATCTCTCCCCTTGTGTACCTCCACTCAGCTGTTTTCCAGAGACTTCGTTTTTTATGTGCTTTGTGTGTTTGTTATGATTGCTATCATGTGATTGTTGTTATTATAATACAAAGAACTGGGTTTCATTATGGTGTTTTCAAACAATTTGTTTCCCTTCCCCCCACTTTTGCCCACTGCCCTCCCCCCAACACAGCCTCTTTTCTGCTTTCCTACTACATTTCCTTCCAAATCTGCCCCTCCCCCGTCTCATCACCTGGTTTCCTTTCAAGGTCTCCTATCTTGAATCATGGTCCATACTTAGTCTCACATCTTATTGATGTATTTATAAACATTAAAAGTTAGGAACGGCAAATGAGAGAGAACATGTGAGTTTTGTCTTTCTGGGCTTAGGTTACCTAAATTAGTACAATTTTCCCCCAGTTCTATCCATTTTCCCACCAATTTCATAAATTCACTGGCCTTTATAGCTGAGTAAAAGCCCATTGTGTGTTTTACGGCATTTTCATATCCGGTCATCGATGGCAGGTGTCCAGCTCCCGTGAAGAGAGCAGTGGTGACCGTGGCAGTGCCAGGGTCTCTGTGGCAGGGTCTAGAGGCCTTTGGGACTATGTTCCTCTGGGTAATATGGTAGATAAATACTCTGCAGTTTGCGAAACTTCCTCACTGATGCCACAGCCGCTGTGCCGGTTTGCTGCCCCGCTAACGTGGATACGACGTCCCCTCGTTGTCATGCCTTTCTGAAGGGGGGAGTGAACTCGTCCTGAGGATGTTGAACAGTTAAAAGTCTCTCTTGGACATTTGTGTTTCTTCATTTGAGAACAGTCTGTTTATTTCATTAGCTCATTTATTGATTGGCAGTTTCAGTTTTTTGGTGTTCAGTTTTTGCAGTTCTTTATATATTTTTGACTCTCCCCCACCCCCGTCAGTGGACTAGCTGGCAGAGATCTCTCATTCTGCATTTCTGGTTTAGCATAGATGTCTTAGATCCATTTAGTTATTTGAAAGAGTATGAGTGTGCCAGGACCTCTTGCTACTGCAGACGAACTCCAGACATCTGGCTTTACACGGGTACTGGGGAATTGAACCTGTGCCATGAGGCTTTGCAAGCAAGCATCTTTAACCACTAAAACATCTCCTCTGCCCTTGGATCCATTCCGAGTTGATTTGTGCAGGGTGAGAGACGTGGGCCTAATTCCGTTCTTCAGCAGGTTTTGCCAGCACTGTCTGTTGAATAGACTGTTTTTTTCTGATACATGTATATACATTTATGGTTTTTTAATTTTTTTTTTTTTTTTTTGGTTTTCTGAGGTAGGGTCTCACTGTAGGCTAGGCTGACCTGGAACTCACTCTGTGCTCCTAGGCTGGCCTTGAACTCACAGCGATCCTCCTACCTCTGCCTCCCTAGTGCTGGGATTAAAGGTGTGTGTCACCATTGCTCAGCTTCTGATATATTCTTTTGATGGTATTGTTGAAAACTAGGTGTGCACGGCCGTGGGGATTGACCTCTGGGTCTTCTGCTCCATTCATCTGTGTGTCTGTTTCAGTGTCAGGACCGTGCTGTCTCTGTCACCGTGGCTCTCTGGTATAACTCCAGTCAGGAATCGCGAGGCCTGCTGCTAGTGTTCCTTCCTTCTACGTAAGTTTGCTTTGGCCATAGGTGGGCTTTCGTGTCCATGGGAATTGTCGGAGCGGGTTTTTTCTAGTCCTAAGAAGAATGTCTTTGGAGCTTTGATGATGGGAATTGCATTGAATCTGCAGATGAGTTTTGTTCATATAGTCATCGTCACACTGTTGATTCTGCCAAGCATGGAAGATTTCTCCAATGCCTGATATCTCCCTTTATTTCCTTTCTCACTTAGAGACTTCATGTCTAGTCTTAACCTTTGGCCTAGTTTGTATTTGCCCAATGGAACTAAGGTATATGGTAACCTTTGGGGCTTTTGAAGTGAATGACTCAGGTTTTGGTTAAAGTCTAAACATGACTGGCCAGGACCCTTCCTGTGCAAAAGCAAGGTGAAGGTTGCTCATCTCCCGTGCCAGTGGGTTCTAGACTTCTGATTTGAGCCCTGCAAGGACCTGTACTCCTTCCCCGTACCAGGAGCCCTTTCGCGCTCCTCCTTGTTCAGACATCTCTTACTGTCTGGTCATCTTCATTGCAGTCGTGGTGCTGGAACCCCAATGACTGAGAAATTCCCTTATACTATGTCTCTTTTGGAGTGAGGGTTGGGGCTGAATAAAAATCTGTTGTGTTATCTCTTTAAGTGTTACCCAATCAAACTTTAATATCAGATTGGATTTAATGGGTAATCCTTGAAGCTTCATGATATCATTAGCTGGTTATCACCCAGTAAAATGGCATGGTAGCTTAGCTGTGTTCAATGGGATTGCATCCAGAGGACACGACTAACCATCTGTCAGCCCACATTGTAACAGCACAAGCTAGACTTACTCTGAGGGATAGGCAGCGTCCAGATCCTCCTGAGTTTTGGGTAAAGACCAAACTCATCCCGCCGTGACAGTGCGGCTGTGGGCCAGGTTGCTGAGAGCCTGGAGTCCAGCGGGCAGGAAGGGGCCGTTTGCTGTCAGAGAGAGTGCCCGTGCCCTAGGCTGCCAGCGAAGGGGGGAGGGGGAGGCTCAGGAAGTCTGGTGTACAGGCCCATGACTCTGGTAACCAAAGGCCATGTGTGCACCAGCATGGTGGCTGGGGGCCTGGGGTGAGAGGTCGGAGCTTCAGACAAGTAATTTGAACCCCCTTAAGCTTCAGTGGTCTAGTGGGTAACTTCCTCCAGGTCATCATGAAGGTTAAGTCTTATGATGCTAGTAGCTACTTACTAAACGCTTAGTGCTGGAAAGAGGAAGGAGCCTTTAAAGTGGAAGCACTCTCCACTACAGGCCAGTTCTGGTCATCTTTTCGTCCCTCCCAGCAGCCTGTTACCAAGAACTGCAGGCAAGGGTCATTGGTGTGGCCCTGGGCTGTTACTTTTGAAATGGCTTCCCTGTATTGCCCACCAGAGGGATAAGTTCACACAGGATTTGTTCCCATTAGAGAGTTAATGTAAATTGTCCCTGGTCAGCATTTCCTCCCTCACACCAAATTAATTTTGTGCCAGGGCAAACTGTTCCCACATTTCTGAGCTTTATTTCCCACAGGAGTAAAGACAAGGTCCATAGTTTCCTGATGCCATTTTGTTTGCCATTCTTTTTAAAAATGGCATCATTTCCACACTGAAAAACAGACTTATGTATGTAGCAGACACCTAGACACTCTGTCGGGCTGGTTTCAATAGTGCTTTATCTGTACATGAGACTGGAAGCTGGAAGCATGAAAATCCTCCATCAACGGACAACATTTAGTCCAGATCAGCAAATACGTATCCCCAGTTTACCCCACCGGGCCCAGCTGGGGCTCGGAGGGGCATCACGGACAGCCACCCGAACAGACGGAAGTGGGAATTGATTTCTTTTCCTCTTGCAAAGTGAGCTTCACTTTGAGTTCTAAGTAATAACCGAGTTCATATGTGTATTAGTTACTTTCCTTGCCACCGTGACCCAGTGCCTGACGAAAGCAGCTCACGGAGGAGAAGTGGTCCCCGCTTGTGTGTGGGGGGCGCAGACTGGCCGAGGCGTGCCGCCCAAGCCCCTCACATCCTGGAGCCAAGGCTGCGGAAGGAGAATGCCGGCTTTTGGCCTTTTCTCTTTTTGAAAAAATTATTTTTTGGTTTTTTTTTCAAGGTAGGGTCTCACTCTAGCCCAAGCTGACCTGGAACTCACTGTGAAGTCTCAGTCTGGCCTCAAACTCAGTCATCCTTCTACCTCTGCTTCTGAGCACTGGGATCAAGGGCAGATGCCGCCTGCAGTGGTCCCTTCCCTTTCCCCGGGTGGTGCAGCCTGCATACTAGCTGAGTTCTCGGTGGTGTGCCCACTGCGGGCAGGGCATGGTGCGCCTGTAGTAATCCCAGGGCTGCAGAGGTGGAGACGGGAGGATGCTGCCCAGCCAGTGGGCTCAGGGTTCAGTGAGAGGCCCTGTCTCAAAGCTGAGGCGGAGGGCAGTCAGCTGGGACTTGTGTGTGCTCCGACGTGAAAAGAAAAAGAGAAAGGACAGTCTTCAGGTTTATTCACGGGTTCCTCAGAAAATCAATCTGATGTTTATTGAGCATACCCCTAAGTTGAGTGTTCATCACAGTCCAGCTCTGTTAACGATTCATCGCCAGGGTTGTGTCTGTGGCCCAGGGGAAGGTCACCACCCTGTGGGGCTTACAGTGTGGCAGGGTGGAGGCCCCGTGAAAGGCAAACGGCGTACCAGGTAGCATGTGCTTTGGAGTCTGTTCTGTATTCAGAAGTGGACCAGGGGAGGAGGCGTGGGAGGCAGCGCGGAGCACACGGGCGAGCGTTAAGGAGAGCCGTGGAGGAGGTTAAAGAGTTACTCAGAGGGCCATCTGGGGAGGGCCGTTCAGATGGCGTAGTCCTAGCCAAGGCCCTGGGGCAGGCGTGGGCTGCGCAAGCCGAGGAACAGCAAGGGCAGGCAGTTGGGTCTGGGGCCATACCAGAAAGAGAAGAGGCCACGGAAGGTCAGATTATAAGGCTTAGTAAGA